>VDFB02105785.1:369436435-370111894 GCA_007258455.2 Sequoia sempervirens
GTATTTAGGATAGGAATGCCAATATCCAAAGATAGACCCTGGATAGGAATGTCCTCCAATCTTGGAAACCCATTTTCTTTACCTTTTGATAAGATCTTAAGAGTAGAGGAAACAAAGTCCTCATCCCTTTTACCTTCCTCTGCATTCTCCAATTTTTTTTCATCATCTTCCTTAGGACCAACATTATTTTCTACCCTTGTTTGGTGATTCTTCTGTGCATTAGGATCCTTAGATTTTGTTTCATCATTAATGTCAAAGGTATTCCTCTAAGTTTCATCTTTCCTACTAGCCTCCTCATTGAGGTTATTGGTATTTCTTGCTTGTCCTTCCCCGTCAGATTTCTTTCTCTAGACAGTCTTAGGGTTGGACTGGTGGTTTTCTTTTTCTTTATTGACATTTAATGGACATTTCTTAGCCCAATGCCCCATTTTTCTACATTTAAAGCAGGAAAAGGGAATGGATTCAAACTCTATAGTTTGTGTCCAGGTTCCCAACTTAGATTGAATATCTATTGAAGAAGGAAGAAAAACACTCTGTGAAACTCCCACACAGATTCGAGCAAATACCAACCGCTTTCTAGTTGCTGTCATAGGGTCAGTAGATAGAAGTTCTCCAAAAGAACTAGCAATGTCATTGAAAATGTCCTCATTCCAATATTCCAGAGGGAGACTCGGTAGTCTAGCCCAAACTGGAATGTTCTCAAAGATAGAGTTAGAGAGATCCAGGCACGAGGTCCACTTCTTAAGGGCCAAGGAAGATTTTTCCAATGACCCAGGGTCCACCACTCCTCACAGCCAAAATATCCTCCTTGCAGGTGAACTCAAAGGCAAAGAAACCTATAGGAAGAGTAGCCACTGTAACTTTCCCATTGGTTCTCCACTTTATTTTGACAAACTCCCTAACCACCTCAACATTTGGTCTAGGGCCCATGAACTTTCCAACCATGAATTTTTCCATCAAAGTAGTATTATGATCAATAATAGGATTAGGCACAAAGATGGAAAACTTACCTTTCACTGGGTCAGAATGATTACTCACTAGAGGGAAAATAAATTTACCATTTGGTTTAACACCAAACAACAAAGACCAAGGTTTGCGATTTGCTCCTTCCCTATCAGCGGTCCCTACCACTTCATTGGAAACTTTTCCTTTTTAGCCTTTTTTTCCTTCAGAGGACCCCCCAAAATTTGTCTTACCTCCCAGGTCCACCTGGATTTTGTTTTCGGTGTCCTCATTAGATTCATCCTTACCTTTCTCCGCACTTGAAACATGCGCTGTTTCTTCCTGGGATTCCTCAGATCCTACTCCATGGCCTACTCCATTGTTCAGAGATTCAAAATTCTTCTTTTCCCGCCCGTGCTCCACAATCCCGCCCATCATGTTTATCCTTCCTATAGATCTTTTGAAATGTTAGGAAGAACTATTGTTACGAATGTAGGGAGTGGTAAAATTATTTCATTCTAATTTATTTTTATTTTGTTTTATTCTAGTTTTTAACTCCTGGAGATGAGCCTACTCTAAAATCTAATTGAAATTGATTTTATAGTGTTGAAACTATTCAAAGAAAACATTGTATCTATTGTGGCACCAATGACACCAAAAGTCTCCAACTTTGTATCTTTCCTAGCTGATTTTGCACAAGTGCCACTCATTACATTTGCTTAAAATGATCCATCTATTTCCATTAAACATTTGGCATATTTAATTTAGATGGTTGGCAGGGATGCAATGCAGATGAATGCAAGAGCTTCTCTACTCAGCAAGTTTTATTGGAGAGAAGTAGTCGCCATAGTTCAAGGTGATGAAGTTGGTTTTAACAAGATGCTAGCCTTACACAATGCACTCAAACAGGCTTCTACCATAGAAAATATTTTTTGACGTAAAGTAATCAAGTATTATAAAGAAGCAGGGTTGGGTTTGGATTGTAACGGAGTGGGTAGCAAGTTCTTTGGATGCTCGAGATGACACAACTATGGATTCAATGCAAGGATTCATTGTGGTTCACACAAACATTACCAAAACTCCACACTTCGAGAATATCATGTAAGAGATGGAAGATGAAATTCAAGAGATTGTATCCAAATGTAACTCACTCTGAAAACATTGGCATAGTTGGATCCTATGCTTATGATTCTTTCTAGGTAATTGCTAAATCCCTTGATGATTTGTTCAGAGACAACAAACTTATTGAATTGGAATTTGAGTCTTCCAAGAGGTCTTCAATAGATTGATATGTTTTTTGGGAAGGGAATGCCCTATTTTAGAAAGCAATTAACAATATTTTCAAGGGAATTAGTGGGAACATAAAATTCAATAGAAGTGGGCTTCTTGAAATTCATTCATATGACGATGTTAATGTATTCAATAGGGAAATCAAATTTATAGGATCGTGGATGAAGAAAGAGGTCAAATTGAAAGAAGGGGTGGAGATTATGTGGCCAAATGGATCTTCAATACCACCTACTAGTTTCAAAAAGTTTATAGTGGGAGTACTACCCCATGTGTTTCGTAGATTTATGAACATTACAAACAATAACCAAATGTTTAAAGGGTTCTACATAGATGTATTTAAGAGAGATATGGGAAGGATTCATTTTCACTTTTACTATGAATAGATACGTGTACAAAAACAAACTTATGTGAACAAATATATATATATATATATATATACATATATATACATATATATATACATGCATATCATATATATATATATATATACATGCATATACATACTACATATATATGTAACACATATATATATATGCATACATATATATATATATATACATATATATATATATATATATATATATATATCTATATATATATATATACATATATATATATATATATATACATATATATATATATATATATATATATACATATATATATATATATATATATACATATATATATATATACATGCATATACATATATATATATATACATGCATATACATATATATATATATATTAAATTTAAATAAATTCAAATTTTTGAAAATGTAATATACATACCTGATATCTCCCAAAACACTCTATGTGGAATGTTTCAATTTGTTCTTAAAGATGTTCCAACCTCATTTGATGCAAAGTGTTTCTTACAGAATTCAACAACATCATGTGCATCATCTATAGATCTCCCGAATAACTCATTTGATTCTTTCTTAAAGCGCGTTTGATGCAAGCTCCTGTGCCATCATGCTCACCCTTTCCATGCCCACTCTCAAAGAAACTCCAAATATGTGGTATTTTGTAAATTTTATGATATATAGATAGTGCATAAAATGACTATGATGATTTGAATTGTCTCATACATCCATCTAACCATAAAAAATGATTTTGAAATTTTACACCCCTGCTTCTCAAATTCTTAAAAAAATTTGTAAAGCAATGTGTAAAAAAGTGTGTCATGCTCTTTATCATCACTAATATTAAAGTGATATTCTTTCTTAATGGCTCATTGTTCATCTGTACTCTCAACACCACCCAATTTCAATTGTGCATATTGATAATACACATGAACCATAATAGTGATATGCTTTGAAAAGTAATATTTTGATTGAATCTCTTTTTGATGTACAAAAGAGTTGAACCAACAATTTTGTGGTTGGCTATGAACTTCTCTTGTACTCTTAGGATCTTTCACCTAAAAGGAGAGACCCAAAAATTGAAGTGGTTAACTCAAATAGAGGATTGTATGATGTAACTAAGACTAAATGCAATGATGTAAGTGCAACTAAAGAATGAAATTGATTGACTATTGATGCAAAACCTATGAAATATGCAATGTTTGAAAACACAATGAGATATGCAAGAATGAACTAAAACATGAATATATGCAAAACAAAATTGATAGAAGGCTTACCAGAGTGCACCTAGGCAATGAATTTTGAATCTAGAATGATCTAAATGCTAGAAAAAATTAGTGAAAATCACCATTGGGACTCATTTTCCACTGATGGTGAATTAGTCCTGCTATTGGCAAAAACTCCTAACAGCTAGTTTCCAGCTGTCAGGAACTGGAATCTGACAGAATCTAATCTTTCAACCTTAAGGTAGGACTCATTCACCACTAATGGTGAATCAATACTCTCCCAATATTCTATGAAATCAAAGGTCAATTCTGTAGCTCTAGATTTGCACCTATCTTCTTGTCGGGTTGATGGAGTCAAATCTATAGAAAAAAAAACTAGATAGGTTATCTCCAAGCTTGAAATAGGGTTGATTTGACTTGAAACACTTTGTTGACTTCTTGACCACCTTTCAACACCTAATTGATTGATAAATTTGCATACAAAAGTCTATAAACACACATGCAAAAGGGGAAAAATGGTTAAGGGTTAGAGTATAGGGATTTTCCTTGGTAAAATCCCACTTTGGTAATCAAACCCTTAATGAATAAATGGAATGAAATGAACAAGGAAAGACGAATAAAAAACATGCAAATGTTTGAAACTCACCACAACCTTGTTGAAGAAATATGAAGTTATTTTAATGGCTACTCCAAAATGCTTGATTGATGCTTGATTGAATGATGCAAAGTTCTCAAATGCTAATTGATGTTTAGTGAATGCAAGTGAATGAGGAGATTGAAAGATTGTAGGAGATGTAAAATGAGGAGAAATAGACTTATTTATACACACTTATGCCCTAATAACCCGATGATACCTCATCATAGGTCGACATAAGGTATTTTTAAATAAAAAACTAAAAGAAAATTTGAATTATTTTGATTTTGGAGCCAAGAGGGACTCATTCACCACCCATGGAAAATGGGTTCTACCTTGGGCTTGAAAGTGGGTGTCAGGAATTAAGTCACATTTAATGTTATTTTTTGGGCTTACATTCAAAAATACACTTAATTAAACCAAGTTATGAGTGCATAAATGGGTAAAATAAAGCATAAGAAAGGTGTAAATAGTGAAAACAAGCCTAGAAAAGCATGAAATCTTATTACAAGACTTTACAACACTTCAAAATAGGACTTCATAAGTGATGAAAAAGTGATATTTAGTTGAATTGTAATGAAAAGAGTCTAGAAAAGTGTAGAAATTTGTGTTACAACACTTCACAACACCTTCACAAGACACCATAATTTGAATTTTAAGGACCTAATGTGAATGCATAAGTTAGATTGCAACATTAAATCAAAGAAAAATAGACCAAGCATCATGAGAGAAAGACCTAAAAGACCATGAAAATGTCAATGATCCATCCTTCTATGGTACATTTAGCCCCCACTTTAGTGAGAGGATGAACTTGCTTCAAACTCACACTAAAGTAGCCATGCATATCAAGAAGGATCCAAATGCACTTATGTTAGCAAGATGGAATGCCAACAATCAAGAGGGATGATCAAGCCTCTAGGATGAAGATCCCATGGAAAATTAAACATAATAAAAAAAGAACACACATGTGAATTAGAAGGAGAAAAGGGAGAATCATATCAACCTTCGATCTTCTATCCAACTAGTTGTGGATTAGATCTAAGTTGTTTGTGAGAAAAAGAGAATGCATACTCACTTTGGGGTGACATAACTCATAGCGGTTTGCTAGGTGAGAAGACCCAAAAGGTGAAGTACATATGCTAGTTGGTACGCACTCACAAACACATAGGTGGCTATGGGGAAAGTTGTGCTACTGAATGGGCTTCCCACTCAACCATATAAAAGTTATACCTCTTGATAACTTTAACAAGGTGCCACAACGAAAAATGTCAGTTTGTGCTTCATGAGACAAGCAAAGCTTCATATGCTTAGAACTCATGAACAAAGAGAAAGGTACCACAGGCATGCAAGTTGCATTATGGAAGGTGGCAAAGATGTAAAATGCCAAAAATGTAACATGTAAAATGTAAAAGATGTTCAAAGAAGTCTTGTTAAGTTCATGCAAGGTCTATCACTTAGGGAACATTGTGTCTAATGTCTCCAAGAGAGGAGCAATCAAAGAAGAAAATTTTCACAACTTAGGGGATGCAGTGCATCGCATTAAGCCACTTCAAGAGGAATGTAATATACTAAGAGAGATCACACTTATGAAGGACATCACACCCAATGTCATCCACAAAGTGACAAACACATCATATGAAGTGACAAGGATACACTAAGAACCAAGAATGCAAATGAAATGATTCCAATGGATTCCCCCCACTTTAAAGGAATTGCTACACACCGTTTTGTGAGAAATTACTTTAAAGTAGCAAATGAAAAAATGCAAAAATAAAAAAAGACATGAGAGCCAACTTGGAAAGCCCCTATGCCAAGTCATATTTTTCTAAGTTAGGTTGCTTCATGTAAATGAAAAAGAAAAGAAAAGAAAAGGAGGTTGCTCCCCAGAAAGGAACACATAAGGGTTCTATGGTTTTGGGGTTAGTATACATTTGTTGCTGCATTGTTTTTATTAAAGAGCTCGAAACTGTCATCATTCCCCAAAGCACATAGAACTAGAAGAATAACACAAAGAGAGCGAAAACAAAAGAAAAACAAAGTTCATTTTGGGTCAACATGGAAGAGACATTGTGGTCTCAACGCTTTGCATCATCCCTAAAAGGGAAACACAAGCAAAGAAAACAAAAGGCTTTTGGGTCAACATGGAAGGGAGACATTTGGTCAGCAATGCCTTGCGTCATCTGCAAAAGGAAAAACACAAGAAAATATAAAAAAGGAAGAGGAAAAGGGACCATTTGGGTGAACATGGAAGAGACATAGGGTGTCTCAATGCTTTGCATCATCCTCAAAAGGAAAACAAAAAAAAGTGAAAAGGAAAATGCAAATCATATGACATGTAGAAGAATAGAGGTACAAATGGAAATTACTGAGAGAGAGACATCAAAACACACATTACGAGGAATACAATACTCACATGAGAGAAAATGAAAATATAAAAAGGAGCGAGTAATGCAAATGTAAGTCAACCATTAACCAAGTTATTCACTTCACAATCTCAAGTAATATAAGTGGAAGATGAATAAAGTAGTTAAGAGACAAAGAAAAATGCATTACAAGGACAAGGCTAACAAATTTTTTCTGTTAGAAACCAAGATCTGAAATGCAAACCAGAAAATAACCTTCCACAAAGAGAAAAATAAAAAACTAGAGAGATTGCAAAAAGATTTGCAACATAATATTATTCAAGAATTTTTAATTACACGATATTGATTTTCTTTTTTAAAGAAAGGGTACATAACCTAATCTTATCTTGAGCAACAAGATAGCTCCAATAAGATAAAGACATAGCTATAACATAAATTAAATAATGCCTAAGTAAACTTATGTAAGTGTAATTAAATATTAATCACAACACCCCGCATAAGTGCAACTTAGGGAGACTAACAAAACATGCACCTAAACTAAGATGAATGCAAGAAAGCATGAATGGGTCCAGAGCAACAAGGAAGCTTGATTAGGTACTAAGTACAAATACCCAACAATGAGGTAGAAGAAAAAACCCGATTGGGACAAAACCCTACAAGATGAGCATACAAAAGAAGCCTTGGAAGAACATTGTGGTAACCTTCAGAACCTAAATCCGAAGCAAAGATACTTCTTTATATAGAAACCAAAAATGGAATCATAATAATATGACAGCAGACTTGGAGTGCCATGGAACCTTGGAAAACTCCTGGCTGGAACAACCTGGAATCTATGAAGCAGTAGATGAAATGATGACATAATCGACTATGTCGATGGCTGATGCAAACTGAACTAAAACTCTTCCATGGGAATGAGTACCCATAAAAGCCTTATGGCCCTCAAAAGCTGAAACTAGAAACCCGAGATAACCCATGCGAGTTGCCATCAAAACAAGATGAGATGGAGATCAAAGTGCATACACACTCTAAATGAATTATTATGCAAGAAACCCCCTAATGGAACTTTATCTGATTCATTATTGCAATAACCAATAATTTGTAAAGGAGAGAATGCTAGTAAATGCATAAATAAAAATAAGATGATGTGTCTTGGAAATGAAGTACAAATATTCAAGTTTCACCTTTCAATAGCCGAAACATCAGTAAATCTCAAAACACCCACATCGAGAAAATATAGAATAATGATCAACCTGGGATAGATACAAAAAATAGTGCATGGACAACAACATAGAGCTCCTCAATACCTTTCCAAAGCTGCAAAGATGGAAAAAATCAGAAATCGTGGCAAAAAGTTATGAGCTCATAAGCCATAAATGAACATCTAACTTTAAACAGAAATAAATGTAGCTAAATAGAAAACAATAAAAAATAAACTACACCACAGGAAAGTGCTCGAAACCATCTTTTCGGTGATATCTCGTTTGTGCAATTTCGATACCGTATGCCCAAGTTATGCCCAAGAGAAAAAAACTGCTCCTTGAAGGAAAATCAGGGCTAGGAAGGGGCAAGGAGGGCCAGCCATACCGATGACGTCATGCTGACGTCAACACTTCACAAGGTTAAATTTAACGGCCTGGAGGCCGTCGGGGAAAAAAATACCCCCCCTTGCTGGAAAAATTTCGCAGCGCTAGTATATGCTTTGTGTCATCCGAAATATTCTATAGTCGTTCAGCGACTGGGCGCATGCCCTTGGCCCACCATAGGACCGCAGCTGTAGGTGGTTGAGTGCTCAGAGGCTGGGCAGTAGGCACTCGGTCGTCCACATGACCGGTAGCACCGTTGGAGGAGAGTGCGGGGGCTAGGATGGCTGGCGGTCCGGTGGTGGTGGAGGCCAGCGGAGGTGGCGCACCGGCGGTCGCTTGGTGGCTACCAGGTGATAGAACCCTTTAGAACTAGAGGCACCACATAGTTTTCAAAAAAAAGTGTTTTTTTATTTTTTATTTTTAAATGTTGCCTCAGTCTGCGTGTAGGGGAGGCAATACGACCCCCTAAACAATTTTTTTTTTCCTTCTAGACCAACTTCACCAAAATTAACTAAATGACAAGTGATCTTAGGGTTTTTGGCCGCTGCAAACGCAATGGTGACCTCTGTTTGTGCTCAAACTGCTCCGAAAAATAGGCTACCTCTAGAACTTGCAAAAATTTGCCAGCTTGAAACCCTCATGTATCTGGAAAATGATGGCCAAAATCTGTAAAACAAAAGCCAATCCTGACTTTTTCTAGCGCTCTGAATCTAATGGTGAAGCCCGATCTGATCCAAAATGCTTCATAGATGAACTCAAGGCATGATACCCTCGAGGAATCTTGAATGAACTCTGCAATGATTTTCTCAAAAAATCTAAGAAGGGGCTGCAAATCAAGGCTCTGATACCATGTTAGAAACCAAGATCTGAAATGCAAACTAGAAAATAACCTTCCACAGAGAAAAACAAAAAGCTAAGAGATTGCAAAAATATGTGCAACATAATATTATTCAAGAATTTTTAATTACACGATAATGATTTGCTTTATAAATGCAAAGATGCATAACCCTAATCTTATCTTGAGCAATAAGATAGCTCAATAAGATAAAGATAACAACCTATAACCTAGGAATTAAATAATTCCTAAGTAAACTTAAATGTAAATAAAAGCAAAGATGTATAACCCTAATCTTATCTTGAGCAACAAGATAGCTCAATAAGATAACCTATAACCTAGGAATTAAATAATGCCTAAGTAAACTTATGTAAAGTGTAATTAAATATTAATTACAGCAACACTTGCCCCCATAGAGTGTAGGGTAAGAATGAGCCAAGTTGGGTGATGGAAAAAGACCATGCAATAGTGAGAATATAAAATTCTACAACTATGGAACGAAGAGAGGTTTTCATGAAGTGTGTGAAGTGTATTTGCTATCCAATAAATTTAGTAGGTCCAAAATCCTTATGCTGACCTAATATACGTTGTAAAGATTTACACTTATTAGGATGATGTCCAAGGCTGTGGTGATAGGAACAATACTTTGTGTTTTTCAAAAGTTTGGTTCTAGTAGGGGTTGGGAGAGCAATGAGACCATGATGAAGGAATACGGTATGTGCAGGATCATCATGGAAAAAATAGGCCCTTAAGTGGCCAAAAATTCAAAAAAATTAGAGTTAGGAAACTTGACGTAAAAATTTGAATAAGTTATCTATATTATTTCAAAAATATGTAAGAATAAAATTTGTAGCAAATTGAATGTAGTTTCTAAACTACTAGGTTTATTTATAAAAAAAGAAAATCTAATTGGTGAAATTTGAAATTTCAATGCGGTGAAATACTTAAATTTTAAAGAAAAAAAAAAGGTGTCTATCTAACCCTCTAACCACGATAAAAATGATAATTTTTTTATAATATTTTAGATATAGAAGTAGATGACTCATGTCAGATGTGATGCATATTTTTTTGTAATTTTTTCTAAGTGAATAATTAATTATGAATTTTTTTATTACAACTTTTAAAAACATAAAACTAAGTATGTCTAACCACCTTAACTTGGTCAAAACTTCCTTGAAATTTATTTTTAAAATCTATGGTATACGAATCAATATTGATTAAAATTTAATCTTGTTTGAAAGCTATATATATTGTTTTTCAATCAACCTATCAATCAAGACTTTAAATTAAGTAATTCAAATAGAAAATGAATAATAATTATTTATTAAATTCAAAGTAAAGCATAATTTATATTGGTGGAAAGCTAAGAATATCCTTTAAAAACCCTCTTCGTTTCATCAATTTTGGGTAAAAAAATAGTCGTCAGCCACATACCCATCATATCACCACTTTTTGGCCCATCACGATCCTGCACATACCCAATATTTGCAAAGCTTCTTCATTATCAAATGGAGGACAAAGTAATTGAAAAGGTTTATCATTAGAGGAGATTGAATGTGATGAAGCAAGACCAAGGGTGATTTCTTTCTCTTGGTCATTGTGATTAGGCAAAGATTGCTCACAAGGAAGGACATTCAAGTCAGGAGGAGAATCAAAGATCATGGTACCATCATCACAAAGTCTCCAATATTCAAAAGGAGCCTTATCAGAATGAGGAGGATCTTGATATCCTAGTCCTATTGTCTTTTGTTCTATTGGTTTTTGTTCAAGAAGTTGATGAATGTTATGCTCATTTGTTGTGTCACAGCCTTGTTTACTTAGGATAGTAAAGCCTTTTCCATATATTTCTTCAAGGTTGATGGGAGTGTTTGTGACTTTGTTATCATTAATTGGTTGATGGTATGGTTGTTTAGAGGAACTAGGTTAACCTGATGGGGAAACTTAGGTCCTTCATTGGTTTCAGGATGTAGGTATCCAAAGTGATCAGGAGGTGCAAAAGTAGGAAGATCTTGTGACTTAATGGAAGGGTAAAAGGATGCATTGGTTTCAAGGTTGTCAGGACATTCATTTAAGAACATGTTCATGCTATCATCATCTTCTCCAATGATGTCTACATCACGAGGAGGACAATCATGAGGAGTTGAAGGAGCATGAGGAAGCTCAAGGTCATTAGGATCATAGCCAAAGGCACAGTTGGACATGTCTATAAGGATTTCAATGAATTCCAAAAATTATTGAAAGAAAAAGCCGTGATGACAATGAATAAAAGTAAACTAAGATGCAAGAAATAGAAGAAAATAGAGAATCTAGAAAGTTTAACAAAAAGTAACTACAAAAAACTATAATGTAGGAAATACCTAGAAAGATGTCTGAAAATGCTTTTTAAAATGTGTAGGTGGACTGATTTGCTTAGGGTGGCGAATGAGTCCAGGTATGTTATTTTTTATGTTTTTCAAAAAAAAAAAATTGATTTTAATGCTTTTCAAATGCCAAATGAGGATGCAAATGTAAATTTTCAGTTTTTGAGTGATATGAAATTCAAAAATGAAATCTAAATGAGTCTTTCACTAATGCAATTTGAGAAACCCTAGGATGCAAAAACAAAGAAATAACTTAATTGAATGTTGATGCAAATGAAACCTAGGATGAAAGATGCAAAAGATAAATTTTTCTATATGCAGGTTCACCAAAATGAACCAACAATTTTGTGGTTGGCTATGAACTTCTCTTGCACTCTTAGGATCTTTCACCTAAAAGGAGAGAGAAGAACCCCAAAATTGAAGTGGTTCACTCAAATAGAGGATTGCATGATGTAACTAAGACTAAATGAAATTATGTAAGTGTAACTAAAGAATGAAATTGATTGACTATTGATGAAAAACCTATGAAATATGCAATGTTTGAAAACACAGTGAGATATGCAAGAATGAACTAAAACATGAATATATGCAAAATAGAATTGAAAGAAGGCTGTATAGAGTGCACCTGGGGAATGATCTTCGTGCTGGAAGAAGTTAGTGAAAATCACCAATGGGACTCATTCGACACTAATGGAGAATCAGTCCTGCTACTGGCAAAAATTCCTGAAAACTGGTTTCCAGCTATTGGGAACTACAATCGACATAATATAATTTTTCATCCTTAAGGTGGGACTCATTCTACTGATGGTGAATCAGTCCTCTCCCAAAATTCTATGAAATCAAAAGGTAATTTAACCAGATCTACAACTCTTCTTATCGGGTTGTGAGTCAAATCTGTAGAAAATGGATTGTAGGTTGTCTCCAAGCTTGAAATAGGGTTGACTTGAAACACTTTGTTCTTGACCACCTCAACACCTAATTTCTTGATAAATTTGCATACAAAAGTCTACAAACACATATGCAAAAGTAGCAAAATGGTTAAGGGTTAGAGTATAGGGATTTACCTTGGTCAAATCCCACTTTGGTAATCAAACCCTTAATGAATAAATGGAATGAAATGAACAAGGAAAGATGAATAAACAAAATAAAAATGTTTGAAACTCACCAAACCATGTTGAAGAAATATGAAGTTATGTCAGTGGCTACTCCAAAATGCTTGATTGATGCTTGATTGAATGATGCAAAGTTCTCAAATGCTAATTAGTGTTTAGTGAATGCAAGTGAATGAGGAGATTGGGAGATTGTAGGAGATGTAAAATGAGGAGAAATACACTTATTTATACACACCTATGACCTAATAACCCAATGATACCTCATCATAGGCCGACATAAGGTATTTTAAATAAAAACTGAAAGAAAATTTGAATTATTTTGATTTTGGAGCCAAGAGGGACTCATTCGCCACCCATGGGGAATGGGTCCCACCTTGGCTTGAAAGTGGGTGTTGGGAATTAAGTCACATTTAATGTTATTCTTCAGGCTTACATTAAAAAATACACTTAATTAAGCCAAGTTATGAGTGCATAAACAAGTCAAATAAAGCATAAGAAAGGTGTAAATAGTGAAAGCAAGCCTAGAAAAGCATGAAATCTTGTCACAAGACTTTACAACACTTCAAAAGAGGACTTGATATGTGATGAAAAGGTGATTTTTAGGTGAATTTTAATGAAAATAGTCTAGGAAAGTGTAGAAATGTGTTACAACACTTCACAACACCTTCACACAATGCCATAATTTGAATTTTAAGGACCTAATATGAATGCATAAGTTACATCGCAACGTTAAATCAAAGCAAAATAGACCAAGCATCATGAGAGAAAGAGCTAAAGGACCATGAAAATGCCAATGATTCATTTTTCTATGGTACAAGATTAATTTTATGCAAAGTCAACTACTGATAGAACTGTTCCAAGTGGGAAAGTATCTCTCAATGTTTGAAATTGTTGTGCTTGCCACTTAGTAAAAAAGGAATGTTGTATGTATGGTTGTATCAATTTTTGAAAGTCTTCCATAAATTTTTCAATAGGAATCTCCTCTTCTACATAGTTTAACCTTGTGAATTCATTCCCAATTTTTTTTGAAACTTTACATACTTGTAACTCTTGTAATTTACTATCTTTATTAGGTCAGTATCTTCATTTCTTGAAGGAAATTTAGCCAAATTTCCACATGTTTCACAAAGTCCTTTTATGCAGTTTATTTGAGGTCCATTTCCATGATCACATAACATATCCTTTATGAACAAACTTACCTCTTTAGGAGGTGCATTTTCAAAACCATAACTTTCTTCTCTCATCTTTTGAAACACCTGATAGTAGAGATCAAATTCAATATGAAAATGACAACAAGTTTCAAAAAAATTGTTTATCTTCACATAATATGGATTAAACCTTTCAAACATTGTTTTACTAATCTTTATATGAGGACACTTATTACAAAAGTTCATATACATCTCAAGTTGTGTTATGTCCAGCCAATGTTTAGCATGATTTTCATAAATATTGGGCTCAAACTTGTGTCTCATAACATCACTAGTATTTGATTATGGATGGTTTTGTTCATTCCAAAAACTTGAAATCAAGTTCCTAACAACATATTCAATCCTATTAGAATAGGGATATCTACACATAATTGCCAAATTTCCTTATGAACTATTATCCAAAACCTTTCTCCCTTTCTCATATTTTATTAGTGTGGTTCTATTATAACTAATTTCAGTCGAAAGTGCAGACATTTTTCTTTTTCTTGATATATCTTGATTTAAAATAGATGTCAACAACACCCTTCTTGTAGTGGCCTTATCCACTGGTCTAGATCCCTTCCCAATGGAATCTAAACCCTTTTTAACATTTTCAACAATATCTTTTCATAATCTCATGTGTTTCTTCTTATTCAATGTTGAATGTACAACCAACAATTGTAATGACTCTTTCAGCTCATTATGAAGAAGTAAACATGATAACAATTGGGTTTTTCAAGTTTTTCAAGATGATTGAAATGATCATTGATTATTCTATTTACAAATTTAGTCATTGACCTCTTACCCCTATTTTTAGGTTGGTTGGCATAACATTTCAGTTTCTCCATATCCATTTCAAGTAAATGGTCTAAATTTATATAAGAAATTTGTTTCCTCACCTTTTTAGCTAGTTTTATATGCTCATCCATACCAGTAGAAGGAAGTGATCCCGACCCCTCTCCAACATTCCTTTTTTGAACTTGGACCTCCTCCCTGTCTTCAAGGTCCATGTGTTCTTCAACCACAAAATCTAGATTTGGCTCGACTTCTACTTGAGAACTTCCTGGTTGTTGAGCCCTTTCTACATGTCACAAAATATTGTACAAAGAAAGTGAGAGATGATGCTATATAATTGAAGTTGAACATATGAAATCAAATGAAATCAAATATTCTTGAACTTAAGAATTCCATGGAACAAATGCATTTGACAATAGATGATAAGTAATTTTTAGGCTTCAAATGAGTTTAAAACTTCACTACGTCAAGAACAAGTATTGCATATGAGTTTACATGTGCAAGCCAAGAAAGTGAGAGATGATGCTATATTAAGTGGAGTATCTAAAATTTTTCAAATGAAATCAAATATTTTTGGACTTAAGAATTCCATGGAACAAATGCAATGGGAATTAGATGATAAGCAATTTTTAGGCTTGAAATGAGTTTAAAACTTCACCTAGAGGTCAAGAGCAAGTATTGCAGATGATTTTACATACATGCAAGTAAAAAAATTGAGAGATGATGCTATAAGTGGAGTATCTAACTTTTTTCAAATGAAATCAAATATTCTTGAACTTAAGAATTTCATGGAACAAATGCAATTGGAAATAGATGATAAGCAATTTTTAGGATTGAAATGAGTTTAAAACTTCACTTAGAGTTAAAGAACAAGTTTTTCATATGAGTTTACATACATGTAAGACAGAAAAGTGAGAGATGATGCTATAAGTGGAGTATCTAACTTTTTTCAAATGAAATCAAAGATTCTTGAACTTAAGAATTCCATAGAAAAAATGCAATTGGAAATATATGATAAGTAATTTTTAGGCTTGAAATGAGTTTAAAAATTCACTTAGAGGTCAAGAACAAGTATTGGCTATGATTTTACATGTGCAATCCAAGAGAGTGAGAGATGATGCTATAAGTGGAGTATCTAACATTTTTCAAATGAAATCAAGGATTCTTGAACTTAATAATTCAATGTAAAAAATGCAATTGGAAATAGATGATAAGAAATTTTTAGGCTTGAAATGAGTTTAAAACTTCACTTAGAGGTCAAGAATAAGTATTGCATATGAGTTTACATGTGCAAGCCAAGAATGTGAGAGATGATGCACTATAAGTGGAGTATCTAATTTTTTTCATTTGAATGAAATCAAAGATTCTTGAACTTAAGAATTCCATGGTACAAATGGGTTGTGTCATCTCTTCAATGAAATATGCAAATCAACGAATGTAAATTATAAAATGTTCCTAGACAATTGGGCTTTGTGGACTCAATTCATCTCTCATATAATGCTCTAGATCAATATTCATTATGTGAAATAAAAATGTAGACCTTTGATACTTTTGAAACTCTTATTTAATTCTTCCTAAAGGTTTATAAAGATCCTAAGTTTAATTATATCATCATATGGTATTTTTTGAGAGCCCTAGAAAATTTTGTGTTAAACATGACATGTTTATCGAATATATCATAGCTCATGTGCAATGTGCATTGCAATAGTGCCTAATTTATCTAATGTTTAATTTTATTTTGTACAACAAAACATAATGTATATTACACGAGCTAGTGGTTAACAACAATGATAACTACCAATGGGAGTTTGTGCAATGAATAAAGAATGCATTTAATCATTTAAATAATGTGAGGAATTCTTGTATGTAAACCACCTATGATAGCTTAAAGTTCTCACATTCCTATTGATCCTTGTGGAAAAAAAACCTAAACTATGGAGATATTAAAAACCTATATATGACATGAACCACATAGATTCTAAACAAAGTTCCAAAATACTTATTTGTGTCTATAATCCTATAGTAGAACCTTAAGGATTCAATAGGCATATTTTTGGAAAATCCTAATCTCCTAATGGTTCAAGAAGGCCCTTAATAACTTGGGATTGAGATCATTTGTATCTTCACTATTAGTTGAAAAACAACTATTGCAATTATAAATAACTAACATGACATTTCATACTTGTAAAGTTAGAATTAAAAATTATAGTCTTATTTCTATCACATTAATATTTTGTAATGATTTCAATTGTAAGTTCTCAAGTAAGTATCCATGCATATTCTTCTCAATTTTAATAGATAACTTATGGGCCTATAAACACCAAGAAGAATTGTAGCTTAGAACATCACTAGGATCTCCTAAAGTTCATAATTTGATGGGAGAGGAGTAACACCCATAGGCTGTGACTTTGTTAGCTCCTACTTGTTCCTAGATTTCATGAATAAATGTATTTTCTAGTATAGGAATTTTAATTGAATGGAAGATAGTGTGTGAAAATAACCATCTTTTCTTGAGTAATATTCCATTCAATCATGAACACAAGGAGGTGTGAATGTTGAAGGAGCTTGAATTATGGAAGAAAAATATATAAAACCACTACGTTCCACACACAAATCTTATACATAGTATTCTAAGGTTTTTGAATCAAACATACATAAAGCACATGTAGAATTCAACCAATGTCATTTAAGTTTTATAAATTAATTGAAAACAACATAACATGTAAATTATTTTAACAACTCACAAAATATGAGAAAATTTTAAAAATTTATTTAAAATAAAAAATTTCCAACTCTTTGTACATGTAAATGCACTTGTTAATTTTAAGCCCAATGAGTGTATGAAAATGAAATAAAATAGATAAGTTAGGAAAGAAAATATGAATACCTTGTTTATTTCTATGATAGTTTTCCAAATTTTGTTCTCACTTCTTTTGTTGTTGTTCTTCTAAATAATTTTGTTTACTCTTATTTGTTCTTGTTCTTTCACACGTCATTTTATTACTCTACCAAAAACTGAATTCACAAATCCTCTAGACCAAAAGATGACTTCACAAATCCTCTACAAATCCTAAAATCTCCAAAATATCCTTTGATGGAAGATGACTTCACAAATCCAAAATCTCCAAAAATCTTCAAAATCTCCCTTGATAGAAGATGATTTCATAAGTCCTCTAGACCAAAAGATGACTTCACAAATCCAAAATATCCAAATCTCCAAAATCTCACTTGAACCTGATAAAAATGAGAATTAATCTTCCAATGTTGATATTGAAAAAATGAAAAAATAAACACATATTTATATGCATATTTAATTATAAAAAAATATAATACTAATTGATCAGCTAGGGGTTCGAGCAGACATCGACCAATGATTCGATTGAACTAGTTCAACCAAATTTTTCTAATATTATTTTCAATGGGTTCAATTGAGCCTATGTTTTAGCGAACCATGATTCGAGCAAATAGTTTTAGGGGGTTCGAGTGAACACTGGTTCACTCGAATGCCCCTTTTCCCCCTTTCTCCCCCTCTTCTACCAAATCTCTGCAAAAATTTCCTTTCAAAGCTTGAGTTGAGGATGAAAATGGAGGAGACTTCACATACCCAAATGGAAGATGGTAGTCCTTGGAACGAGCTATCCATTGAATATAATTTTAATATGTTTTGGTTTTATTATGTATTTTTCTTTAGTTTGATTAAACATAGGTTTTTCACTAAAAATCAAGCTCTTTGTTCTGCATATGTAAAAAAATAGCAAATTATAATAAAAAAAATTGAAAAATATCAATGCACTAGATATTGATGTCCCTGATCCAACAAGAAAAAATTGAATTTCGATAAATACAAAAAAATTATGCTTTAGTGAGTGAATCATGTCTAAATTGTAACTGGTTTGACTTTGAAACTTAATTAAGAAAAAAAAATCAACGAAAATCTATGAATCTAATTCCATGCAGTATATGTCATAGTTACAAATCTAAATTAAAAAAAAAAAAAATTTATCCTTCATAGAAAAAAAGTTATGTGTTAGCCAATGACATCACTCTTTAAAAATGGTGTTTACTATTAAAAACTAGTTTTTGAAGGAGATGGAAAAAGAAGTGCAATCTAATTCCAAAATTTTTGAAAAAAAATATTTAGAATGTACAGATAAAATGTGACAAATCACTAGTTTGCATCATCTTCAAATTCCTCATGGTTTAGCCACTATAGGTGTCTGAAAGTGAAGATTTAGTAAAAAAAAATCAGTTCAATATCCAGTTTGGCCAAAAATTGTAAGCCAATATTGTGGGATCATCCCACATTATTAGTGTTCTTCTTTTCTTTAAACAAAACAAAACTAAATGTTATGTGGACTTACTTTGGTTAGAAAATGAAATATAGAATACAATATTTGTACAGATTGAAGGATTTATTTTCATAATTAGTAGAAATCTGATTTGTTCTTTGGAACTGTTCATTTTTACCATGAGATCTACAAGTGAACTTTTATTTTAGTGGTTTTTCACTGTACTTAAATTGAATCTGGGTGTTAATGAAAAATCAAATGGAACACCTAAAAAAAGTTATTACTTTATCTAAATATGAAAACCTGTATGCAAGGTAGATTTTTCTACTAATATTCATAATGTATATGCATATTTCATTCTATGTTATTTCCAGATATATATGTGTACATGCATAAATGCATCATTTATGCATGTGCACATACATGTGATATACCTTTTGATTTCATCTTGAATTTATCATTTATTAAGATTGTTTAACTTCGTTTACAAAGTAAAGAACTATAAATATGGAAGAGTGTTGAATTGCAATAAGAAACTTTATGGAAAATATAGTTTTCTGATGAACAAATGAATGGTTACACTGTATTTTAGATGGAATATTGTTGATGATAATGAAATGGAATGATACAAAGTACTATGGTAGATTGTAGCACACTAGAATATGATACTAATAGATGGTCTAAAAGGGATGGATACCCCTTGATTGTATGAGCTTTTATTCCGGGAATGGGTGTCAAAGAGTGTAGATTTTCTTTTCCAAATCTAATTTGAGTTGAATTTTATGTAGCGTGAGCTTGGCCAAGCTTTGTAGTCATTTCAATCATTATTACAGAACAAGATTTTTTAATATTTATCCACTCTATTATTTCATTTGTTACCTAACATGAAACTTGTATATTCTAACAGTAGATAGAAATGCATGTAGTTAACCACACACATATTCCACCTTGCAAATTGTATCTCTTGCTAAGTGTTCCATGCAAGGTCAGGTATTCTTCAGTGGATTGAAGAATTCTATGGAAGCATTACTTTGTGGTTGGGTGGAAAAGCACCTCAACCAGGTTCTTGTCCACCAGTGTAGGTGAGCTATCACTAAGGAATTATATTGGAATCCTAATTTATGTAGTTGTATTATTGATGTAACTGTTGAAATTGATGTAATGAATTGAATTCATATATTTGATGTATTAACTTTGAGGCATTGAAAGCCAAGTCAAGTTTTGTAAATTGACTAAAGAAATTTGGAAATGAATATATATATTTAGATTTATTTTACTTTAATTTATGGACATGAAATTGCTAAATAGACATTTAGCTATGGGATTTATGTCATAAATAATTTTATATTTATAATGTTAATTTTTAATTTATTGAGGAAAATTTAGTTGGGTAATGTTACACCAAAGAACTAGTCTCCTCTACAGATTGAATTGTATGTAGTCATAAACATTTTTTTTCAATATAGGAATATATTTTTCTAAGAGGAAGGTAAGTTGTGGGCATGAGGAATAGATCTATAAATGTGAAGTAGTGATTGCTCAAATAGAGGATACGGGTCCATAATATAAATGGGTAACATCATTTAATGAAATGGGAAATGCTAGGTTGGTCAGATGCTAACATTGATGGAGGATCAAATGTACAAGGATGGATGCGTACTTGAATGTATTTGAATGTATATACTAACCAACCAGTGGGTATCAAAAATCTATTTTAGAAATATTAGTTTGTTGTTAAATCTAGTCCTAACAAGTATGCAACCATAGTATAGTCCAAATGGAAAATAAATCCTTTTCCAATTATTCAATTAATCAATTATGTGCAAATATGGATAAGATTAATCATTTATAGTTGCATCAATTCATTATTCATTTATTTAAATAATCATTTATAATGCAAATATGGACACCATTGATAAAAATATATGTATTTTAAACCAAATAGCCATATAGGCATACGTCAATATATGCTGATATAAGTATAACATATATACAAGAAATCCATATAGGCTTACAACAATGCCATATGGACATACAATGTCACATATATGTAATACAAAATATATGTTCAAAAATTCCATATAGGCATACAACAAAGGACCCTAATACATGGTCATTTCCCTCTAGATGAAAGAAATAGATCATGAGTGGACTTTGAATATCAAGGGGATGTAGATGCATATGATGTTGATCTTATTCAACCTTGTTCATGCGACCTCCTATTTAAAGATTCCTATAGCCCCACCTAATACACTGATATATATACATTAAATTATAAAATGAAATATAACAAAATAAACACTTGAATCACATATAAATAATCACTTTTGTCATCTACAATAGGGGCATGCTCACGATGTGGCATTGTGAAGCCCTATCACAACCATTCAAATAAAAATTAACTACAAATAAGTATCATTTGATGTTTTAATAATAGTTAGAAAAAACAACAAATATAATGTGAAATTTACTAATCTGCCTTATACCTTTTTCAAAGGCATCAAACTCACTATTATTGCAATGAAATCATGCTTCACTATCCTATAAATATAAGGAGGGGTGTCTAATTGCATCATCTAAAAATAAAATAATATTATTCAATTACGAAAACAACATGAGTGAAAATTCTCTATATTACTTGATATTGAATTTTTACATAAATATTTAAAGGGTTTAAACCATCCAACAGTGATAAAGACACAACTTCACCATTAATAGCTACTTTACATAAAATATAGATAACATCCCATGACATGTGAAAGCATGATAGTGATCATAAAAAAACATTTAATATCACTCATAAAGGTTGCTAATAATATGGTGTGAAAAAAGAATAACCTCAAGTCCTTGTATATACCTTATTTCATATGAACAAGATATGAGCATTTGAAGTTCAAAATGAAGGGTTGACTTTGACTATGTGCACCTAATTTTTTAAGCATGATGTGAAAAATCCACTTGCACCACAATAAAGATTTCCAAGTTAAATTTTTTATGCCTTTTGAATTTTGAAAATCTAACTTGTTATGCAAAAGTTATGTCTATTTTTAGAAAAAACTACTTATTTATGTGTTTGCAAAGAGAGGATGATTTAGTCTAGCCATCAGAGGCTAGCGTCTAGTCACCTTGGTGACCAAAGGCTAGTAGCTAAATACTTAGTGATATTAACTACTAGAGCCCTTGGTCTTCCATATGACCAAGGGTAGACCTAGAATAAAAAATAAATAAAAAATGAATTTTTAATTTTTAAAAATATAGTTAAAAATTTATAATTAATTAAATTTTTAAACTTATAGAAAAGTGAGTTAAACAAAAAAAAGTGTATGAATTTAAATGTATGTGGTGGGCTGCTTAAATGTACGTCACACGTTTTAAGGAAAAGGTCCATGAGATCTCTGTTAACCCATAGGTATTACCACAAGGTAGTCATGGTATATACCCACATGATATGTGAGATACATGGGTATGTGGGATCATGATGGGCCAAAAGTGGCCATATTATGGGTATTTGTAGGGTATGTATGACAACTTTTTAACCCAAATTGATGAAATGAAAAGGGTTTTTAGAGGAGATTCTCAGCTTTCCACCAATATAAATTATGCTTTACTTTGAATTTAATAAATAATTATTATTCATTTTCTATTAAAAATATGACTAAAGTCCCGACGATAGGTTGATTGAAAAACATCTATAGCTTTCAAGCGGTATCACATTTTTGAATCCAAAACATGCCTTACATTCTATGCTTCACATACTATAGGATTAAAAAGAAAAATTAAATTTCATGAAGTTTTGACCAAGTTAAGGTGGTCGACATATGAGTTTTATTTTTTAAAAGTTGTAATGTAAAATTCATAATTAATTATTTACTTTGAAAAAATTACAAAAAAATATGCATCACATCTAGACATGAGTCCTCTACTTATATATAAAATTTTATAAAAAATATTATCATAAATTATTATTTTTAGGGTGGTTAGACACACCTACTTCTTATTTTTTCCCTAAAATTTAAGTACTCTGCATTGAAATTTCAAATTTTCACCAAATAGATTTTAAAAAAAATCTAGTAGTTTAGAAACTACATTCAATTTCTACAGATTCTATTCTTACATATTTTTGAAATAATATAGATAACTTATTCAAATTTTTACGCCAAGTTGCCTAACACTGATTTTTTTGAATTTTTGCCACTTAAGGGTCTTTTTTCCATGATGATCCCGCATACCCACACAATAAATTACTTCTAAAGATAGACATTTTTTTTAATAAATAAATAGACATATATGATAGTCTATGTATTTCTTTTGTTGATTTAAACAAAGCATATGTAATGTACATAATTTACCTTTTTAGACTCATTTTCTTTTGGATATATACCTGATTTAACTATGTATACCTATTTGATGGATTTCCTCTTTGTATATACCTTGGGTCTATGTGTATATTCTTGTGATTAGAATATATATTCAATGAATATCCTTCAAAATTGTAATAAAAAATTAACATAAAACTCTAGTA
This sequence comes from Sequoia sempervirens, assembly GCA_007258455.2. Lineage (NCBI taxonomy): Eukaryota > Viridiplantae > Streptophyta > Pinopsida > Cupressales > Cupressaceae > Sequoia > Sequoia sempervirens. The sequence continues at coordinate 369,459,939 of VDFB02105785.1, forward strand.
AGTATTTTAGACATGGAAAATATACTGACACACTTGATCCTGATTACTAACATTGTTTCATCCCGAATCATCTTCTTAGCTAAATCATCACTCTTTGTCCCTTAATTAAATAAAAAATAATTTATCTAATTAAGTCATTCTTTCTCATTAATTAAATAAATCAATGTTATTTAATTAATCCTCTAATCTCTATTTAATTAAATAATTCATTTTATTTGATTAAATCTCTAAAGTCATCTTATTAAATCAAATAAATTAAACCTTACTTGATTTAATCTAACATCATCCCCTTTATTTAAATAAATCAAAAAATTTATTTAACTAAGTCGAAATCATTTTCCTCTCAACTTTGATTTATTTAAATCCTAAAATCTAAATCAAATTTTCACATCATTTAATCCCTCATTAAATTAATTAAACCCTAATTAATTTAATCCTAATCATTCAATTTCTCTAGATTTTTCCACTTGCACATGAAAATACATTTAATTCATTTATTAAATCCCTATTTTCTTTCAACTTGGCATCTTTAGGGGAATATTCCTCCAAGTTTGAAAATCCCACCAAGTGGATTTGTCCTTCCAACAAGACATTCATTCCTTCTTACATGTCCTTGTGCATTGAGCCAAGTGGCATTTAAATAATTACTTTTCCCTCTAACATGTCATTTCATGATTTTCAAATCCCACCTAATTTCATTTATTGTGCACATTCATCAAAATGTGCTCAAGCTTCCTCCATTCACATCTTGACAAGTGACACTTGCCCATTGGATGTTGAATGATCCCATATTGCTCCATTTTTCTCATTCCTCCATCTTGTCTTTCTATAAATAGAAGACCTTCCTTTGTATTTTGATCATCCACAATTTGAGCAAGTCTACTATACTCAATTTCATCCTCAAGAATATCCATTTTCATCCATTTTATCAAGTTTGTAGCTAGGTTATTGGAGATTTCTTCATGGAGCAAAATTGAATCAACCATCAAGTGGATCAGCCTTCATCAAATCATCACAAGCTTGCATAAGAGTTGGGAAAGGGCCAATTTCCACATAAAATTGGCACCAACTCCCCCATGGGATTGAGTGTTTGCATCTTAAAATAGGATTTCATTACTTTTTTGGTTCATTTTCTTCATTTTCTTTTCCTATTTGAGCTTTGCAAATGAATTTCATGGGGAATCTTGATTCTCACTAGCATTTGATCTAATATTGTGTTTGTTTCTTGTGTTTGTGTAGGTCTAGGATTGGGGTTCTACATTTAGTGCTAGAAGGAGGGAAAATCTCAAGTTCTAATCATGTTTTTTAACAAAATTTTGTGCTTTTCTCTATTTTTTTGTGTCTATAGGAAACTATGCCGCTATTAGTCTAGCAGTGCCATACAACACTGCTATCATTCTAGTGGCACTATACAACGACACTACAAATTCCAAAATCTGCTGCTGCAACCTCCTTGCCCAGAAATTCAAATCTTCAAACTATGACACTGGTCCAATTTCTAGGCGCTAGAATTTTCAAACTTCAAACTACGTTGCTAGGAAAAAATGCATTGCCATCACGCTATTTGTCTTGCTACAGAGTGCCACTTGCAGACCTAGTAGTGCTATACAACACTATTGATTTCTTCAAACAACACTGCATATGCAGGTTGTGCCACTGGAGTAGAGTAAAAAGCTTAAAATCAATTAATTTTGACATGTGCTTTTTCTATTTTGGTTGCTTTGGGTTACTATCTAGTTTTCTAACCTCTATTTTATAGTTCTAATTGGTTTTTTGTAGGTTGGCTTAATCAAAGGTGAAGGAGGGAAACAAAGTTGAAGGTTCATAATGACATCATCATCACATTACATCAAGTGTTTTTAAACACTAAAGTATTTTTTAACACTTTGGGAGAACTTATAATATTTATTCTATGGATTTGTTACCTTTCATGTGCTTAGGACACACTAAATTTATTTTAGGCACTAAAAAGGACATTACAAAAGCTTTCATTTTTGCTACAAAGGGTTTTAAATGAACTTTAGGAAAATCCACTAGATTTTTTTTCAAGTTAACAATTGAACAATTAAAATTTCACACTTCCTTTGGTGCTTAAAAAGAAGTCACTCTTTCTTTGAAAGGATAAAATGAACATGTGCTTATTTGTATTGTAATTACTTACCCAAAGTAATACCATCAAAAATACATATGAACTTCTCTCGCGCCTCACGATGATCTTGAGAATCAAAATGCTTTTTGATAATCTTAAGTTGGGTAAAGTGATTGCCTCCACATTTCATTTGGGATTTAAAAATTGAACAAATCTTGCGAGTGTGAGTGGAACATATTGTGTGTTTTCTCTCTTTGTTTCTCAACAAAGATGGATCAAACTACGAATATGTTTGCTCACTTTTTTTAAATCTTAGATGGCCTTCCTTGTGGGGAAAAGTAATCACCCAAGGGAATGACCCAACTAGCAACACGCTAAGGCCAAGCGACTTCCAACTGGTATATAAGTGTGGGTACTGGAACAAAGGCCAGTATCATGAGGATTATTCTGATGATAAGGGAAGCAATGGTCTCTTGCCACATGGATGTTCCCCCATGAATGGAATGCCCACATTAAAACCCTTGTTTAGAAAAGGCCAAAATCCTTGATCTATTTGTTGGTGCAAGAATGATCATTCTGAAGCCACCCCACACTTTTATGACTTTTAGTAGAAATGGAAACTATGCCATGGGAGTTTCATGGGTATTGATACTTGGCTGCCTCGTATGAGTGTCATGGAGGGGAGCTAGTGGGGTCAAGCATCTAACCATTCGCTAAAAGTAGGTGTAGTTGGACTTGTAAAAGTGGGGATTTAACAAATACAGTATTTCATATCCATAGGGTTGTGTATGTTCTTGAAATATAAAAAAATTTCTTGTTCGTAAACATTGGAAAAGAAAACATTCAACATTATCATCAAAATTCAAACCCTTTAGGAAGCAAATATCTTTGAAAAAATTCATGTGTTATTTCTTTCCTAGGGATTTTATCCTTAGAGGTTTCTAAAAATTTGAATCTACATCTCAATTTGCTTACTAAAGTCAAAAATAGGGAACTTTTTCCTTAAATTCCTTGATTTACACATACTACACTTTGTGGGATGATAAGAAGTTAGGAAATTATACATTTAGCTTGAAGAAACATAATCAAGAATTGTTTGTGGTAAAAAGAAGTCACTAAGAAAAGCTAAGAACAATTGAACCCCGCACATGTGTCTCAAATTATTTCACACAAGATCAAAATACAAAAACTAAAGTCACAATATCTTAGTCCAAAAGATCATCAAAAGCCTCTCTCAATGCTCTACAAATTCAAAAAGAGATTGATTTTTATCTTTTACATAAGAGATTCAAGAAACAATCCCAATTTGTACTCATTTTATTATTGTCAAAATCGAAATCTTTTTTGGGAATTTGAGCATCTTGTTTAGAGTAAAGTGTGTTCTTCAAAACTGAGGTCTTGTAACAAGTATTTTTAAGTACACATAGGATCAAATCAAAACCTTCATTTCATCCATCTTTCAAACATCAATCAAAATCATCTCACTAACAACTCTTAAAAATCTGAAATCATCCTTCATGCTAGACTTTTTGGCAAACCCATGAATAAAAAATCCTTGAAACAAATCAAAATCCTTGAGTCAAAATCCTTGAATCAAAACATAAAATCATCTTGTTTAGCTAGGTATATGTAAATGCATCCTTCTCCATATGCTTAGTTGAACTATCATCAAATCATCTTGTTTGGTTAGGTGTGGGTAGATGCATCCTTCTCCCTACACTTAGTCAAATTATCATCTTGTGAGCAAGTCTATCCCACAGATAACATCCAACATCTTGGGATCCATTTTTTCATTATCCAAAATAAAAAAAATACAAAACCAAATCAAGGTCAAATCAAAATCCAAGAATATAAGAAACCAAAATCCAAAATCAAAACAAATTCAAGAATCTAAAAAGTCCCAAAAGTCTACCATCCTTTCAAGATCTTCTAAGAGTTCAATCATCCATATCATTCATCTTTCACACATTTCATCATCACACCTTTGATCCTTAAATCATCCTAAATTTTCTCTTTTGTACCTAAAGTTAGATCAATCCAAAGAATTAAAGATATTAAAGATTCATCTCCCACATTCTTGAAAATTGATCCCTATTTTGTGGTGCAAACTAGATCACAACACAAGAGGAACATGTAAGCCAACAAAGAAACATTGACTTCAAGTGACCTAATTCAAACCAATTATGAAATCAATCTCATTGGATCAAGCAATCCCCTAACTAATATTCCTCCATCCTCACAAAATCCTCAAGAGGAAGGTCAAGTAGAGGATATCACCAATAATGCCTTCAGAATGACACAAGATGAGAACATCAAAATTTTCCAAAATCTTAAGAATCATAAAATCGTGAATATCATGATCAAGCTCCATCCCTCACAATATATGCTTGAATTAGAAAAACAAGGGGATAAACTCCCTTCCGATTACGATGTGAGCACCATTTTGGAACCTCCTCTTGGGATCATGCACTCAATATCAACCACACTCCTAATTTCATCCACACCCCCAATTCAAAACATCACTCAAATCATCCCACAAATTATATCATCCATTGCTCCAACTCAACCCATTGTTAACAAGGGAAGAACATTTATCAATGCACTACAAATGCACCCCCTTGTGAATAATCAAGATTTCAATGCAAACACTATCTTGGGACAACCCGTCCCCCAAAATCCATTTCACCCATATGTCCCCCTCAAATTTCATGATCCTAATGACCCATCATCATCATTTCATGTAACACCTCAAACCTCTCTCCCTATAATCTCGCATGGAGAACGTGACTTATTTGGAGCAAGAGGCATCTTTGACCCTCCATCTTCATCATTTCCTCAAGGGAGTATGCCACTCACTTTTCCATCACTTCCACCTTTACTGCCAACATCAACATCACCTCTCAATTTGGGGTTATCTTCATTATCACCACTCAGTCAAGGAAACCCCCTGATCATCAATCAAAATATCATACCAAATCCTCCCATCTTGCCATCGATATCGCAACAACAAATGGAAACCATCCCAATAGCACAAGCCACCACCACATCATCAACTATGCCCCAAATATCTCAAAACATAGTCTCTCAAGGACCAAGCATATCGATCCCACCATCCACCACCCAAATCCCAATCATCAATACGGCGATGCCTCTCATCAAAGTAACAAACACTATTCCAAATCCACCACCACCACTTCCACCCAATCCAAACACATCAAACCAATACAACATTATGTTGCAAGCTACTCAACAAGATTCCTATCAAAAGGAACTCCAACAAATCCAAAACTAACAAGTTGCACAGCTAGCCACTCAGCAATCGAAAGAAAAACTAGCTACACAATAGGCACAACAAGCTACTCAAGTCCATGCCTTATTACAGCAACAAAAATCTTCCCATGTTGCGCAAGTAGATCAAGCAGCTAAAGTCGCACAAGCCGCATAGGCTGCATAGGCCACACAAGCTGGGCAAGCAGCCCAACAAGCACAAGCACAAGCATAAGCTCAAGAGCAAGTGCAAGTATCCCAACAAGCACAAGTACAAGCACAAGTGCAAGCACAAGCACATGAACAAGTACAATATCTCATACAACAACAAGTAGCCCAACAAGTGCTGAAACAATACCAAGAGAAGCAAGAAGCGGCCTAACTAGCAGCCCAACAACAAGCGTTGTTGACATGACAACAACAACAAGCTTAGCAATAGGCGCTATTAGCGCAACAACAATAGGACCAACAACAAGCATTGTTGGTACAACAATAATTGAAAGCATACTTGGCACAAAAAAATGTGCAAGCACCATCCACAAATGCACCAACCAATCCACCCATCCCACCAACAATTGAACCACCATAAAACACCTTCACTCCACCCCCTAATCCGCAAAATGATGTGACAACACAAATCAAGTTACTCTCACAACAAGTGCTTGATCTCCAGTCAGGGAAAACCACAAAAATACCCAACAACTTATGTCCCTATCCATTTGACAAGATTCTTGCAATGAAACCATTCTGAAGGGATTTGAAATCCCCAAATTTGATAAATACCATGGGATGGGAAACCCTGAAGATCACATCAGGGAATTCAAAGAACATTGTATGGAAGTTGCATATGACGATCAATATCTGATGCAACTATTTCTGAGAAGTTTGGCTGGCCAAGCCATGGAGTGGTTCTCTCACCTTCCTCCAGGCATCAAAAAGTTCCAAGAGATAGTAGATGCATTCATAAAAAATTATGCATTCAATATCAGTATGGATGTCAGTCTAGAGGAACGATCAACTCTTAAACAAGGTCAAAATGAATCATTTACTTCTTTCCTACAATGATGGTGATCCAAGGCCAATAGGAGAAAATGGTCCATGCCTGAAGAACAACAAGTTTGCACCATCATTTCAAATCTCGAAGGAGCCTTGGAATTACATCTCAAGGTGCAAGGTATCACCACATACAACCAATTGATCTCCAAGGCACTTAACATTGAATGAGCCTTTATTTCACAAGGAGGGTCACCGGCATATCCTGAACAACAAAAAAATCACCCATCCACCAGATGTAATGATAAAGCTCGCACATGGGTGAAAAATAGAAACATTACCAATGATGGTGTTGTCAACACCAAAGTTGTCATCAGTGCTCCTTGACAAAACACACCAGTACCCCAACAACAGCCCCAAAACAACAATCAGTACAATCGTCAAGCTAACACTGTAACTCAATAAATAAGGAATCAAATAATCAACAATGTGAACAATCAAAGGGGGCCACCCCAGTGAAACAAAACTTCCCCCAAGAAAAAGTACACAGCCCTTGGGGAATCGGCTGAATATATCATGAAGAGGCTAGTGGTAGAAAAACTCATCACAATCCCCACCTACAATAACTATCAGGAGCCCTTGGTGAAAGTGCCATGGTACAATAAAAATCACCTTTGTGATTTCCACAAAATCAAGGGACACACAATGACTAGTTGTATGAGGTTGAAAAACTTGATTCAAGACCTCATTGACGATAAAATCATAAATGTTGAACAACCAGCTAGAAATCAAAATCTCAAGATCTACATGAATATGATGCCCAATCACAACAACAAAAGGGAACAATAACAATGATAAAGGAAAGGGTACCTTCAAAAGTGTGAACCATGTATATGACCATGTCGTTGCATCCCTAGATGAATATTGCACTGTTATCACCATCAAAGGAGCCCAAGCTGATTGTGGAGTCACCACAAGAGGTAGAAAAATCACCATTGTAGGATCATCTCAGCCACCTAAAGAGCACACACTTCCAACCCAAGATCCGTTCGTAGTGGCTATAATGTCCTTTACCAACTGAAAAGAACCCCAACTCAAATGTCCATCATGGAGTTGCTGAAGATTTCATCAGTCCATAGAAAGATCCTTGAGGAAGCATTGGCTTCATCCACTATCTCTATGGATCTTGATGCTAAAAAATTCCAAGCTATGGTTAGAAATATCATTACCCCAAATCTTCTTACATTCTTTGACCAAGACTTTCCCGCCCAACCATCTCACAATCGTGCACTCCATCTGGAGGTCTTGGTGCATAAGAACAAAGTCAAGAGAGTCTTGTGGATGGAGCTGCGGGTTTAGACATTTGTTTCCTTAAGCTCATAAAGAATCTGAAAAATCTTTGAGGATTCCATTGAAAAAGGAAAAGGCATCACAATCAGGGCTTACGATGATCGAGAGAGAGTGTCTCAGAGCACTATCCAACTCCCTATTCAAGTAAGGCCAACAATTATGGAAACCAATTGTCAAGTCCTTGACCTTGATTTTCCTTACAACGTTCTCCTAGGGTGACCATGGATCCACGGGATGCAAGCAGTAGCATCAACCTTCCACATTTTTGTCAAGTTCACATACCAAGGTGAAGAGGTCACTATCCATGGGGATCCCAAACCCTTCTCTTAATACAAGAGCCTAGAAGAAAAATATTACAAAATCCCCCAAGTGCCCAAGAATGATGAGGGTCCCTCACCTTCATACATAGACCTAGCTACTCTCACCTCCACTTCTGCAACAAACACACTCGCCATCCCCGCCATCTCTGATATCAAGGTCATTTTCTAGGACAATGGGTGTGGGGATTATAAAATGAAGAAAGGTTCTTTTGTGGTAGGAGAGTTACCACAATCTCCTAGGTCACGAGGGTGACCATAATCAAATGATGCTTCCTCATCCCAAACCTTTACGATAGACTCTTCCAGCTTCAGAAGTTGGGGAGATCTTGGTCAAGAAGTAATAGAGGAGGACCTAGCCCATTTCCTATACCAAGACAATAGATCGGTAGCTTATCTACCTATGGATGATAGCAGTAAAGGCTTACAAATGATGCTCGCAATGGGCTATGATAGAAACCAGAGACTTGGACAAAATGAGAACGAACTTTTAATACCCATCATTCTTGAGACGTGAATGAGAAATTTTTGCCTTAGATGTACCCCTCCAAGTATAACCATACATGGACAAGGTCCCCCAGTTAAAGTAGTCAAGACTCCCCCTCAGCCAACAACAGTCAAACTTTGCTTACCTGTATCTACTGGCCGAGTTATAGACAACTTCACATTTGACATAACCAACATCTATAGTAGTAGTGACAATGAGGAAGATGCCATAACTAAACTACCTATGCTTTTTGAGAATTCCTCTCTCCTTATGATTAGTACTGTTTCATTTGAGTCAACCAGTCAAACCCATGAAATCAACCTAGTCTACCCCCAACTCATCGATTACAACCAACGAGGACCACTGGTTCTAGACACTTTCAAAAATGATGAAGTGCTCTCAAAATTCATGGGATTGTGGGACACAATACCATGTAGATATCATAACGCTGGGTTTGATATCATTTTGGGCACACAAGCATACTACAAAGAGACAATTGAATCCTTTAGTCGCAAAAGAAAAAATTTGAGAATAATCTCAAAGTCTTTGAGTGAAAACCACACTGTGGCACTCTTTGACCAAAAAATAGTAAAATAAAGGACATATAAAATGGTGAAAACCTCTCTAAGGCACTCGAGGATGAAGGATTCAATCTCCCTCTAAGTGCTCTACATCAGGAAAAGTCAACGGTTCTAGCTGAAAAGTACAACCCAGTCAACTTGTGAACAGAGGAAACTCCACATATCACATTTTATGTTGAATCATTGATGTCAAAAGAACAAGAGCTCCTAGTTGCTTTCTTAAGGGAGAGAAAGGTCAACTTTGCATAGACCTATGTTGACATTACTGGGCTTGAACCAGAGATTGTGGCCCACCATCTAGCAGTTTACCCTGAAGCAAAGCCTATCAGATAAAAGCTCAAAAAAATGCATCCTTAGATAGCCTTGTTGGTTAAAATTGAATTGAAGAAGCTACTTGATGCAGGATTCATATGGTCGCTCGACTATCCAGAGTGGGTATCAAACTTGGTACCTGTTTCAAAGCCCATTGGGGGCATCTATATCTTCATGGATTTTAGAGACCTAAACAAGGCATGTCCCAAAGATGACTTCCCACTGCCCAACATTAATATGATTGTAGATATGACCATGGGACATGAGATGCTTTCACTAATGGATGGATTCTCTGGGTATAACCAAATCATGATAGCCAAAGAAGATCAATACAAAACAACTTTTAATTTTCCATGGGGAACATACTATTGGAACATGTTGTCATTTGGCCTAAAGAATGTTGGAGCAACATATTAGAGAGCCATCTTTCATGACATGATCCATAAGACTGTGGAAGATTATGTCAATGACATATTGGCAAAATCCATAAAGAGAAGGGACCACATAGTAGCATTAAGTGCCATCTTCAATAGACTTGAGGAATACAAGGTCTGCCTTAATCCAAAGAAGTGTGTCTTCAGTGTACAATCAAGAAATTTGTTGGGATACATTATGTCTATGAGAGGAATTGAAATAGATCTTGCTAAAGTAAAGGAAATCCTCAAGATCAAGGCACCTAAGACTTTGAAGCAGCTAAGAGGCCTACAAGGTAGGCTCCAACAAACTGCTGATTCATAACTCAATTAGTAGAAAATTCAATCCCATATTCTCATCTACTCAACAAGGGGGTAGTGTACAAGTGGGACGACAAGTATGATCAAGTATTTAACAAAATAAAAGAGTATTTTCTCACACCTCTAGTGCTTATGCAACCAATCCCAAGAAAGCCTCTAATCCTCTACATATCAGCAATAGCAGTAGCTCTCAACGCTCTCCTAGCTCAGCATTATGAAAACGAAATAGAGAGGGTCATATACTACATCAGCCAAACCATGGTAGGGCCTGAGTTAAACTATTCCTTCATCGAAAATGCTTATCTCGCAGTATTTTTTTCCTCGCAGAAGTTTAGACACTACATGTTGACACACAAAATAAAACTCATTGCCAAGATCGACCCACTCAAGTACCTAATCTCCAAGGAAATGCTCACAGGAAGGATGGCTAAGTGGGTCATGATCCTATCAGAATATGACATCAAATATGTAGAGTGAAAGACCATCAAAGGACAAGCCATTGTAGACCAAATGGCAGAAGCACCAATGTGTTTAGAGAATCTGCTAATTTCAAAGTTCCCAGATGAATCCTTCTTCAACTTGAGCATAGAAAAACATTAGAAGTTGTACTTTGATGGTTCCTACACACAACATGGATTAGGAGTTAGAGTCTTTTTTATCAGTCCATAGGGAGACTGCATACCACAATCCTGCAAGTTGTCATTTCCTTACACAAACAACATTGCAGAATAAGAGGCTCTAACCATAGTCCAGTCAAAATAGCAGTGCAGTGGCATATCATGGCTCTCAAGGTAAATGGAGATTCATAGCTTATAATCAATCAAGTGAATGATGAGTATCAGACTAAGGATGACAAGCTAACTCCATACAAGAAATTAGTGGAAAGTCTTAAGGAGTCCTTCATTGAGATCACATTCAAGCAAATACCTAGAGCAAACAACAGAGTAGCAGACGTGATGGCAACAATTGGATCCCTACTAGACATCCCTCGCAATGTCCCAAAGCATGAATTCCTAGTAGAGAAGCTTCTCGTGCCTACATTTGAGGTACCAGAGTCTGAATTCATGTTTGAAATTGTTGGTTTTGGTGATCCTTGGTACTATGACATATACACTTATTTGAGAATAGGAGTCCTCCCAGCTGACACAATCTCAAACCTTAAGAAAACCTTTTGTCAATAAAGCATCCTATTTTGTCATCCTAGGAGATACCTTGTACCGTAGAAGCATTAAAGGAACCTTCTTACTTGCCTAAATGTTGAAGAAGCCTTGACTGATTTAAGTGAGGTGCATAACGGTATTTGTGGTTCACACTCGAGTAGAATGACCTTGGCCAAGAAATTGTTGAGGACGGGGTATTTTTGGCCTACCATGGAAAGAGAAGCACATGACTATGTCAGAAGGTGTCTACAATGTCAGTAGCATGGGGACCTCATCCATGCACCAACTCAAGAACTTCATCACACCATGGCCCTTTTCACAGTGGGGGCTTGATCTTGTTGGAAAAATCACTCCCACCTCATCCAATAGCCACAAGTTTATCATTACCACCACTAAGTATTTCACCAAGTGGGTGGAAGCCATCCCCATGACATACATCACTAGAAAGCAGATATTCAAGTTCATCCTGAACTACTTAATATGCCGCTATGGTGTCCCTCAAGCCATTATCTTAGATAATGGGACACCTTTCAAGAATCAAGATTTTCATGACCTTTGCCAAAATTTCAACATTCGACATCACTTTTCCACTCTGTATTATCCCCAAGGCAATGGCCAAGCAGAAGCCACCAATAAAACCATTCTAAAGATCCTCAAGAAACTAGTCAATGACATAGGTCATGATTGGCATTTACCACTGAATCCCACCCTCTGGGCCTATTGAACCAATATTCACACACCCACAGGGTCCACCCCACTTTCCCTAGTTTACAGATTAGAAGCCATACTCCCTATCGAGATCAAGCTCTCGTCATTGAGAATATCACTATAGAACCTCATCACGGATGAAGAATACCGAGTATCAAGGTTGAATGAGTTGAAGCTACTGGATGAGCAGCATATGGATGCCTTAAATCATTTACAAGTCTATTAGAACTAACTCAAGTGGAGTTATAATAAGAAGAGCAGAAGTTGTACATTCTAGGTCAGAGAACTAGTGCTAAAAGAGAATCAGAAGAATGTCCCAAACCCAAATAGAAAAGGAAAATTTGAACCCAATTGGTTGGGACTATTTGTTATCACAACAAGCTATAAGTTAGGGGCATATTAGTTATCACCATCTGAAGGGGAACCCCTGCAGGAGCCCATGAGCAGCTCCCATCTCAAAAAGTTTTATGCCTAAATCTTTATAGGTGTAAAACTAAAAAATCAAAACATCAGAAAATATCCTGAAAAAATGGTCACCCTAATGAAAAGCTAGCAAGTAGGCGTCTTGGTGACAACAAAAAAATCAAAAAAGAAAAAATCCAAAAAAAAAAGAAAAAGTATAAAAAAAAAATAGTAAAGATAAAAAAATATTCGTCCTCTAGTGAAATCCACTTCGGTGGCACTTTGGGCAAGTACCTTGGTGAAAACCTAGCAAACATGTGCCTTATGTAAATAAGCACTTTCCATCCACCAGGACCTTAATGGCTCATTTTGTATCATCCATCCATTATGCTTCCATCACCATCTATCTCCATCCATCACCCATTTGCATCGCATTATAGCTTAGTCTCGTGTCGTGTCATGATCCCTCCTAGTACTACTCAGCCCATTCTCAAGGTTAGTTTGTCCTTCCTTTATCAGAGTATTTTATCGCATCACGCTGGGGGCATGTTCTCATCAGATTGAATTTATGTACGTTCTTGAGATCCCTATAATAAAAAAATAAAAAAAAATAAAAACATCCAAAACATATCGAAATCAAAAAATAGGTCAAAAAGCCAATCAAAAAGTCAAAAAATAGATTCGTCTTATCAAACTACATCATCTCTAAGCTTTGAACATAGGTAAGATTGATCTTTGATCATGCCCCAAGATACTTAGGTCAGTCCTTGAGGAGTCTGACATTATAAACTGGCAATCTATTTGTTCATATCTCATCAATAATCGAATCTATGTCAGTCAAACTATCTGGTCTCTATGTGTATAACATAGGCAAGGCTAATAATTTGTTTATTAGCCCTCAAGGCCCCTAGGATAGATCTTTAGGTTAGTCTCTTGGTCAAAATCTTAGAAAACCCCAAAAAAATTGAAAATTTTAAAAATCAAAACATTTGTAAAATCGTGAAAATACCAAAAACAGCCTCAAAACATTTCAAAAACTCATAATTAATCAATCATCATCCCCAGACTTTGGTGAAACAATCGGAAACAAGTCTAGCAGATCGAAAGTGAAAACTTAATTGTCAAGGTCTTAAGTCTAGGTCAATAAGTAAAGAAGTTAGTCAACTTTTTGTGTCAAATAGCCTATCATCCAATTAGCTCCAAATCAATCATCTGATAACATCATGTCCTAGGATGTATCCTTTCTACAATGGGAATTATTTATTGGAAAGAACGCTTTGGATAAATGAAACAACGTGCCGCCATCCACTAACATGTCCTAGGATGTATCCTTCCTACAATGGGGATTATCTATTGGCAATCTTTTTTATTCTTATCCTTAAAAATGCATTTCCTTTTGGTTAGAGGTATGAAGAACATTAGCTTGTTTTTTTTACTTTATCTTTGTCCTTTTGACTTATCTTATTGCGCTCATTTCAATGACCTCTCGATGATGTCCCAAATGAAAGGATTTAGAGAGAAAGGAATGGGTCAATGATCATTATATTTTATCTATTGTGCTTGGTGGATATTCTTGTAATATAACCCTGGTCATATGTGCTTTGTTTGGTTTGTAGGGAGGGTGTTTTAGGTTTCTTGTTGACCACATAGGAAGGCTTGTTTTTCTATGTTTTGGTCTAAGATATTAGAAATATCTGAACTAGATTCTAAATAAGGTTTTGTATGCCAGGTGTGAATAGGGATACTCCTATCTAATTGTCAAGTCAAATTCCATCACACTAGGTGCAATGCCGTCCTGGTTCTTTATACCTTGATACATCATGCCTATGTGTGTTATCAAACATAAGATAAGTAGCCCTTTTAAAGTCCCAATTCCTGATAACCAAATCATCCATCTCTCATCATCATCTCTAATAAAGTTGGCTTGTTGAATCCTCTTTTCATCATCCCATTTCTTCTTTTCCATGCTAACATCATAACAGGATAGTTAATCATCATCACCATGCATCCATTTTGCATCCACAAAACATTAGCATACATAATTCTCATAATCATAGCAAATCACATCATCCATCTCATCCATCTCACATGCAATACATTATCATTTAAGTTATTTAGAATAATATAGATTGGTTATTCTAAGCATCTTAAAACCATCTTATTTGCATCATTATCATAGCCATCCATATGTCCATCTTGAACCTCTTTGTCGCAAGATCAACCCTCAAATTGAACTTTTTGCTCAATTTCTCGAGGGAGCAATGTACCAGCATACTTCTTTCCACTGGGGCATCCGAAAAAATTAATTTTTTTTGAAATTTTACTGTGGAAAGTTTATTTTTTGAATCAATGTAGTGAGTACTTTGCTTCAAGGAAGGGAAAAATGTAGACGTGGAAAATATATTGACACACTTGATTCTGATTACTAACACAATTTCATCATAAATTGTCTTCTTAGCTAGATCATCACTCTTCATCCCTTAATTAAATAAATAATCATTTATCTGATTAAGTCATTCTCTCTCATTAATTAAATAAATCAATGTTATTTAATTAATCTTCTGATCTCTATTTAATTAAATAATTCATTTTATTTGATTAAATCTCTAAAGTCATCTTATTAAATTAAATAAATTAATCCTTATTCAATTTAAGCCTAAATCATTTTCCTCTCAACTTTGATTTATTTAAATCCTAAAATCTAAATCAAATTGTCACATCATTTAATCCCTTATTAAATTAATTAAACCTTAATTAATTTAATCCTAATCATTCAATTTCTCTAGATTTTTCCACTTGCACATGAAAATACATTTAATTCATTTATTAAATCCCTATTTTCTTTCAACTTGGCATCTTTAAGGGAATATTCCTCCAAGTTTGAAAATCCCTCCAAGTGGATTTGTCCTTCCAACAAGACATTCATTCCTTCTTACATGTCCTTGTGCATTGAGCGAAGTGGCATTTAATTCATTTTTTTTCCCTCCAACATGTCATTTCATGATTTTCAAATTTCACCTAATTTCATTTATTGTGCACATTCATCAAAATGTGCTCAAGTTTCCTCTATTCACATCTTGACAAGTGGCACTTTCCCATTTAATGTTGAATGATCCCACATTGCTCCATTTTTCTCATTCCTCCATCTTGTCTTTCTATAAATAGAAGGCCTTCCTTTGTATTTTGATCATCCAAAATTTGAGTAAGTCTACTATACGCAATTTCATCCTCAATCATATCCATTTTCATCCATTTTATCAAGTTTATAGCTAGGTTATTGGAGATTTCTTCATGGAGCTCAATTGAATCAACCATCAAGTGGATCAACCTTTATCAAATCATCACAAGCTTGCATAGGAGTTGGGAAAGGGCCAATTTCCACATCAAATTAGCACCAACTCCCCCATGGGATTGAGTGTTTGCATCTTAAAATAGAATTTCATTATTTTTTTGGTTCATTTTCTTCATTTTATTTTCCTATTTGGGCTATACAAATGAATTTCATGGAGAATCTTGATTCTCACTTGCATTTGATGTAATATTGTATTTGTTTCTTTTGTTTGTGCAGGTCTAGGATTAGGGTTCTACAAGTATAGCCATACAAATATATGTATGTTGGGTCCTAAAGGCCCTAAAAGAATTTCAAAAATTTTATAGGAAGAAAAATATAGAAAATTATATATCAAAATTCATCTCTCAACCCTTATAAGCACACCTTTGAGATTATTTTTGTGATTCAAGGATCTTATAAAAAGTTAATTCTCATGACTCAGAAACTTCACTTGCGAGATCAAACTTATAAGAACAAGGGTTAGAAGGGAGGATTCACATCAGTTTAGAAAAATATATTGCATGCAAAATACATAAGTAAAATATGTATATAATCTAGCCTAAATTAAACCAAATACATGCAAACCTCAAAAGATAAAGAGTACTTAGTATGTTAATGTGTTGATAGCTTAGATATGGTTGCTCATGATTCCAATAGCTTGATGATGTGATCAAGATGATTTAATAGGAATTTCAATAGCATAACAATAGCATAAGAGGATATGATGAAAATGGGATGGAAGGTCTCTTACTTATAAAAATTTAATGAGAGAATTCAAGGGTTAAGATGTATTAGTTAATGGATGGTTAGGATTGAATGATGGGTAGGGTTTTGGATTAAAGTTGTAGTCATGTGAGGGATAAGGGATAAGTTTAGGGTTAGGATTAGGGCAACATCTTTAAATGTGGATGTCAAGGATTAAGAGGTGGGATATTAAATAAAGGGATTAGATGGAAAGTTAGTTTGACTTTTGCCAAGTGTCTAGATTCAATGAATTTGAAAAAGGGGTTAGTTATACATGTGAAGAGAACACTTGTCACATGAGGAAAAATTTATATTATGATCCATGTGAACAAAATAAAAGGCTAGGATTAAGTGGATAAGGATAGAGGATAAAGTGGAATTAAATAATGGAAGAAAATGTTAATGGGTATTAGTTGGCCTAAATTAATTAATTAATCTAGTTGGAGGATTTGGAATGAGGCTAGAATTAATTAAATAGCTATTAAAATATTTTTAATTAAAGGTGGGGGATAAGGAAAAAGGTTAAATTGATTAATTAATTGACTAGGATAAAGTGGGATAAATTTAATTAATTAAATCAATATTATTTATTTAATTAATGGATTAGGTTAGGTTAAAATGAAGTGTAGTTGGATAAGGTCATATTTTAGGTGTCTACATGTTAATAACAATCTACGAAAAAAATTATTCAACTATTTTAATTTCCTAAAACAAAAGAATATACACATTATTTTTCACAATGGAACTCTTAATAAGATGTTGTTTATATGGACTATTAAGTCTCCTAATATCCCATGAGAGAATTTTCATTAAAATAGCAAGAAACAAAAAGAACATCCATCTCCTTATCAACTAAAAACTTTAGCTAACCAAAACCTAGGGACACATCCCCTCCATTCTTATTAAACCTCATTTCTTCTACTTTTCAGGCCTGAAAGATTAAATGGGGTCTTTTGTTTCCTTATGGACACTTCTCTAACAACTTCTCTAGCTCTTGTTACCTTTTGACACTATTTTCACAACCAAAATTAAATGAGAATCATTCTTCATGAAAAATGACGTGCCTATAAATAATTTGTATTGATTACGCCCATAGGCGTTCTATTAGTCACAACAGGGATCAAAAAACCTAAGTACATAAAAACAAAGGCAAACGTAACTGATGGAAGTGGAATATCATGCATCACAAATCACCATGGCGGCTGGCGAGAGTGGAAGAGGTAGTGGCTAGCGTTACAGTGGCTGGTGAGAGAAGGCAGCGCCTGGCGTGACATAAAAGTGTCTCGTGCTTTAAATTGATGCGTTACTAAAAGTTGAAACCCCCCAGCAGTTACAAATCACACCTTAATGAGCAGTCTTTCATGAAACATTTTCTTTTCTAAAGCATTTTCACTTCCGTTCTCCTCTCGTTCTCTCTAAACCTTTGCATTCTCAGGCTGAGCCAGAGGGAAGGTTGTGGCATCAACACTACGCACTGCTTCTGATGTTTTTTCCTCTACGTGAGCCATTGCTGGTGTGATTTGGTTTAAAAAGAAATCATTGCAAATGGCACTCCTGCAAAAGGTATAAAGACAAACATCTCATTAATGTTTATGATAGTGGCCTTGCTGAAATGTGGTAGGGTGCCTATGAGCTGAAATTATGCCAAGACTTTACATCTATTCTAATGACCCAGAAATATCTCAAGAGAACCTATTATGTGAAAGATAGGTGGCTCTCCTCGATCCGTCTTTTATATTCTCAGATCTGAGGGCCTGTATTTTTAGCTGCTCGATCGCTGAGCTTAGATCATTCACCTCTATTTGTGCAAATTGTTGAGGTAATTCAGCCATAAGTTTTATTATTTTGGAAATCTATATACAGTGGGATCATTTAAATTAGGTTTGATGTGCTACAGTTTGACAACTTTTTATATATATATATTAAAAAAAATCATTCTCTGGGTATACAAGTTGTAAACAGATCAACAACAATCACACATAAATTCAAATAAATATTTTTGTCATTATTTTCTCTATATTTGAATGTAGTAGATCTTGCTACTATACTTTTAAGATATGCATCATGATTATTAGATTTGTTATATATTTTCATAAATACCTGTCATTTCCTATATGTTCAACCCATTCTATAGATACATTTGCGAGATCCTTTTCATTGTGCACCAACCAACACGGTTGAATTTGGAGGACTACTAAAGCTTCTCTTTTATATTTAGGAAGGAACAAATCATGGTGAGTGAAATGCTAGGATTGATTTCTCTGTATGGATAATGCCTATGTTTGTTTGATGAAACGTTTATAGAATAACGGTGTTATCTTTATGTGGTTGCACAGATGCTTAAAGCCAAAGACTTGATTCATAATTTCTCAAGTTGGGGAGCTTCAATTTCACCAATCCGCTTAACCAATCCGCTTATCTGGGATCCAGCAATTGATCTCCGTAAATTTTGCATTTTAATGGCTTTTTAGGGTTTTTCTTAATGCCTATTTAGTGACTGATTAAGAGAATTTTTTATCATAATTATTTAGCATTCTATAATGATATATGAATTTGTAAATTTTTTTTTGAAAGCTGGAGATCTCAGTTCATTTTCAAAAAAAAATATCACGCCAAGATTTTCATTGTTTAATTTTTTACTAAATTATAAATTAGATAATGTCAAACAACATCTTTATTTATAATTTATTCAATTTTTTTAATTAAAATTATAATCTTTTATTATAAAAATAATAAATTTACAAATTTATTTATTAAAAGGCATAGGATTATTATTTTTTGGGAAGTATGTGCTGATTAATAGCACTGAGAGAAATTTGTTTTATGATAGTTCATTTGGACTGGAATGTTAGCCTAATTTATTGACCATGTTGTTCACTTTTTATTATTGTTTTAGGAATCTCACTTTCTACCAAATGATACTCACTCATAGGCAATAAAGGCTGATTTGTAGTGTATGTTTTTTATTAAGCAGATATAATTGGATGGAAAATATGATTTTATATATATCAAATGTTATGAAAAAATCTAGAAGTAGAGGTTTTCCATACCAATCTATTAAAAAGATATAAATTAAAATATTTTGTATTTAAAAATATTTATTATTTTGTGAAATTAATATTTAATTTAATTTTATAAAATAAAATGATTTACATGCAAAAAAAAATAAAAAATAGAAAGATTGTTTTTTTATCTAAATTTTACTCTTTACTCTTTACTTTCTAGAATTTAGAAAATCAAGTATAAAAGAAATATTTTAAATTTATTAGTTCATATAAAAGCAAGTTTCTAAATTAAAAGACATAAAATTATATATATATATATATTTAAAATAAGATATCCCTTACTATATAGATTTATTTAATTAAAATCTTTCCCAATCAAAATAATTATTATTTATAAAGATAAGTTATTAAAAAATATGTTAAATTACTACACACAAAAAAAAAAGTTTCTAAAATTTTAAAAAATTGTGCATGAAAGAAATGTTTCATACTTTCCTAAATTTAATATTACATGAAAAAATAAGCTTCTAAATTAATACACTTAAAATTAAAACAATATTGAAAATCTTTAAACACAAAACTATTCTTTCATGTCATTGTAAAATGTTTTTTCTGATAAAATAAAATATAAATATAAAAGAATGAAAAATAATTGTTCATTTTAAAACTTCTAAATTAATGTAAATAAATATTATAAATTTAAGGCTTTATTAAAGATTCTATTAGATAATTTCAAGATAAGAACCTTCTATACATGACATCATCAATTTGAACATGGCCAGGCTCCTAAATCATGTAATTGCCTTATATTATAAGAAACTTGAAACAACTTCAATACTTAATTTAGAAACACATGTCCTTATACAATATGTAGGGAGGATCTTTGAATTTGAGAGGAAGATCTATGGAGGGAGATCTATGGTTATGGTTATGGTTATGGTTATGGTTATAGTTAGGGTTAGGGTTATCATCACGAATATGGATTACGGTTAGGCTTATGGCTATGGCTATGGTTATGGTTATGGTTATGGTTATGGTTATAGACAGGGTTAGGGTTATAATCACAAATAGGATTATCATCATGAATATGATTAGGGTTAGAGTTAGTGTTAGGGTTAGGATTAGGGTTAGGCTTCTCATCACAAATAGGATTAGGGTTAGGGTTAGGATTAAGGTTAGGGTTAGGGTTATGGTTATGGTTAGGGTTAGGGTTATCATCATGAATAGGGATTAGGGTTAGGGTTAGGGTTAGGGTTAGGGTTAGTATTAGGGTTGGGGTTATCATCATGAATAGGGATTAGGGTTAGGGTTATGGTTAGGGATAGGCTTATAAATGACAAAATATAGGAATTTGGTTAGGGTTAGAGTTAAAATTGGGATTAGGGTTGGGGTTATCATCACAAATAGGTTTATCATCATGAATAGGGATTAGGGTTAGGGTTATGGTTATGGTTAGGGATAGGTTTATAAATGATAAAATATAGTATTTTGGTTAGGGTTAGAGTTAAAATTGGGATTAGGGTTGGGGTAATCATCACGAATAGGGATTCGAGTTTGGGTTAGGGTTTGGGTTAGGATTAGCCTTAGGGTTAGGGTTAGGGTTAGGTTAGTATTAGGGTTGGGGTTATCATCACGAATAGGATTAGGGTTAGGGTTAGGGTTGGGGTTATCATGAATAGGTTTATCATCATGAATAGGGATTAGGGTTAGGGTTAGGGTTAGAATTTGGGTTAGGTTTATAATCACAAATAGGTTTATCATCATGAAAAGGATTAGGATTAGGGCTAGGATTAGGGATAGGGTTATGGTTATGGTTAGGGTCATGGATATGGTTAGGGTTAGGATTAGTGTTAGGGTTAGAGTTAGGGTTAGTAGTAGGGTTCGTGTTATCATCATGAATAGGTTTATCATCATGAATATGGATTAGGGTTAGGGTTAGGGTTAGGGTTAAGGTTAGTGTTAAGGTTAGGGATAGGTTAGAGTTAAAATTGGGATTAGGGTTGGGGTTATCATCACGAATAGGTTTATCATAATGAATAGGGATTAGGGTTATGGTTATGGGTTGGGATAGGTTTATAAATGATAAAATATAGTAATTTGGTTAGGGTTAGGATTATCATCACGAATAGGGACTAGGGTTGGGGTTATCATCATGAATAGGGATTAGGGTTAGGTTTAGGGTTAGGATTAGGGTTAGGTTTAGGGTTATGGCTATAGTTATGGTTAGGTTAGGGTTACGATTAGGGTTAGGATTATCATCACGAATAGGTTTATCATCATGAAAAGGGATTAGGATTGGGGTTATCATCACAAATAGGTTTATCATCACAAATAGGGATTAGGGTTAGGGTTATGGTTAGGATTAGGGTTAGGGTTAGGGTTATGGTTATGGTTAGGGTTAGGGTTATGATTAGGGTTAGGATTAGGGTTAGGTTTATCATCACGAATAGGATTGCGGTTAGGGTTAGGATTAGGGTTAGGGTTAGGGTTAGGGTTATGGTTATGGTTATGGTTATGGTTAGGGTTAGGGTTAGGGTTATCATCACGAATAGGGATTATAGTTAGGGTTAGCATTAGGGTTATGGTTATGGTTATGGTTATGGTTATGGTTATGGTTATGGTTAGGGTTAGGGTTATCATCAAGAATAGGATTAGGGTTAGGGTTATTATTAGGGTTAGGATTAGGGTTAGGTTTATCATCATGAATAGGATTAAGGTTAGGGTTAGGGTTAAGATTAGGGTTAGGGTTATGGTTATGGTTGGAGTTAGGGTTATTGTCACAAATAGGTTTATCATCATGAATAGGGATTAGGGTTATGGTTAGTGTTAGGGTTAGGATTAGGGTTAGGTTTATCATCGCGAATACATTTATCATCATGAATAGGTCTATCATCAAGAATAGGATTAGGGCTAAAATTGGGATTAGGGTTAGGGTTAGGGTTATAATCTTGAATAGGTTTATCATCACAAATGGGGATTAGGGTTAGGGTTAGGGTTAGGGTTAGGGTTAGGATTATGGTTATGCTTAGGGTTAGGGTTAGGGTTATAATTATGGTTAAGGATATGTTTATAAATGATAAATATTGTAATTTGGTTAGGGTTAGAGTTAAAATTTGGATTAGGGTTGGGGTTATCATCACCAATAGGTTTATGGTTATGGTTATGGTTATGGTTATGGTTAGGATTAGGGTTAGGGTTATGGTTATGGTTACCATTATGGTTAGGGTTATCATCACGATTAGGTTTATCATCATGAATGGGATTATCATCACAAATAAGATTAGGGTTAGGATTAGGGTTAGGGTTATCATCACCAATAGGATTATCATTATGAATAGGATTAGGGTTAGGGTTATCATCATGAATAGGGATTAGGGTTATGGTTAGGGTTAGGGTTAGGGTTAGGGTTAGGGTAAGGGTTAGGGTTAGGGTTAGAGTTAGTGTTAGGATTAGGATTAGGGTTAGGGTTAGGGTTAGGGTTAGGATTAAGATTAATATTAGGATTATGACCTAACCACGACCCTAACCCTAACCATAACCCTAATCTTAACCCTAACCATAATTCTAACCCTAACCTTAACACTAACCCTAACCCTAATCCTTATTCGTGATGATAACCCTAATCTAAATTTGTGATGATAAACATATTCGTGATGATAAACCTAACCCTAACCTTAACCATAACCCTAACCATAACCCTAACCTTAATCCTATTCATGATGATAAACCTATTCGTGATGATAACCCTAACCCCGACCCTAACCATAACCCTAACCCTAACCCTAACCCTAACCCTAACCCTAATCCTAACTCTAACACTAACCCTAATGCCTATTCGTGACGATAAACCTATTCATGATAACCTCAACCCTAACCCCAATTTTAACTCTAACCCTAACCAAATTTTATCATTTATAAAATCATAACTAAATTGAACCCTTACTATAATTGAACACTCACCCTAATTGAAACCAAACCCTATTTTAACCCTACTCATAACCATATCTTTAATTCTAATTATAACTGTAACCCTAATTATATTTATAACACTAACCATAACTATATTCTATAATACATAATATCTTTAATTCTAATTATAACTGTAACCCTAATTATATTTATAACACTAACCATAACTATATTCTATAATACATAATCTTATTTTAAGACTAACCTTAACCTTATTTAAAATTTAACCCTAAGTCTAACCCTAAACAATCTTAACCTAACCCTAATCCTAAATATATCTCTTTACCCTAACCCTAATTAAACTTGAACCTCAACCCTAATAAAAGTTTAAACCAAACCATGTTGGACCCCTAACTATAACTTATGTTAAATTTTTATATTAAATATACTAAAATATTATTATTTATCTATTAATATAATAAAATAATATAGGATAATTAATTCATATAATACAATATTATTATTATATTATTGTATTATATTATATTATAACATTATTATATTATTAATTCATATAATATAATATTATTATTTTATTATATTATTATTTTTCTTAATATTATTTATATATTTAATAATATAATAAAATAATATATTAATTCATGTTATGTGTTGTGCCCCTGACTCTGCTACTAGCATATATATCTTAAATTTAAGATATAAAAATTACACCCAAATATATCAAGGCATTTAATTTTTCATCATTCAACTTTAATATAGATGTATTAAATTGAAAAATTAAATGCCTCGATATATCTCGGCCTAATTTATATATCTTAAATTTAAGATATATATGTTAGTTTACAATTCATACCCATAAGAAGAACTATTAATTGAGCATCTTATGTGAGAAATTATTTTTAAAAAAATTAGTGAACAGATTTTTAATACAAAAGTTTTCTTTTAAAAAATATATTGTATTGTAATTTTCTAATTACTATTACATTTATCCAGATCCAACTTGGTTTGAATGGCTTTTGGTTTGTTATTGAAGTTGAATGGTTGTAAATGAACCTACGAAATATTAAGTTTTGTTGAGTGAAAGACCCTGAAATCATAAAGAATGCCTTCATTTCAATAGCCACTACTACTGGATATTAAAATATTGACCAGATAAATTTTGAAAAATACATATTAAAATGTTTGCTTTCACTATTGACCATTGAATGCATATAAAAAGAATCTCCACTTAACTCTACTCTCCACTTGCCGTTCAACGCGCGTCATGTGGTTCGGCTGCTATGTTAATCTTCTGCTGCAATAACTCTAGCTAACTTGGTCATTGATCTGAACAAATCTATTATATTTTCATTATTGTGGTGTCGGCCAACTAACCAATTAAAAAAACATCATCTCCCTCTCAACCAGCTTGAAGATTATTTCTTTATTCTTTCCGTTGGTTAAAATAATTTTAAAGAAAATGTCAATTTCACTATCATCCAACGTATAGATTATTTCTTCGTTCTTGTCACCAGTTTTTTCACAAAAGTCCAACGTAGATATTATTTATCTAGTCTTCTCACCAACTCTCCGGTTCCCTTTCATTGATCTAAACCTGCAAATTGTACAAAATCGTGTTAAGGGAAGTGCGTGGCAAAAATATATATATTCTCATTTTCTTTTTACCCATTTGGATATTCCAAGTTAAGTCATTATAAAAGGCTGTACATATTCTGGGCAATCTGTATATCTGGTTCATTTCATTGACCCGCTTCCCTCTTTCATTGAGCAATCTATTTGAAGTTAATATCTGCTTCATTTCATTATCTAGCTCAGTAAGACAAAGATGGGCAACACTTCCTCCTGCTGTTCATGCTCTCCTTCCAATGAAGACTATCAAAATTTTATCAGGACAATGGTTGCGGTAGATGTTGATGTACTGATTTCTTACATTGATCAGCTTTTAAATGCTATTGACGAGGTAAGCATTAAGTCAGTTAGCCCTTCAATAAATTAAGTATTGTCATTACATATTTACATCAATAGTAAATCATTCAAAACAGAGAAGAGAGGTTGCCAAGACGGATCAGGTGGGCTCTTCTATCAATTGTGGTGGTGGCTTACTGGAGAAGGTATTGAAGCGATCTAGCAGTCATATATGCAAGGTATTTCAACTGTCTGATTTTTTCAAAAATGATTTTAATTGATGCAACTCATTTCCTTATTATTGATACAGACATTTACAAAGTATTACTAGGAAGAAAGTATTAACGTGGAAATAAATTTTAGTCATAGAAGAAAACAGTTACAATTCTGAAACTATCTATGAATGCTTTTGCGTGCAGAGGGACATTATGCCAAAGCTGAACCGTGAAACTCGCAAAGTAGTAATTGATGTAACAAATCAAGCAGCACACATTAAGTGGGTGGGAGTAGCGCTTTCAGTTGTAGCTTCTGTCTTAGAACGAATTGAGCAAGTTTCTTCCAACAAAAGCGAATGCATACAGTTATTAAGATACCTTTGTAACCTCGCAAAATACATCAGACAGTTGAATGAACATTTGCCTCAACAGAAAGTAAATCGGGTCCTTCAATTCATTGTAAAAGGCTGCCTCATGTGCATATCGCAAATGAAATCTAATGAACTTTCCAAGTAAATCCAATTCACTTCATCCAATGTAATTTAATTTTTAATACTAATTTTTATTTACTATCAACTCTTCTACACTGCTAAATTTTTATTTACTTGTGATGGGTAAACCAGATTTTTCGCTGCTCCGGTTGGGGCTGAAGATTTGCGAAATTTTCGAGCAGAACTTGGGCACGAGTACCAAGAACTCTCATTAGAAGCTATAACTGAAGTTTTGAACAGGATTCCAGTTCCGTTACCTCCCTCCCAAGGAATGCCTCCTCAAGCAGGTACCCATTTCTCTTTTATTTGGATTTGGGCCTTTGTTTATGATAGATTTACCCAAGAAAAACAAATATAATAATAAGAGAAGAAGCTTTGCTGCAGTAAAATCTGAAAATTTAATTTAATTATCTTGTTGAAAAAAGTTCCATTAGTGAGATGTTATTAATAGATACTATTTTAGTGGTTAAGAAGTGTCTTTCAATCGATTCTTATAGAAGTTTTTTTTCCCCGATCTTTATGAAATGACCCATTTTCATTCTTTTTAATAGATTTCATGAAGAACTTCGTATCTTTTGCTCTAAACTCCTTAGCTTTGTTTTGGCATGTAGATAGTTTTTTTTTTGGGATCACATTCAAACATTTTAAAGTGTTTATTGTGTTGGGTTTTTTTTCTCTATAAAATATGTTTAAATAATTTATATATATTTAATCATGTTTTAAATTTTTTTAATTATATTTAAAATTTTAAAAATAATAATTTTAATAAAATATTTGATGTATGTAGTAGGTCATATTTAAAAAATGATGTAAATATATTAAAGCTATTGATCTATTTAGATAGATCATTAATTCTTAACCAATTATATTTTAATACTTGTCAAAAAAATTACAATTATAAATAAAATATTTATCATTTTTCTATATAGACAATATTAATTACCACACACCATTAATTTCATCAATATTCACCAAGTATATTAATAAACATTAGGAAGTAGCAATTACAATGACAAATGAAAGACATCAACATACTATAATGTTCAATTTGTAGATGTATAATGTCTTGTCATGTGGTCAATTTCAGCTACCATATACATCATGATTTCATTCACATGCAATTAAAGATAGTGAAGATTAGTGTTGGTGTAATTAAAAGTGTTGTAACTTGTCCTAGGTCATGATTACACCTTAGTTAAGTTTACTTAGGGACCACATAGGAGTTAGTTGGATAATTTACACTTTTGGTGGACTTGACATGTCATTACTTTATCACTTCCACCTTTTGTGGACACATCATGTGATTATCTCTCCACCTTTTGTGGGTGATCCACCTTTTGTGGTGATTATCACATTATCACTTTTCCACTTTAGGTGGAGTGATAGCTTTTCATAGTTGTCTCATGTCATAAGATTACGACACTTGTCATAATCTTATGCCCTTCTATGTTCTCACCTTGGCTATATAACCAAGGGGTCTCCTATGTACTTTTGTCAATTCCATCATATTTGCATTCATTGGTAGAATACAATTTATTCTTGTCATCTTGTTTCTATCTCTCTTATGCTTGTGCTTTCTATTAGGCCTTTGAATCTTGGGTGGCTACCTTCATAGCAAATTCTTACAATTAGGAAGTAACAATTACAACAACAAACTAAAAATAATCATTACAACTAATTGGTCACAATAATCACATTCAAAACTTAAAGATAATCCAACAAAAATTTATCAAGTACAATAACAAATGACAACATACATATGATCTAAAATTATATAGTACATTCTAATAGGATAGTATAAATTTAATTTCTTTTGTACCTACACTATTAAGCTTTTGATTTTTTTTTTCTTTTCTTTTCTGTAGAGATAATTTGTGGGTAGTAAATTTTTCACATGACCATGGCAACTAGGATATTGATAGTTAAAATAGATATTTTTCTTATAAGAAACATATTGTGAAAATGGTTCAAATAAAAAAGATGTAGAAATAAAATTTTTATAAAAATTATCATACAAAAATGATCAATTTGGATACATGTTAAATAAGAGATGTTTATAAGCCTAGATATGTATTGGAAGGGAGAATTAATAATAGAATATTGGAAGGTAGAGATAGAAATAGAGGTATTATTTAATATAAATTTTACAATGAGTCACCAATTTGAATCCATGCATAAAAAAAATAAAACTCAAGAATTATTACAAACTAATTTTGAACACCAAATATCCATCTACTAGATCATGTTGTCATTTCATTTTCAATAACTATACAAATGAATTGATATATAAGATATTTTACATATTTTTTGGAATGTAAAGTATTAAAATTAATTGAAAACATATATTAGAAGTAGGAATTTTCATAATTATAGGACATGGTATTAATGGTTCTTTAGCCCTTTATCTATATAAGAAAGTATAATCTAATAAGAAAGTATAATCTAATATCATTATATATATTTTATAGTTGTATAATATAGTAGAACACTTTATAGAATAATTTATATACAATACTTGATAAATATATGTACATTATATGTTTTTCAAATAATATATCTTCTATATAATATCCATTATATTGCATTATGTTAAAAATATATTACATTATATTACAAATACATCTGTCTCATATAATATATCTTCCTATAAATAATATATCTTCTAATTATTTTATTTAAATTTAAATTAATAATATTTTATTAATTTTAAAATTAAGCAACCAAAAATAAAATATTAAATTTTTTCTATCTATTTAATATAAATTCAAATTCACAATAGTTATAATAGAATAAAACTAAAATGATCTAGATTTTCTTAAGAATTTAAGTATATAATGTTTGTTAGAGTGCAGAGATAGAGACAATCTAAATATCGAATGAAAACAGGGAAATAAACACAGCATCCAACATACCAAAAAAATATTAAAACAAAACAAAGATTTATAGAATAGATTGAGATTGCGAGTGCTCTTACATTCATGCCTTCATTCATTCTCCAAAAATAGAGTATCCAAAAACTTATGCATTTGCAAAAACAGCGCCCATTACAAGTTATGAGAGAAACTTCCAGAATACGCCGAAAGAAAGAAGAGTCTAGATACATTAAGAAGAATGTAGGAGTAGAAGGAGAGGAAATTAATGTGGTAGGTGAAGTAGATGAGGAATGATGGTAGGGGAGATTAAATTAGATGAGCTGGAAGACATGTCCACCAACACCCCCCCTTAATCTTCACTGCCATGTATGTCTGCAATACCAATTCCTTCCCAGAGATGCTCAAAAACATTCTTTGCAAGTGGCTTCAAGAAGATGTCTACTAGTTGTTCTTCTGACGTGAAAAAATCAAGATATATGTCACCATTGTTCACTAATTCTCGTATAAAATGATATCATATATCAGTATGCTTGCTCTATATATGAAAAAAATGATTTTTAGATAAGGCAATTGCTGAATTATTATCACAAAAAAATTATATAGGTTCTTCTTGTGGATGCCTCAAATCTGAAAGTACTCTTCTCATCCATACTGTCTGACAAGTTGTTGATGTGGGTGCAACGTATTCCGCTTTAGTTGATGAGAGTGTCACAATTGGTTGTTTCTTTGATGCCCAAGAGATAGCTCCTGATCCTAGGTAAAAGATATACCCCGAAGTGCTTTTTCTATCATCCATGCTACCTCCCCAATCACTATCCATATATCCGATTAGTTTGTAGTCATCTGAAAATGTATACAAAATCCCAAATCTCTTAGTTCCAGCAATATATCTTAAAACTCTTTTTCTAGCTTTCCAATGAGATTCCTTTGATTTTTCCATGAATCTAGAAATGAGACTAACCCCATACATGATATATGGTCTTGTGGTGGTTAGATACATAAGGCTACCAACTAATCTTTTGAATAAAGTTGCATCAACACTAGGACTTTTGTCATCCTTGCTAAGTTTTAAACCCAATGCAATAGGTGTAGGAGTTGGATTTACATTTGCCATCTTAAATCCCTTCAACAAATCATTAGCATATTTGATTTGATATATAAAAATGCCTTGATCATTTTGACTTACCTCTATCCCAAGAAAATATCTCATGAGTCCCAAATCGGTCGTATCAATTTCTCTTTCTATGGCTACCTTGAATGAGTCAATTGACATGTTACCTGTGAATATCAAATCATCTACATACAAGCACACTATCAAGATTTCTCCTCCATTATTCACTTTGACATACAATGTTGGTTCATTGCCACACTTGCTAAACCCATTGTTCACAAAATACAAATCTATCCTGCTGTACCAAGCTCTAGGAGCTTGTTTCAAACCATATAGTGCCTTTTTTAGCTTGTGCACTTTATGTTCTTCTCCCAAAACTTCATAACCAAGTGGTTGTTTTATATACACTTCTTCTAAAATGTCATTCAAAAATACTAATTTAATGGACCCATTTGATAAACCTTCCAATTGTTTTGAGCTGCTATACATAAGACTATTCTAATGGTATCCAATCTTGCCATGGGTGTGAATGTTTCATTGTTGTCTATGCCCGACTATTATGTGAAGCCTTTAGCTACAAGTATTGCCTTGTTTTTCTCTATTTTTCCATTAGAATTATACCTTTTTTTGTAAATCCACTTAACTCCAATCACATCCTTGTCTTTAGGAAGCTCTATTAGATCCCAAGTTTGATTCTTTTCAATTGATTGAATTTCATCATCCACGGTTGCAATCCAATTGTCATCCTTAATTGCATCTTCAAAATAAATTGGATTAGCTTGTGTTAGAAATGCAAAATTAGAGCATAAATCACCATTTTCAGCCTCTTGTATTTCATCATATATCTCCCTTAGACTTCATGTCTTTTTTGAAGTGTTTATAGACCTTGATCTTAGTGATGCAATTGTTGGATTAGAGGACTCACTATTGTTATTACTTGTTGGAGTAATTGGATTTGGAGTGGTAGGTGCCTTAGAAGGTGTTTTAGGAACATTTGCTTGTGTAATAGGATTCTCAACTTGAGTTCCATTCTCTTCATTCTCTTGTGGAACACTAGCTACAACTGTAGTTATTTTTTCTATGCTGTCATCCCCTGCTTTTTCCTCAACATCACGGCTTATTATCAGCTCCTTTGTGATAGGATTGTGGGTGAAGCCACAATAGTGGTTTACAATTTTATGGAGGAAGGAAAATTGAGAAAAAATGACCCCATGGAAAAAAAAGGTGATTTTGGGGGTTCGTACAAACCTAGAAGTTTGACTGAACCAAAAAGGGGTTTGACCAAACCTGGGTTCGAGCGTACCCCTTAAACTTGTTGCCGCCAAAAACATAAAAAAAATGCATATTAAAGGGGTTCGAGCGAACCCCATTGAAGAGGTTCACTTGAACTAGGGTTTGAGTGAACCCTGGTTCGAATGAACCCCTAGGGGTTTGCTCGAACCCCTAGGGGTTCGTATGAATCCCCCTAAATCCTCATCCCCTCCCTAAGGCACACAAAAAACCTAAATTTTGGCACTTCAAAGCTCGGGTTGAGGATGAAAATGAAGGAATCCTCACAAACCCAATTGGAATCAAGTAGTCCTCAAAATGAGCTATCCAACAAATATAATTTTAATATGTTTTGGTTTTATTATGTATTTATTTTTTTAGTTTTATTAAACATAGGTTTTTCATCAAAAATAAAGGTCTTTGTTCTGCACATGTGGAAAAATAGCATATTATGATTTTTTTTTTGAAAAATATGAGTGCAATAGATATTGAAGTCCTTGATCCAACAAAAAAAATTGAATTTTGATAGGTACAAAAAAGTTATGTGTTATACGGTCGCGCTATGTCTGAATTGTAATTGGTTTGACTTTGAAACTTGATTAAAGAAAAAATATTCAATAAAAAACTATCTAACCAAGTGGAAGCACTAGATATCAGAGTTACAAATCTAAATTAGAAAGAATTAGAATTTTATCCTTCATGGAAAAAAAGTTATGCATTATACGGTGCGTGTCACTTTTTAAAAATGTTGTTTTGTAAAAAAGACTAGTTTTCGTGGGAGATGGAAAAAGAAGTGTAATCTAATTCCAAAAATTTTGAAAAAAATATTTTTAGAATCTACAGACAAAATGTGATGAGACTCTAGTTTGCATCATCTTCAAATCCTTCATGTTTTAGCTGCTATAGGTGCTCGAATGTGAAGATTTAGTTATAAATAATAATTTCAGTGTCCAATTTGGCCAAAAATTGTAAACCACTATTGTGGAATCACCGTTGTATAGCTTGTATGTCTTGGATTGTTCACTATATCCCACAAATATACACTTCTCTCCTCTGTTATCTAACTTCTTTCTCAACTCTTGAGGTATCAAGGAGTATGCTACACAACCAAAGACTCTCAAATGTGCTATGTTATGCTTCCTTTTGCTCCAAGCTTCTTCTGGTGTTTTATTTACCACTGCTTGTGTTGGACATCTATTCAATATGTATAATGAGCATGTGACTACTTTAGCTCAATATTCATTTGGTAGATGTTTTGCTTTTATCATACTTCATGCCATTTCCATGATTGTTCTATTTTTCCTCTTAGTTACTCCATTTTGTTGAGGAGTATACCTTGCTGTAAATTGTTTTCTTATGCCATTTTCCTTGCAAAAATTTTGAAAATCATTTGATATGTACTCTCCACCTTGATCGGTTCTCAATGTTTTGATACAGTATCCAATTTCTTTCTCAACTTTTTCCTTGAACTCCTTAAAAAAAGTAAATGCATCTGATTTATATTTCAAGAAATAAACCCACACTTTTCTACTGAAACCATCAATAAATGTCAAGAAATAAAGCTTTCCACTTATGGATGGTGTTTGCATAGGTCCACAAAGTTCTGAATGCACTATCTCAAGTGGATGATTTGCTCTATAAGATTCTCCAACTGGAAATGCTTTCCTATGTTGCTTTGCCAATATGCAACTCTGATATGTTGTCTTGAATGGCTCTATTGGTGGTAATCCATATACCATTCTTTTCTTGTGCAACAGTTGTAATCCTTTGAAGCTTAAATGCCCAAGTCTTAAATTCCATAGCCAAGATTCATTTTTGTATGAAGCTTTGAAAGCTAACTCGACAACCTTTTGCAATCCTTGTGGCTCTAGGAATAGTTCACTTTGGATTCTAAGAGGAAACATCCTATTTTTTGTCATCTCAACTTTTGCAATCAACCTATTGCTTGGTTTCTTATCTAGAATCACACATTCACCATTTTCAAAGTATATTCTATATCCTTTTTGCACAAGTTTCCCAATGATTATGAGATTGTGTTGCAATCTAAGAACATAGTATACATTAGAAATATGTTTCTCCTCACCTTGCTTAGTTTTTATGTTAATTGACCCTTTGCCCATGACTGAAACTTGTTGATCATTCCCTAATTTTACTTTTGATTTTATTGAATCATCCATTGTTGCAAACATCTCCTTACTCCACTCATATGATTACTACAACTGCTATCTAAGAACCATATTTCTTTGGAGCTTTCTTGTGCTACATTGCATGTTATCAATATGGTGTTTTGTTCACTAGTGTTGGGCTAGTTTTCATTTGTAAAATGTGCATTTTGCTTATTCATGTCATATTGTCTTTTTCTACATTCAGATGCAAAATGCCCAAATTTATTGCAATAATGGCATTGGATGTTGGATTTATCATACCTTTCTCCTTCATGATGGTTGTGAGAATGATTGCTCCCCCTTCTTCTTGTTGGTGTAAAATGAGCATGTGGGCTTGATGCTGGTCTTTTTCTCTCAAATTGTGTATTTTCTCTTCCTCCTCTTGGTGTAAAACGTTCTCTGCCTTTGTTGTAATTTGATCTCCCTCTTGTTCTGCCAAATGAAAGCTGAGTCTTGAATGCATTTTTCAATAATGATGTTCATGATCAATTTAATCTTTGCTCATGTACTAAGAGTGATCCCATTAATTCTTCTACTAATAGTTGAGTAAGATCTTTGGCCTCCAAAATGGCTATTACAACTAGATCAAACTTTGTAGATAAACTTCTAAGTATTTTCTCTACAACATTTTCATCTTCAATGGTGTCTCCATAAGATCTAATCTGATTTACTATTGCCATTGCATGAGTGAAGAATGAATCTATTGTGTTTGTATCCTTCAATTGCAGGTTTTCAAAATACCTTCTAATAATTTGTAATTTTTCTATTTTCACCTTGTCTATGCCTTGGTAAACTATTTGCAAACTTTTCCATGCCTATTTTTATCTTGTAGCAGTTGAAACTTTTGGAAAGATTGATTCCTCCATTGCCTACTGAATGATAAACAATGCCTTAGCATCCTTCTTGTTTTCTTTCAACAAATCCTTCTCAGCTTGTGACAGAGCCTAATACGCTTGCTAGTTTGCTAGTTCAGGGAACCCATTTTCAACTAAGTCCCAAACATTCTGGGAGAAAAACAGGGTTTTCATTTTTATGCTCCAATATTCATAATTTTTGCCATTGAAGATTGGAATTTGGGGTTGTGCAATGCTTCCACTTGTTCTTGCCATAATTTTTAAAATAAAAATTGCCTCTGCAATAAAACCCTTTTCCTATTTTGTTCAATCTTGCTTTTCTTTGTTTTCTTTTCCAATTTCTTTAATCTTGCAAACCCTTTCTCTTAATCTGATGCCTACAACTTTTTGACTGGAAATATTAACTTCCTCCAATCGATGTCTGAATATTACAATCTGCTAATAGCTATAATCCTTTTCAACAACTTCAACAGAACTACAACTTTAATCTCCTTTAGTGTCTACTGTCAACAGGGATCTGCATCTTTGACTCCATTTGAATTCCTCACACTGCCTCAACCCTAGATCTTCTTCTGACTTGAATTCTCTCTGAATCTTCTATATGCTTTGATACCAGTTTGTTAGAGTGCAGAGACAGAGACAATCTAAATATCGAATGAAAACATGGAAATAAACACAACATTCAACATACAACAAAAATATTAAAATAGAACAAAGATTTATAGAACAAATCGAGATTTTATTAATGCCTTTTTGTTTATAGAGCTGCCATTGCTCTTACATTCATGCCTTCATTCATTCTCCAAAAATAGAGTATCCAAAAACTTATGCATTTGCAAAAATAGGGCTCATTACAAGCTACAGGAGAAACTTCCAGAATATGCCGGAAGAAAGAAGAGTCTAGATACATTAAGAAGAATGTAGGAGAGGAAAGAGATAGGAAATTAATGCGGTAGGAGAAGTAGATGAGGAATGATGGCAGGGGAGATTAAATTAGCTGAGCTAGAAGACACGTCTGCCAACAATGTTAAATAAATTTAATGGATAGTATTTATGCCAAAATATTGTAAAGTCTTGAAATAAGATTTTCAAAATCTTAAAAGGGAACAATATATAATTGCAGTCTCATGCTAGACTTAGATATTTGCTTCACTGTTTTTTAAAATATTTTTTAATTTTTCAAAAATACATTTAGGGATCTAAGTATTCTTCAGTTTTTCTATTTTCTTTAATGTTAAGATGTGCAGAAACATGATTTCTAAGAAATTTATGTTGGGTTTGTAGTTGGTGTTGAGGATGCCAGAAATCGTGTGACTGGACTTCTAAACATGAAAGGTGGATCAGTGAGAGCTGTGGTTATTTATGGACAAGGTGGGATAGGAAAAACAACTTTAGCCACTGCAGTTTTCAACAAACTCAACCTCACAAATTACAAATATTGTAGAGTTGATATGGAACAAAATTGCTCAGAGGCTGATCTTAAGTTGCTGCAACACCAAATTCTAAGAGACATTTTTTATCGTAATATTGACTTGAGGAATTTGAATGAAGGTCGGGAAGAGTTATCGAAGAATTTTAAAAAACCCCCCTCTCAACCAGTCTTCATTTTTGTTGACAATGCACTGAAACAAAGTGACCTGGAAAAGCTTTTGCCTATATCTGACTTGGCATTTCTTCCAGCACAGAGCAGGATTCTTCTAACAACCAGAAATTTGAACGAGGCTCAAATAATTTTGCAGGCAAATATTGAATTCCATTCTTATCTAGTACCTTCTCTTCAACAAGAAGAGGCACGCAAACTCTTGTGTGAGTTTTCTTTAGAGAGTGGCCAGGAAAATTTTGACCCCACCATTGATGTTAAGGGCCTCCTCCAAATATGCCAAGGAATTCCACTAATTCTGAAAATTGCTGGAGCGGAATTACGTTCGCATGCTCAGAACGTGCAAGCTTGTAGGGAGATGGTTGAATATCTCAAGTCAAGTCTGTTGGAAGGAGAAGAGGGCGAAATAAGTGAACGTATGGTGGACTTTGTATATAGTCGATTGGATCTCTCGTGCAAAGATGCATTTCTTGACATAGTGTTCTTCTTTTGTGATTGGGAGGCGAGTAGAGTGGCCTTTGCTGTTGGACAGATAGAGTTTGAAAAGCTTCAAAAAGCTGCACTTGTAAATATCACGGATGGAGGCGCAGTTAATGTTCATGATATAGTGAAAGCGCGAGGGAGAACGCTGTCACCAAAGGGGGAGAGAATCACCGATCTACTATCTCTCACTGATGTTCTCCAAGATGCACAGGTCACTTTTCTCCCCCGCGGTTACCAGAATTCTAGATTTTGTCAATACTAAATATATAGAAAATTCACTAATCCAAATTTTGTAGAGATTTACATATAACCAATTTTAGGAAAAAATTAAAAAAATAATAGTGCTCTATATTTGAATGTACATTTTGAGCTACAAACATTTTTTTGCAGAGGACTAAGAAAACGAAGGGGATTTGTCTTTCTGAAGATTTTGAGCTGGAAGCATCTCATCTCAACTTAATGAGTGGATGTTTAAAAATTTTGATCTTGACAAATAGGACAAGAATAGTAAACGGAGAATGCAAAGGAGCCTTTGAAAATCTAAGGTTGCTCAGCCTCGACAAGGATAACAATTATTTGCGGATGGATGTTAGTCAACATCCGAGATTAGCAGTACTCATTTTGGAGCCCTGTTCACACTGTGATGTATCTTTTGAGGTAAACTCTACAAACTCTGCCTACTTTTTTAATTTTAATTATTTTCTAAAAATATCCTTCTACTTAATTGATTTATATTTTTAATTGTTAATTCGAAATAGTGAATTTTTTTTGCAGGTCTCAAGCGTTTCATCTTCATTGAAATATATGTTTATAAGAAGAGCTACATTAGTAAACATTACCGCCACTCTCTCCCAACTTCAGTCTTTGCGTTCTCTAACATTGCAGGCTTGCAGAGGGTTTGATAGCCTCCCTGAAACCATTGGGAGCCTACATGCATTAGAAAACTTGGATTTAACTGATTGCTCCAGCTTGGCCAGCCTTCCAAACAGCTTTGGTAACTTATCTTCTTTAAAAATGTTTGTTTTAGACTGTTGTAAAGAGCTATCTGTGTTGCCAGAAAGTTTCGGAAACCTTGGTTCTCTGGAGAGGTTGATATTGAGAAATTGTAAGAAGCTCTCGAGTCTACCTCAGAATTTTGGTCAGCTCAAGTGTTTAAAATGTGCGAGTATACATGGATGTAGGGTATTAAAGACCCTCTCCAGTGATTTTGAATGTTTGAGTTCACTGATTGCTATTGATGCTTCATATTGTTCTCAACTGGAAGAAAATACAATGGACAAGTTAGCGAAGATGGAGGGTTTGATGATTGTGGATATAAAGGGAAGCCCTATGTTGTTAAGGCAGTGGGGACAAGTGAAGGAGCAATATTCTTTAGCTGTAGTGACGCACAAACCATTGGCAATCGTTGTATCACACTTTCTTGTGTTTAACTAAGACTTTTTATTTCACTACTACTAGTTATGCTCATCCTTGTTCTTCATTGGGGGCATTCATTGCATTGCAGGGAATCAATAAGTACCTCAGGGATGCATATACAGATGTATTTCGTAGAGCATATTTTTCCAGAGAGTCAAGATTCCTACATGTTGATGAGAATGGGCAGTTAGGGGAGTCGCCCTGTCCAGCGACGAAGAGCAAAGATGTAATGTTGTCTGTGTTGTTAACGGTGTGTGATCTGACATCACCATCGAATAGCGGATATTTGGAAGCAGTGAAGACGAAATGGATGGAGGTGTTCACTTCGGAGGAGCTGCGGCAGAGGATGTACGAAATGGTGGGAACAGGTTCGGAGGAGGAGGTGAAGAAGATGTTTGTGGAGGTGGGAAGTTCATGGGAGGAAAGCGAAAGAGTTGTTAGTGAAACCCTCCCGCACTTACCGAGCGGCACCATTGCTTGGATTACTCCTGACAACAGGGCCAGGCTACTCCTTGCCCGTTCCATTTTCATGGTTACAAATAGACATGAGGATGCTGTCATCGTCAGCATAGGGGACTATTTCAATTTGGAGTATACACCTGATTTTGAAGGACAGTGCCGAGACAATTGGGAGAAAATACTGTCCCCTATTTCCGAAGCTGAGCGTTTCCTCGAGAACGAAAATCGAATAAGGTAACGGGCTTTTTCCAGCTGGCAGTTTTTCATTGGTCTACCGGCTTTGTGAAGTGCCCGGCTTTCTCCGAGGCCATAAACGGTACTCATTATTGTAGTTTGAATGCACTGAAATTCCATAGCCTTGAAATTTGTGGGAAGAGTATTTTGTATGGGCGGACATGGCTTTCAACAAATAATCTCATCATACATCGGATTTACTTTATTAAATTTATATATTTATGAAAATGTTACAACGTTTTAATTATATACTATTTTTTTATAAAATTAAGTTTAAATGAATAATTAATTTACAGTTATTATAGTTTATAAGTTCTAATTTTATTTTTTTGGTCTCAGTGGTCTCAGTTTAGTGGAGTTGCCGCCTCCGTCTTTCCTACGAAGAACTCCTCATTTAACACTACAAAGCACATACCGCAATCGCCACTACAAAGCAGCGACTGCAATCGCCACTTCGTTGATTTCCACTACAAAGTAGAGTCAAACCTATGACCTCAAGGGAGCAAACCTCAAGCCCTAACCAACTTCACTACATGGTGACGTATAAGGGAGCAATGGATACGCTGAAGAGGTGTGGACAGTCATTTCTAGAAAATTTTGGTCTATTTTTTTAACTCAATTATTGCAATATATGTAGAAAATGGATTTGTTGAAATGGCCTTACAAACTTTCAAGCAAATGCAATTGGTAGGTGTAAAGAAAAACTCCACAACCTTCCCTACTATCTTCTCTGACAATGCCAAAATGGGAGCTTTGGAACAAGGTGTGGCAATCCATCAAAACATCATGTTGTTTACATTCATATATTGAAATAATAATTTGCAAGCCTCATGGATGGAGTATATTGTAATAGATTTTAAATATATACCTATTCTATAATTTTTTTCTCTAAATATATACTTGTTCTATAATTTCCTATGAAGAATTCAATTTGATGGTTGAGCGTATTTCGTTCTTCTATATTTTTTCCTTATTTTTTTTCTAGGAATTATGTGGAAGCTTTGAAGCTAATAAAGAATCAATCAACCAAGTGTCCACATATTTGAGCCTATGAGTTAAAGATGGTATCTTGAAAATTAAGTATTGATTAAACATTTAAACCAATCAACCTACTTTATTTGACTTATATATCCTATGAGATGATTGATTATGAAAGAAAGCACTTCCCTTACATGAACCCATTTGCACACAATGCTATATGAACATAGATATCTGAACAACATAATTAGCCATAATAGTATCTTACAACAATGAAGATATTATCCAACTAATAATAGTGCAATATCATATCGATCAATAGAATTTTTTCTTAAAATTTATTTGATGTTTTAGGCATTTTATTTCTTGTTATAGTAGAAATAAGGAATTGTAGAAATAGATGAAAAAATGCAATGCAACCTGAAGATATTGAACAAAAATGAAAAAATGAACCTTGAATTGTATTTTAGAAACAAAATTTAGCTTTTGAAACCTAAATTGTTCGATCAAACCAAAAAAAAAATGTATTTGAAAACCCTAATTGAAATGAAACAAAAAAATTGCATTTCAAAACCCTAGAAATTGAAATGAAATAAAAAAATTGCATTTAGAAACCCTAATCAAGCTTTTTGAAACCCTGAATTCAAATCAAACAAAAAAATTGAATTTGAAAACCCTAGTTTGAAATGAAATGAAAAAATTGCATTAAAAACCCTAATTGCTTAGAAATTGAAACCCTTAAATTAAATTGAAACAATTTTTTTTTCTAAAACCCTAAATTGATATCGAACAAATCATTTTGATTTTGAAAACCTTAATTTTGAGCTCAAGAAAATTCATTTGCATTGTATAGAGAAAACAATATGTTAAACTTTAGTTTCAATGCTAAATTATAATTATATTAGAAAACAATATGTTAAAGAATAGTTACAATTCATAAAAAATTTCAATGTTTGTTTGCAAATTTAGTTAGAAAATTCGCAAATCCAAGTATACAATCGATTTCCAATTGTCACTTAATTAGATAGTATTCAACATTCATTTCTATTTTATGTTTCGACCTCTCTTATTCATGCATTGTTTCCATTTCTTCTTTGCATTTTTTTTTTTTGTCTTTTGACAATCTTAACCCTCATTCTAGTCAATTACTTTTTAATTAGGCTTCTAGTTTAGTCTAAAATCTCAATTTTTGCACTAGTTACCTAGACACTAAAAGAATCTAAATATTTTTCTTTTCTTTCTTTTAGGTTTTTTCAATTCCAAACAATTGAAAATAAAATACTTGATTTAACATTAACTAATTTTATATTATACATTTTATATCATAAAATTCATTTAAGTAGGAAATATTAATGATTTTTTTTTAAAATAAAATAATCTTATATTCAATTAAAAAATATCTAATTAAAATATACATCAAAATCAATCTTATTAATACATAATTATGTGTTTCTATTACAGAAATAGTCAATCTATTCATAAACTAGGCACTAACTTGCAAGTCCATTATTCCAAGGGCCACCCAAACTTCACCCTAAGTTCGCTAAACCCTAAACCCTAAACCCTGAACTCTAAAATCTAAACCCTTAACACTAAATCATTCATTTTGTCTTAGGACCTTAAAATGAAATTTGGTTGCCTTAGGAAACTCTGCCAAATTTTATACCCTTTTAAGCCATGTCATTTTGACGTAGGACCTTACTACAAAGATCCCCTTAAGCCATCCTATTACCCTAAACCATAAAATCTAAACTCTAAACCCTAATCCCTAAAGACATCATTTTTTCCTAGGCCATTAATGAAATTTGGTTGCCTTGG
Source organism: Sequoia sempervirens (assembly GCA_007258455.2). NCBI lineage: Eukaryota > Viridiplantae > Streptophyta > Pinopsida > Cupressales > Cupressaceae > Sequoia > Sequoia sempervirens. The sequence continues at coordinate 369,501,220 of VDFB02105785.1, forward strand.
GCAATGTCACCAAATTTTATTCACTTGAGCCATGTCATTTTTTCCTAGGACCTCACTAGACATAGATCCCCTTAAGCCATCCTATCATCCTAAATTGTAAATCGATGTCTTAAGGGGTCCTAAAATGACATTTCTTAAGGGGATCAAATAAGTTCTCAAAATTTGGTGAAGTTTCCCAAGGCAACCAAATTTAACAATAATAAGATCATTGAAGATTATAATATGAATGAGATTTCATGATCTATGTTGGCCAGCTTAAACAAGAGCTATCTCAATCAACTATTCCACAAGAAAATGTTCTTCACTAACTTTCAAGTTCATTATATTCCAAGGGACACCAAAACTTCACCCTAAGTTTCGTCAACCCTAAACCCTGAACTCTAAAATCTAAACCCTAAACACTAAAGCATTCACTTTATCCTAGGACCTTAAAATGAAATTTGGTTGCCTTACGCAACTCCACCAAATTTTATTCCCTTAAGCCATGTAATTTTGTCATAGGATCTTACTACATAGATCCCCTTAAGCTATCATATTACCCTAAACCCTAAACTCTAAACTCTAAACCCTAAACCCTAAAGCCATCATTTTTTCTTAGGCTCTTAATGAAATTTGGTTGCCTTGGGCAACTTTACCAAATTTTATTCAATTGAGCCATGTCATTTTTTCCTAGGACCTCACTAGATATAGATCCCCTTAAGCCATCCTAACACCCTAAACTGTAAATCAATTTCTTAAGGGGTCCTAATATGACATTTCTTAAGGGAATCAAATAAGTTCTCAAAATTTGGTGAAGTTGCCCAAGGCAACCAAATTTAACAATAATAAGATCGTGCAAGATTATAATATGAATGAGGTAAATAATGATCTAGGTTGATTAATTTATGGTTTAGGGTGATAGGATGGATTAAGGGGATCTATGTCTAGTAAGTTCCTAGGACAAAATGACATGGCTCAAGTGAATAAAATTTGGTGAAGTTGCCTCAGACCTTAATGAAATTTGGTTGCCTTGAGCATCTTCACCAAATTTTATTCACTTAAAAGCCATGTCATTTTGTACTAGGACCTTACTACATAGATCCCCTTAAGCCATCCTATTACCCTAAAACCTAAATCCTAAACTCTAAACCATAAACTCTATAGCATTTATAAATTGTCCTATATTAATAATTAATTGTATTTTCATTCAAATAACATTCCTTAGACATAAATGAGGCTTACATATTTTATCATTTGTATTCAATTAGACCATTTATATTGAATGGTTTAAAGGTATTTCCTAAATATGTATCTTACATTTTGAAATTTCAAATCTAATGTAGGTTCACTCATATCTTAGAGATCACATGGATTGATTCAACAATATTCACAATCCACTACCATGCCATCCATCTCCACAACCTTCACCTCCACCTCCACCCACTCCACCTCATAACCCCCACCTCCACCACTTGAAATCGATGGTGCTCGTTAGCAAGCACAAATCAATGCCAATGTTAGAACCATCTAAGATCAAATCAACATTATTCAAAATGAAGAATGTGCCACACCACCCGTGAGGATGTTTGCATCTAGGATGCAAAACCTTCTTGATGTTGTCAGGGCTATGGATGGGATCTTAGATGAGCGTTGACAATAGCTAGAGGAGAGGATAACTTTTGATTCTAAAAAGGAAAACAAAAAGAAATAAAGAGATGAAGTAGAGAACCACAATAGTTTCTAAATTAAGACAATGATCTTAAATAGTTATGAATTTGGTGAACGATGGATTTTTTTGTGATGAATTTATAATTTTGGTTGGATGGATATTTTAAGTGACGTGTATTTATGATTTTGGTTCTAGATGGATAGTTTTAGTCACGTGAATTTTTTATTTTGGTTCTAGATGGATATTTTAAGTGACATGAATTTATGAATTTGAACTTATAATGATGAATTTATAATAGTATATATTTTATGACTATCTACTAGATAATGATTTCTTCTGTTCGAAAATTGTAATATATATATGTACATATATATATATGCATTAGACATAAAATGAGCTTTTTGTGAATGTTTCAAGTTTATTGTTAGTATGTACACATGTATTAAAATTGCATATAGTTCTTAAATTTTGAAATTTGTATGTGTAGACATCCAAATTTGACCAAGTTCCCACATGGTCAAACCCATCTACTTTATTCATCTATTTCGTCAATATTAATTTAACGATTTATTTAATTAATATTTCACATTTCTTCCTAAAGTCCCTAAAGTATTTAATTTAACAATTAAATACTTTACCTTACACCTTTTCCTCTCTAAGTTAAATAAACATATCAATTTATTTAATTTAGTTATTTGACCTTTTTAAAATCAATTTTAAATTCTTATTTTTTCTCTCTCCTTGTCATATCCTCCATGACCCTCTTTTAATCTAGATTAAGTTAATTAATCCATTATTAGGATGTGCACTCCTTAATCAAGATTAATATCACATCCTCCATAATCTCCCACTTGCTTCTAATCCCTTATTAATTTCCTTAATCATGTATTTGCACAACCTTAATCTAATCCCCTTACTACATTTAGCATATCTTTTTGGTCAACCTTCACATTTTCCACATTTGGCATTGACCCTCTTCCCCATGTGAATTTTTAATTCACATTTATTCATCCAAGACTCCTCTCTTCCCCATGTGAATTTTTAATTCACATTTTATCCTTCCAAGACTCTCCTTATTCCCATGCAAGCTCTAAAACCTTTGACTTGTCACATCACTCACATGTGTCAAAGTCTTCCAAAACCTTTGACTTGTCATGTCACTCACATGTGTCAAAATCCTACTTTTTGGGAACCTTGTCTTGGCCACAAGATTCTTCCCAATCATGTGAATTTTTAATTCCCATTTATTTCTCCAACCACTTTCCTCTTCCCCATGGAGATTCTTTTGAGGAATACTAAAATTCCTCATATGCCACTTTCCTCTCATATGGGAACAAGAAGTTCATTTTTGAGGAAATCCCCTCATCTCCCAAGGTACTTCCAAGGTACTTGTCCTTCCCCATCACTTGTCCTTCCTCCACATCATTTGTACCCTTTCCATCTCACCATGTCCTTTGGACACTTCATCCTCTACATGTCAAGATGTGAAGGCTTGTGAGTCCTCAACTCACCATAGCCCTTCACCTCGTTACTCAAAGCAAAATTTGATGTATTTTTCTTTCAGCAAAGTTGTTGAGATATTTAGAAAAATACATAGAAGTAGGAAAATGTCAAAGCAGAGCCTCTGGTATTTTTCTGAAAGAAAATGTCACACCAGTGTTTCTTCTTCAACAACTTTGTTGTGTCGATGATCAAGATGGACCAGCTCAATGTTTGACTGGAAGTTGAGGCCAGATTCGCAGAAGTTGCAATGTTCACAATCCCACTGCTGGATATTTTTATGAATACCCATCAATCCAGTCTCTACAAAACTCAAAGCAATGCTAAATTACAGCTGGTACATATTAACTAATACAAATTTTTTTCCAAAAAAGAATTATTCCTCATTGGAGGAAATCATTATTTAACTAGGTGTAGCCGCAAGGTATTCAACATCACCATCCTTCAATGGGAGAATACTATTCTTCAGGAATAATCAGTTCAGTAGAGAAAATCCTAGACTATTGATGAATATTATGACTCATGGCAACAATAACAGATTGGAGCGGTCAGTGGAGTTCACTTGATTCAGTTCAGAAAACTATCATGTTTGAAATCATCTTGGGATGTCAATGTTTGTGATTTACTTGAATACCCATCAATCTAGTCTTTGCAAAACTCAGAACAATCTTTATCAGCATGTATGTGATTCTTTTGTCATGTTACCAAATTCTTACGCTTACCCATCAGTCTAATATCTCCTATTGCTAGGACTAATCTATAGCTCCATTTATAACTTGCTACTTCGTTTATAACTCTTTTGAGTGAGTTCCCCAGAGATGATCTACTTTAACAAAAAAGTCAAGCTTTACGTTTGATTAGTTTTGTTTGTGATTAGCATGATCATTTGTATGTTTGGAAAAAGAGGTTGGAATGATACCACGGTCCATTTAAATCACCCTGAAACTGTTCTCTTTTTCAATAACCGGTCTATAATTAATATAATATTATTGAACAGAATAAAATCTCTCTAATATACAATCTTAAGATGAATAATTATTTTATGATTTAAGATTTTGGAGCATGTAAATATTTGGAATAATTTTTCTTCTCATAAATTCTTAGCATGAATCTTAAGATGAATAATTATTTTTAGACTTTAAACTTGTGACATTTAATTATTTGGAATAAAAAAAATTAGTATATAATTTTAACATAAATATTTATTTTAAAATTTAGAGTTGGAACATGTAATTATTTAGAATAATTTATTAAAATGAATGTAGTTCAAGTAAATAAATAAAAAGTATTAGATGAAATTTAATCAATGCAAATGTAATTTAATAATTTGATATTTGATTTATTAATAAATAGAAAGATTAAAAGTAAGATGAATGATTTAGAGTTAGGAATTTGATTATATGTTGTATTGAATCATTTTTACCATGGGAAAGTGATACAAGCAAAAGTGATATGGATAGAGATTTGATCCAAGCCTACAAATTTGAAGTTCGATGCATGGATCTCATATGTGTTAAAGATTGATACCTACTTGTGTATTTGTCTCTCTTTTGTTAGTTATTTTAGCTATTTGGTAGTGTTTGGTAACACCATTGTGAATTTTTCTAGATAAGGATCAATTATCCTTTCATCAAACTCCTACAAAATTGAATTTAATTACTTTTGATAGGATTGAAAAAAAAAAAAATTGTAGAGAATGTCCTAGATGTTGGTGCAAGTAGGCGACATAGTATGATGGTATATTGTTGATTCTAGTTGCTCATATAAGATGATTTGAAAAAATGAATTTGAGTTGGTGCTTAAATATAACTACTAAAATGTTCAATGAAACATTTCACACTTGGAGTTAACACAATGATTAGAAGGAAGCTTTGGGTCAACCCAAATTTAAATTTAGAGTTTAGTAGTTCTAAATTCATTTCCATAAAACACAAATTGATCTCATTCACTCAAAAAATTAGATATATGAACCTAGATGAGAAATGGATAAGTTTATTTTTAAAATCAATTAATAAGAATGAGTGTAGATGGAATCAAGTAAGGTTTGGTTTATGTGCTATGTTTAAAAAAAAAAACATGCCACTTATTAGTTTTTATTTTATAAAAAAGAATGAATTCAGAGTACCCAAAATGAGGGTGAAGTGCAATATATGTAATTATATCTATTAGTATATGCAGATTTCTTCTCCATCCTTTCTATCTCTCTATACATTTGGTAAATTTTCTTTTGTATGTTTGAGATTAATTATTATGTAAAATCTCCAAGTTCCAAAATTTTCTACAAAGAAAGTGTAAGATGCGTTTAAGCAAAGGAATAATTTAGGATTAAAAAATATTCAAACATATTAATACCAACAATAGGTATCTTTCATCTCAACATTTTTTTCATTCATTTCAAAGGATTTGTGATATTTTTTTGTAAGTAGACAGCTTTGTCTTAGTCTAATTTTCCTTGTCTAGGTCTTTTTATGAAAGAGAGTGAATGCAAATGTAAATATCTCTATATGAGATATTAAAAGATAAAATAGTTATTAAATAATTTATAATTGGAAAATCAAGAGTTAAAGAAAAATAATGTGTTTTTTGGATTTTGGGAGTGACATTGATTTGATTAATTGGTATAATGTGACAAATGACTAGAATTTGATTGTTTAGAAAAAAAGTGCATACCTTAATTTTTTATTCTCTTGTTTTAAACTTTTTGAGTGCTTCCATAGATTCAATGTTCTAATGTTCAATTTGTTCCTTTTTTTCTTTTGTGTATAATTTAATCTAAAATTTGAAACCTACTACCCTTCAACCTATCCTAGTCCTTGTAATAATAAGAAGAAATAGCCTTACAAAATGCACTATTTTCCTAGATTAAAGAGGAAGGAGTAATTTTTTTTAATGTTTCAATATTATATCAAAACAACCCAAAGTGTATTTTGACTACTTCACAAGAGAAAATAAGAGAACATTAGAGAATCAAGGTCCTAAAGTGCAACTATTACCTATAATTTTCTTAGTCACAAGTTTCCTAAACAAGGCTTATCAAAGACCAAAAACTACAAGAATGACTCATCAACCTTATATCATTAAAGAGTAGCTTGTTATTCCTACTAATGTCACTAGTGAAAGGCTAAAATTTTCAGCTAATCCAAGTTAGGCCAAGAAGATCCAAGTTCTAGATCCACTCAACATAATTAACTAGCTAAAAAAATGACTACAAATGTCTTGTTATTGGTCCAAGTATTTTCCATTTCTGGGTAGAGAAAGCTACTTGAAGAATATCTAAAGGGACAAGAGGATTTGATTAAGAGGACCACTCAAACTACAAATAGTACAAATCAATAAAAGATTGCAACTAATGTACCAATCATATTTGATAATGTGAATAATAAGATTAGTAAAATAAAGCCAATGCCTTTTTATTTAACACTCATTATTGAACAAAATATTCATAATGTTATGATATATTTCAGTGCTAGTACTATTTTCATGCCTAAGAAATTTGTTGATACATTAGAACTCACATATGAGCCTATACAAAAAGGAATATCATATAATTAGATGAGAAAATGAGACAAACAATGGGTATCACAAAATATCTTCTCCTTATTTTTAGCCGATAGGCTATTCTACATGGGGGAACCCCACCAGCATTTCCCCAGTCTGACACTGCCGGGGAGAACTTCACGGCCGCTGGGGTTTTTGGATGTGTCTGGATTCAACAGCCTTCACTGCTGAATGTGGCAGGGGTTTTTGGATGTGTCTGCATTTGCCTCGTCCTCTGCATTTGGCGTGGTAGTGAGAGAGGTGTGCAGGGGAAGGGGTAGGGGTAGGAGAATGTATCTGTTCTTGGCTTCCTTCCGACGCACACATTGGCTACCAATTTGATGGAGGAAGAGCATGACTTTTGGAAGCAGCCAGATGATTTGGGATACCGACCTTGTGTGGAATTCAACAAAGAGTCCCAAGCGGAATCGCTTGTGGTCCTCAGTAGGCGGCAGAGGTATTTGATGATGGTGGTGTCTGGCGGATTAAATCAACAACGCAATCAGATTGTGGATGCAGTGGTCAACGCTCGTATTTTTGAAGCCACTCTGGTTGTCCCCATTTTGCAAGTGAATCAAATTTGGGGAGATGAGAGGTAATTATTGCCTTTGGGAAAGTGTTTGTTTAGAGAGGAGATTTTTGGGGTAAACCTTCCTTTTACTCAGAAACAGTGTAATATCAATTTTTTATGCAGCCTGTGGCTTATCTACCACTGGCTGTGGTGTGTGCAGGGGATATTTTAGGACTTTCCACTCCCATTCCTTATGAGCTGCTGAAAAGTCATGACTGTAAAGGAACTGCAAAGAAGATTAGACAAGGAGTGAATTTTGTAGTGGGAGGCAGTGGAATATTTAAAGCCTACGATTTCAAAACAGTAGCTGAATAGGTGAAGCAGTTTAAGGAGGTGATAGGAGGAAGACAGGGGTTCGATTCTCACAAGCTCTCACAATCTATAGTTCTTATCTATGTAGTTGGCAATGATTATGGTGCATTACGTGCTAGCAGAAATGACTCCATTGAGGTAGTTCAAGATCTGAGGGCTTTCTTCCCCTACGAAAATTTCACAACGTCTATTTTTTCTCACTTTGCGAGTTTATTACAGGGGCTGATCGATCTGGTGAAACCTGTGGTAAGCGGGACAATCAACGTTATGAGAGAGCTTTATGAAAGTGAGCTTAGGAATTTTGCAGTGAGTAATATTGGTCGGTTTGGCTGCGAGCCTCAGATTGGCAAAATATCATGCGATTCAAACTACAAGGACATTTTAGCTCTTCATACAAGATTATTGCTTGGGAGAGCGTAGAAATTCTCAAATTGGATCTCAAGGAGTTGTCCATCATAATTCTAGATTTGGTGTTTGCAATTAATCATATCTTCTCCAATCTTGCACAATTTGGTGCTTCAAAATCTATGCCTGTACATGTTCAATAAAGCTTCAAAATTTGCCTTCTGAATAATACATTTGTTCTTGAAATTGTGACACAGGTTTTGTGGATTTGTTCATTCCTTGTATTGCTATGAAAGGCAAGATTGAAATGTGTGGAGAGGTAGACGAAATGGGCAGGGCCTTATTTGAAGTGTATTCTAAAGTAGATGAAAAGTTCTACTGGGATTCAGTCCATCCAACAAAGCAATGATGCCATGCGATAATGTCGTTGTACAGTAATGGAGCAAAAGGGGCAAATAAAACAATCAATTTTATAGAAGGCTCACCAAACATTATGGAATGGGTAGATTCTCTTGGATTTGTGGCTTACAATATTTCCACGTTGTTTTTAGCTAAATAAACTTTTTATACACAATTTGTGGATCTTTTAAATGAATCCCATGTAAAACATTTAAGATTTTCTGCAATAGGCTACAAAAGGGAAAGAAAATGCCGAATATTACTTTTTATGTTCAGTTTTTCACGAGAATCAATAATTTTTTGTCAGGTACAATTGTGCAACCCTCAAAACCTGGAGTAAATATTATGGATTGCTCTCAATGGTGGACACTTTTGGCATCAAGCATTTGTTTTTATGGCCACTTTACTTGTAAATCATGCCTAAGAGTTGTCATGTATATAAATATTCTATATTCTATTGTGATGAGTACTTCTTAGATATTAATTTTGAAAGTATTATGTAATATATTTTTTTAAATACAATTATAAATATTAAATTTCTTTTGAACATTATATTTTTCTTTTTTATAATTATATTTTAATATAGAATGATTTTTTAAAGATCAAATATGATTTCAGATAATTTTAAATTTAATATATATGAATATAATTAGATCTAATTATACAATAACTACTTTCTTCATGCCATCCACTGCTTTCTTCAGCAATTATTATATTATCTGATATAAATAGAGAGGGATAGGTGAGATGGATCACTGCTTTCTTCACGCGGTCCACTACTTTTCACGGCCGTAAATAATGTGGGCTAGCCTATCGACGTAAGTATTGCACCTCATTAGGGTGCAAGTGCTAGTATATATTCTTGTTCAAATATAATAGTCCCACAAGATTTAATGTTATTTGATATTCCACCAAAACTTATGTTGTGCTTATCTAGAGAGTTCACCATAAAAGTAGGTGGCTACCTCTCTTTGGATTGAACACATCTTATTTTAAGGATTGGGTATGGGTTCTTGAAGTTAAAATTCCTAACCAAGCCTATCTTAAAGGAGTATATTACCATGAGATGATTATGTACTTTGAACCAAATCATACTATGATCACAAAAGAAGAGAAATCCAAATATGAACTCATAAAAAATGGAGTAAATTTTATTCAATCTTTAGATTAGGTAGATACTTAGGTGATTAAATGATTATAGTGGGACTCACATGAAAAATTTGATTCTATGGACCTTGGAATTAAATCCTTTGTGATGAAGATGGAGAAATTCCCATGATAAATATGCCATCTAAATCTACTTTAGACATTAAAGTGGACAAATCTAAATTATGGAAGCTATATTTTGTTGGATTTGGGTGTAATAATCATCTAGGAGTGGGAACATGCTTAGTTTCAATTGAAGGGAAAAAGATAATTCAACCTCATAGATTCCAACTTAGTTGTGCAAGCAATGAAATGGAATATGAAGCATTAATCCAAAAACTTCTTGGCTAAAATGAAAGTTAAGTAATTACGATTGTTCATATATTTCAAATTAGTTATTAACTAGATAAAGCAATGCATTGCAAAAGCAACAATATCTACAAGGTCATAACATTTATAAGTTTGGGATCTCTTAGATTATTTTGAAGCTTTGAATTTATAGGTGATTCCAAGGTCATAAAAAATGTAAGCAAGATAAATGGCTATAATAGGATCATAATTTGACCTGGCTAAGGATCACTTCACAAATGAAAATCATGTCAAACTAATCATAAGGTTTTCAATCCCTAACAATTGAGGTCACTGACAAGTATTTGAATGTGACACACAAATAATATTATTTCTAAAATATTCAGAGGATTTTGCAAGGTGGTTACTACATAAAGTTGAGGAAGAAAATGTAGATCAAATTATGTAGTTGAAGACTAAAAATCCCCCTAGAGGATTCATTACTTTAGAGAATCTCTTCACTCTTGATGTTGTGAAGAAAGATAAGAGAAAGTCCTTTGCTGATAAAGGGTATTATGTTGATAATAGAATATTTCCTACTAAAATCTTGTCAAGGTTGGAAAGGTACACTCTTGAAAGGATATTAAAAAAATAAGATCTTCTTATTCTCAAAATATGATCAAGTTTTAATATATACCTATGGATATTTAAATAGATATGATAAGGATGCCATCCAAAATTCAATTAAGCTTTTCGTAAATACAAATTTGGTAAGATAAAAATAATGACTTGTCAACCCTAAAATTGAAACCTTAAAAGTGAAACAAGAATTGATCAAATCAAGAATCACATTCCCAATCAAGAACTCAACATGGGTATCAAACTTGGTGCCCATATGAATGAAGAGTGAAGAAAATTGACTCTATGTGTACTTTAAAGAGACCTACATAAAGCCTCATTAAAATGCTACTACTGATGTGAAACTTTATATTGTAGATATAGGTAGAGAAAATCAATAAAAAATATGTGGACACAAGATGTTACAACGTCTATGACCTATGATATGGATGGCTATGAATATTTGATGAACTTATAGTAGGAAAAAAGAATAGTGATCAAACCTAGGATTTGGATGTTTACAATTACATGACCACGTTATGATATGACAAAAGGATATCAACACTATGGATGGAAATGGATGTCTATGTTGGTGGATAAACCCTAAGGGAGGATGTGGTAAATGTGACCTAAGGCTATGTCAAAATGGGTTAAATGTATGTATGATTCTAAAAAGGAGACTATATTGAATAGTAAATGTGGATGTTAGGGGATGATTATGTAGGAGAGTAAAACCTATCTTCTAGACGGGGACACCTTAATTAATGGATAATGGATGCATACGAGGATTTTATGATCGTGTAAGTGTTTATCTAACCTTGGATATAAATGTTTATGGAGGCATCAACCTAATTTATAGATAGAAGAATAATGGATGCATATTATGTGGACACAAGATGTTATAATGTATATAACCTAGGATAGTTGTTATCTCAACAAATGATAACTTACATGGTTAGTAACTTCAAACTAACCTCTCAGGTCAATTTGGTTAGTTTTATGTATCCCCCACCTACAACTCCTCATGCTCTCTACCATTCATCTTTAAACATGCAGAATGAAATAACTAACAACCCACATTGTGTTTTCTAACCTCCAATTATATTTTCCATTTACTTTTCCATCATATGAGGAAATTGAAACTTAATTTTTACTCTAACTAATAGTTGTGGTAAATTTTGAAGGTTCCTTTCATTACATTTTGTTGAAAAATGGAGGTAATTATGCAACTTAAAACTTGTAAAAATTATGTGACTGTAGATCTAATTAAGTGTTCTTTGTTACAAATTCTTTGTGGATGATTATCTGTTTAGATCAATTTTACCAATTGTAGAAAGAGACAAAAGATTGTAGAAGAATGAGACAAGAATATAGAAGTGACACAACATATACATGGAGAAACCCTTTTGGGAAAAAAATCCACCACCAGAATCAATAGTGCTTGTATTATTTAACCTTAGAACAAGATTACAATAAGATTGTATCAATCCTTGATTGATATGCACTTCCTTGCCTTTAACAATCCTTCTTCACAACCTACAAATAAACTCTGAAAAAAATCTCTTCAACTTGCTACAATTAATAGACAATATCTACATTGTAAACTCTAAAGAGTTGATAAATACAAGAGCACAAAGCTCCTCACAAATATCTATGCCTAGATTGGGAAAGTAGAGTTCCTCCATGAAATCCAAAGTCTACATCAATTTAGGTGCCCCAAACTAAATATTTAACTGAATTTTTGTCAAGAAAATATCTTGCAAGCATCACCTCAAAGTTGTCGCCCAAGAATGGGCCCCACTTAACTGAGCCTTGTAAATATCTTCTCATGCAAAAGGTGTTAATTAAAAGATGCCAACTTCAGCACCCAAGGTTGGTCCAAGTCAATCTGAGTTAATTGAAACATATCTTTCCATCAATTCATGCAAACATCATGCATGATTGATCATTGCCACTTAACTGAAAGTATCAACTTGTTATCTCCTTTAGTTTTTCTTCTCCTAAATAAGCTCTAAATTCCCCTAAAAAATCACATCTCTAGATAAAATAATTTTTTAGGTTAGAGGATTCCAAAGCTTGTAACCTTTTACATTTTCACGATAACCTATGAATATGCATTTATATGCTTTTGGATCCAACTTAGACCACTTTTCTTTAGGCACATGAACAAAAGATTCACAACCAAATATCCTTAAATGTGCAACACTAGGGTGCTGGAAAGAAGTTGTGTCCACTTTTTGGCCAAAAAGTGGAAGTGTTTTTCTTGATTTTAAGAATTTGACAGTTTTGACCTTAAAATTTGAAGCACTTAGAGATGGAATATTCAAAAAAGTCACTAATCATAAAATGTAGTACTCAGAGTCTAGTTTCCAAACTTGTAATTTATTTCAATGCCTAGATTGTACAAATTGAGTTTCAATAGGCATTTCTAAAAACCATAGTTTAAAAGTCACTTTTTTTTACCATACCATGCACATGTACAACATCCATATTTTGACCTACATTATCATATTTTTCTAAATCCTTTTGGGAAAATATTTGTGACTCACTGAAGCTTGTTCTCGATATTTTTTGTAATTTTTTATTGAATTTTTTTTTTTGTTAAATTTTTATTAGGCATATTTGTTGTTTTGAAAAATTGTCATGTATGACACGCATAAGATGACCTAAACTTGTCATTTTTTTATTTTTTTAATAATTGAAAAAAATTGTCTGAAGTTTTTTCTCGTGCAATCATTCGTCAAAATGTTATGTTGATCAAAAGTTATTAAAATAGTAAAAAACCCTAATATTTAATGTTTATGGACCAGTTTCATTAGAAATTAATTGAAAAATAGAAAAAATAATCCAATTGTATAACAAAATTACATATTTGGAATCTGCATTGTCTCATCTAAAATGGGTTTTAATTTCGTCAAAAAAATTTGCAAAAAAAATTCATCAGCCATATGTCCAAACTCGGTATTTTTCTCTAACATTGTTAAGACCTTCAACTTGCAGGTCAAACCAGGTTGAAGGCCTAGGTTAGGATTCCAAATGCTTTTGCTGAACCAAAATACAAAGTAGAAACCCGACCACAAAGCAAATCCAAATTCATTTTTTTGGAAATGGGATCCTGTTTTGTAAAGTGAGATCCCATCTTGTTTGGACCCAATATTAAATGTCTTGACCGTTGACAGGGAAATGGGATCTTGCTTTGTAAACAGGATCTTGTTCCTTTGTCAACGGTCCCCACATTTAATACGAGAGAAGGAGATCTCGATTATAAAACGGGATCTCATTTGTTTTTAACAATTTTATTTAAATTTACTGTCAAAATTTACTATGAAGTCCGCAACTTCACATGTATGGACGAGAGCAATAAAATTGGGCTATTTTTCATCAACTATTATCTTTACAGGTGGTGAACTTGATTTTTGATTGATTTTTTCAAAGGAGGCATCATGTAAACTATTTTTGAAGTGGAATTGTGTTAATTTTGTACTTGTTTGGAGGAACAAAAGGTCTTCAACTTGCAATATGGATTGAATTTTTCAAAGGAGGCATGAAGAAAACAGTTTTTAAAGTGGAATTGTGCTAGTTTTCTACTTGTTTTGAGGAACACAAGAGGAAGAATTTTGTCCTTATAGGTCTTCAACTTCCAATTTGGATTAAATTTTTTGAAGAATTTCACTATTGACATTCATTTGTGGGTGATCCCACAATAGTAGTTTAAAATTTTTGGCCAAACTAGACACTGAAATTATTATTTTTAACTAAATTTTCACATTCGGGCACCTATAGCAACTAAACTGTGAAGGATTTGAAGATGATGCAAACTAGAGTCTCGTCACATTTTTTCTATAGATTCTAAAAATATTTTTTTCAAAATTTTTGGAATTAGATTGCACTTCTTTTTCCATCTCCCACAAAAACTTTTTTTTTAGAAAACATCATTTTTAAAAAGTGGCCACCGTATAACACATAACTTTTTTTCCATGAAGGATAAAATTCTAATTCTTTCAAATTAGATTTGTAACTCCATATCTAGTGCTTCCACTTGGTTAGACAATTTTTATTGAATATTTTTTCTTTAATCAAGTTTCAAGTCAAACCAATTACAATTCAGACATAGCGACCGTATAATGCATAATTTTTTTTGTATCTATCAAAATTCAAATTTTTTTTTGTTGGATCAAGGACTTCAATATCTGGTGCATTCATATTTTTCAAATTTTTTTGTTGATAATCTGCTATTTTTCCACATGTGCATAACAAAGACCTTCATTTTTTGATAAAAAACCTATGTTTAATAAAACTAAAAAAAAAATACATAATAAGACTAAAACATATTAAAATTATATTCGTTGGATAGCTTGTTTTGAGGACTACTTGATTCCATATGGGTTTGTGAGGATTCCTCCATTTTCATCCTCAACCCGAGCTCCGAAGTGCCAAAATTTAGGTTTTTTGTGTGTCTTAGGGAGGGGATGAGGATTTAGGGGGGTTCGTACGAACCCCTAGGGGTTCATTCAAACCTATTTAAGGGGGTTCACTCGAACCCCTTTCATATTCATTTTTTTTTGTTTTTGGCAGAAAAAAGTTTAAGGGGTTCGCTCGAAGCTAGGTTTGGTCGAACCCCTTTTTGGTTTGGTTGAACTTCTAGGTTCGTACGAACCCCCAAAATCACTATTTTTTCCATGGGGTCATTTTTTCTCAGTTTTCCTTCCTCCATCAAATTGTAAACCACTATTGTGGCTTCACCCTTGTGTTGGAGAATTTTATAATCATGGGAGATAAAGCTCGTAATAAGAGAAGGAAGACATTGACTCCTTAATAAGTTGAAGCAAAGAGAGAGAAGGAGGGACAAAGATAAAGAGAAAGAAGAATGAGAATTAAATGAATGAATGGTGGTGGAGCATCCAATTCCACAACTATTGAAGATGAAAATATTGAGGAGACCATGGTTGTAGATGAAGCTTTAATTTGCAAGAAGTCAATTTGGAGAAGAATATGATTATACAAGCAAGTTCTACTATGTCTTCAAATCCCTCTTTCAATGCTATGGAGAATGTTTCAATATGCACAAATCCAGGTACATCTTCAAATCCATATGTTAGTGAAATGGTAAATTTGTATGTAGAAGTTTTACAAGATGTTGGACTTAATGATGTTGACATTGATGATATTTGGAGAGATGAAACTTTTATAGAAGTTTTTGAAAATGAAAAAGAAAAATCTTTTGTTGTAAATGAAAATGAGAATGATCCTTTTGTTGAAAAATAAAATAAATTTTTTTTTTTGATGAAAATGAAAACCATTTTGTTGATGAAAATGAAGATGAAAATGTAAATCATTTTGAAGTTGAAAATGAAAATGAAAATGAAGATGAAGATGAAAATCTAGAATGTGATGTTGAATTTAATGAAATTACTTCTTTTTTTAAATTAAAAGTGGTGAACATTTCAATAATCTTCCTGGTCAAATTTCTTGGAGGAAAATAAGAACACATGCGAATATAATTGTTCAAATTATTTTATCGTAAGAAATTTGCATTTCAATGTCAACTAATTATGCAATTGATGAGAATGCAAAAAATGAGGAAAGTAATGAAGGTTAGGCTTTTATGTTAAACCAAAAAGAAAAGATCAATCATTAAAACATGTTATGTCTACTATTGCTAGTGCCATTCAATCTATTGGGAAAAATAGTCAATTTAAAGATAAAAATGGAGCAAGAAGAGCTATAACAATTGCTATAGTTAATAAAGCAACTTTGAATAAAGGAATGGTAAGCAATATTAGTGATGTTTTAAAAATACATCCTAAAAAATTGCTAAGAGCGGAAAAAAGAAGAGAAAGTATAGAAAATGATCTGATCAACCAATGTTGGAGTTTCAGTGGTCGACTCCTAAGGTCTGATATGAAATTGAATGTTGAAATAAAATCTTTGATCAAAAAATATTGGTATGATAATACTAGTGTTTCATCTAATGCTAGAGATGTTTTAAAATTAAGGGTGGAGTGCGAAGTTTGCGATCCTCACCCAAAACACCTATTAGATACAACAAAAATTGAATTTTATAGAAAATTTTGTGGTGATTCAATGTTACCTAGTAATATTAAAATAAGTCAAAGGTATTTTGAAAAATGTAAACCCTGGTATGTAAAAATTAATAAGCAACGAATATCTTGTTGTTGTAAAATGCATGTTCAATTTCATTATTTTTATGATTTTTTCGATATATATGTTGTACCTTGCATACTAACATGATTATATAGGAGTGTGGTATTAATATGCCACCTGAAGCAATAAGGGAGTTTATTTCAAGTTTGTTTTGTGAAAGATCTAATGATAAATTGTTTTATTTTAAGTTCTTGTATTTCTAGACAATGCATTAACTATGGAAATCTTTCATTCTTAAGAATTCGTATGCATGAAAGTGTTGATAATGATTTTGGACAACAATTAGTAGATGTTAAAAGATTTAAGAATGTTCACTATTCTTTAAAAGATGGAAAAATAGGAAAGCATTGTGATTTAGTTACAAAAAAAGTTAGTGTGCACATGCATTCATGAGTGAATTTAAGAATAAAATTATACTTAATTATATCATTTGTTATGATGACTCACCCTAAAACTTATAATACTTGTTAATACCACTTAATATTTATACTCAATTATACTCTTCTTTGATCCCCTTAAGACATTGTATTAGGATCCCTTAAGACATCAAAATACCCCATAAGGGTTGTTGAGTAGGATTGGTGTCGATGTATGTACTCGTGGAATGGACGATTGCCCCATCGTTAGTGTCATCTGTACACCAAACAATTTGATTGTTAAAATGTATTGCAAACTTTTCTTTGATATATACATTCATCAAAGTTCATATAAAATGAATGTGTAGATGCATATTTATACCTGTGTCGTAATGTCCTCAAGGTGATGGTCTACTATAAGAAACTCTACAAATGAACTGATGCGACCAGATGAACCACCAGAATCTCCACGTCCACCTGAACTAGGTGTGGCCTGATCAAGTCCATAGCAGCAACAAGGGGTTGTGCATGCACAAGGCATTGGGGATCAACCCTTGCCCCTAACCTCTACTATGGCATGCCACCACCAACACCCTAAAATGATTTAAAATCAAAATAATTGGTTTTTTGCAACATAACAAACTCTAGATATAGCTTTCTCAAAAAATACAATGGGCACTCCCAGTTAGTGTGTGGGGGACTATCAAAAACCATATACCATCGATCCCAAAAATGCATACTCATCTATGGATGTATGCACCACCTCATAGTTATTCTAGATTTGTTGGGAAGAATGGGTTGTCGAGTAACGGGGTGAAGGGCTATGGTGAGTTGAGGACTCACAAACCTTCACATCTTGACATGTGAGGATGAAGTGTCTTGTTGATGGTGTTTTTTGCACAACAACAACTCAAACATAATATAATATCTTATCTCTCTTGAAAGGTAAATCTCTATTAATAAGCCTCAAGAGATAACCCCAAGGTCTCTAATGCTAGGTCTTGACAATGCATAAACAACTCAGTGATAAATGTGAAAATGTTGGTAATCACAAAGGGACCTTACTACAAACAAATACTGAATTTTTTAATTTATTAAATCTAGCAATGTGATGATACTTCAATCCTAAATCTAACTTAAATGATAAAGAAATAGAAAAAGAGAGAAGGTTTTAAGAGACTTCTAAATTTAACACTAACCCTAAGATTAACAATGCAAATGATTAACACTTGAAATGGACCAATCTCTTAGAAACTAATCTCTGCTTGACCCTGATGAATCTGTAATCTCACAAAAATAGTGCAATCTTATATGGTATTAAATATTTTTAGATTATGAACATTCATCCAAGACAACCCTATCACAATTGAAATGGATAAACCCTCACGATTGAACTAAGCACAATGAATATA
Organism: Sequoia sempervirens; assembly: GCA_007258455.2. Taxonomy (NCBI): domain Eukaryota; kingdom Viridiplantae; phylum Streptophyta; class Pinopsida; order Cupressales; family Cupressaceae; genus Sequoia; species Sequoia sempervirens. Next base: position 369,519,517 of record VDFB02105785.1, read on the forward strand.
AGGTCCAGGCTAACTTTGTAAAGCAACCAACAATCAGCTAGCTGCAATAAGTGTGGACTGGGGATTGCTACAAACACTTCAAGCATCAAACCATAAACACCATTGAATCATATCTAATTCTAAATCTAACATATATATCAAATAACCTTGAGAAATTTAGAAAGATAGAATCATAAGAACAATGCAAGATAAATCAACACAAAGAGATCACCAGAAATCACAATGTCTTCAATTGTATTGAATCATCCAACAACAACAACAATTCCAGTGTTTTGAGTTACAACACTTGCTCAAGATGGACTAACTTCTAACTCTAACTCTTTCTATATTGCTTAATTCACTCCAAAGAAAAACTATATATTCTATCTAACCCTTACAAATGAGGAAAAATGTGATATTTATAGAAACCCCCAAGATATGTCGGCCTAGTTAGATTTTACAATAATAAATGGCCATAAAACAGGCCGGCCAAGAGGAATTCAAATTAAGATAAATATATGCATTAAATGCATGAACTCCATCCAGGTCGGCTTGGGATCTCCAATATAATTCAGACCAATGCATGTGAAGGAGAAGGAAAATAATAGGGAAGCACAAATTCTGATGTAGCCTTGTATTAACTGCTTCCCTCTTTATCCTGAGTGCGCTCCTCCTTATCCTTCACCATCAAAAGTATCCTATCCAAGTCGGCAATAGGTGGTAGAGGTAAAACCTTAATTCTCTTCTCAATAGATTTAATATTTTCTCTTAATTGTTCTACCAACTTATCCCCCTCAACCCTACTGGTTTGATATTTTTCAATCACTGCAATGTAGGTAGCAACATCATCCAACTGATGTGTAGCAACAGGGCCCTCATTTATAGGAACATATACATCTCGTCACCACCTACTCAACTGCTCCAAGCTAAGAGGTTTAGGCACAAATCTCTTTCTCCCCTTTATGTCCAACTTAATTCTTTTTGTTTCAGAAAAAAAAGACCCCTCTGCACTTGGATCCATCACCTTACCCTTGGTTCCACTAGTCATTGCTTTACTTGACTCATCCTGCACTCAATGAAGAAACCATAGTAAAGATCACATGAAACTCGAGTTAATTAATCACAAATAATAAAATTCATCCTCAAAATGAATCCCAAGATAAGCAAGATGCCTTTCAATCTCATAAAAAATGATCACATCAGAGTTTGGGTTTTCAGACCTTCCACGGAATCTAGGCTAGAGAGGAATTTCAAAAAATTCCTAGCAAGATGGATTCTAGCGAAATAAACATAAAAGCCCCCCCATAATCATTTAATCAATTATCATATCAAAGAAACGGCATGAGACATCTTAAAATAGCTCAAATTAATCCTAAAACGTATAATCATTCGTTAATAAACCATGCTATCTCTTAATCCTTCATTTTCAATGATGTTTCCGAGAATTTTTCCTTGGACAAAATTCTGTGACAACAATAGATTGCAAATTTTAGAAAAACAAAAGGACAAAGGATTTTCAGAAAAATCCGGATGGAACGAAAATCCGCGGGGAAGATGAAACTCCAAATAAATGCAAATTTTTGGAAAACAAGTAGAAAATAGAAAGTCATAGAATTCTGGCAGAAGAGGAATTCCGCGAAGACCTTGAAACACCGAATATCATCATTTTCTCACGACTTCATTCACTCAAATTGATCAAATGATCACAAATTTGAGGATCTTGGACTAGCAACCAGTTTGATTTGAACCTCCTACAAATCTTCTTTAAACTCGAGGCTCCTCCTAAAGCAAATCAAGAGGAAATGACAATGCCCTAGGTGTGAAACCCTAAAATTCCACCATTGATGCACAAAACAAACTTGGGGTTCAGGCTACTCAACTTCTATGTTTCAAAGGATCGTTATGGCCCACAAGCAAGCTACCTCATGATGAAAAAAGAAAAACAAGCTCGAAATTCACTTGGGGAATCATCAATTTAACAGAATCAAGCAACCCCGGCCTCGAAATGCCCCAAACATACAGAAATTTGAACTCCAAGAAAATCCAGAACGCCAAAGGACCACAATCATTAATCAACCAAAAAGCAAGGAAAAACGTACATACCATTTGATGAAGTGAAAATTGATTTTAGCAATAACAAATAACAATTCTTGGCACCTAGCAAACAGCAACAATGATAATGCCTAGGAAATCACCACCAAATCCAACAATTCACAAATTTAACACGGCCAGATCCAGCCAAGCATCAAGATCACGCACCTCAACTCAACGGAATACCAATGATAAAGCAAAATGGCATAAAAATTCCCCAAAATCGACTAAATACATCCCTCAAAAATTGTACAAGAAACATTAATGTAGTTGACAAGACACATTGACGAAACCCAGTAATTCAAGAGGACAATGTACACTCAGAGAAATCCGACCACCACAGAAGTCCGCGAAGACCAGGAATCTCTGAACCATGGCGTAAAGAAAAAAAAATGGATTTAGAGAATGTCTGGGGAATTCCGCTAGGAGCAGATTTTCCCAAAAATAGTGAAAAACCCAAGATAAGCTCAAAACTTAAGATTTTCAACAAAAACCATAGAGGGATCACCAAATCAAGAAAGATAAACACTTAAACTCATGCCAAGGCAAGGTAAATCTCCAAAATCAAAAGGCCAAAACACCAGAAACGAAAGCAAAAGAGGGTCCCTGCTTTCAATGGGGCGTATGTGTAAAAACTTGCAGAACAAATGACGACTCTGCTGGGAAAATTCTCCAGAGCATTTTAGTGACAAACTGGAATCAAGAACCCAGAATCTCTGGTTTCAGTCCCTTCACCAGGTCATCAATCTGGCATTGTTTCAAAACTCAGAGTCCAACAAACCATTCCTGCACTTTGGTCAAAGTGTGTGCATATGTGTTCATTCCTTTTCCTTGGCTACAATGAGGATCAAAATTTATCTGATTAGGCTACATAAGGATTCTAACTCCAAAAGAAACCTGGATAGAACCTCACTGCCAGTCAGGCATACATAGCCTCGACGAGGTTATCACTGTGACTCACCCAAGCGTAGCGCTACTGCCAGTTAGGCGTCCATAGCACCGATAGAGATACTTGGATACCCCTGATAAGTTAAATTCATTCTTTTGATTTTCAATATTTTCTTTTTGCATCTTTTGATATTTCTTTTCTTTCCACTTTTCTTTTTACTTCAACTTGTGAACAATGAAGTTCACACTTAGGGCTGAGAACCATAGTGGCGCTAAAGCAGAATTTAAACTTTTTCACCTAAGAAAACTTCATAAGAATCCTTTGCAACCTTGGAATTTTAAAAGATCTGTGTAAAATGTAAAACCCAAATATATTCTATATTTAACTTAATCCACTAGGTTATCCACTCAAAACACTTAATACATATGACACCAAATAGAGGAATTTCACCAACTAACTTTGGAAAAAAGATTGAAGTTTGTAAAGAAAATATTCAAAACAATCCCAGATAATAATATTTTTTCCATGCAGGTGCAACACATCCAAAAGAAAACAAGAGAACCCCCAAAGCAAGAGCAGAGCAAAAAAAAAAACCAAACCGAAAGCAAACCAAAAGCAAAATAGAAAGGGAAACCTACTCTAACTATGTACAGGGAAAGAGCTAAAAAAAACTCAAGACTAGAAATAATGCTTCAAGTAATTCCCATTGACAGGCAGTGGGATATCCTCTCCAGTGAGGGTCTTCAAGTGAAAAGCATTATCTCCTAGGATCTCTGAAATATGATAAGGGCCAAGCCAAAGTTTGTCAAATTTACCATGCTCCCGTTTTCGGTCATGTGCTTTATCCCAATAGAGAACAAATTTCAGAGATCCTAAAGGCTTTTACCTTAGCTCTTCTATCAAACCATCTTTTGACTACACCTTGGTGCTTGGAATAGTTTTCTAAGGCTTCATCTCTTTTTTCTTCAAGGTGTAGTAGCTCGGCAAGTCTAGCCTCTTGTTTGTTCTCTTCATCATAATATTCATTAATGAACTGCAAAGTAGGGACCCTCAATTGAATAGGAAATACAGGTTCCAGGCCATACACAAGGTGATAAGGAGAGGTCCCTAAGGACTTCTTCTATCTTGTACGATTTTCCCACAAAGAAAATCTAAGTTGAGTGTGGCAATCCTTGGGATTCTTTTCTAATAGCTTACAAATGACTATTAAGAGGTTTTTATTGGAAGACTCAACCAAACCATTACCTTGTGGATAGTAATTAGATTCAAAATTTACTATGATCCCATGATCAAAGGCCCAATTAGAAAATTTCAATGATGCAAATGCAAGGCCATTATCACAAACTAAAGATAAAGGACATCCAAAGCGATTAATGATACCTGATTCAACGAAGTTAATTACCACTTCAGAAGTACACTGTTTGCATGCAAGAGACTCAGTCCATCGTGTAAAATAATCAGTAATAGTGAGAATATACCTATGGTCTATAGAAGAAGGTGGATTGATGGGACCTATGAAGTCCATCCCCCACTATGCAAAAGGTTTAACATCAAAGACTAGTTGAAGTGGAAGAGCTGAGAACTTCTCCCTAGTTGTGGCAGTTTGACACACATGGCAGGTTCTGACATGGTTGTGTGTGTCCTTGAACAATGTGGGCCAATAATAACCAGCCCTCAAGATCAGATTTGCAGTAGAATGTGCGGATCCATGGCCAGTACCATATCTATCATGAAATTTTGTCATGACTCTTTCGGCTTCCTATTGCCCCAAACATCTCAAGTATATACCTTTATGGTTCCTTTTGTATAAGAAATCTCTCTTCAGCATGAAACTACCACTCTTCAAACGTAATTCCCTTCTCTGTACTACATTAAGATGGTCAAGACACCTTTGATTCAAAAGATAGTAAATAATATCATCATACCAACCCCCTAGAGAAACATCTTCAAGATTGTAATGTTGGATGGTAAGGTCAGGGCCCATTTCTGTCATTGTTCATGTAAGCCCTTATCCTTGTACCAAATTCATGGGTTGAATTTATATATCATACTCCTGCAACATGGTCACCCACTTCGCTTTGCATTCTCCCAGCTCATTCTGCATCAATAATAGCTTGACTGCAGGATCAGGAACTATTGCAAAGACCTTGTTTTTGAGAATATAGTGCCTGAATTTCTTTATAGATCTGACCAAGGAATAGGCTTGCTTCTCCACACTTGGATACCTTAGTTTTTAATCTTTTAGTGGTGTGCTCATAAATGCTATAGGGTGCTCATTCCCTTGATCATAATTTTGATTCAACATGTCAGCACAAGAGTGGTCAGAGGCAATTGAATATATGTAAAATGACTTCTCATAATTAGAACTTACCAATACTAGAGCCTCAACAATAGCTCTTTTAATTTCTACAAACACTTCTTTAGCTTTTGCACTCCATTCAACCTTAGCTTCCTGCTTCAACATTGCATTCAGTGGCTTGACTATTTCTACAAATCCAGTGATGAACTTCCTTACAAAGTTAATTTTTCCAAAGAATGATTTCATTTCTTTCTTTCTAGTAGATGGCTGGATCTTAAGTATGGCTTCCACTCATTCTGGGTCAATAGCAATGCCTTTCTCTAAGATAACATGTCCCAACAACTTTCCCTCAGTAACTCCGAAGATACACTTCTTTGGATTAAGAGATATACCAAATTCCCTGCACTTCTGAAACACTTTGCATAAGTCTACTATGTGGTCTCCTCTCTTCTTGGAAAAGACTTTCAGATCATCCATATAAATTATTATGCACTTACCAATTATGTCTTTAAAGGCAATGTCCATAGCCCTTTGAAATGTGGCTCTAGCATTAATCAAACTGAAGGGCATTCTCCTATAGGAAAAATTACCCCACTTGGTGGTAAAAGCAGTTTTATGCCTGTCTTCATACTATACCATAACTTGATTGTATCTAGAGTAGCCATCCAGGAAAGACATCAATTGAGATCCATTGACAATCTAAAGTACTTCATCCAGCGAGGGTACATGATAATTGTTATTTTCTAACGCTTTGTTGAAGTTTCAAAAATCCACACACAGCCTAATTTCACCATTCTTCTTTCTCACAGGAACCAAGTTTGCAACCCAGGTGGAATGTCTAACTGGGAATATGATTCTAGCAGACAACAGCTTTTGCACTTCCTTCTGAATTATGGGTTCCAACAAGGCATTAATTGGCTTTTACCTCTGCCTGAAAGGGTTCACTCCTAGCCTCAGAGGGATAGTGTGAGTTATAATTGATGTGTCATAGCTTTTCAAGTCCTCATAACTCCACGCTATTACATCCTGATATGTACGTAATGCATTGCTTATTCCTTTCCTCTCTTCTCGAGTACATACATTGCCAATGAAGACATTTTTGACATCATCTTGAGTCCCCATATTATATTTTTCACATTGTCCACTGATGGACTCTTTCTTGGCATCTTGTTCCTAATCTCTGATCTTATCTAAATCAAAAATACTTTCTAATTGCACCATTCCTCTAGGAATAGTATTAGTCTTCAAATTGATTACTCCTTCCAGATCCATCTCTGCTTCTTGAGGTTGAGTTTCATCAGTAATTTGAGAAGCAAAGACATCTGAACTTGTGATAAAATCCAAAATATGCTTATCATCTTCAAATACCTAGAAATTGGTAACATTGTCAAGTACTAAAGGCATCGGGGTTAATTCCACTATAAATTTCTTCAATCTAGAAAGAGACAAAGGCTACAAAGTACTAGTTGCCTAAGCAAGGGAATTTGTTGTTTGATTCTTATTGCGTGGTATCAATTAAATGTTGAAGGCATCAAATCCTTCAATAAGGTCCCATACTCTGTGCCTATAATTGGTCATTCTTCTATCATGACAGGAGTGTTGCCTCCTAACTTGCTTAACCACTAACTCAGAATCCCCAAAGACTTGCAAAATCTTAACATTTTCCTTAAGTTCCATGAGCACACCATGAACCAAAGCCTCATATTCTACTACATTTTTAGTGCAATGAAACTAAAGTCTATGAGTAGCAAAGAAAGTCTTACCTTTTGGACTGACTAACTCAAATCATGCCCCAACTTCTTGCTTTGATTTGGATCCATCAAATCGTAAGGTTCAACAACTAGCACCTGTAGAATTTCTTGTTGTATCTTTTGCATTGTTGCTACTGGAGGGTTCTTCAGAAAGCATCACTTTCTTCCCTTTAGGATCCTCTTGATTATTCTGAATACTGATTTTGACTATTGGAATGGGTTTGATACATTTTTGCACTTGTTCTACTACAGTCTGGCATAAGTAACAGTCTAGTTCAAAGTGGGAGGCATTATGGACTCTACACCAATTTGGCAAGAGAAAATCTCTGAGATTTATTTCCCTACCCAACTGAATCTGATCCTCAATGGACCTCTGAATGAATTCTTGGAAATTGTCCAACAAGCTAAGTTGGTGATCCTTAGGAACATCTTCATCAACTAGTTCCACTAGAGCCTTAGTACCACTAGATTCTGCTGTGAGATTAATAGGTGTTGAATGTAGCATAAGGACCTCTTCTACATCTGGATCCTCAAAAGGGGATGCAAGCACATAATTACCCATACTCACTTCTAATATCAGTATTTCATTGGAGATATTTTGATATTCTGTGATCATATATTTCATCCTAGGTTCTCTTTCAATCCTAATCCGATTCAGTACTCCCTTCCAAGGAAGCCACATATGAGAGTGATCAATTGATACATATCCATTCAGAGCCCTAGTAAAGTCTCTTCCCAAAATAAAACTGTAAGCATTAGGTATATCTGCCACCTATATATTAATAACTTGTTGAATTCTAGGGTCATAAGCAACTTGCATATGAATCATGTTCAACTCCCCTACAACATTAACTTCAATTCTATCAAGTTGAGTAAATTTATTTTGGGAATCAATAGGGGTAATACCCAAAGCTCTACAGACACCAAAAGGCATTACATTGGTAGAAGCACCTGAATCCAACAAAAAATTGTGCAAGTTCTTACCAAATATGCGAACAAAGATCAGAAATGGAGGAGTGTCTGTTTTCCCTTGGAACATATTCAAGGGAGTATCCACCTAAGCAACTTGAGTCCTATCTTTCTCTTTTCCTTTATCTCTAGGAGGCATATGAACTTGATTGTGAGTCTGATCTTGCCCTCTTACTGGTTGAGAACTAGATGCTCTATTGACACTCCCACTAGCTGATTTATCTTGTGATAGGGAATTTTTATTGTAAGCTCCTAGAACTACATTCCTAATGGTTGGAACTCTCAATAACTCAAATGCAGAGAGACTTACCTTTAGCTTCTTGAGTTCTTCCACAACATTTATGGCTAGTTGTTCCTCACTCAAGTCAACAAAGGTCTCCTTTGGGTATTCCACCACCCTATCTTTGTTTGCTTCAATACTTTTCCCTTTTGACATGTCCATAGGTCCTTGATCTTTAGATAAATACTGGCTAGACACCTAAGGATATGATGGATTATTGTTGGCATTGGGATCTGGAGGCATAGTAAAGTTGTTTGGTGGAATAGAGGTGGTGAAAGGGCCTCCAGCCTGTGCACGTCTATGTGGCAGGTCCCTCAAATCATATTTCTTAACAGGTTGTTGGAATGTTTGCATCTCTTCAATATAATCTTCTTCCTCATTGATGGGGCCATTGTCATTCACTGGACTTTCATTGAATAGCTGTGTAATTTTGTCTCCATTGCATACCTGATCTTCCTTTTCTTCAAGCTAGTATGATTCCTCCTCAAGTACATTCTCCTTGCTCTATGGGAAAGGAGCATGATTGAAAACCAATACCAATGAATCATATGGAGTAGATGGCACCATCTTCTGATTACTTGAATTGTTCTCCACCTCATATTGGAAGATTGAAGTTGCTGTCTAAAATTCTAGATAGTCCAACTTTGAATGCTGACCTATTTTTATGCAGCCTACACCATTCTAATAAAGCAGCCTCGGCTAAATATACACCACTAGTGGGCTTTTCTTGATTGACCAGTTGATTGACTGGTTGATCCAATGGGGTAGGGATTCCTCCATTGTTAGGCATTGTATTCCAAGTTTTGTTATGTCTGGGTGGCTGTCTCTTGTCAAACCCTTGTCTACCAGCCCGCCCTGTATCAAAGTTATGGCCTGAAGATTGTCCTTTATCATAATTCTGTCCTCTGTTGTTATTATATGCTTTGTCATTATTATATTCTCTTTCAGGATGTTGTCCCATATCAAAATGTTGTCCTTGTTGATTTTCTCGATTTTCTCTATTATGATTGGATTGCATACTTCTTTGAGCAGCCTGGAGCTAACTATTCTAGTTTCTCAAATAAGTTACCTCCATATTCAGCTTCTTCACTTGTTTAGTCAATTCATCCAGTCTCTCCTGGTCGGGATTTCTATATGGAGGTTGGTTCACATTATTTTGGGGATATCCTACTATAGTGTTCGTATTTAGTGACTGGTTCAGTACTTTAGAATTCTACAGATATGTGGGAAAACTAGCCCGAGGCTATGGATGAAGAGGATAATTTACATTTTGCTAGGGGTAGCTTATTGTGGGTGGAACTTGACTCAAAGAAGGTCCTGGGTGAGGGACCATAGGCAACTAATGCATTGGATTCATAATTGGGGTGTGATTGGCGAGAGCCTAGTTGAGAGTTGGGACCTATCCATGGTGAGCACTGGGTCCTAGTGATGGTAAAGGCCCAGATAAATGTTGCCTTAAAGGAATGCTAACCTTCACAGCCTCTACATATGCATCAAGTAGGGTAGTAGGAGGGTTGTTTCTCCACTTCATGAAGGTAGCCATGAGACTATCAAGACCTTCATAATAGACTTCTAAAGCAGTGGGTTCATCAACAGCATAAGGAGCCTGTAATCGGGTATAGGCACGATGAAAATTGTTGTTAAAGGACGATATGGGCTCATGAACTTCTCTCTTAACATTGGTGAACTGAAGATAAAGCTCATTGGGACTAATGGGAATCCTAAACTTCTACAAAAATGCAGTCTCCAGTTCAATCCAATTCTTAATAGACCCAACAGGAAAATGATTTTCCTAGTAGAATGCATCTTCTCCTAAGGATCAGGAAAGAGCCTACATGCTACATCCTCATGATTGATTCCTCTATCCTTAAGGAAATTCTGAAAGATCCTAATGTGTTCCTCAACAATTCTATTGGGGTCATTAACATGGAATTTAGAACAAAAATGTTCTGGGTTGTTGGACATGACATTGTCATTATTGAAGGTTAAAGGAGATGGATTGTTGGAAAGGAAAGCCATTGGTGGCGGTGAGGGTGGTAATGGCTAATTTATAACCAACCGAGGTTGTTGAACGAGAATGTCCTCAAAATCGGATGAGGATGAACTTGATGAAGATGAGGATGATAGGGATGATGAAAGTGACTGGGTAGATGATGACTCACTCCTTCTGGTCCTTGTTGACCTAGTAGGATCTGGAAATTCTTGAAATTCCTCTAATCCTAGAGTAGATATAGTTCTTCTTATAAATCTTTCATGAGAAATGGCAGACAAAAATTGATCTAGCTTGCTTATTTAGGCCCTCCTTCTAACGCCAATCTATTGATGGTGTTTTCTACATGACAGCTCAGACAGAATATAATATCCTATCTCTCTTGAAAGGTAAATCTCTATTAGTAAGCCTCAAGAGATAACCCCAAGGTCTCTAATACCAGGTCTTGACAATGCATAAACAACTCAGTGATAAATGTGAAAATGTTGGTAATCACAAAGGGACCTTACTACAAACAAATATTGAATCTTTTAATTTATCAGATCTAGCAATGTGATGATACTTCAACCCTAAATCTAACTTAAATGATAAAGAAATAGAAAAAGAGAGAAGGTTTTAAGAGACTTCTAAATTTAACACTAACCCTAAGATTAATAATGCAAATGATTAACACTTGAAACAGACCAATCCCTCAGAAACTAATCTCTGCTTGACCTAGATGAATCTGCAATCTCACAGAAATAGTGCAATCTTATATGGTATTAAATATTTTTAGATTATGAACATTCATCCAAGACAACCCTATCGCAATTGAAATGAATAAACCCTCACGATTGAACTAAGCACAATGAATATAAGGTCCAGGCTAACTTTGTAAAGCAACCAACAATCAACTAGCTACAAAAAGTGTGGACCAAGGATTGCTACAAACACTTCAAGCATCAAACCATAAACACCATTGAATCATATCTAATTCTAAATCTAACATATATCAAATAACCTTGAGAAATTTAGAAAGATAGAATCATAAGAACCATGCAAGATAAATCAACACAAAGAGATCACCAGAAATCACAATGTCTTCAATTGTATTGAATCATCCAACAACAACAACAATTCTAGTGTTCTGAGTTACAACACTTGCACAAGATGGACTAACTTCTAACTCTAACTCTTGCTATATTGCTTAATTCGCTCCAAAGAAAAACTATGTATTTCTATCTAGCCCTTACAAATGAGGCAAAATGCCATATTTATAGAAACCCCCAAGATATGTTGACCTAGTTAGATTTTACAATAATAAATGGCCATAAAACAGGTCAGCCAAGAGGAATTCAAATTAAGATAAAATATGCATTAAATGCATGAACTCCATCCAGGTCGGCCTGGGATCTCCAATATAATTTAGACGAATGCATGTGAATGAGAAGGAAAATAATAGGGAAGCACAAATTCCAATGTAGCCTTGTATTAATTGTTTCCCTCTTTATCTTGAGTGCACTCCTCCTTATCCTTCACCATCAAAAGTATCATGTCCAAGTCAGAAGTAGGTAGCAGAGGTAAAACCTTAATTATCTTCTCAATAGATTTAAAATTTTCTCTTAACTATTCTACCGACTTCTCCCACTCAACCTTATTGGTTTGATATTTTTCAATCACTGCAATGTAGGTAGTAACATCATCCAACTGATGTGCAGTGATAGGGCCCTCATTTGCAGGAACATATACATCTCGCCACTACCTACTCAACTGCTCCAAGCTAAGAGGTTTAGGCACAAATATTTTTCTCCCCTTTATGTCCAACTTAATTCTTTTTGTTTCAGAAACAAAAGACCCCTATGCACTTGGATCCATCACCTTACCCTTGGTTCCACCAGCCACTGCTTTACTTGACTCAGCCTGCACTCAATGAAGAAACCATAGTAAAGATCACATGAAACCCGAGTTAATTAATCACAAATAACAAATTCATCCTCAAAATGAATCCCAAGCTAAGCAAGATGCCTTTAAATCTCATAAAAATTGATCACATCAAAGTTTAGTTTTTCAGACCATCTGTGGAATCTAGGCCAAAGAGGAATTTCAAAAAATTTCTAGCCAAACGGATTCTAGCAAAATAAAAATAAAAGCCCCCTCATAATCATTTAATTGATCAATTATCATATCAAAGAAACGCCATGAGACATCTTAAAATAGCCCAAATTAATCCTAAGATCATAATCACTCATTAATAAACCATGCTATCTCTTAATCCTTCCTTTTCAATGAAGTTTCTGAGAATTCCACCCAGGATGGAATTATGAGGAAACAACAATAGATTGCAAATTTGAGAAAAACAAAAGGACAAAGGATTTTCGGAAAAATTCAGATGGAATAGAAATCCACAGGGAAGATGAAACTTTGAATAAATGCAAATTTTAGGAAAACAAGTAGAAAACAGAAAGTCGGGGAATTCCGACATAAGAGGAATTCCGCGAAGACCTTGAAATGCCGAATATCATCATTTTCTGACGACTTCATTCACTCAAATTGATTGAATGATCACAAATTTGAGGATCCTAGACTGGCAACCAGTTTGATTTGAACCTCCTACAAATCTTCTTTAAAGTCAAGGCTCCTCCTAAAGCAAATCAAGAGGAATGGCAATGCCCTAGGCGTGAAACCCTAAAATTCAGCCATTGATGCACAGAATAAGCTTGGGGTTTAGGCTACTCAACTACTAGGTTTCAAATGATCGTTATGGCCTACAAGCAAGCTACCTCATGATGAGAAAAGAAAAAAAAGCTTGAAATTCACTTGAGGAATCATCAATTTAATAGAATCAAGCAACCCCAGCCTTGAAATGCCCTAAACATATAGAAATTCAAACTCCTTGAAGCAAATCCAGAATGCCAAAGGACCACTCTCATTCATCAACCAAAAATCAGGGCAAAACGTACATACCATTTGATGAAGTGAAAATTGATTTCAGCAATAACAAATAATAGTTCTTGGCAACTAGCAAACAACAACAATGATAATGCCTAAGAAATCACCACCAAATCCAATAATTCACAAATTTAACATGCCTAGATCTAGCCAAGCATCAAGACCATGCACCTCAACTCAGCAGAATACCAATGATAAAGCACAATGGCATAAAACTTCCCCAAAATTGACTAAATACATCCTTCAAAAATCGTGCAAGAAGCATTAATGCAGTCGACAAGACACACTAATGAAACCCGGGGATTCAACAGGATGATGGACACTCAGAGAAATCCAACCACCACAGAAGTCTGCAAAGACCAGGAATCTCTGAACCGTGGCATAAAGCAAACAAAACTAAAATTTGAGAATGTCTAGGGAATTCCACCAGGAGCGGATTTTCCTGAAAATAGTGAAAAACCCGAGATAAGCTCAAAAATTAAGATTTTCAACAAAAAACCATAGAGGGGTCACCAAAGCAAGAAAGAGAAACACTTAATCTCATGCCAAGGCAAAAGAGGGTCCCTGCTTTTAGTGGGGTGTGTGTGCGAAAAACTACACAACATCTCCAAAGGACATGGTGAGATGGAAAGCGTACAAATTATGTGGAGCAAGGACAAGTGATGGGGAAGAAGGACAAGTACCTTGAAAGTACTTTGGGGGTTGAGAAGACTTCCTCAAAAAGGAACTTCTTGTTCCCGTATGAGAGGAAAGTGACATATAAGGAATTTTAGTATTCCTCAAAAGAATCTCCATGGGGAAGAGGAAAGTGGTTGGAGAAATAAATGTGAATTAAAAATTCACATGATTGGGAAGAATCTTGTGGCCAAGACAAGGTTCCCAAAAAGTAGGATTTTGACACATGTGAGTGATGTGACAAGTCAAAGGTTTTGGAAGACTTTGACACATGTGAGTGATGTGACAAGTCAAAGGTTTTAGAGTTTGCATGGGAATAAAGAGAGTCTTGGAAGGATAAAATGTGAATTAAAAATTCACATGGGGAAGAGAGGAGTCTTGGATGAATAAATGTGAATTATAAATTCACATGGGGAAGAGGGTCAATGCCAAATGTGGAAAATGTGAAGGTTGACCAAAAAGATATGCTAAATGTAGTAAGGGGGTTAGATTAAGGTTGTGCAAATACATGATTAAGGAAATTAATAAGGGATTAGAAGCAAGTGGGAGATTATGGATGATGTGACATTAATATTGATTAAGGAGTGCACATCCTAATCATGGATTAATTAACTTAATCCAGATTAAAAGAGGGTCATGGAGGATATGACAAGGAGAGAGAAAAAAGAAGATTTTAAAATTGATTTTAAAAAGGTCAAATAACTAAATTAAATAAATTGATATGTTTATTTAATTTAGAGAGGAAAAGGTGTAAGGTAAAGTATTTAATTGTTAAATTAAATACTTTAGGGACTTTAGGTAGAAAGGTGAAATATTAATTAAATAAATCATTTAATTAATATTGATGAAATAGATGAATAAAGTAGATGGGTTTGACCATGTGGGAACTTGGTCAAATTTGGATGTCTACACATACAAATAACAAAATTTAAGAACTATATGCAATTTTAATACATGTGTACATACTAACAATAAACTTGAAACATTCACAAAAAGCTCAATTTATGTCTAATGCATATATATATATATATATATTACAATTTTCCAACAAGAGAAATAATTATCTAGTAGATAGTCATAAAATATATACTATTATAAATTCATCATTATAAGTTCATAAGTTCCACCAAATTCATAAATTCATGTCACTAAAAATATCCATCTAGAACCAAAATAAAAAATTCACGGGACTAAAACTATCCATCTAGAACCAAAATCATAAATTCACATCACTAAAAATATCCATCCAACCAAACTTATAAATTCATCACACAAAATATCCATCGTTCTCCAAATTCATAAATTCATAACTATTTAAGATCCTTGCCTTAATTTGGAAACTATTGTGGTTCTCTACTTCATCTCTTCATTTCTTTGCATTTTCCTTTTCAGAATCATAATTTATCCTCTCCTCTAGCCATTGTCAATGCTCATCTAAGATCCCATCCATAGCCCTAACAACATCAACAAGGGATTGCATCCTAGATGCAAACATCCTCATAGGTGGTGTGACACATTCTTCATTTTGAATAATGTTGATTTGATCTTAGATGGTTCTAACAGTGGCATTGATTTGTGCTTGCTAATGAGCACCATTGATTTCAGGTGGTGGAGGTGGGGGGTTATGAGGTGGAGTGGGTGGAGGTATAGGTGAAGGTTGTGGAGATGGATGATGTGGAGGTGGATTGCGAATATTATTGAATCAATCCATGTGATCTCTAAGATATGAGTGAACCTACATTAGATTTGTAATTTCAAAATGTAAGATACATGTTTAGGAAATACCTTTAAACCATTCAATATAAATGGCCTAATTGAATACAAATGATAAAATATGTAAGCCTCATTTATGTCTAAGGCATGTTACTTGAATGAAAATACAATTAATTATTAATATAGGACAGTTTATGAATGCTATAGAGTTTACGGTTTAGAGTTTAGGATTTAGGTTTTAGGGTAATAGGATGGCTTAAGGGGATCTATGTAGTTAGGTCCTAGTACAAAATGACATGGCTTTTAAGTGAATAAAATTTGGTGAAGATGCCCAAGGCAACCAAATTTCATTAAGGTCTGAGGCAACTTCACCAAATTGTATTCACTTGAGCCATGCCATTTTGTCCTAGGAACTTACTAGACATAGATCCCCTTAAGCCATCCTATCACCCTAAACCATTAATTAATCAACCTAGATCATTATTTATCTCATTCATATTATAATCTTGTACAATCTTATTATTGTTAAATTTAGTTGCCTTGGGAAACTTCACCAAATTTTGAGAACTTATTTGATCCCCTTAAGAAATGTCATATTAGGACCCCTTAGGAAATTGATTTATGATTTAGGGTATTAGGATGGCTTAAGGGGATCTATGTGTAGTGAGTTCCTAGGAAAAAATGGCATGGCTCAATTGAATAAAATTTGGTAAAGTTTCCCAAGGCAACCAAATTTCATTAAGAGCCTAAGAAAAAATGATGGCCTTAGGGTTTAGGGTTTTGATTTTAGAGTTTAGGGTTTAGGGTAATAGGATTTCTTAAGGGGATCTATGTAGTAAGATCCTATGAAAAAATTACATGGCTTAAGGGAATAAAATTTGGTGGAGTTGCATAAGGCAACCAAATTTCATTTTAAGGTCCTAGGACAAAATGAATGCTTTAGTGTTTAGGGTTTAGATTTTAGAGTTCAGGGTTTAGGGTTTACAAAACTTAGGGTGAAGTTTTCGTGTCCCTTGGAATATAATGAACTTGAAAGTTAGTGAATAAAATTTTCTTGTGGAATAGTTGATTGAGATAGCTCTTGTTTCAGCTGACCAACATAGATCATGAAATCTCATTCATATTATAATCTTGCATGATCTTATTATTGTTAAATTTGGTTGCCTTGGGAAAATTCACAAAATTTTGAGAACTTCTTTGATCCCCTTAAGAAATGTAATATTAGGACCCCTTAAGACATCGATTTACGATTTAGGGTGATAGGATGGCTTAAGGGGATCTATGTCTAGTGAGGTCCTAGGACAAAATGACATGGCTCAAGTGAATAAAATTTGGTGACATTTCCCAAGGCAACCAAATTTCATTAATGGCCTAGGAAAAAATGATGTCTTTAGGGTTTAGGGTTTAGAGTTTAGAGTTTATGGTTTAGGGTAATAGGGTGGCTTAAGGGGATCTTTGTAGTAAGGTCCTACGACAAAATGACATTGCTTAAGGGAATAAAATTTGGAGAAGTTGCCTAAGGAAACCAAATTTCATTTTAAGGTCCTAAGACAAAATGAATGATTTAGTGTTTAGGGTTTAGATTTTAGAGTTTAGGGCTTAGGGTTTAGTGAACTTAGGGTGAAGTTTGGGTGGCCCTTGGAATAATGGACTTGCAAGTTAGTGCCTATTTTATGAATTATTTTGATTTTATGAATAGATTGACCATTTTCGTAATAGAAACACATAATTATGTATTATTAAGATTGATTTTGATGTATATTTTAACTAGATATTTTTTAATTGAATATAGATTATTTTATTTTAAAATAAAATCATTAATATTACCCACTTAAATGAATTTTATGATATAAAATGTATAATATAAAATTAGTTAATGTTGAATCAAGTATTTTATTTTCGATTGTTTGGAATTGAAAGAACCTAGAAGAAAGAAAAGAAAAATATTTAGGTTTTTTTAGTGTCTAGGTAACTAGTGCAAAAATTGAGATTTTAGACTAAACTAGAAGCCTAATTAACAAGTAATTAACTAAAATGAGGGTTAAGATTGTCAAAAGACAACAAAAAACACATGCAAACAAGAAATGGAAACAATGCATGAATAAGAGAGGTCGAAACATAAAATAGAAATGAATGTTGAATACTATCTAATTAAGTGACAATTTGAAATCGATGGTACACTTGGATTTATGAATTTTCTAGCTAAATTTGCAAACAAACATTGATAAAACTCATGAATTGTAACTATTCTTTAACATATTGTTTTCTAATCTAATTATAATTTAACATTGAAACTAAAGTTTAACATATTGTTTTGTCCATACAATGCAAATGAATTTTCTTGAGCTCAAAATTAGGGTTTTCAAAATTAAAATGATTTGTTCGATTTCAATTTACGATTTTAGCAAATTTTTTTGTTTCAATTCAATTTAGGGTTTCAATTTCTAAGCAATTAGGGTTTTTAATGCAATTTTTTCATTTCATTTCAAACTAGGGTTTTCAAATTCAATTTTTTGTTTGATTTGAATTTAGGGTTTCAAAAAGCTTGATTAGGGTTTCTAAATGCAATTTTTATTTCATTTCAATTTCTAGGGTTTTTAAATGCAATTTTTTTGGTTTGTTTCAATTAGGGTTTTCAAATACAATGTTTTTTTGGTTTGATCGAATAATTTAGGTTTCAAAAGCTAAATTTTGTATTTAAAATACAATTCAAGGTTCATTTTTTTCGTTTATGTTCAATATCTTTAGGTTGAATTGCATTTTTTGATCTATTTCTAAAATTCCTCATTTCTACTATAACAAGAAATAAAATGATTAAAACATCAAATATATTTTAAAAAAACATGCTAAAATCAAATATTCTATTGATAATTTCAATAAAAAATGAAAAAATGCAAAAAAATGGGGGTGGACGAGTACCTGAAAGTTGTTTTTGGTGGTCGTTGTCACTCACAACTCGGGATCCCGTGCACTGGTAAAATGCAGGTTTGCTCGTTTAAAAAAAATAAATACCATTACAAAATGGGATCCCGATTTGTACAAAATGGGATCTCGTTTTATACAAATCGAGATCCCATTCCCTGTCTGCTAGTTCAGGACCCTTTAACAAACGGGGTCCCAATTTTTAGAAAACGGAATCCCATTTTACATTTAGGCTTGGGATCCTAAAGCTAAATGGTATCCTGAGTTCTAAAAATCGGGATCCCATTTTTGCAATGTCGATTTCATTTTTTTGGCTAAGGCAAAAAATTCCATGTTTTGTGGACTCAACTTTGTTCACTTACCCACTAGGTTTCCTTCCTAACCACATTTCATAAGGGGTTTTATCTTCAATAGATGAACTAGGAGATCTATTGATTAAATAACAAGAAGTACTTATAGCCTTGGCCCAAAGGCATCGATCTAGCTTAGCACTACTTAACATGCTCCTAGCTCTTTCCATTAAGGTTTGGTTCATCCTTTTTGCTACTCCATTTTGTTGAGGTGTATATGGAGTAGTTTTATGTCTCGCAATTCCTGCATGCTTTCAATAATCATCAATTTCCTAGAACAATATTCACCACCATTATCTGATCTCAACACTTTTATCTTATGATTTGATTGTTTCTCAACCAAAGCCTTAAATTCTTTAAACTTATTGAACACATCAGATTTGTTAGTGTAGATGTTTTTTTCTGCATTTTGCTTAAAAATAAATAAAGCCATTAGCATTTTTGCATTTAAAAAAAATCACATACTCAAACATCTCTATGAAATAATCTAACATGCTAAAATATGCAAAACTAAATAGAACAAAAACAACTAATTGCAAGCATATAAAAACATGATCAAAACTTTATCTCATAGTGGATTGGTGCTTCTATGGAAAGAATCCCTTTCCCAATCCTTGCTAAGCTCCATGATATGTTGATGATCAAGATGATGAGTTGTGTAGATAGATACTAAGATTGTGGAGTGGACAAAATCAGCTCTCCATTGAAGAGAGTAACTTTGCATGAAGATTGTGGATCAAGTTGTGGAGGAGTGATACAATAGAGAAGCTCTCTATTTATAGCCAAGAAGGATAGAATAATTCCAAATATGGAGGATGTGGGACTAAAGAACCACCAATAGGAAGGAGCCACTTGTCAACCTGTGAGTGGTTGATGAATGTGCAAGTTTTGGTCAATGTGCCAAAGAGGGGGAGATTCAAATTTGAATTTGAGAGTTAAATGCTAAGTGGGGGACATGTAAGAGAGAATTTATTGCCATGTTGGAGGGACAAGTCAACTTGCCTTCAAATTCAAACTTGAGGAATATTCTCAAAAGATGCTTTGTTGTGGGAAAATGAGGAATTTAATAAATCAATAAATTTATTTATTTGTGCAAGTGGGAAAAGCTAGAGGATGTGATGGGTGATTAGATTAGGTTAATTAGGATTAGATTAATTTAGTGAGGGATTAGGTGCTTTGACCCATTTGACTTAGATTAAATTAAATCAAAGGGAGATGAAAGGTGATTTCAAACTTTAATTAAATAAAGGTTTGATTTATTTAATCAAGGAGGGTGATGTTAGGATCAAATTAAATAAAGTTGTTTTATTTAATTTAAATTGATGACCTTAGGAGATTAATCAATTAAACTTGATTTATTTAATTGATCAGGTGAATATGATGCATGATGTTAATTTGACATGTCTACATTTTTCCCCTCTTTGAAGCAATGTACTTGTTGTGTTGGTTCAAAAAATAATCTTACCACGATGAAATTTAAAAAAAAATGATTTTTCAGATGCCCTAGTGGAAAGTACACTGGTACATTGCCCCCTCAAGAGATTGAGTGAAAACATTCTATTTGAGGGTCAATCTCACAATAAAGAGGTTCAAAATGGATGGTTATGATGATGATGCAAATAAGATATGGTTTTAAGATGCTTAGAATAACCAATCTATATTATCCTAAACAACTTAAATGATAATGCAATGCACATGAGATGGATAAGATGGATGATATGATATGTTATGATTATGATATTTATGTATGCTAGTGGTTTTTGGATGCATGATGGATGCAATGTGGATGCATCGATGATGTTATGTTAGCGCGGAGAGAAGAAAGAAGAAATGAGTTGATGACAAGAGGGTCCAACAAGTCCATGATCTGACGAGACTTTATTAGAGATGATAATAATGCAGATAGATGATTTGATGATTTTCTTATCAAGGATTGGGATTTTAAAAGGGCTACTTACCTTATGTTTGATAATACACATAAATACGATGCATCAAGGTATAAAGAACCAGGATGGCATTGTACCTAGTGCGATGGACTTTGACTCGACAAATAGATAGGATCATTCTTGTTCACACTTAACATACAGAAACCTTGATAGGACGTACCTAACAAAGCAATTATTCGCTAAGTTATTTTACAAGAGCGTCCAACAAGAACATCAGACAAAAGATAATGATCATTTCCCCATTCCTATCTCTCTCTAAATCCTTCGTTCAGATATCATCGAGATCCTTGAAATGAGCACAATAAGATAAATCAAAAGAAAAGATCAAGTACACAAACAAGCCAATGTTCTTCATATCTTGATTTGAAGGGATGTGTTTTGTTTTAGGATAAGAAACAAAACTATTGCCAAAAGATAATGCCCATTGTAGGAAGGATACATCCTAGGACATGTTAGTGGATGGTGGCACATCATTTTGTTTATCCAAAGTATTTTTCCAAAAGATAATGCCCATTGTAGGAAGGATACATCCTAGGACATGTTAGTGGATGGTGGCAAGTTGATAGGTTTGTTCAAAAGGCTATTGATATAAAGTTGATTGACATGTTTGTGAATGATGAAGGTTTGGTTTTTAAAAGTTTGTTGTTTTGATTTTGATTTTACGTTTGAAGTTTTCTTTTTCCAATTGCTATGGTTGTTTCTATTTGTGTTGCCAAAGGATGAAGGTGACAATTAGTTTATTATGGATGATTGATTATTGTGGGTGAAAGCGAGATGAGATGGATGGATTTTTTCAAATATTTGGATGTTTTTGACATTTTTGGAATGTTTTGAGGTTGTTTTTGGTATTTTCAATATTTTACAAATGTTTTGAGGTTTTTTGAGATTTTATGGATGTTTTTGGATTTTGACATGTTTTCAATGTTTTTGAATTTTCTTGGTTTTTGAATGTTTTTGGATTTTGATGTTTTATGAATGTTTTTGAATTTTGTGTTTTTTGAATGTTTTTGGATTTTTGTGTTTTTCTGATTTTTTTGTGTTTTTTTGTTTTGGATGTTTTTGGATTTTTCACACAATTTTAACGTTTTGGATAAGGATGCGTAACCAAATCAGTGATCTATTTTGATATTTTTTTGAAAACCAAGCTAAGTTTGATTGATCTAATTGATGAATTGACTATGATAACATTGTTGAGGATACACAACAATGCAAGGATAGTGTTAAGCAACACAAGGATTGGGATGGATATCCCAAGATGATGAGGGATTGATGATGATAACATTGTCAAGGATACAAAACAATGCAATGATAGTGTCAAGCAACACAAGGAATAGGATGGATATCCTAAGATGATGATGGATTGATTGGATTTGATTGATCAGGATAATGAAGCTTGATTTGGAACAAAAGATGTTTTGGATGATTTGATGTGACATTGAAGTACACATTAGATGCGACTGATACTGATTGTTTGGATTGATGTTCAATGAAAGATAAAGCTTTGATAAATAACATGTTCTCACCAAAATATGCCATGGGCTAGTGATTTGGATTTTGGATCACAAATGCTTTGACCAATTTGATTTCACATTTGCCAATGTTCGGATTGCCACATAAGTTGGAGGATATTGATCAAGATTTATTCTTGAAGCAAGATGTAAATATTTGCTCGCAGTGTCTAACAATGTAGGGAATGTTATGGATAGATGCCTGGATAGGTGTATGGATGGATGGATATGGTAAGCACGCAAAGGATGCCAAGGATTATCTTGCGATAAGATAAGGTGTTCAGATAAAGAATGCTCATTGGATAATGCTTCATGGCTTAGATAACATTGGATAGGATAGGAACTGTGAAAATGACCCATGTCAAGATGTTTACCATAAGCAACTGTAAAGTGTGCCCCAAAATTTGTTAAGATCAAGATGACTCAGACTATGGATGCAGATATATGCAAATGGATTGGATAAATGGCTCATTGATGACTAGATTTATTATGGTTGAGATGGATGGAATGTTGGATTTATTACGGATGGGATGAGATGCTTTCATTTGAACTGGCACACGTAGATGCTCAATTCTACTCATGATGCCTATTTTCCAGGTTTTCATCATGGTACCTATCCAAAGCGCCACTGAAGTGGTTTTCACTAGAGGATGATTTTTTTCTTTACGGTTTTCAATCCTTTTTATTTTTATTTTGAATTTTTTGATTTTTTGATTTTTTTGTATTTTTCTGTGAAAGATTTAAAGCTCATGTTGAACCACAAGGTGGTGCTGATGTAGATGCTTCTATCATGATGTTCCATTGATAGCCTTCTTGAAGATGTTGCTTTGCTAAGATACGTGCACTTGAATGCAACTTTTGGGATTCTTGATCTGCTTTATTGATACCAGGGTTAACTTTGTCTCTGTGGGCACATCGCGATAGAGTGCCTTCAGAATCCCTATGATGAAGGGTCGTTGCCAATACATGGTCAATGTGAGAATTGGATATCATGAGTGGAGCCATGGCTGGAGTGTGTTTAGGGATAGGAGATGGATTGGTTGATAGTTTGAAACCTTTGACTCTCCAAACTTGGGAAGATGAGCAATGATGGTTGGATACGAAAGTGTGCATGGAATTAGGACCAATTGCTTGATACACTTTGTTCGTTGCTTGAAAATCCTGCTTTTTCTTTTGTGGACATCCTTGATGGATACTTTTCTCTCTTTTATTTTTCCCCATAGTTTCTTTGATTGATGGAGTTTGATAGGGATGATCTTTCTTTGTATTTTTTGGTATCCATTTGCATTTGATTTGTCCATTATGCTTTCCAGCTTCTTTTTCTTTGATAACGTTCTTCACACTTTGATTCAATTCTTTCTTTTGATGTTCCCAATTCGTGGATGGGGTGATGGGTGGATGAAGACTCATGATGTGGCTGGTTGTAGTTTTGGCATTGATTTCATCATAAGGATTCTTCATGCTCTCTATGTTGATGTTTGCTTGAGACATAATTGCCCCTAGTATGTTGGTAGTGGCACCTTCGTTCCTTGATTATTCTTGTTTTGATATGTATTGTTCCATAAGCATGCTCTCATAAATGACCACTGTAGATGATGTTGTTTTCATTTGTTGCTCTGCTAACTCCAGAATATCCTATTCTATCTGACTTGTTTCCTTGAGTGGATAATGTTGGATATCCTCATCCCTGATGTCCTTTGTTTGAATTTGGGATATATCTGATCCTAATGTTGATAATTCATTTTGACTATAGGAATCAATAACTTGTTCTTTTTGTGTAATAATGTCACGAGTAAAGGAATCCTATTCTAAATGAAGATCATATATGTGTCCGTCCATAGAAAGCATCTCATGGGTAGATGGAGGAGTATGTGCATCTTGTATGGATAGGAGAGTGTCCATTAGATCATTATAGTATCTTTGAGATACAAATTCTTGATCTTGAATGATTTCAAAGTTACTTTCATCATGCTTTGGATCAAGTTCTTGACATGGGTCAGTTTCAAAGGATGGATTGTTTACAAATGGTTATTGGATATCTTCATTAGGCCTGGGAAGTGGCTCGATATCCTCTTGATCTTTGAGTGGACTTGGATCAAGTGTCAAGTTGAGGATTCCTTCAGTATCTGTAACCATGAGGTCAAAGGGGGTCAACATGTCTTGGAAAGGACCGCTGCTAGACTTTGGTAAAAGATGTTGATCATGCTTTGGAATGAATTCTTGAGATATGTCCTCTAACTCATAAGGTGATGTAGAGACATTTTCAACATGATCATAGGTCAATGGATTGTGCATTACGTCAATAGGATCAAATAATCTTAACACTCCTTGAAATAGATCACTAAAAAGTGGCTCTTGATGTATGGTGAGTTGATCATTGGGTGGGGTAAAAACATATTCAATATGCTCCTTAATTGAGAGATATTGAACATTGTTTTCAACAATTGTGGTGGAGAGATTGTGAATGTCTTCAACCATAGGTTCAAGTGATGTTGAAATTTCTTGAATTGGATCATTGTCGAATATTGTTGAAGGATTCTTATCATGATCAAAAAGTGACTCTTGATGTATGTTTATTTGATCTTTGGATGAGGTAGAAACATCTTCCATGTGTTCGTTGATGGATAGGTCTTGATCATGTGATCGTTGACTTGGATTGATACATGGAGTCATTAACATTTTGTTGGGATTTTGAACAACATTTGCTTGTTGGGCTTGGTATTGGGTTTTAGCTTGTGCTTGCACTTGAGCCTGGGCTTGTGCTTGTTGGGCTTGTAGTGTGGCTTGGGCAACTTGAGCAACTTGTGTAGTTTGTTGAGCAGCTAGTTGTGTAGCTTGTCAGTTTTGGTTTTGTTGGTGTGCCTTTTGATAAGCAGCCTGCTGAGCAACTTGAAATGTAATGCTATATTGGTTTGATGTGTTTGGTTTGGGTGGTGGTGGTGGTGGAGATGGTTTTGGAATAGTGCTTGTTGTGGTGATAAGAGGTACCATCGTATTGATGATTGGGATTTGAGTGGTGGATGGTGTAATTGATGTGATTGGTCCTTGAGATACCATGTTTTGAGATATTATGGAGGTGGTTGATGATATTGTGATTGCTTGTGCATTTGTCATCTATTGTTGTGATGTTGACGACAAGTTCTGAAAGTTTAGCGTGATGTTTTGATTGATGTTCAGGATGTTGGTTTGATTGATACTAGGTAAAGGGGGAAGCCCTAAGCCAAGGAGTGGTGTGGGTGATGATGGTAATTGTGTTTTTGGAATCGTGTTGGATGTAGTGACAAGTCATTGAGATATGTTTGGATTGATCGTGAGGGTTTGAGATATGATGGGTGTGATAGGGGTGGTTGGAGTGATCAAGGTGATAGGAATGGTTGGAATGACCGCGGTGATAAATCCTTGGGAGACCATATTTTGATTTGTCAGGATTGATGTTGTCATTTGATTAGATACCATATGTTGGTGCGATGTCGATGGTATATTCAAAGGTTTTGATGTGATGGCTTGATTGGTGTTAGGTGGATTGATTTGGATGGAGTGATTGGTGCTAGGTAAAGGGGGAATCCCTAAACCAAGGAATGATGTTGATATGGGTAATGGTGGTGGAGATGTCTCTTGGTGCAATGACTCAACTATTTTGGTAAGTGTAGCAATTTGATCTTACCAAATTTGATCTTGATTTCAATCTTGACTCCCTTGATATAGTTGATTTGGTTTTTGTTCAAGCAGATTTGGGAAGCATACTTGTAGTTTTTGAATGGGATCATTGAAAAATTGATTTTGGAGAATGTTATGATTTGGGATGATGTTCAGATTTGGCATGATAGGTTGAAATTGAACATTGTTGGTGTTGGGAATCACATTGCCTTGATTTAGGTAACTTTGATTTTGCATGGTGTTACCTAGACTTGGATTAATACATGGAGTTGTTAACATATTTTTTGGACTTTGAACAACATTTTTATGATTCACAAACATATTTATCCCAAATTTTTCTAATTGTGGATTCATGTTTGGTAATCTTGTACTTGGTATATTCACTTTTGGCATGTATGAATTTGGTGGGATGATGTTGTTTTGTGGAAGACTCATGCATTGAGTGTTGGGTTGATAGATTTGTAAGTTTGGACTTGGATTTAAACCTACCATCGAGAAAGGTGTTCTAGACTTTTGAATGGGCATACTCACATTTGTTGTACCATTGAGGTTGGTAGGAGAGAATGATCCCATGTATAGATTGTATAAATGTGAGTGTTGCTAATCAATCAACATTGTAAGGCTTTGAAAGTTTAGTTGATTTGGATTACTCATGATGTATGGATCAAGTTTATATTCCATGTTCCTCTTGTTTTTTGACCTTGTTGACCTCTAAGGTGTTTAGGACCAATGATGAAATGAATGATGAAAGGGGTGAATGATATGGGTGTTTGAACGTTTAGGAACTTTGGATCAATGCTAGACTCTGGGATTTGATTTTGATTGGTTTGATTGGATTTGGATAATGAACTTGTAAACCCTAAGATGTTAGATGTGATCTTAGGATGAACTTTTTCAAAGGATTGCTAGTTCAATTAAATGTATGAGAAAGGATGCATTCCCATACACCTAACTAAACAAGGTGATTTTGATTTTGATGATTTACCCAAGTCTAGAATGATGTTTCCAAAGCTCTAAAGTTTTTTGTGGGATGGAGATGATAAATGTTTGAAATGGATGAAGTGTTTGATTTGGTCCTAAATGAACCTAAGAAGGACTCGTTTACTAGACCAAGATAGTGAAGAACATGCCTTTCTCTAAGAGTAGTTCAAAACCAAAGACTAATGTTTTCTTTGAAAGACGATAAAAAGATAAACAAGCACATTTGTGGGGTTCAATTTGAGTTAATCTTGATTAATGACTTGCTTTTACCACAAACACACTTCAAGTGCTTAGTTTTCAAACTAAATGTCTATGTCTCAATTCCTTTTCCTTCCACAAGGTCCATTATGTGAAAATCAAGGTTTCAAAAGCATAGTTTCCTATTGTTGACTTTGGAATGAAAAAATTGAGATATAGGTCTCAATGTTTAGAAGCCTTCTATGGATAAGAACCCCTAGGGACAAGTAGTAACATGAAGAATTTTCAAAGGTATTTGTTCCTCTCAAAGAGTTTGAAATTCTGATGATTCGTTGAATGTTGGTTTCAATGTTTTGGATACAAGCACTGTGTTTTCAAACTGACTCACAAGCAATATAACATCCTAGCTCAATTGGTACATTTTTCTTGGCGGGCTTGCCTCATGCCCTTCGTAGTAGAAGAGATGATTTTACATGCAACCAAGGAAAAAATATAAAGGTATGTCAAGAATGAAGTCTTAACCTCTATATTTTAACCAAGATTGGACATGACAAGTAACTTCTTGGAATCTAAGTTCCAATGCACCACTTTGATAAACTCATTGGATGGACTGGTTGGTTACTACAAACAAGGTTCTTAATGATAGGACATCGGGAACATGGCACCTTGCAAGCGTCCAACAAGCCACTAAAGGCTTTAATCAATCTTACTAGGGGCGCTTATACTTTTTACGGCAGTACCCTATTCTGAAAGGAACTGTACGGCTAAGGCCTACATACCATGAGGACTTGAAAATTTAGTCTTATCCATTTATATACTAGCCCGAATGAAAAACCGGTTGGAGTCGCCTTCTAGTTCTCCTTTCAGATGTGCCTCTTAGGCAGGCCCCTCTAAAGGTAAACAATAGTGAGCAAGCACATTTGTAGTTTGATCAACCTTCATTTAGAAACAAAGGGAGAATGCACGTGATAAACCTAACTCACACTCGCAAGCTTTGTTTAATTGTAGTTCCCAAAATGAAGTGTGTGGGTAATTAATTACATAATTTAATGTCACCAAAAGCCTTTTGATTCTTAAGATCACCGTGAGGCGCGAGAGAAGTGCATACATCTTTTGATGATATTACTTTTTGTAAATAATTACAAAACAATAAAGATACACATTCATTTTATCCTTCAAAGCAATGATTTGATTCGTTTTAAGCACCAAAGGAAAGATGAAGATTTGATTGTTCAATTTGTTAATCCAAAATTGTAAAACTAGTGAGTTTGACTAAGTTCTTTTTAAGCCCCTTAGTCACAAAAATTGAAATGTTCTTTTTAAGAGCCAAAAAGAGGTGAGTTAGTCTAAAATAGAAAATTAGGGCATAAGACAGAATCTTGAA
The DNA here is from genome assembly GCA_007258455.2 of Sequoia sempervirens. Taxonomy (NCBI): domain Eukaryota; kingdom Viridiplantae; phylum Streptophyta; class Pinopsida; order Cupressales; family Cupressaceae; genus Sequoia; species Sequoia sempervirens. Next base: position 369,548,027 of record VDFB02105785.1, read on the forward strand.
GCATTAAAAAATGCTTTATCAACTCCAAATTTAATGTTCAATTCTCTAGCTCAATTTTGCTTGTGATTTACCCACCTTGATGAGAAGTACCTAAAAAAAAACAATAGTTATAATGTTAGAAAATAAAATTTGAAGAGACCCCATATAATCACCGATATTAAGAAAAACATGCATGACAATATTAACTCATATCAAAATAAACAAACATGCAGCCAGTGGCTTCTAGTTCTACTTTTAAAAACAGACAAGATGATCCATATTTTCTTGGCAACCTTTTACCTAATCCATCGATGGATATAAGCTTTTATAAGAATTTATGAATGCTTATTTCTATGTTGGAGTGCGTGTGTTCCAAGATTGTTAAAAGGTCAAAGCAGATACTAAAATTAATCTTAAATCAGCGGATTATTGAACTTTAGTGTGGCATCAAGATCAAATTAGATTGTTGAAACCACATCTGACAAAAATTCATAAATTGACTTGACAAATGGATACCTCCTTGAAGACCTTTTTTTCTTTGCAAATAAATGAAAATCTATGAAGATTACCTTAAGGTAAAAGAAAACAGCGCATTGGTTATTTGGATGCCAACATTGGACCATTGGAATTCGTACAACTCTTTGTCATTTGCAAAAAAGAAGATTAAAGAGATCCCATGCAGTCATTTCAAAAACAAAAGAAATTAATAGATCCCTGCATAGCATTTATGATTTAGACATCAACTTTCAATAATTGCCAATGAGTGCACCATCCACCATGCAACTTTCCCAACGAATATCACAACATGAAAGAGTTGGAGGAAGAAGAGACTATTGGAGACTTAATAATAAATGTATAGCTTAAAAAAAAAACTGTCAAGCAAATGTAATTGGCGGGTATAGAGCTGCACAATAAATGCCATATGAGAAATTTTCAAACGAATGCAAATGGCAAGTGTAAAGCCTACTCTACCATGATTGCAGGACCTGCACATTTAAATCTATAGGCGTAAATTTCAAAATGGACTTAAGATATATTGAAAAGGAATAACCCTCAGGTGCATTCAATGACAACAATCAATGATTTTTAAAACTTTCAAGAAAATGCAGTGGACAGGTGAGAAAAACTATTCCTACACTCCTCACCATTGATTCCAGGCATAGAAAGACGTAGACCTACAATTATAGCTACAACAACCCTGTCAAATGGATTTGAAATATGAGAAAAGCATAGACAAGGTGCATGAACTGTTTGAAGGATATGCCTTGAGAAACGTCGTCTCATGGAATGCATTGGTCATGGGATTGGCACAGATGAGAAAGGTGTAAGGAAATTTCAAGCAAATGCTAGTGGCAATGTAAAGCCAATGCCAAAATGGAAACATATAGAGGTCGCACAAATAATTGAAAGAAATGTTAATCTCCTGGAATGCATTGATTGCAGTATTGACACAAATTGATTTGAATGTGCTTTAGAAACTTTCAAGCAAATGTAAGTTGCAGGCATAAAGTCAAATTCCACAACCTTTGGTAGCTTTCTCCCAACAGAGGTAAGATACGCGTTAGGTTTCAAAATTTGTAGATGCAGACTGGTAACTCCAAAACACAAAATTATTCATCACTTCCTACTGACACTATGGTTGATAAGGATAAAGGGCCTGCAAATGCAACTTGGGTAAGCTCCAAAGTATACTTTGATGTTGCATACTCATTCAATGACAATGATGAAGAATGGATAGTGAAACAAAAACCCAAGGTTGAGGTAAATGGACGAGAATCAAGCATCTCAAGGAATGGGATGCAAAAAAAATTGTAGAATGTGGAAAAGACTTCAAAGATTTGAGTCTTAATGACTGACCACTATTTAGCAACAGTAGAGTAATTTATTTTTATCAACTTTGTAAGACTTTGTAAGACTTGTTAGCTTATTCCATACATCTATTTATTTTGAAACACTAGAATTTACCTATTTAATACTTATATGGAATGTAATAAAGTCTCGTAAAAAAAATTAGCAACTAATTTAAATAGCATCTGAAGCAATACTTTAACTATCCATGCGTAGATCATGTATCTTTCAGCTGCTAGACACAAAGATTTGACAGGGAGGAAAATGCTTAAAGCTTATTTAAACAGAGACAAAAAACTTGGCATTCTGATTTGAAGCATTAATCAATCTTAAATAAACAAAAAAAAAGACAAAGCATGAATTAAAATAAAGACTATATTTCTATCCAATGAATGAAATAAACGATCAACCCTCCTTCTAGCATCATTATGTAAATGTTTCTTTTCTGCATTTTTCTTAAAAATAAATAGCCATTAGTATTTTCATTTAAAACAAAGTACATACTCAAACATCTCTATGAAATAATCTAACATGCTAAAATATGCAAAACTAAATAGAACAAAAACAACTAATTGCAAGCATATAAAAACATGATCAAAACTTTATCTCATAGTGGATTGGTGCTTCTATGGAAAGAATCCCTTTCCCAATCCTTGCTAAGCTCCATGATATGTTGATGATCAAGATGATGAGTTGTGTAGATAGACACTAAGATTGTAGAGTGGACAAAATCAGCTCTCCATTGAAGAGAGTAACTTTGCATGAAGATTGTGGATCAAGTTGTGGAGGAGTGATACAATAGAGAATCTCTCTATTTATAGCCAATAAGGATAGAATAATTCCAAATATGGAGGATGTGGGACTAAAGAACCACCAATAGGAAGGAACCACTTGTCAACCTGTGAGTGGTTGATGAATGTGCAAGTTTTGGTCAATGTGCCAAAGAGGGGGAGATTCAAATTTGAATTTGAGAGTTAAATGCTAAGTGGGGGACATGTAAGAGAGAATTTATTGCCATGTTGGAAGGGACAAGTCAACTTGCCTTCAAATTCAAACTTGAGGAATATTCTCAAAAGATGCTTTGTTGTGGGAAAATGAAGAATTTAATAAATCAATAAATTGATTTATTTTTGCAAGTGGGAAAAGCTAGAGGATGTGATGGGTGATTAGATTAGGTTAATTAGGATTAGATTAATTTAGTGAGGGATTAGGTGCTTTGACCCATTTGACTTAGATTAAATTAAATCAAAGGGAGATGAAAGGTGATTTCAGACTTTAATTAAATAAAGGTTTGATTTATTTAATCAAGGAGGGTGATGTTAGGATCAAATTAAATAAAGTTGATTTATTTAATTTAAATTGATGACCTTAGGAGATTAATCAATTAAACTTGATTTATTTAATTGATCAGATGAATATGATGCATGATGTTAATTTCACATGTCTACAGTTAGTCACCCATCAGGTCAATTTAGTTTTTTTGTTATGTATCACCCACCTACAATTCCCCCTTGATCTCACCACCCTTGAGCTTTGAACAAGCAAAATGAAATAACTCGCAACCACATTATGTTTTCCAACTTGTAATTATTTTTTGCATTTATTTTTTGATCATATGAAGAATTTGAGACATGATTTCTTAATCTAACCAAGAGTTGTTATAAAATTTAAAGTTTAATTTTATTACATCTCTACTATGTAAATAACAAAATGTTTTCATTGCATTCATAAAGTTTTGTAAAATTGCAGGTTGAAAAATACTGGGTGTTATGAAACTTGCAACCCACATACTTGAAAGTTCAAGTATAAGACACAATGAATATATTCACATGTATATCCAACAAAACAAGTTGTTGAATTACAAACATGGAGAATCAAATTACAATGAATAGTAAAATAGTAAGATCTTGTACTTTAAGATTGAATATGTCCATTCATTGTTCCTTAAGTGAAAATTTCAATTTGTAATGTAATTTTTTTAAATAGGGAAATTTAAAAAAAATAGAGGGGGAAAATTGGTCATAGACCATGGAAAATATCCTCCACATATATCAAAGATTTGGAATATATGATTAAGGTATGTGGGGAAATTTGAGGAAGTGGATGCATGTGAATTACAACACTGATTGGAGATATAGATTAGCCTTAAAGACTTCCAACCAAACCAAAGTACCAAGGAAGGAAATGCCACATGGGCTCTTTCATTTCATTTGACATTTAATTCTTTGCACAAGAGTAACCTTGGGATAAGGACAATTGAGGGGTAAGTGTTCAAGCCTTTGACTATTAGGCCATATGCAGTCTTTAATAAAGTTGTAAGGAATAGTAGTGTGAAAGAAAACATAAGTTTGAATTAGGGTAATGAAATAAATATAGTTAATTTTGATAATTAAATTCAGATTCATAATTGTAATAATTTATGAAAATTATCTAATGAGTGGGTTAGGTGTATTAAGTTTTAGAATTGATGATGAAAAATGAAGTTTGTGATGTTGTTTTGAAGTTCAATTTATCATTATTATGAATTTATCTATTTTGATTCAATGAATGTCTAAGAGTCTATAGTGGTATAAGAATCTCTTGGATCAACTCTAACTATCATGAACTTGATATATCATGCAAGATCGATTTGAGTTATGTGAGACTGATCTAATATAATTTGTATTTGGAAAGGTGCTCACTTTTTCCTCTAGATATCTATGTTAAAGTGGCTTCTAGAGACATTGTTTAGTATTTTTTCAACTAGATAAATTGATGAATGTGTTCTCCTAGGTCAAACCCGCTAGCAAATTAAATTAACTTCAATGAATAATATTAAAGACAATATTCACAAACATGCAAGTGGCTTATATGATATCAATACAAATTTAACTCCTTTATTTCCCTTTAAAATTGAAGAGCATGCTCTAGTTAACATGTGTGTATGTGTTTAAGTATATGTTGAATAAATACTTAAACATCATGGCATTTTGACATCTTGCATGGAACATGTGTTAGGTTGGCTCATATCAACCAATAGAAGGGGGAAAGAAAATTGGAATTTGAATTTGGACTCGTGGGATTTAAGGATTATGCTTATGATCCTCAAGATCAACTTTGATCAATATTGATCCATGTGGAATGTTTTACAATGACAAGATGGTGATCTTGGAGTGGGGAATAAATGTATGCAAATAAGTGTTAACAAGGATGAAATAGGGATAAGTAGATAACAAATACATCGAAATATATGCAACAAGGTGCAATGAAGATGGATAGGGATAGGCCATAAACTAAAGATGAGAATATGTCACTTATCAATGTATTATTGTACTAAGACATTCTTATGAAGGTGGGGATAAATGGAAAATGACACAAATATAGAAACAATTAATATCATAGTGAAAAGTGTGTCACTAATTAATTGACTAATGTGGATGGTAACTTATTTACATGCCACAAACAAAAACTTAAGATCTAAGTGAGAACAAAGTTTGGAATTTGATACTAACCATCCCTATCAATTAAAATTTTATGACAAATTTGTAAATATTCATTGCCTATCATTTTAACTATAAAAAATTGATTCACTAATATAATAGTCATTCATAAAATTGTTAGCTATACCTTCTTTACCAAGTTAATGAGTTATTAGAAATAATATGCAATTTATTCATTGTGAAGAAAAGAAATGAAAAAATCTATTAAACATAATTTTGAACATTAAAGTTTGTACCAATACCAAGATTATGTGTTGTTTTTACATATGCATTTTAAATTTAACAACATTTCAACATGGTGTATTTGTGTATGATAAAGTATAGGTTATAAAACACAATGTATTTTGAAGCATGCAAATTTCTTATAGTAGGTAATGTGTGCAATGTGAAGGTTAAACCCCTATGTCATAATGTGTAGGTTAAAAACTAAAGAATTTTTTGACACAAATTTCTAATAAGATGTTCATAATTATATTTATCTACATATGCATTTGAAATAACATCACCGTTTTGGGTATGTGCAGGATCGTCATGGAAAAAACAGGCCCTTAAGTGGCAAAGAAATCAAAAAAATTAGAGTTAGGCAACTTGACGTAAAAATTTGAATAAGTTATCTATATTATTTAAAAAATATGTAACAATAGAATTTGTAGAAAATTGAATGTAGTTTCTAAACTACTAGGTTTGTTTAAACAAAAAGTCTATTTGGTGAAAATTTGAAATTTCAATGTAGTAGTACTTAAATTTCGTGGTAAAATAAGAAGTAGGTGTCCTCAATTCACCCCTAACCACAATAAAATGATAATATTTTTTATAAGATTTTAGATATAAGTAGAGGAATCATGTCCCAATGTGATGCATAATTTTTGTAATTTTGTCCAAGTAAATAATTAATTATGAATTTTTATTACAACTTTTAAAAATACAAAAACTCAGATGCCCGACCACCTTAACTTGGTCAAAACTTCATGAAATTCAAATTTTATTTTTAATCCTATATTATGCAAAGCATAGAATGTGACGATGTTTTGGATTCAAAAAATGTGTTACCATTATAAAATTTCAATCACCTATCAATCAGACTTTAGTCATAATTTGAATAGAAAATGAATAATAATTACTTATTAAATTCAAAGTAAAGCATAATTTATATTGGTGGAAAGCTGAGAATTTCCTTTAAAAACCCTTTTTGTTTCATCAATTTTGGGTAAAAAAAAAGTCGTCAACCACATACCCATCATATTGCCACTTTTTGGCCCATCATGATCCTGCACATACCCTTTTATTACAATGTGTTTAGATATGAGAAATTGCAAGTTTCAAAACCCATTATGTTTTTCTTAATATATTTTATAATAAGACAAATCATTATTAAATTTAATATATATATATATAGGCATACAAAAAATTCGTCGCCAGCAATTCGCCACCACAATTCACTGCGGTGAAATGAATTTGTCATGGTGGTGAATTTTCCCATGGTGAATTGTGAATTGTTGATGGTGAATTTTCCTATATATATATATATAAATGTTACTTTTTATCCAAAAGAAAATTCTTTATCATACTTTTTTAACTAAATAAAATAGTCTATAATATTTAACTATACATTAAAAAAATTCACAAAATATTTTCTTTTAAATATGTTTTTGAATCTTCTAAATTGATAATTCTATATTCCATTAATACTATAATCTCATTTTCCACCTAATTTCATGATTTTGTTGTTTTTAATTGTTCAGGATCATATCTTTCACTCATAATTAATGTAAATATATTCTTTTGTTACAAATTTTTCAAAACCTAACACCAATAATTTATTTATATTTCTATTATTTCAAAAAATTCAACCTTTCATAAATGTTTTATAAAAATTTAGAGGTTCAATAAATAACATTTTAAATCCTTGAAAATGACTACAATTGATGGCATTAAGACTTAAATAGCAAGTTGATAGTGATTGACATCCAAATTGAAATTTTAGAGTCTCTATTCAGATGAACAACATGTCTCAAGGCTTTTGAAAATTTTAGATACAGTAGAAATATTTAATCACATGTTTTAGAGGAAGGGTATCAGCTGCATTTGTTGAAGCACAAACACTCATACCATATTCATTGGAGTAAAATAACTACATCCATGGCACAATATTGCTTCAAATATCAAATACCTCAACATCTTAAACATCCTGCATTAAGATTCGATATCTTAAACTCCTCAAATTATTAGAGACACAAATTTTCAAATATATTTACAATCTTTATTTATTTCTTTTTGATGTGTGCCGTAAGGATTAGCAGAAAGAAATGAGATGAATTTAGGAAAAGAAAGAATGATTTGTTGGGGAGATATACTTGAAATATTTGAGGCTCTGGATAGTGCCATGAGAGCAGCCTTTGTGAACATCAATCTCTCGAGTGTATGCCATTACCAATTTAGAAGAAACTTCATTGAAAGTGAGAACTATTTTCGAGATAGCCGCAGGCATAGAATCTCTAGTGACTTCGAAAATAGAGGGACTTTGATTATGAATTTCCAAATTCAATTAAAAGAGTGGCGTCAATGCAAGCAATTTTCCAAAATCTCTTGAACAAGGACTCTTATGGCCCCTCAATTTCTGGGTTGCTATTTGAAATCCATACCATCAAACAAAGACAAAGCTTGTAAATTTCGGCTACAATATTAAAATGAAAACAGGTTAACATTTTCCTTCAAAAAAATACATGAACTGAACGTTGAAAAATAAATATACTGTATTGACCATTATGTGATACAAGTTTACCTTTGCTCACAATCCACACATTGCAGGGCTCTATGGTGTGCCTTTGGACGTAATCCACTTTGCCTGATGCTATTATCTTCATCTTTCTGTTCATTCTTCTCAACCAGGCTCTACTTTGAGGGCACCGCTAATCCTCCTTAAGAAAAAGGAATGTTCATCATTTTAAAACTCCCGCCCATCATTTTAAATCTCTCGTGTTTAAAATTCTTGCTTGTTTTAAATCTCCCAGTTTTTTAGAATTCCTGCTTTTTGTAGGGACAGAAGGCTTTGCTGACTGACGACAACAGACATTGATGGGCCCTATAGGTGATGGCTTAACAAGGACAGAAGGGTTCAATAACTCAGACTGTTACCAGCAGACAGTACAATAGTCTGGTGGGTCACAATCAGGCCTGGAATTTGATGGTCTATTTGACTGTTTTTTCAATTTTAGACCGTATATTACAGCTATAAAATTTATTAGACCGTATAGTTTGACTTGTTAATTTTTTATTAAACTGTAAAAAATTATTATAAGCAAAATATAATATAGTATTTATATTTGTAATATATATATCATTTTAAAAAAAATTATTATAAAAAGATGAATTAATTTAGAATAGAATATAACTTTTATAAATATTTTCTAATATGAATTTAGAAACTTTGAGATTTTTATAATAGTTATCTTTTTTTATATTAATATCTGTGATTTATATTATTATTATAAAAATATATATTAGTTTAGAATCTTTTCAAAATAGAATATAATTATTTTTAACTTTTAGAATATATTTAACAAGATTTGTTTTTAATATGAACTTAGAAACTTTTGTTAATTGTTAATTATAACAGTAGATTTTTATATTTATTATCAATAATTATCATTGTTTTTTATTTTTCAAGATATTGCATTTATAAAAGATTTTATATAAAAATTCATAAATTAAACATTTTTTTTTACAGGTATTTAAATGATCAAACCGTCATAAAATTTTCATATGATAGGTAGGGGTGCATTCTGGGACTGGATAGCCGTTGCCAAATTCCATAGCCTTGAATTTTGCCAGAAATATTTGTATGGCGGATATGGCTTTCAACAAATAATCTCATCATACATCGGATTTACTTTATTAAATTTATATATTTATGAAAATGTTAAAATGTTTTTGTTTTATATTATTTTCTATAAAATTAAGTTTAAATGAATATAACTAATTTATAGTTATTACAGTTTATAATTTTTAATATTAATGTTAATTAAATAGTAATTGTTTTTAATAATAAAATGTGTGATTTTTATAATATGAATTAATTTTGTAGTTTTATATTTTATTTTATTATTTACTAATTTTTATTATTATTAGCCTAAAGGCTATAAATAGTGTGAGATTTGAGTCTGAAACAAGTCTCACATTTGTAAATCACAAAATAAGTTTTAGTTGTCATTTAATGTAAATCAATTGTCCTTTAGTGGTAAAAGCTTCCAAAATATCACATAAAAGCCTCCAAAATATTAGGTAAAAATCTCCAAAATCTCACTTATCACATAAAAGTTCAATAAATATTGATTTGACATCCATATGGGAATATTCTATTTCCATTTGTAGTGTTTTTTTTCAATTTTATGGCAAGTTTATTCTTTCATTTGCATTGCTTTATGTTTTAAATCTGTATGTAAATATTTCATCATCATACTTAATTTGTTTAAGGAAGAAATCTAGATTTATGTTTTAAATCTATACGCAAATATTTAAAAATATTTCATCATCATACTTAATTTGTTTAAGGAAAAATATAGACTTCTCTAATTTTATTCCATTATTTACTGGCAAAGGAACTATAGCACACCTTTTCCTTAACAAGTTATTAATAACTTTGATTTAAATAAATGAGAATTTATTTTCATTTTCTATTTGACAAATATTTATATAACTGTAAATAAATATGCAAAATGTTTAACAAAACAAGAATCAAAAATTAATTTTCTAAAATGTAATTGGCTCAAAACATTTGAGCAATAAGGGCAGATTTTGAAGGAGCATTAATAACTTTGATTTAAATAAATGAGAATTTATTTTCATTTTGTATTTGCCAAATATTTATATAACTGTAAATAAATATGCAAAATATTTAACAAAACAAAAATCAAAAATTAATTTTCTAAAATGTAGTTGGCTCAAAACTTTTGAGCGGGCATATTTTGAAGGAGCATAAACATTTTATCACAGCTTTTTAAGATTTTTCTACCACTATAATCAAAAAATATTGAGCTAATTTTTTAAGGCACTTTTTCACCACAAAGTTATTTTCCACCACAAAGTTAAACTATTATAAGAGATTTATTGGAAGTATTTTTCATTTGACAATTAATTATTTTTATGCATTCTAAATATTTATTTACTTGTTATATAAATATAATTAATAAATTATTATATAGTATATGAAAAATAATCTAGTCACAAACTAAAAATATATACTATATACTATATAGTATACGACATCTAATACATAATTTAATATATTATTAGTATATTATATTATAAAATTATTTTTAATATATTATATATTATATTGATATATTAAATTATCATGTAATATATTAATTTAACATTATATTATAATATATATTCTATATAATATGAAACATATATAGCATATATAATTTAATACATTAGATAATAATTTTATAATATTATATTATAATTCTTAATAATGTGATTTACTGTTTTTTAATAGTTTAATATATATTGGATTATATATTATATTAAATTAACATCTAATATATTAAATTAATAATATGATGAGAGATATTGTTATCTTGATTTCTTATTTATATTTATAATAAATTTATTTATTTTTATATTAAAAGAATTATTGATTCAAATAATTCATATGTTTAGTTTAAACATAAAATTATAATAATAAAGAAGTAGAAATTTTTTACTTTTGTTTATTTTAAAATTTATTAATTGTATTTTAAAATGTAAAATATCAAATTGATTTAATAAATATTACAAAATCAACCTCTTTAAATTGTAATACTAAACTTGACATTATAAAAATATTTATTTATACAAAAATATATTATATGCTCGTATTGGTAACTTTTTACATGTAACTTCATGAAATTCACAAACTAAATGTAAATATTATAAAATATTTAAATAATGTAAAGATGTTGATCCTTTGAAAAAATATATATTTTAAAATACTTGGAGTAATTTTATTATTTTAAAAAGTAATTAGCATCATATTTTTTAGAGTAAAGGATGTTTCGATTCTATTAATGTGATTTAAATTTTAAATTTTAAATTTTAAATTAGATAAATAATTTTATGTTGTATAAAATATAAATATTATATAATATTCACAACTAGATCATGTAAATATTATAAAATATTTAAACCATGAATATTATAAAAATTTGTAAAATTTAGATAAAAATCTTCTAACATTTGCAAAGAAAAAGTAACAAACACACAAAATATAAATACTAAAATATAAGAAAAACTTAATTATTTAAAATTATTAAAAAAATTATTGGTTCAAATAATTCATATGTTTAGTTTAAACATAAAAATTATAATAATGAAGTAGATGAATTTTACTTTTATTTAATTATTTAATTATATATTCTTAAATTTTAATATGTAAAATATTGTTAAATTATTTTCAAATTTTTAAATATATTACATTAGATTTTTTTAAAATTCCTAAGTGCGTAGATCCTAAATCTATGTAATAAACACCTCTCCAAGCAAAAATATTACTTAAAAACTATGTTGGCTCTATAAATCATGATATTTCTAACCAAAAAACCATGCATTTCCACTTCCACTAAGATTTGAGCTCCAAAGCCTTACTTGCACTTTTTAGTCAAACTATGATTTGGGTTCTCTTATCTCATCTTTTAAGTTTTGGTCCACATATACTCTAGGGTGTCGCCAACCACAAACTAGTAATCTAAATTCCTTATAACATTGTGTCACCAAGAATCTTGCAATTCTCTTGATGTGTAGTATCTCAAAAATTTAAAACAAAGAAACAACATAAACATACTAATACAACTAAATGTTCACACCATGAAAACAAATGGTAACTAAAATTATAAAAGAAAATCCTCGAAACAAGGCTATGTATGGTTCAGATGAACACTATTTACCATTTGAAGTTCACTAAAATATGCTACTCTAAAATATATGGAAGTTCAAACATGGAAAAAAAGGTGCATTTATACTTGGACACATCAGGCTTTTAGTTTTTTTAGTGTATTTCTCATTTGCAGAGGACTGGGAATGCCCTTCATCTATTCAATTGTCATGTGTTTCATAATTCTTCATACAAGGGTCTTAACTAGCATATGTAAGATCATGTTCACATGCCCTAAACCTATATGCACTGTCATTATCCTCAACTAACCATTATGTATAACAATATCAAAAGTTTAAAAGCATTGTCATTGAAAACAAACAATATTGCTATTCTTCATAGACTATCCTTTTAATGGATTGTTGGAATTTGTTCTCACTGAAATGTTACACAATATTCAGGTGTCATTATAGTTTATGTCTTTTATTCTCAATTAACTAGGAAATTGTTAATGAATAACTAATTGAAATCCAAAACTTTATTATAAATTATTATATTTACCTTATTCAAGATGCATTTATGCATTGCATAACCCTTACACGCACCGTTAAGGAAATTATGAAGTATGCACAATCAAAGAAAAACCCATAAATTATATTGTTATATATTCCTACAAATTTTGTATAAGGTGTTCACAAACAGAAAAATAGAGTAGGACTGTTAACTTTTAAATTATTCATAACTTGTAGATTAAGGAGTTGGTAGAAGGAAATGGATATAACATCTAGCTTACAATGAAAGTGAGATCCAAGGGACCAAGAGCTTACAATTAGTTGCTTGACATCTCATCAAAAGTAACATATACACCATGACAAATGTTGTAAAGCCTTGCAGTATGGAAGCTTGCTCCAATTTAGCAAATGAAACTTTATGTTTAATTTTAGTATCCACCATAGTCTCTTGTTGTCTTTAAATGCACTACTTTGTCTTCTTCCATTGTACATTCATAAATAGTGTCTTTCTTTCATGCCTCTGTCAACCTTTAATCTATCATAAGGTCTATCCAGTTGTTCCCCAGATCTTTTCTTCTAAACAACATCATATCTCCTTAATATTTGTAGCTACTCTTTGCTGATATGGCACTCTCTTCCTCTTCTATTCCATGGCATTTCTCACTTTCATGTTAAAGATCTTAGGTAGGTTTCTTACAAAAATACACATGCATTTTTGAGTTAAATCAAATAAAAAAAAATTGTTTTAGGAATAAAAAGAACTTTGTTTTGTGTAACTGGTAGATTTCCAAAATGCTTGAAAAACCAATGGAACCTTCGAGATTATTCTAAAATATTCTTACTTGACTTTGTTAAGTTATAACAAGATTTAAATAAAACAAAGTAGCATGAACACTGGTTGCATTTTTATCCAACATTGACCATAATTGGTTTCCATCTGAAAGTAGTTTTCTTGTTTTGAGATAGGATGGGCATAAAAAATTAGTAGTGTAGTACAATTTTATAGGAGAAATAACTGATTATTTTTTCTTGGCCTTCATTAATATGACAATAGTGCATACCATGCATTTAACTATTTTTTTCAAAACCATGCATGTGAACTTCTTTTGATTGAAGTTGCCATCCTTACTTCTGATAACATGACAACAACCCATAAGCTAATTACTTCCTTTGGTATGGGGATTTAAACTTTGAAGTTTCCATTTGCTATGAAAATTTATTCTTCGTTGAAAGTAAGATCTAGTTTGATAGTTTGGGAAAGTATATGTTAACTTAGGAATGCAATTTTGACACAGAAACTTCATAATCTCTTGATCATGAAGTGTTAACATTCAATTAATGTGTCAACTACCCCCAACTAGTTCTAGGAATTCATTTTATTGGATTTCAAAGGTATGTTTTGACAAAAGAGAGAGAAAATGCACATCGTGCTTGATCATAAAGACTTTTTATTTTTTAGTTAAGTCAACGAAACAAAGGATGACTAACAAAATATAACACCACAACAAACCTCATGGAACCCAGAGACTAGAGAGTGTAAATGCCAACAAGGTTTCCTAAGAAGCAAGTAAAAAATCCATGGAATAAATGTTGAATAGTTAAATACAAAACCAGTAACGTATTTTCATGGCTCTCTGCAACACAAATTCCAAAACACTAATTTGACACGAATAAGCTCACAATTAAAAAATATGTGATCTAATGACTGGACCTTAACTAAAAAAATAATGTATGTGTTATGCATTGCAAATATAAACAAGATGATCAACAATAAAATATATAGTACACAAAGAATGGAAACTTGTATGCCCTCAAAACATAGTATATTTATCAAAAGTATGCTTTAGTTGTAGTTTTTAGAGGTGATGCTTCCAACCACACTTTTGAGGCAACCCTTCCAACATGCCATATAGTGATGTCATGAAGGTGTGTCATTTCATAATTTGAATTAGGATGAGTATAGTTTCTTGCAAGAATCGATCAGATTTTAAAAATTTCAAAGTGCATGAGCAAGATCCTAAATCTATGTAATCAATGCCTCTCCAATCATAAATATTACTTCTAAACCATGTTGGCTCTATAAATCATGATCATTTCTAACCAATGATGGGTTGAAAAACCATGCATTACCACTTCCACTAAGATTTGAGCTCCAAAGCCTTACTTACACTTTTCAATCAAACTATGATTTGGATTCTCTTATCTCAACTTTTAAGTTTTGGTCCACATATACTCTAGGGTATTGCCAATTGCAAACTGGTAATCTAAATTCCTTATAACAATGTGTCACCAATAATCTTGCAATTCTCTATCAGTGCAGTATCTCAAAAATTTAAAATAAAGAAACAATATAAACATACTAATACAACTAAATGTTCATAGTGCCATAAAGACAAATGGTAACTGAAATTATATAAGAAAAGCCTCAAAACAAGGCTATGTATGGTTCAAATGAACATTATTTACCATTTGCAATTCACTAAGATATGCTGCTCTAAAATATACGGAAGTTCAAACATAGATAAAAAAGTGCATTTATACTTGGACACATCAGGTTTTTAGTTTTTTTTAGTGTATTTCTCATTTTTAGAGGACTGTGACTGCCCTTCACCTATTCAACTATCATGTGTTTCATAATTCTTGAAACAAGGGCCTTAACTAGCATATGTAAAATCATGTTCACACGCCCTAAACCTATATGGAATGCCATTATCCTCAACTGACCATTATGTATATACCAATATCCAAAGTTTAAAAGCACTATCATTGGAAACAAACAGTATTGAGATTCTTCATAGACTGCCCTTTCAATGCATTGTTGGCTTTTTTTCTCTCTAAAACAGTGCACAATCTTCAAGTGTCATCACAGTTTATGTATTTTATTCTTAGTTAAATGTGATAAAATGT
Source organism: Sequoia sempervirens (assembly GCA_007258455.2). Classification (NCBI taxonomy): domain Eukaryota; kingdom Viridiplantae; phylum Streptophyta; class Pinopsida; order Cupressales; family Cupressaceae; genus Sequoia; species Sequoia sempervirens. The sequence continues at coordinate 369,563,605 of VDFB02105785.1, forward strand.
ACTAGGTAAAAAGCTAACATTAAATGTAGAATCAAAAAGTTTCTCAATCTTTAGCATTTAGTACAAATATTACAACAGTGTCAACTATAGCATAAACCAAAAAATTGACAAATTTCAATATTATTATAAAGTTATTATATTATCAACATTATTGCTATAACTTTGGAGACACAACAAATTAAAAAATTAGGTATTCTTGAACATTTTGGCAGGAACTTCACTACTCTACAGCTCTTGTTATTAATTGTTTGATCAGCCACATGCAACCATACACAAACAAATACTTAACAAATTAACATAAATATAGTTCTCTATTGTGTAAACCTTGAATCTCCTTTAGATACAAGTGCTAGTTATTAGTATTAAGATATATTAATTGAGATTTTTTAATTATTTTTATCATTAAAATTTATAATTTACATTTTTAATAATATTTATAATAACATTATTATATTTTTTAGTTATATTTTTTAATTTTAAAAATTTTATTTTGACAAAAAAAATATTGTAATCTCCTTAAAAATTTCATTTGGATTTTTTTAATAATTATACTTCATTTTCAATATTATTATTAATATTACTATATGTAAGATGGAAGATGTTGTATGAGCTCTGCTGGCATTTTTTGGTTTTTGTGGTCATCCTCGGCGTCATACTGCACTTACAGCGCATGAACTACCTCTTTTGTAGTGTGTACGACTACATTTAGTGTTGGCTTTGTGTTTTAATATTCCTTCAACCATCCCTAACTTAGCAGTTCATGCTGGTGTTGGTAGTTTGATGGCTTTGCTCAATGGCTCCTCCTCCAAACAAACGTCCCTAAAAATTTGTTTTGAAAGTTTTTCATGAGGTATGCATTCTAACTCCCCTATCGATGTGGTTTTACCTTTACCAGAGTTTGATTCTACTTGTCAATGGCTTGAAAGTCACACCCTTGTTGGGTATTTTGTTGGGAGAACCCCCCTTGAAAGTGTGCTTAACAAATGGGTTAACAAGGCCTGGGTACCTCATGGGGTCTGCCTTGATATGGTCCAAAACTTGACCAAGGGTTTCTTTCTATTTTTCTTTTCAGAAGTTAGTCATGTGCAGGCCATCTTGGGCCATGGTCCTTGGTATGCCTGGTCCTCTTTGTTGGTTTTCTAGGCCTAGAACCATGATTTTACTGTCTTAGATGAGACTAAACTCTAAGTCTCAGTTTGGATTGAGTTTTTTAGTCTCCCTTTGCCTTCTATGCCTTTTTTGAATCATATTGCATCCTCGTTGGGGAGGGTTATCTGCGTTGAGCCAGATATTTTTTTCCAAGCCCATCCCCAAAAAGAGATTTGTGTAGAAGTGGACCTCTCCCACAATTTGAAAGATGCCATTGATATCCAAATAGGAGCTCTCTGGCACACCCAGAAGGTCAGCTATTTCAATTTTCCTAACACATGTTATCAGTGTCAGTCTGCAGACCACAAGATCAAGGACTACCATTTGGCAGTGCCTCATACACCTTCTCCACCAAGAGATGTTGAGCAGCCTCATCAAGTGGAGTCTTCTGCTGGCAAGTAGGATATGGCTTGGACTACGGTTACAAATCACAAGAATAAGTCTTCTAGTTCCAGATCAACTTCCAAAGTTGTTGAGCCGGTGAAAATTGCTTCAAACCCTTCTACAAATGGGACAGTCGCTCCAGCCAAGGTTGATAGCATGCCTCTGCAGCCTCGGCCCAAGACCACGCCTCAACCTACTACTATTATGATGGCACAACCAAATTTTTCTACTCCCATGTCGGGAGATCAAAGGCATTCTCGCAGCCCTTCTCTGCCCAGGGAAGAGGGGGAATATGTCCAAGAGAAGCGGAGAATTTCTTCTCCTTCTATTCAGATTGGTTCGATGCCGCCAGAATTTTTATAGAATCGTTTCTCTTCTTTGAATGAAGAGGAACCAGATTCAGATGATATGGACACATTTCATCCATGAACTTCCTCTCATGGAATTTTTGAGGTCTAACAGACCTCTCCAGAAAGTATACTGTCAGAGATACCTTGCATAAGTTGTTTGGTATTGAAGTGCTTTGTCTCCCAGAAGTTAAAATTTATGGTTTTTTGATTGCCTCGACTTGTTGCTCTATTTGGCCAGCCAATTCATGTTTTACACTGTTCATGAGCCTGGGCATGGAGGAGTTGTCACTCTTTTGTCCCCATGATGGCATTCCTGTGTGGTCGACCATGGGTTTGATCCCATGCAATGGCTTGTTTGGATCCTTCTTAACATTGATAATCATTCTTTTGGGATTATTAATGTCTATGCCTCCAATGATGTTGTGGAGCATTCTATACTTTGGCGATGGATTGCTGACTCATTTCTTGTTGCCACTTGGATTTTATGTGGGGACTTCAATATGGTTGAGATGGTGTATGACAAAGAAGGAACTTTTCCTTTCAGATGGGCAGCTAGTGAACAAGAGGCATGGTTTTACATGCATAATAAATTGGGGTTCTTTGATCCCAATATTGGTTGTCACCATTCTCATTCTCTCTGGAAAACCTGGTGTAATTACAAGGTTAGTTCTAATATATTTTTTAAATGCCTTGATCGTGCCATGATCTCGGCTCAATCCTTTTTCTCTTTTGACAGCTCTTCCCTTCCGATTAAGTTGCTAGTGGATGTGACTTTGTCAGACCAATTCCGCATTTGCTTCTGCATTGAATGGGAGATTAGACAGCCTTAAACATGTAAGAAAAAATTCTTTCTTAACACGTCCTTACTCTACCACAAGCCTACCCTGGCCCACATTCATAGGGTTTGGAATTCAGAATGTAGGCCAACCCATCATACATGCTAGATTACTTGGTGGAATGATGTTGTCAATCATACTACTCAATTTTTGTGCATTTATGGGTGCCAACTTGCCACTTTCCACTAGCAGTCTTATGAGGCTACCACTGTCGACCTGCGCTCAGCTACCAAGGCTTTAGCGGCTAGCCCCTTTTCCCCAACTTTGGAAGTTAGAGTTGTTGAGTTAAGGCACAAAAAGAAAATTGTTGATAGTTATGTTGCCAGAGGTGCACAAATCAAGGCACATCTTCACTGGCTTAAAATTGGTGATTGTGTCTCTAAGAATTTGTTTCTGGCCTTGCGTGCTAGACACTCTTCCCCAAGCATTTAAAAAATTAAAGATGCCCTTTCAGAATTGTCTCACATTCTACAGGCTTTCATGTGTCACTATGAGCAAGTGTTCATTGCACAAGACCCCACGCTTGAGCGCCAGTAAGCCCTCTAGGACTACCTCGCTGTTGTGCCACATAGACTTTCTGCAGCCCAAAAAAAGTATTGTGATCAATTGTTAACAATTGAAGATTTAAAAGAGGTTGTACATTCCATGGCTAATGATAAAGCCCCTAGGATTGATGGATTTCCTTGTGAATTTTATAAGGCACTCTGGGATTGTGTTGGCCTTGATTTACACCATGTTTATTTAGAAGCTTTCCATGCTAACTCTTTAGGGGAGTTAATAAACAAAGGAAATATTAAATTCATACCTAAATCTGGGGATCCCGAAGACATTTGTAATTGGCGACCTATCATGCTTCTCAATGTCTCCTACAAAATCATCGCCAAAGCTCTTTCCTTAAAGATCTACCATCTTTTACCTCAGATTGTTTGCCCAAAACAAATTGGCTTCATCAAATCCAGGTTTATTTTGGACAACATATTGTTGTTTGGGAAGGCATGGAATGGGCTTGACACTCCAATCAAGAGGCCATGTTTATTAAAATTGATTTTTCCAAAGCCTATGATCACATTGAATGGCCATTTATCCTTTCCACGCTACAAGCCTTGGGTTTTGGGCCCAATTTTATTTAGCCTGTTCGGATGCTTTTTGCAGATGCCTCGGCCTGCATAACCATTAATGGCCACCAGTCCTATGCCTTTGGTCTCTTTTGCTCCATTTGGTAGGGTTTTCCACTTGCTCCTTTTTATGTGCTCGCTGCTGAAGGTTTTGGTTATCTTTTGGCCAATGCGGCCTCCTAGTAGGGTGTCAAAGGCATTTTGTTGCCAGACTCCCAGGCTCAACTTGTCAATGGTCATTTTGCTAATGACTCTTTTCTCACTCTCTTGGAGGAAGATGAGAACATTCAAGTGGTGCTCCACTACCTTAATATTTTTTGTCTCGCCTCTGGCTTTGCCATTCAGTGGCACAAAACTCTCTGCTACAGACAATCAGTCTTGCCTTGCCCTTCTTGGCTTCAACAGTATGGCTGGAAATGGATTGGGCCAAGAGAAATATTTCAATTATTGGGCATTCCTTTTGCTTTTCAAGTGTCCCATACTGCGCTCTGGTAGGTTGTGTTGCCCCAGGTTGAGCAAAAATTGGCTTATTGGATCACCAAACCCTTATCTCTGGCAAGGAAATTTTAAGTCTACTCGAAAGTTTTGGCTGCCACCCATGTTTATTACTCCTCTTGTTGGGCACCTTCTAAGGCTACTTAAAGGAAACTTGAGAAGCTTCTATGGGACTTTCTTTGTGCCTCTTCTGATACCCATAAAGTGTTTCATTGTGTTGCATGGGAATTCTGTTGTGCCCAAAGATTCTAGAGGTTTGGGTTTTCTTTCCACCCAGAGGCAAGGGACTGCCTTGTGTGTCAAATGGATTATCCATGCCCTCACTAGGGATGAGGCCTAGAAAATTCTTCTCTGCCATTGTATTCAATCCGGTTTTCCCTTACACAGACCTGCCTGGAAGGGGATTGGGTTACAGACCCTCTTGGTAATAAAGGAACCCATCTAGAGATTGTTAGGACTTTTGTTGCCAAAAGTATTTTCCATGCCTGAGAGACTGTCAAACCTTGGCACCAGTGGGCTAGCTCTAGTTTTCATGATGGGCTTTCACTTAACCAACAAAACATTTGGTGGTCGCCTCTTTTTTCCCATAATGATCAACCTTTGGCTAAAGTACCTTGGCTTAAATCTCTTAGATTTCACAAGAAGGGTATCCAGACCCTCCAATAGATTTTTCATAGACCCGCCATGCATATTATGCAATGGGATGAGTTGTGTGCCCTATCCAGGCTTCAAAACTAGGACCATGTTACCTTTGATGGTCTGGTGAGTCCTATTATAGATCAACTGCATCACAAAATTGGTATTCGTGGGTCCAAACCTTGGTGGAAGGACTAGAAGCATGGTACCTAGATATTCCTTTCAAAAATTGCAAGCCTCAGCTTGGTTACAGGTGGCTTTCACTCCATTTTCCTATGATCTAGAGTTTGAACCAGAGGTGGCCTCTTAAATCTCCCACTCCTGTTTGGCGTAAAAGATTCACTGCCACTTGGTCTACAAGTGTTGAGCTAAAGTTAGCCCATTTTTCCTAGTGTATTCTTTTCCAAGGCTTTCCTGTGGGCTCTCAACTTGTCCACTTGGGGGTTCAGGACCCTCGGTTCCCTTTCTGTGGGCAAGCTAAGACTTTTAAGCATCTCTTCTAGTTTTTTCCCAAAGCTTAGCAGTTTTGGACTTGGATTCATGACTTCTTTCAACAATTTAGGCTAGATCCATTCTTATGGCAGATGATTCTGCTAGGAGATTCGCCTAGAATCTTGACTAAGTATACCTAGCCTTGGCACACTTTCAGGGTGGAAATCCTTTTTAATATCTAGAAAGATAGGAATGCCTGCATATTTTCTCATTCTCAATTGGATTGTCATATTTCCTTGTATACAAAAGCTATAATTTGTTCTAATGTGTTATTACAGATTCAAGTACAAGACAATAAAGTGGCTCTGGAAGTTTCTCACCTGTAGGTGCTCCTGGACCATTGGGGCAATGCCCCCTACATTGTTGCTCAGGTCCCCACCTCGCCCTCTTCTTCCTGCGGCTGATCTCCCTCTCGGGGCTGGAAGTGGAGTTATTTTGTGTGTCCTTGCTCTCAGCCTCCTCTTCGGTGGGAGTCTCGCCCTCCTCAACAGGCTTGTTCTCCTCCATCGTGGGATGGCTAGGGGTGGCCCTCTGGCAGTGCATTGGGGAGTGGTGGCAGTGGCTCTGGGTGGCCCTCTGAAGATGCTCCTGCTTCTGGCTCTGGTTGGCTAGACCTGGGTAAATGTTTCTCGTGACTATCTCTTGCAATCTCGCCTCGTCGCGCGGAAGTTGATAAAGAAAAAGATAAAGATGATAATGATGGTTGGGGTTCTCCTCTTGACGTCACTCCCGACCTTGTTGATGTATGGGGGAAGAAGAATGACAGATACCCTCCTGGCTCTACTGACACTGCTCTAGTCGCCTGATGGCCTTTTTCTTGTTTTGTTTGTTTAAAACTTGATGTATTTTCTCTAGGCGTGGGCCATATGACTCCAGGGGTGTGCCTTTTTACCACCCACTTTTTTTTGTGAATATGTACTTTTATATTATTAATTAATATAGATAGTTGCCTATTCATAAAAAAAAAAAAATTACTATATGTAATGTGATATTGACTAACAAATTCTTAATTAAACTATTTTCAACGAAATAATTAGATCTCAAAAGTATTATTATTTGTCAATAGACTTTTTCTGTGGACTTTCCAATCCATAATTGCATGAAAACCTATTTACATGCTGATAAACCATTATCTTACATCAGCGAACTATTTTCTAGTTGGAAAATTTCAAACGCTAAAAATATCATTTTATAGATTGAACTCCAATTCAATAGAAATAAATAAATAAATAAAATTAGCAAGAAACATCATTTAATAAATTTAATTTCAAATAACTGAAGTCCCATTCAATAAAAAATTCAACTCAAGATACATCCAAAAAAGTGTAAAGTTTTCGATTGCCAATATTAGAAGGTCCAGAAGCTGCATTTTTGATAAATTTCAATGAGTATTAGTCGCTTTCCAAAAGATTTTCCTATTATTTTGTAGGAGTATTTATTGCCTAGTTCTTGGCTAGACATTGTTCAAAATCACTCTTTAGAGAATTATGTATGTTAAATTAATTGTATTTAGTTTTTTCATTTGCAACAAAGCAATGAATTTTATGATGTAAAATTAGTGTAGAGGAAATTTCAATATGTAATATGAAAATTCGTACAATTTTAGTGAGATGATGAAAAAATTTATTGTTTCTTGGTTGTTTTTGCTTCATAGATGTGGATATCAATGGTGTTTTGAGCATAGTAATGAGTTGTTCTCACAATGGTCCATTAGTGGAGGTGACCCACAAAAGAGGAGAAGCAGGGCAAAAGAATCAAAGATTCATTTTTGACTATTTATTATTGAATTTGTTGATGAATTTATCTTAATATAAATGAAAAAGAGACTACAAAAAATAAAATCAGAATTAAGAGAATATGCAAACATGAAGAACATAGATTTATAGTGTTCACCAATTTGGCTACATCCACTTTTAAGCAAGGGAAAACTCTTTATTATCTTAGTTGTATTCATACATTTACAACAAAGATTATAAGTAACTAGAAATGAATAATCAATTACATTATCCACAAAGGATAAGCCTTTGAATAGGAAATTGAAGAGTCACTTCAATTGGAGGGAAAAACAAGTCTGACTGTTAGACTTCAAACCCAACAATCTCCCACTTGAAGTCCAAGGTTTGTTGCAAACTCAAAGATATTCCCCACTTTACCCCTATTGTCACATGTTAGCAATGCCAAGAGAAGCCCTACAAATCTTAAACTTCTCTCGTGACACTATCTTTATCAACACATCTGTCAAATTCACCTTTGTGTCAATTTTCTCCACTTTCAACTTGCCTTCTTTAAGCATATTTTAGATGAAGTGATAGCGCAATTCAATATGTTTGGGCTGATTGTGAAAAGTTAATTGTTTTAAACCAAGTGAATAGTGTTGTTACCACAAAAGAGAGTGAAAACATTTTTTTGAAACCCAACTCACCTAATAGCCATTGCAACCAAATCATCTCCTTCACACCTTTAATGAGTGCAATATATTCAACCTTTAAAGTGGAGAGTGCAACCACTGGTTGCAACCGTTAAACCCAACTAATCACTACCCCAAAAAATGTGAACACATAACCTATTGTAGACCTTCGTTTGTCCAAGTCTCTGACCATATCAGAGTCAACATAACCTCACAGTTATGCATATTTTTCTCCAAAACACAAAACATAATCTAAAGTTCCTTTTAAATACCTTAGCATCCACTTCATTGCTTCCTAATGAGTCTTGTCCATATTGCTCATAAATTTTCTCACTACTCCCATTGCATGGGCAATGTCCAGACGAGCACACACCATCACATACATAAGACTCCCAATAGCTGATGAATAAGGAATACCCTTTATGTTTTCTTGATCCTAGGGTGTTTTGGGGCACAATTCAACTAACAAACAAAAATGATAAGCAAGTGGAGTGCTCACAAGCTTAGCACCCTTCATGTTAAATCTATCCAAAACTTTGTCAATGTATTTTTATTGTGACAGTCTAATTTCCCACTTATGTCTGTTATGGATTATGGTCATACCAAGTATCCTCTTTCTGCCCCTAAGTTTTTCATTACAAAATTTTGAGCTAACTCTTGTTTAAAATCACAAACAACTCTCATGTTAATACCAATTACAAGCATATCATCAACATAGAGCAACAATAAAATAAATTCACCATTATTCAATACCTTATAATAAACACATGGATTAGATTCATAGCATGTGAAGTGTTTCTCAACCATGGAAGAATCAAACTTAAGGTACCACTATTGTGGGGCTTCCTTAAGCCCATACAAACTCCTCCTTAACTTGCAATATAAATCTTCTTTACCTTGTTGCTCAAATCATTCAGGATGATGCATATGCAACTCCTCTGAACTATATCACCATGTAGAAACACAGTCTTCACATCAATATGTTGCATCTCAAGATCATATACTATTGTGAGGCCCAAAACTGCTCGAATTGTAGTCATATTCACAACCAATAAGAAGATCTCATTGAATTCAATCCCCTCTTGTTGATCATAACCCTTGACTACCAATCTTGCTTGATACCATTTCTTGCCTCCTTTCTCTTTCAATCTATACACCCATCAATTTGTCAGTGCTCTCTAGTTAGGTGGAAGCTTCACCAAATCCTAGTTATGATCCATCAACAAATATATTTCCTCTTGCATTACATCCAACAATTTCTCTCGATTGACATCTTTACAAGCATCTTTAAATAAATTGTAGGCTCTAACTAATCAAAAATTAATAATTAATTGTCATCAAACTTTTCTAAAGGTCGGCACTCCCAAGTAGACCCTCACACTTGAGGAACCACTTCCTGCAAATTGCCTCCAATATTTTTCCTTTGCCTTATATTATTTTGAGTAAAAATATTATAATTAACAGCTTCATTATGGGTAGATACTGGGAAGACATCTCAAGAGACTGTGTAAGAGAGTATGAGGCATGTCCTCCTAGAGCAATCTGGGAACAACCATGAGGAAGGTGTTGGTTAAAACTTGTATTTTATAGACCAAAAGTATTAGGGAAGACATCATAATTAATTCCTGGCATGGGCATCAATTCATTAGACTATGTGGAGGAAAATTTATTTGCATATGGGAAATGAGCAATAGGTATTAATACTTGTATGGAGTTTGAAATTTCAATAGGAGACTCTTAATTGGCCTCACACAAAGATGAGAAAGCTTTGTGCAATGACAAAGGCAACGTGGATGAAGACTCTAGAAGTTATGTAAAACTTTGAGATGGTTGCATTGAATTTTGTGGACAATGCTCACACAAAAACAAATGCCACAATGAGGAGGTAGGAGTAGGTGCTTTGTCCATTTTTGTGGTATTCGAATTCCTTACAAAAGGTTGCAACAAACTGACCTCATGCAATGGGTATGAAGTTTCAACATTCAATTTCATTTGACCTAGATCATGTGATGGACTTGAATCACTTCCAATGTCAGTAAAGAGAGGACATGGCATGGAATTTAAGTGAGAAGGTGTTTGAAAAAGAGTAGGGAATGATGATGGAGAAAATGTGGGAGTGAAATTTCTAACAGAAAACTATGAATTTGCATTAGGAAGATGTTGTGTATCATTTCCATTGGATAGAATTTGTGTGGGAGTAAACTTTGAGTACTATGTAGGCTGCATGAAGGAGGTAGGGGAGGACCATTTGAAGCTAGTGTGGGAGAAAAATAATGTTGCATAGGATTTTAATATGCTTCTTGCAAAGAATGATTAAAGATATTGCCATCAAACTACTCCAAATTTAATGGCTAGTTGTAATTCAAAATATAGGCGTCGTCAATTTTGAAGAAGGTTGCAAATTAAAACTCTAATTTGGATGTGAAAACTTCAAACTTCACCCACTGCCAATATCTATAGAAACATGTTCAATCATAGATGATCCATGTTTCTACAAACCTAGGAGTGCCTTTTCATTTAAGACCACATCCCTAGTGCAAACTAGTTTATTTGCAATTGAATTCCACAATCTAAAACCTTCTTGATCTTCTGCATACCTGACAAAAATACATTGCTCAAATTTGAAATCTAAATTTTTTCACTTCTCTTTTAGGACATGAATGAAAGCTTCGAGCCAAACACCCTCAAATGATTGTATGAAATTTTCCTTCCCAACAATCTCTCCCTCGGAGTACCAAAATCCAGTATAGAAGAGGGGTTGTGATTAATCATATACACTATTGTGTTAACCACTTCCGTCCATTGAAACTCTTTACCCAGAATGGCATTAGAGAGCATGCTTTGAGCCCTCTCTAGAATTGTGTGATTCAACCTCTCACTTGCACCATTCTCTTGAGGTGTGAATGGTACAATTTTAATATGTTGAATACCATTATCTACATAATAACCTTAAAATTATGAAGAACAAAATTCACCCCTATTATCCATTTTCAAACATTTAACCTTGTTCCCCATTTGGATTATAACAATAGCTTTAAAAATCTTGAATTTGATAAAAACTTTGTATTTCCTATTGAGCATGTAAAGCCATACCTTTCAAGTGTAATAATCAATGAATATAACAAAATAAGTAGCTCCTCCATATGAGGTTACCTCTGTAGGACCAAACATGTCAGAGTGCACAAGCTCCAAGGGTCGTGTCTTTTTTTCATGCTTGGTCTTCAAGAAACTAATTTTCCTCTATTTTCTATATAAAAAATGCTCACATAGGTCCAAATCCGCATATTTTAATCCTGTCAGATGATCCCTTTTGAGCAAGATCTTGAGCTCCTTCTTGCTCATGTGCTTGAGCCTTCTATGTCATAGTTCCACTTCATTGTCCACAAGTTTCATCACTACTCCCACTTCAACAGGACTATCTAGCACATATAATGTACCTAATGTTTTGCCCCTTGCAACCACTAATGCCCTTTTGGTCACCTTACAAGAATTTGAAGTTCAAAAGTGATGTTATATCCTTGAGCATCAACTTGTCCCACAAAAATCATATTTCTTTTTAACTTTAGAACATGTATTACATCATGCAACAACCACTTGTTTCCATTCTTCAACGTCAACATCACATCACCTTTGCCAACAATCTCGCATGCCTTGTTATCACCTGTTTAATAGAAAAATTAGGGTTTTCCTCCATGAAAGAATAATATGATAAACCACTAATCCTTCTCCTATTAAAACACTTAATTATGAGGGGCCAAAATATGTAAATAATAATAAAAAATAAACCCTAACTATTCCAACAACTATGAGGGAATTTTTTAGAGCTTAGAATGGTGTGTACCTTGCTGCAAGAAGCCTAATTTTAGGGCACAAAGGACTCATTCGCCTTTAGTGGTGAATGGGTCCTTGTTAGGGTTTCTTAACTGATATTATGGTTATTTTCCCTTATTTCTACACTCTCAGATCCTTGATTGTCAACTCCTAAAAACATGTAATTAATCTTGTAGCTTCAATTCTTCATTCTTGCACTATGAAGGTCAATCTTGCCACTTGACAACTTTGACAATTTTGTTTCCAATATTTCCTCCACTTGATCATCAACCTAGACATATGAAAATGCACATTCAAGGGAAGAAAAGCTTTTTGATTGTTAGTGAATAGGGGTTTGTCTTGGTCAAACCCCTTGTAGGTAATTAAACCAAATGATGAAATAAAGGAATTGAAGCATGGAAAATGAAATGATGTAATGTAGATACCTTGAAAGATTTCTTGTAATGAAAATATACAATCTAACATGTAGTATCCATGAATAATGTGGATCTTATATCCTTGAATAAATGTGAAACAATGCTTACAAGTAGATCTTGAATGCTAAATTTACTTTCTTAGTTCAACAACATGCACAAATGCGTTAGATACTTGACATGATGAAATGATCTTGAAATGTTGCAATAAAACCTTGATAATCTACCTTGAAACACCTTACAAATGCTCTTGTAATGTTCTTGTGAACTCCAATTTTCTATAAGTATGCTTACTCAAAGTTGCTAGGTGAAACAATGTGAATTAACCCCTTATTTATACTAAATTAGGATATTAACCTAGAAATTCCAACAATTGAGGCTAACATCAAATTTGGAAACAAACATCATTAAATTCCTACCAAAATGAAATTCAAAAAGGGGGTCCTCATTAAGGGAAGACTCATTCACCACCTAGGGTGAGTAGGTCTTGGAACTATTTTCCAGGACCTAACCCTCAAGGAGTGAAAGAGCATTAAAAACCCATGTGAAATATGCAAAGAAAGGGGGGTCCCTATTAAGGGAGGACCCATTCACCACCTAGGGAAAATGGGTCCTAGCACCATTTTCCAAGATCCAATTTTCCCAATTAAATGTTATGTAATTTAAATTATGGGTTTTGGGATAGATCTTTGGGCGATGTCATAAATAAGGTTTAAATTTGAATTAAAGGGGCTAATTAACTCCAATTAACTACATTTAATTAAAGAGACCCTAGATAAATGTGAAAGTGTGTTACAACACATTACAACACCTTAAATAGGGTACACATTAGGTACATTTTATTAAAAAGGGGCCCATTAGGCTTAATTAATTAAATAAACCCTAGAAGTGTGAAAGTGTGTTACAACACTTTACAACACTTTTGCAAAGAACCATTTAAGCTAAATTTTAATCAAATAAGGTCTCTAGAATGATGTGAATGTGTACAACACATTACAACAACATTCTAAGACACAATTAGGTTAATTCAATGACAATTATTCCCAAACCAAGTAAGGGAAAAGACTACTATTTTCATTGCTACATTTTGCCCCCACTTTAGTGAGAGGATGACCCCATGTCAAACTCACACTAAGTAGACATTCAAGACACTTAACTATGCAGCAATAGCAAAGATACATAATCATACCATGTCAAATGCCAAGAGAAATAAATAAAATAATCGAGCAAAATTGTTCCAACACAATGTGGAACAAGGCTATTTGTCCAAGAAAATGGATCAAGCTTCAATGGTCCAACGCGATGTGGAACAAATCTAGGCTATAACACATGTTGCTCACTCTGGGGTAGTGGAACCTCAGTCTTTCCACTAGGTGAGTTGTCCCAATGAGGTGGAAAATTAGAGAATCATATTAGCCTCTCATACCATGCCAAAGTTATCCTCCTAAAAACTTCAATAAGGCACCACAATGTAATGCTTTTGTAAATGCTTTTGAATAAAATTTTGTTAAAGGGGATTTTTCTTTGTTCATGTAAGGTCTTCTTCTTAGGGAGCATTGTGCCTAATGTATCCAAGAGAGGAAAATAAGGGGTGTTAGATCATCACTCATGGGATTCCTCGTTCACATCATCCCATGATGGTAGATCGTACACTCTTGGATGACGTCAAGCCCAATGACACCACCAAGAAGAGGACACATTACAAGAAAAAAGAAAAATCATGCCATGAAATATGCCAAAAGATGCCATCAATGTGTGCCCCCACTTTAAAGTGGTTGCTACATCATCACTATGAGAAATTACTTTAAAGTAGAAGAAGACATGAGAGCTTATTTGAAAGCCCTATGCCAAGTCATATGTTTTCCAATAAGCTATGTCGTGAAAATGGGAGGGTTTTCCCCCAAAACTCTATACATCACATGTGAACCAAATTTAGGCATGTCGGTCACATCCCAAGCTTGATCTCATATAAACATGGAAGGCAGTCAATTAGCCAAAAGAGGCAATTGGCAAGTGACATACGAGGACAAAGATAAAGATTGGCATAAAGTGTACCACTTTGGCATAAAGTGTCCTACTACGTAACCCCTTGCCCCCACTTAGTGCAAGACAAGGGTGAGCCATGAAAAATAGTATCAATTAGAGGAACTAGGTGTTGCAACACAAGGAAGAGCACCACACTCCTTAAGATGTTGAATTTTGTTACTCAAAACCTTACATTCGTTAGTAGAATGATCATGAGCTCTATGATATGCTCAAAATTAATTCTTCTTCTAGTAAAATTTCTTTTGTGTTCTTGGAGGGAGAGATATCAAATGATATTGGAGGAGTCTCAACAAGATATTCTCTTGATCAAAAGTAGATGTTCCTTTATTTTGTGACAAAGACATTGCTTGCTTGGTAAAAGGTGTCATACTTACACAAGACTCTTTAGATTGTGAGATTTTGTACTATCCTTGGAAGATGGGTGTAAAATATAATGAACCCCAATCATTATTTTTTTGTGTGATTACATTGATATTAAGCGAGGATTTCTTTGTTTCGTTCTCTTTCAAAGGATAGTAAACAAGGCCACTAGTGTCTATCAGTTCAAGATGAACTAATGTTAAATTTGTCTTAGAAGAATCCTTTGTGAGAGTGTTGACATTGATTGAAGGTGTGTTTGATGGTTTTATTTCTATCAAAGGACAATAACCAAGACCATGAGTTGTTTCTTGCATGTTAGGCTCTATAGGGACACATATACCTTGTTCTCTAGCACCACATCCTTTTCCACTATAACCAAGTTGCTTCATAAGTTCATAACCTCTTCCATATTTTTTTGTATTTCTATAGGATTCAGTGGCTGTTCATAATCAACTTCATCAAATTTTTTTGTGTAATTTGCTTCTTCTAAAGTGGTTGAGGTGGATACCTTTGAATTTTGTTTTAACATTACTGCTTTTTCTTTTCCCTTTTATGAATCTTTGTTTATGATTTTGTATTCGCCCATGAATGTAAGTGTGAAATCTATGGAACTCCAATCATCTTCTGATAGCTTAGTGACTTCCTCAATTTTCTTCTCGTGTTCTTCCATTGTGATGTTCACTTTTTCAGTTGGATACAATGCTTCCAAAGGATCTCATCCTTCTCTTTTGGCCATCAAACAAATTTTGGGTTCGGGATCAACTTTCAATGTGTAGACTTTGTTGTTATAGACATAATTCATGACATGATGCAAAGTAGAAAGTACACCATCCATTTCATGAATCCACAGTCTCCCTAAAAGGAGATTGTAAGAAATATCATCAGGCATGACATGGATCAGAGTTTGTAATGTTACGTTCTCAATGCTGATAGTTAATGTGATAACTCTAAGTGGTTGCTTTCCTATGTTGTCAAATCCATGAATAGATAAAGAATCAAGTTTAATATCATTTTTACTCATCCTAGTTGTTTTCAAAATTCTCACGCTACACACATTCAGCTAAACTGGAATCCCAAATTAAATTTATTATTCTTTGAGAATTTAAAAAAATTGTTTATAGAATTAATTGTGTATTTTAAAAAATATATATATATTATTCCTCTCACTTTGATGATGGATCCATGAATGTGATTGGAATTTTGGGAATAGGATGTCATTTAATTGCAATCCTAAACATATTTCATGTATCTCCTAAGTCCTTGGAAAGCATTCACCAACACTAGGATTAGAAAGAGATTAAATTCGAATGAAATGAATATGTAAATTGACATTTGTAATTATTCCTAAATGATAGGAACATGTGGGGATTTCCAAGAAGAGCTCCTACAAAATAGGAGCACATGGGGCGCTCACATGGAAGATGGAACCCACCTTGCTTAAGTTAATTGTTTAGAGGATTGATAACACTTCAGTAATGTATATAAAAATCCTACAAGTTAGGGATTGATATAAATACATGAGTGGAGTTTAGTTTAGTTCAGTATTAGTTTAGTTCAACTCAGTTATGGTTCAGTTATCTTCAATTGCATGTAGTTAGTTTCAATTGAATGCTAGTTGACTTCAATTGAATTGAGTTGCATGACTAATGACTTCAGTTGCATAATAGATAACAGGTGGATACATTCAGTTAAGTGGGGATGATCAATCATGCACAATGTTTGCATGAATTGGTGGAGAGATATGTTTCAGTTAACTAAGATTGACTTGGACCCACCTTGGGCACCCAATTTGGCATCTTTGAGTTAACACCTTTTGCATGAGAAGATATTTACAAGGCTTAGTTAAGTGGGCCCATTCTTGGGCGCCAACTTTGAGGTGATGGTTGCAAGATATTTTCTTGAGCAATGGTCAGTTAAGTGTTTAGTTTGGGGTGCCTAAATTGAGGATACTTTGGTTTTGAATTCATGTTACAGTGTGGAACTCTACTTACACAATCTAGGCATGGTTTGTTGAGAGGAGATTTATGCTCTTGTATTTGATAACTCTTATGAGTTTACATGCTCATTAATTGTCTATTTATTATAGAAATTGCATTAGAGTTGATCAAGCAGGTCAGCAAGTAAAGCTTGTGCATGTGTGAGGGTTTGAAGCATGGCATGGGATGTGTAGATTCATGCTTGGTGACATGAAATGCATGGATAGCTTGTGCTGAAAAAAGTGTATAAGAGTTTTATGTAGGTTGTGAAGAAGGATTTTTGAAGGCAAGGAAGCATATCAATCAAGGATTGATACAGTATTAAATTGTAATCTAGTTCTAAGGTTAAATAATACAAGCACTATTGATTCGGGTGGTGGAGTTTTTCCCGAAAGGGTTTCTCCATGTATATGATGTGTTACTTCTATCTTCTTGTCTTATTGTTCTAAAATCTTCTGTCTTTCTACAATTGGTAAAATTGATCTAAACAAATTAATCATACACAAAGAATCAAGTGGCAACGAACACTTAATTAAATCTACAGTATAATAGTTTTACAAGTTTTAAGCTACAATTTCACCTTCATTTTCAATATTTGGTATCAAAGCTAACGGTTGGGTAGAGTTTGGGACACCTTTCCCTTAAAATTTTGAAGTTTTTTTGGTTGTAGTGGGAGCTTTCACTATTTTTTTAATTATATATTTTTAAAAGAAGTGTGTTTTATCTTCATGGCTTAGAGATTATGGTTTTCTTGACCTTTTGGGAAATATGTTGTTTACAGTAGATTCTTTGATTGTGTTGAGGCCATGGATGATCTTCATTTAGGAGATGGTTATCATGATGTCATGGATACCTTGGTTACATGTTTCAGTGGGATCTTTTGATAGTAATGGTTTGATGTTTATCTTGTTTCCATGTATAGCTCGGTATCATAGTTCAATGGGAGCTTTGGTAGGATATGGTTATCTTCATGTGATTTGAAGAGGTTTTAACATCTTGTTTCATGGAGGACCCTTAGAGTCTTTGGTAAAGGTGTTATTGTTCTTCCTTTGGAGAGGATGTAGTTATTTTTGGTTTTGAGTATTAATAATTTTCTTGGAGCTTCATGATTATGCAAGTTGCATTTGAAGTTGGCATGGATTGATTGGTGAGTGCTCATGGGTACTAGAGAGGCTTGGGTTATGCTGGATATTTCTTATGTTAAGAGATATGTGTTGGAATGGTTACTTTTTATAAAAGTTTTTCAGCAGTAAAGACCAAGGAGCCTACACCTGGAAATAGATGTGAGTCCATCATAGACCTAATGAGAAGGTTGTCTTTATTGAAAGTCTATATTTCTGGGTGTTGTATGCACAAGACAATCTTGTATCCCACTCTTGGTCTACTCGGTAGGTAAAATTATCTAAGAGGTGTTGCCCGCCTGATTATTAGATGCATTATTTATATGTATCTTGTCTTCTCTTATGCATTAGTCTTGAAAGTAGAGTTTTGAGGGATTGTTGAGAAGTACATTCATGATTTTATGTATTTCCATTGTTCTCCTTGCAATCTTTAACTTGAGTTAGTTCTGAGGATTTGGGTAGGAGAGGTACGAGAGATAGATAGTGGCTTTGGGCATATTCTCTTTTGTTGTGGGAATGTTTGGCTAAGTTTGATCTACTTTCTGTGAGAGGTTTACTTCTAAATTCTTCCATGTTTTATTATAAGAATGGTTAAATGTTGATATCCTTTCAGTTTGGGAGTGTTGAAGGAGATCTTACTTTACATAGTTTGCACATGTTAGTGTGGTATAAGAATATGGTTTGATTTATAGGTTCTCTCTTTGTGGGAATATCATCTTCTTCTTGAAGGTTCTTATGTTTGAGAGATGTATCTTGCATATCATTGTATGCTTCTTTGACACTATGATAGAGGAGTTAGCCACATCCTCTATGTGAAGTGTTATAGGAGGACTTGCTAATGTTGTGATTTTGTTTTCAAATATGACATTACTTGTTTAGTGGGAGTTCCAGAAGGTATATGTGTTTTGTATGAGAGGGGCACCTCTCTTGGATTGGTTACACTTTACTACAATGAGTTACTTCAGAGGTTTTTTATCGCATGTCTATGTGTGTTATTACCTCGAAGTCTTATTTTGCAAGATGGTGGGTATACAAGGACTTGTTTGCAAATTTGGGTTGTTATATTGATAGCATGAAGTTCTACCTATGATAGTTTGGCTACAGAGACTTGGGAAAGGTATGGATTGAGAAAGTTGACACTTTGATCAATGTTGTAGATACGTTCTCTTGGTGCAGGAAGGCCATTGGCCTTGAGTCCTATACTTGATTTATAATAATGATTTCTTGTTTAGGGTATGTGTAGGATCATCATGGAAAAAGTAGGCCCTTAAGTGGTGAAATTTTTAAAAACATCAGAGTTAGGCAACTTGACATAAAATTTTGAATAAGTTATCTATATTATTTCAAAAATATGTAAGAATAGAATCTGTAGAAAATTGAATGTAGTTTCTAAACTACTAGGTTTATTTAAAATTAAAAATCTATTTGGTGAAAATTTGAAATTTCAATGCAGTAGTACTTAAATTTCAAGGAAAAAATAAGTAGGTGTCTGTCTAACCACCCTAACCACAATAAAATAATAATATTTTTTATAATATTTTAGATATAAGTAATGGACTCATGTCCCGATGTGATGCATTTTTTTTGTAATTTTTTCCAAGTAAATAATTAATTATGAATTTTTTATTACAACTTAAAAAATATATAAAAAACTTGTATGCCTAACCACCTTAACTTGGTCAAAACTTCATGAAATTCAATTTTTTTAATCCTATAGTATGCAAAGCATAGAATGTGATGCATTTTTTTTATTCAAAAAATGTGATACTGTTTGAAAGCTATAGATTTTTTTCAATGAGCCTATCAATCAGTACTTTAGTCATAAATCAAATAGAAAATTAATAATAATTAATTATTAAACTCAAAGTAAAGAATAATTTATATTTGTTGAAATATGAGAATCTCTTTTAATAACCCTTTTTATTTTATCAATTTTGGGTTAAAAAAAAGTCATCAGCCACATACCCTACAAATATCCATCATATTGCCACGTTTTGACCCATCATGATCCTACACATACCCTTTAGAATAATTGAAATGTATAATGTCAAGTGGGAGAATGTTGGGAATAAGATGTCATTTAATTGCAATCCTAAACATATTTAATGTATCTCCCAAGTCCTTGGAAAGTGTTCCCCAACACTCAGATTAGAAAGAGATTAAATTCAAATGAAATGAGTATGTAAATTGATATTTTTAATTATTACTAAATGATAGGAACATGTGGGGACATCCAAGAAGAGATCCTACAAAATAGGAACACATGGGGCACCCACATGGAAGGTGGAACCCTCCTTGCTTAAGTTAACTGTTTGGAAGATTGATAACACTTCAGTAATGCATGTAAAGATCCTACAAGTTAGGGATTGATATTTACATGGGTGGAGTTCAGTTTAGTTATCTTTAGTTATCTTTAGTTTGCATGTAATTAGTTTCAGTTGAATGCTAGTTGACTTTTGTTGACTTCATTTGCATGATAGATAACAAGTGGATACATTCAATTAAATGGGGATGATCAATCATGCATAATGTTTGCATGAATTGGTGGAGAGATATGTTTCAGTTAACTAATATTGACTTGGACCCACCTTGGGTGCCGAAGTTGGCATCTTTGAGTTAACACCTTTTGCATGAGAAGATATTTACAACGCTCAATTAAGTGGGACCATTCTTAGGTGCCAAGTTTGAGGTGATGCTTGCAAGATTTTTTCTTGACCAATGATCAATTAAGTGTTCAATTTGGGGTGCCTAAATTGAGGAGACTTTTGTTTTGACTTCATGTTATAGTGTGGAACTCTACTTGCACAATCTAGGAATGGGTTTTTTAGAGGATCTTTCTGCTCTCGTATTTGATAACTCTTATGAGTACATTCTTATTAATTGTCTATTTATTGCAGCAATCACATCAAAGTTGATTGCAGGTTAGCAGGTATAGCTTGTGCATGTGTGAGGATTTGAAGAATGGCATGGAATGTGTGGATTCATGCTGGTCAGATGGAAGGGAAGGAAGCATATCAATCAAGGATTGATACAATATTATTGTAATCTTGTTCTAAGGTTAAATAAAACAAGCACTATTGATTCTGGTGGTGGAGCTTTTTCCCAAAAGGGTTTCTCCATGTATATGTTGTATCACTTCTATCTTCTTGTCTAATTCTTCTACAATATTCTATCTCTTTCTACAATTGGTAAAATTGATCTAAATAGATTAATCATACACAAAGAATTGTGACAAATAACACTTAATTAAATATACAGTATAATAGTTTTGCAAGTTTTAAGCTACAATTTCACCTTCATTTTCAACATGGAAATGTTAGTTTCAAAAACATAACAATTGATTTTAGAAACAATATTTTTGAATGCTACATGGATTGGAAAACTAATGCCAACTATTTTTTCTAGGGTTTTATATTAAACCCACATAATCATTTAGCTAACTATATGATACAAAAATATTAACCTAAAACAAAAATTAACTATGCTATTTATTATAGATCTCAACAAGAATTATGAGTTAAAGAGTAAAAAATAGAAAGTAAAACAATATGAATGTCAAACCAACTCTGGTGTGTAGTAATTAAATAACAAATAACAAACATGTTTGGAAGAATCCATCCATAACCTTTTTCCTTAAATATGTATGCAAATTGGCTACTACTCAATCAAATGAATTTACTAGTTTCAAAATAATGAACATATCCACAACAATTATAAAATGTAATTATATAGGGGTATGTTTGGGATCATCATGGAAAAAATAGGCCCTTAAGTGGCAAAAAAATTAGAAAAATCAGAGTTAGGAAGCTTGACGTAAAAATTTGAATAAGTTATCTATATTATTTCAAAAATATGTAAGAATAGAATATATAGCCAATTGAATGTAGTTTCTAAACTACTAGGTTTATATATATATATATATATGGTGAAAATTTGAAATTTCAATGCAGTAATACTTAAATTTCAAGGAAAAAATAAGAATTAGGTGTCTATCTGACCACCCTAACCACAATAAAATGATAAAAGAAAATTATAAGATTTTACATATAAGTAGAGGACTCATGCTCCAATGTGATGCATATTTTTTTGTAATTTTTATACAAGTAAATAATTAATTATGAATTTTTTATTACAACTTTTAAAAAATATAAAAAACTCGTATGTCTAACCACCTTAACTTGGTGAAAAATTCATGATTTTTTTTTTTATAATACTATAGTATGGAAGGCATAAAATGTGACGCATGTTTCGGATTCAAAAAATGTGATACCCTTTGAAAGCTATAAATATTTTTCAATCAACCTATTAATCAGGACTTTAGTCATAATTCAAATAGAAAATAAATAACAATTATTTATAAAATTCAAAGTAAAGCATAATTTATATTGGTGGAATGCTAAGAATCTCCTTTAAAAATCTTTTTCATTTCATCAATTTTAGGTAAAAAAAAATCGTCAGCCACATGGGCCATCATGTCACTTACATATTGCCACTTTTTAGCCCATCATGATCCTACACATACCCATAGATGTGTTTTTAAATATACTAAATTCTATAATATTTAAATTCATTATTGTTTTACCTTTACTTTTCTATTAGCGTATTCCTTAAACCTCCTCTAGGTGCAAGTGCTATTTATAGATAAATTTTAAATAATGTATATCATTACTATACTTATTAATTTACAAATTGTCATAAATTTGAAATAAGTAATCATTTCATTAATTTGTCTAATTTATTAAATTATTAAATTTGTTTATATGATAATAAGTTTTATGTGGGTATGTGCAGGATCATGATGGGCCAAAAAGTGGCAATATGAGAGGTATGTGTAGGGTATGTGGCTAATGACCCTTTTTTTACCCAAATTTGATGAAACGAAAATGGTTTTTAAAGGAGATTCTCAGCTTTCCACCAATATAAATTATACTCTACTTTGAATTTAATAAATAATTATTATTCATTTTCTATTTGAATTATGACTAAAGTCCTGATTGATAGGTTGATTGAAAAACATATATAGCTTTCAAAAGGTATCAAATATTTTGAATCTAAAACATGTGTCACAATCTATGTTTTGTATAATATAGGATTAAAAAAAGAAAAATTAAATTTCATGAAGTTTTGACCAAGCTAAGGTGGTCAGACATATGAGTTTTTATATTTTTTAAAATATTTAATAAAAAAAACATAATTAATTATGTACTTGGAAAAAAATTACAAAAAAATATGCATCACATCTGGACAAGAGTCCTCTACTTATATCTAAAATCTTATAAAAAAATCATCATTTTAGTATGGTTAGGGTGGTCGGACAGACACCTACTTCTTATTTTTTCCTTGAAATTTAAGTATTACTACATTGAAATTTCAAACTTTCACAAAATAGATTTTTTTTAAATAAACCTAGTAGTTTAGAAACCATATTCAATTTGCTACAAATTCTATTCTTACATGTTTTTGAAATAATATAGATAACTTATTCAAATTTTTATGTCAAGTTGCCTAACTCTGATTTTTCTAATTTTTTTGCCACTTAAGGGCTTGTTTTTTCCATGATGATCCTGCACATACCCATGTTTAATTTTGGAATCTAAGGATCTTAATATTCTAGATCTATTAAGTTAATAACTTATTTATTTGGATTTTTTTTTTCTAACTTTGTAAAATATTTCTATTACTTATTTTCTTTTCTTTTTCCTAATAATTATTTTTGTTTCCTTTAATCTTTCTTTTTTCTCATTTTTTTTCCCTAAATTTTTCCTCCCTTTCTATTTAGATACCAAAGTCTACATTACATATCGTTTTGTATCTTCTCAATGATGAATCATGATCTATTTAAATATCCAATATTTTAGTGGTTTAATAGTTAATAGTAATCATACACCTCATCTACATTAAAAAGTGGTAAATAGTTATTATATTTTTACTAGAAAAAATGTATGAGTGTGATTTAAAATAATTGTAAAACTATTATACAATTATTAATAGAAGTTTTTTCAATTTTAATAATATGAAATTTATGGAAACATCATGTCTTTAATTGATAAACTTTATAGGAGGGAAATGTGATTGATAGCCAAAACTCTTGAGAAGCTAATGATCTAGCCTTCTAGAAAGATTGTGGACTTATATTTTCTAAAACCTTGTCGGGATTCCCAAGTTATCCATTTATTTGTTAAAATATCACAAGTTTCATGGTATTGAACACATATTTCATCATGTTGGGATCTATTGCTTGAGATTTTCCATCAAGGCCACTAGAGTAGTTATTAACATATATTTTTTCCCACCTTTTTTTATTTTCATTTAGAGTTGGATGGATCCCTATATCCATAACTTTGGATTAGAATGGATATTTCTTTGTGAGGGAAGATAGTCATAAATTTAGTTGGGATAAAAGATAAAAATATATTATTTCTCTTAATAGAAAACATGTCAATATTCTCATCTATTCTAGTTGGAACATTTAGATTCTAGTCCTTTCTATCATGTAAACCTCTTAATGGTATTGGGCCCATACACTCTAATATCAACGAATTTATTAGATCTCTCTTCTACAAGCCTTGAAAGCCCAATGGTGGTAGATGGTCTCTCACTTGGTCACCCAATTTTATCATTTATTTTACCAAGACCTCCCTCCAGGTCATGGATATGCATGAAGTGGATCAATATTCTCATGACAACACCTATAAATCTATTGAGTGATTTGTAGTAGTTACTTCCTTCATACATTTAATATTTCTTGATCATGACTTAAAATATCATTGATAGTTTATCATAATAATTTGAATGTGGTAGATTTCTCCCCTCAATCTTGTTTACTCCCTCCTCATCTCATGATTATACATAGGAAAGTTCCAAGGAGCAATCATCTCTCTCCTACACTTTTTGATAATTTCCTTAATCCATATGTTTCTCCTATCCTTCCTTTACATAATGATACATTGAATAATCTTGATGTAGCTTTGGTTTCCAATAAAGGTGTTAAATATTACTCTCCTAACTACTACAATTTCCATGGGGATTTTTCCCCCTTAATTAACACCACATGTCAGTCTTTCATCTCACTTTACATTTGAATTGGTTCTTTCTACTCAAAATACCATCCCCATAATTGATTCTCAAGATCCTCCTCATCACTTGCTACCCTTTGATGAATTTTCTTTCCTTATTTGTATCACTATCATGTTGATCCACCTACTCAATTTTATCTCTTTTACTTCTAATCCACAAGATTGTGCTTCTCTTCCTCCTAATGATGTGAATTATAATATTTTCCAAATGGGAAAATAATTCTAGAATCTTAATGACATGAACAATCCATAAAAGAAAAATACACATTAAAATGAAAGATTGAAGATATAACACATAATTGTTCCACTAAAAAGAGGATGCAACAACTATAGAAGGTAAATATACAAGATATATTTCTTAGGGTTAAATGTACAACCAATGTGAGATAAGGGAGATAGTACACATGTGTGGTACAAAGTTTCTAGATAAATGGGAAAGTACAACCACCTTCATTAATACTATATTATATGCCTAAGCAGATGTCTTCTATTTTACAAGGGAGATAGTAGCTACTCACACTATTGTATTTGACTCCAATTTCCAATGAAATTTTGTTGAAATATCGACAACATACTGTTAGAATACTGACGAATCATAGAAAAAAAAATTGCCAACAACTTTTCATCATTTTCTTAACTGAGCTTTAAAACATCGAAATCGCGATGTAGTTTCGTCCATTGCCACCACGGAAAAGGGAACTAATGTTTGTCAGACAATTGAAAAAATTGTTTGTCGATCAAATGACGAAGAATAGATAGAACACAAGTGGCATGCCTTTGCAAAAGTGTAGGAACAACAATAGACATTCATTGAAATTGTGACGTAATAGGCAAGTCATTGCAAATATTAGTGAAAGATCAAGACTGTTACAGTGATCAATATTGTCTGAGAAGATATATCAGGAGGAGTATCCCGTGGTCTTAGAAATTAAGTTTCATCGGCGAGATACTCATCTTGTCTCATTGATGAAGCATGAGGGAAGCATATCGGCAAGACATATACGCTATGTCACGTCAATAAGATTACATCAGCAGGAGTCTTGGTGACATACTTGAGATCAAAAGAACAACAGAAGTTTTTCAACATTGCAATGAATAAGGAAGTCATTATGATGAAAGTTTTGTCGGATGTATTGTAAATTCGTCGGACGCTTTTGGAGATTTGTCGGATGCTTTCATCGAAAGTTCGACAAATCAATGCAATTTAAAAAAAAATTCGTTCAAATTTAGGCATATCTACAGACTAGCGAAC
Organism: Sequoia sempervirens; assembly: GCA_007258455.2. Classification (NCBI taxonomy): domain Eukaryota; kingdom Viridiplantae; phylum Streptophyta; class Pinopsida; order Cupressales; family Cupressaceae; genus Sequoia; species Sequoia sempervirens. The sequence continues at coordinate 369,589,544 of VDFB02105785.1, forward strand.
CATTAAAGCATATAAAAATTTGTTCAAATTTAGGCATATCTACTAACCAGCGAACCATTAAAACATATAAAAATTCATTCAAATTTAGGCATATCTACGGACCAGCGAACCATTAAAGCATATAAAAATTCATTCAAATTTAGGCATATCAATAATAAGTTTTTATTTTATTATATTAGGAAAGTTTCTACATTAAAGCATATAAATAGTACCCATGCATCCTATGTCTAAAATTTAACATTACAATTATGCTTTCCCCAGCCTCCAAAAAATATCATTATTCACTACCCATCGCTTCCTAACCCTGCAATAGTTGTCACTACTATTCTACACATCTATCCAAAATTAGCAAAAATTCATTTCAATTCTACAATTTACTCTAGTTTTTTTGAAGGTTCACCTGTCTCCAGTTGCACTATCTTGTTCAACAGCTTGGCTTTTTTCGGTGGTCGCAAGCCTCTACTCTCCCGCAATTCCTCCCTCACAATTGCCTTTAGTTATGCCAGCATTTTTTCCACCTCAACCACTTCTGCAATGCTTGTCAACCTCACTCTACATCCTTCCTCCATTTGTATTTTGTGCTTCCCTTAGGCCACCTTATGAACATATGGTTCATTTTTAGCATCTCCAGACCACCTCCATCCCCACCCTCCTCTTTTACCAGTCTAACACTAGGTATTGCTCGCTGCGGGATTGGTTCCATCTCTCCAAGGAAGTCTTTTGGCACCAGTGCTTACATTATTCTCCACACTTCCGTCGTTGGTTCCCTAACCTCTAGTCCCCACACCATAACTAGTGAATAGATATATGAGTTCATTCGGTACCTGTGTGTCAATTTCTCAAATCCTTCACCGAGCATCAATTTTACTACTTGCGCCACCTCCTTTCCCTTAAACAGAAAGAGCCCCCGTAGCCTCTTCATGGAGGCCTTCCCTATGAATGGGTCTAATTTTTTGTTTGAGGATAGTAAAAAACTTGCATCCAGGTGATCCCACAATAGTGGTTTACAATTTTTGGCCAAATTGGACACTGAAATTATTATTTTTAACTAAATATTCACATTCGGGAACCTATAGCGGCTAAACCGTGAGGAATTTGAAGATGATGCAAAATAAAGTCTTGTCACATTTTGTCTATAGATTCTAAAAATATTTTTTTCAATTTTTTTGGAATCAGATTGCACTTCTTTTTCCATTTCCCACAAAAACTGGTTTTTTTCAAAAACCAACATTTTTAAAGAGTGACGCACACCGTATAACGCATAAATTTTTTTCCATGAAGGATAAAATTCTAATTCTTTCAAATTTAGATTTGTAACTCTGATATATAGTGCTTTGACTTGGTTAGATAGGTTTTTATTGAATATTTTTATTTAATCAAGTTTTGAAGTCAAACCAATTACAATTCAAACATAGCACGATCGTATAACACGTAACTTTTTTTGTATATATCAAAATTCAATTTTCTTTTTGTTGGATCAAGGACTTCAATATCTAGTGCACTGATATTTAAAAAAAAATTATTTGATAATTTTCTATTTTTCCACGTGCCGAACATAGACCTTCATTTTTAGTGAAGAACCTATGTTTAATAAAACTAAAAAAACAAATACATAATAAAACCAAAACATATTAAAATTATATTTGTTGGATCGCTCGTTCTGAGGACTATCTAATTCTAGAAGGGTTTCTAAAGACTTCTCCATTTTCATCCTCAACCTGAGCTTTGAAGTGTAAAAAAATAGACTTTTTTTGTGTCTTAGGAGGGGGTTGAGGGGCAAGGGGGGTTCGAGCGAACGCCTAGATGTTCGTTCTAACCAGGGTTCAGCCAAACCCCCTTTTCTATGCTTTTGATTTGTTTTTTGGCAGCCAAAATTTAAAGATGTTCGCTCGAACCCTAGTTCGAGCGAACCCCTAATGGGTTCGCTCGAATCAGTAGGTTCATATGAACCCCCAAAATCACTTTTTTTGCTTTGGGGTCATTTTTTGTGAGTTTTCCTTCCTCACTTGAATTGTAAACCACTATTGTGGCTTCACCCCTCCATTGTCGTTATTTTTTCCAACCTCACCACTTCTACATCACACGGTTTCTTCATTCTGAATGCCACCACCTTCCTTAAAAAATGGTGCCTCTGGTGCAATTAATTCTCCCCTCACTTCACCAGCCAACACTGATAATTCCCTTGTACTTAGGTATGTGTAGGATCGTGATGGGCCAAAAAGTGGCAATATGATGGGTATGTGGCTAACGACTTTTTTATACCCAAAATTGAAGAAATGAAAAGGGTTTTTGAAGGAGATTCTCAACTTTCCACCAATATAAATTATGTTTTACTTTGAATTTAATAAGTAGTATGATTCATTTCTATTCAAATTATGACTAAAGTCTGATTGATGGCCCGATTGAAAAACACACTTTCAAACAATTATCACATTTTTTGAATCCAAAACATGAGTCACATTCTATACTTTGCATACTATAGGATTAAAAATGAAAAATTGAATTTCATGAAGTTTTGACTAAGTTAAAGGTGGTCAAACATACAAGTTTTTATATTTTTAAAATTTGTAATAAAATTCATAATTAATTTATTTACTAGGGAAAAAATAACAAAAAATATGCATCACATCAAAACATAAGTCCTCTACTTATATCTAAAATATTATAAAAAAATATTATCATTTTATTGTGGTTAGGGTGGTCAGGACAAACACCTACTTCTTATTTTTCCACTGAAATTTAAGTACTACAACATTGAAATTTCAAATTTTCACCAAATAGATTTTTTAAACAAACCTAGTAATTTAGAAACTACATTCAATTTTCTACAGATTCTATTCTTACATATTTTTAAAATAATATAGATAACTTATTCAAATTTTTACGTCAAGTTTCCTAACTCTGATTTTTCTTTTTTTTTGCCACTTAAGGGCATATTTTATCCATGATGATCTTGCACATACCCACTCCTATGCCACCATCCTCTCCAATTTCTATCACGTAAATCCTCCTCTGTACACTTGTTATCCATCCTCTAGGTCCTTCGTATTAATTTCTCTTAAGTCTTCAATGCTGGCAACATCTTTATGAAATATGTTTACCCTTAGTAATATATTAATGGTCCTATTATCCTTTTTGTCAAGACAAAGATTAATGACAGAGATTGAAGCATTTTGACAGTGTGCTAGTTATGGTTGTTGCTTAACAAGGGTAGATTTTGGTAAGGAAGATAGTAAGTTGAATGAATGTAAGTAAAGAAATTTTTGCATCCCTGCAAATGGTACAAAATTTCATGGTTAAGTGGAAGCCTCCCATCAATAACAAGATCCAAATATCTGTGAATCTATCACAAGTTATGTGCAGGATCATGATGGGCCAAAAAGCGGTAATATGATGGGTATTTGTAGGGTACGTGGCTGACGACTTTTTTTTAACCCAAAATTGATGAAATAAAAATGGTTTTTAAAGGAGATTCTCAGCTTTCCACCAATATAAATTATGTTTTACTTTGAATTTAATAAATAATTATTATTCATTTTCTATTTGAATTATGACTAAAGTTTTGATTGATAGGGTGGAAACAACTTCATAGCTTTCAAAGCGATTATCCCACGTTTTTGGAATCCAAAACATGCATCACATTCTATGCTTTGCATACTATAGGATTAAAAAGGAAAAATTGGATTTCATGAAGTTTTGACCAAAGTTAAGGTGGTTAGACATACTTGTTTTTTTATATTTTTTAAAAAGTTGTAATAAAAAATTCATAATTGAAATTATTTACTTGAAAAAAAATTACAAAAAATATGCATCTTTTATCAGGACATGAGTCCTCTACTTATGGTCTAAAAATATTATAAAAAAATATTATCATTTTATTGTAGTTAGGGTAATTGAATGAGACACCTACTTCTTATTTTCCCTGAAATTTAAAGTACTACTACATTAAAATTTCAAATTCTCACCAAATAGATTTAAAAAAAAAAATAAACCTGGTAGTTTAGAAACTACATTAATTTCTATAGATTCTATTCTTACATATTTTGAAATAATATAGATAACTTATTCAAATTTTTCGTCCTAGTTGCCTAACTCTAATTTTTTCTAAAATTTTTGCCACTTAAGGGCCTTTTTTTTCCATGATGATCTTGCACATACCCCTCAACCAAGCCTTTAAACCCTTTAGAGTTGTCAATTTTTCCACTAACTTGTTATGCACAAAATTCAAATTTTAGAGTTATGTCACCACTAAAAACAAAAGAAATAGAGCTTTGAAACCAAATCCACACACAATACAATGTGGTATCCATACAAAGCCATACAAACAAACCAAACTCAAAACATTGGAATGGAAACAACTTTAAATTATGATGCAGAGCATGGATTCACTTTACTCAACTAGATGCACATTTCACAATAATGGGTTCTTCGTCTAAAACATCTGCATGAGGTTCAAATAGTAAAGATATTGATGAAAGATAGAGGAATTAAAAAGATGCTCGGATGCAAAGCATTACCTTATTGAGCTTCTCTTTGTTTCAAGAATAGTTTAATATTCTCTCAATTCCCCATACCTAATCATATAACATTAATCATTCATTTATCTATTAATAACATATAACATTCATTCGTTAACATATAACATTCATTCATTAACATATTTGCATTCATTCATTCATCCATTAATAACATACAACATTCATTCATTAACATATAACATTCATTCTTTGAGTTTTTACATATTATCAAAAATATGGTTGTCATAATATGATTACAATCACTTTTTTTTTATTTCTTTTTTGAAGTTAAAAAAAGTTGAAGTGGAGTATCGTTTTCTAAATCATCTGTCCCCACTTCAATTGTTTTTCCCTCTACTTGTGATCTTAATCTACACCTACTCATGTACTCACGACATGGATGTCGTTGCAAGGGGGGTCTGATGCAATAACAAAGAAATGTTAAATTGATATATTTTATTATTATTGTTACAAGTATTTCATTAATTAAAATAACATTAGAGTCGTTCTTTTTGTCTAATGGAGCCACACCATGTTCCTTATCTTGTCTTATAGCCTCATGCTCAACATGTTGAACACCCTCTAAATCCTGATATGGAGTTGAAACATGAAAGGTTACATTAATTAATACACCAGTTGTAATTAAATATGTTTAATATAACATTAGAGTGCTCCTCTTTACCTAATGGGGCCACATCATGTTCCTGATCTTTTGTAGCCTAATCATGCTCAACATGTTGATGACGCTCTACTTGCTCTAAAGTTGAAACACGAAAGGTTACATTAATTAATACACTAATTGCAATTAAAAATGTTTAATTGTATTAATCCATATTGTGTTTTGTATAGTACATGAATACATCCAGTACCGGGATGCACACCATGACCTTCATCTGTAGGTTGTGCTCCACCCTCACTAGGATGCATTCCAATGTCATGTGCAGTATTATTATTGCTTCTCTATTTAAAACAAATAGGCACATAATTACTTTATTGTGGAAATTAATATTGAATAGATTGCAGAAGTATTCAATTTTAAATAAACTTTATTGAGTTTATTTACTTGTGTGTTGGATGTAGTGGAAGATTGTGTTTGACTAGTTAAGATTCTTAGGTGTTCAACCACAACTCTATAGCCTTGGTGGAAGGAAATCTTCAAGTCCTCTTTTGTGGGCACTCTGTTGAATTTAGAGCCCTACATTTTTGCATAAGATCATGAATTTTGCTTCTATGGTGTGATAAAACCAAAATTGTTTGCAATTAATTATTTGCATGCAATATTTCATTTATTGATACTTACAATTCTTGCTGCTAATTTCATATAACAACCAGAGCCAAGTTTGTGTTGCCCGTTTTTTTCTAGTCTTGCATTTGTTTCCTTCTATGTGTCGAGCAGCCTATGAAATGTTTGAAATATGTTAGATTATGTAAAAAGAAAGAGTAATCAGTATATAATTACATTGTTGATAGTATCACATACCTTCCTTGGCTTGGTGGTGGCTTTCTTTTTTTCCTTTTCAGCCTTCTCCTTTCCATCTGACACCAGGTCCTTCCACTCCCTCTCTAGAATCATGGGGGGACGCTCGTACTTTTTGTTCTTCTCTAAATGTGACCTATATTGGTCCCTCACATACTTTAGATAGGTACCAGATTTCTTAAGGACCTTGGTTTGATTGAATGTTTTATCACTAAACAACACAACTAAACGGTTAATGAATTCATCTTTTAAATCTTGATTTTGGGCATTCCACCATGTACGTATGGTGGGTCCGAAGAGCTCTAATGTAATATCACTTAGATGTTTATTAAAAACATCATTTCCTACAAAATTATCATGGGATCATTATTCTAAAAAGAGTGATCAATAAGTAAATTTCAATTGGATTATATATAAGGGTATGTGCAGGATCATCATGAAAAAAATAGGCCCTTAAGTGGCAAAAAAATTTTAAAAATAGAGTTAGGAAACTTGACGTAAAAATTTGAATAAGTTATCTATATTATTTCAAAAATATGTAAGAATATAATCTATAGAAAATTGAATGTAGTTTCTAAACTACTCGGTTTGTTTAAAAAAAAATCTATATGGTGATTTTTTTTGAAATTTCAATGTAGTAGTACATTTAAATTTCAAGGAAAAAATAAGAAGTAGGTGTCTATTTGACCACCCTAACCACAATAAAATAATAATATTTTTTGATAAGATTTTAGATATAAGTAGAGGACTCATGTCCCGATGTGATGAAATATTTTTTTGTAATTTTTTTCCAAGTAAATAATTAATTATTATCTTTTTATTACAACTTTTAAAAAATATAAAAACTTGTATGTTTGACCACCTTAACTTGGTCAAAACTTCATGAAATTCATTTTTTTTTTTAATCCTATAGTATGCGAAGCATAGAATGTGACACATATTTTGGATTCAAAAAATGTGATACCGTTTGAAATATATAAATGTTTTTCAATTAGCCTATCACTTAGGACTTTAGTCATAATTCAAATAGAAAATGATAATTGCTTAATAAATTAAAAGTAAAGGATAATTTATATTGGTGGAAAGCTGAGAATCTCCTTTAAAAACCCTTTTCGTTTCATCAATTTAGGGTAAAAAAAACTCATCAGTCACATACCCATCATATTGCCACTTTTTGGCCCATCATGATCCTACACATACCCATAATAATAATTAAAATATTTTAAAGTACTTGGGACCTTCTCTATCTTAATGGGAACAAAATCCTCAGTCACCACAAAAGTTACTAACAATGTTCCTGTACTAGTAATATGGGAGGATCCAAGAAATGTTGTTGAAACATCAGCAGTACTAGTGGCCTCTGCATCCCCAGGTACATGTCCTGACGCATGTTCTAGCATGTGTTTGCTAGTAGAGGGTATATTACCAGATGCCTGCATGATATGTGTTTCTGACATTTCAGATGAAAATATAGGCACAAATGATGGGGTGGGATGATGTGATGTATGTGCAGGAAGATCAAGATGGACACTTGTACCAACCCCTACTCCTCGGGTAGCACCTACAGTACCTTGATAATGGCCAACAACATCATGAGGACGCAAAAAATCCTGTAAAAATAAGACATATTTTAGTTCATCACATAAAAGAGTACAAAATATAAAACCATGAATGGACTTATGTTATAATTAAAGACCTCATGATAGATTACATGCAAGTTTTGTGCTCTCTCAGTCAATATTTTAACCCTCACTCTTATCTCATATGTTTGAGGCACTATGAATAACAACTGAAGGATTTCTTCATTGCATTTTTTTGGGTCTTCCTTATCATATCAAGAGGGTTTGTTGAATATGCGATGTCATCATCACATAATAGTGACTGCACCTCCTTATGGATGCTCTCTTCTACTACTGGTGCCTTTCCCCGATCAGCTGACTACAACAAGAATATTAAAAACATTATCGAAATTAACCCAATAAACTTATGAAAAAAATATAATAATTAAACATTTTGCTCGTATCTAATTTGTACAATTATAATGAGGTAAACCTGTTAGGTAGAAGCACCTAAAGATGCATCGTGATCTTTTCTCTAGGTTGGAACCTTCCCCATACAATCAATGTCCCACTATGACAAAAATTAAATATAAAAAACCAATACTGAAATGAAACCAATAGACTTACGAAAAAAAACATAATAATAAAATAGTATATTGGAGTCATTAATTGGAAGTTGGGTAAAATGGTATATAGTACGTACCACCCCCATAGTAATTGTGTTTGTATCTAAGCAATTCAAATTGTAATCGATTAGAAACTCTTCCCCTGCAGTTATTGATTTTATCGCACATACGAATACACAGTTTCCCTCACGTGCCTCGAATATGCAATTGGGTTGCTTCTTTGTTGACCCAGGTCGTGTAGTATTTATAAACCCTGCAATATTCCCTAATGCTTTTGGCCTTCCATCAATGTACATAGCCACTCCTTTATTTTGATCCTTATCTTTTAGTTGTATATAATTCGCTAATAGTGTATACTTATGCATACTTCTTGTATATTGAACCAACTACATCCAATCTTTGTAACTGTAACAAGGTCTAACATACTCCATCAATTCAGTAACTTTGTTGTAACATACTTTTATGTCATCCATGAAAAATAGGCCCAAACCATGTAATGATGATGGTGCTATGCGATATATCCTCTCGTTGACACAAAAATCAGTGCTTATTGGAGGAAGTTCCTTGGGTACCCATTGTTTCTATAGATGTTTGTACCTCAAGGGCACCTCAATGTTGCCTATGCTCTCATCATCATAAGAACATGACCCCCCTTCAATAAGAAAAAATTCCATGCATTTATAGAATTTTCTTCTAATATTTTGACCTCTAGTTGATCACCCTCTTTTAGACCTACATGTCTTGCTTTCCTCTTCTCTTCCTAAATTTCTCTCGCTCGAGGAAGACAGATCTGAAAAATACCTATTTAGTGGTACCTGCACTCATAAGGATGTTGGATGAAGTTATTTCATGGTGATGTGATCCCAAGGTGACATTATGATTAATCTATCATTTCATCGCTAGATTTTGGCAGGTTATAAGGTAATCAAGTCTTGATAGATTGCAATTTATTGTTACTACCGTCCAAATGTGTCCATCAGAAATCAAATCTACTTAACGTTTTAGCTCCCAAACTTTGTAACAAGTGTTAAATGTGACTATGGTCCACCAATTGCACAACCAAGGCCTCAAATGTATTCTCTAATTGTAATCAAAGGACTTTTTCTCTTCAATCAACATCTTTAAATAGTGAAATTTAGTGCTCATAGTCATTTGAAACAACAAAATTTTGATTATGTATGATGGTAGGATTTGATAACTTAAAATAATTGGCTACCCAACAAACTTAATATTAAAAGAAACTTTTTCAGTTTAAGGGTTTAGCACTTTCTTTCATCTTTTCATATTGGTTTGATGCTTCAAACGATGTATTTCTTATCCCACTTGTATCATATTGTATTCCCATCCCATTGCAATTGTTGCAATTGTTGGAGGAGTTGATACCAAAATTTCATATCAAATACCACGTTCTTGAAGCAATTTTCTATGTCTTTACTATTTTTACTATTTTCTATGTTTTAACTATTTTGTGGGACCAAATCATGCTATCAAGTGACATCATGGACACTGCCGAAAATATCACAAGACAAATCCATCAAACAAATTAATTTGACCTCTTCCTCATCAAACTTAATATCTTGAGCCCACCTCACAAGAGGATTTAACAATTCAGATTTGAAAGTAGGCCAACCCACTTGAATTTAAGAGTCAGTATGATTATTCACAACTTCTCTTGCTTTGTAACTCGCATTTGTTTTGAAGTGCTAAATCATTGTTTTATGGGAGAAAATAATCAAATATAGGGACTATCCTATTTTTCTTGTGTAAGGGTTTGAGGGCTAAATAGTAATGGCGTCCACCAATCCACCCACTATCTTGGAACTGTAACTTGGTGGATTGGTGTACAACATGGTATGATAGAGGTTCATTGCATTTAGGGGTCTACTAAAGCAAAAAACTTGGCATTGAATTGATGCCCTAGGGCTGACAGGGGAAATTTTCTTGTGAATTTGTGGTTGTTAAATAAGGGTTTATCAATTTAATGGATATCTTGGCAGAGTCATGGTGACACTATTTCATGGTCCAATCTCTACTTCAAAACAAAAATATCTCTAACAACTCTAAGAGCTATAATGGGATGGAATTAAAGGAACCTTCATATACAAGGTGTAACTAACATCATGTAGGAGAATCTACATACTGACATGCATGAGAATCTTTGTTTATATTCCTTAAATAGAATCATGAACTGTATTCATAACTTCTTGAATAAGAAAATGAAATTGCCACCTTGTGTGTCTTCGATTATTTACAGTAGGTTATTATCCTTTAAAGAGCAAATTGATATTTAGGAGAAATCACAGGTTTTATGTATGTATGTATGCATCTAAGAGAGGTGATATTATTTAGTGGGTCATGTTGTAAGTTTATTGCTACTGTTTCATTTTAATATACAAGAGATACTTTTGTGGCTAGGTTTTTCTCCCTCAAGTTGGAGGGTTTTCCCAAGATAAATACTGTGTATTTGTTCATGTTTTGAATTTTTTTGTTTGCTCTCATTTCTGGTTCAAAATTTAACAATTATCACTACCAGGAAGGGAGGAGACCTTTCCTTGCATATGTTTGTGGTGGAGGTATTAAAGAAGAATTGTATGCCTCTATTTCCATTCATTAGATCTAGCTTAGCCTAGCATATACTTGGTCTCATTTCCCCCTATAAACTTCCATTTTTTTGAGTTTATGTTATGTAAGCATAATTCCATGCTATGTTGAAATATAAGAGGTGGAGGAGGCCAAAAGGAAATAACCCCTTTTTAGTTGTACCTTAAATTTTTTTCTTATTATTTTATGTTTTTAGCAACTTTGTGGACATAAGATTTGAGGTAGGTCATACAACAAAGAATAACATGTTCCCACCAACAAATTGAACATTGAAAGTTAGTGGGACTTAATTATGAGTTCTAGATGAGAATGATGACAATGTCAATCTTTTTGAAGGTGGGAGGTATTAAGCTTAACGTGGAGGATGTTATGGGTAACTGGGTGGTCAACTAGCTTTATTGACATGAGCACATGAAGGATCAATAAGAAAAGGAAACTATAAGTTCAAGTTGTGCAAGATGATTAAAAGGGGAGGGAAAAACATAAAGATTGGAGGAAAAATAAAGATAAAGTTGTCAAATTCACTAAGCTTGTAGAGAGGGCTAAGTCTACAATTAATTTAGACTCATGCGATGAAGGCTATGTGTGATGAAATCCTAGACCTCAACCAAGATGTGGGTAGATTATGGGAGTTTTTCCAAGACCTGAGGTTGGTTGATAAAAATGTGAAAGACTAAGCTATTTTATTTTTTTTGTTTTGTCTTATACCATTTTATGAGAATGGGGGTGCCAATGTATGAGAAGATATTTAGAAACTAGGCATGAAAATTGTAGGTTAAATAGAATGGGGATGCCAAAATTATAGTACTCATTGTCCCTTGGTCGTCAATTTTCCCTGAGTGCCCTCAACCTTGTCCTCGGTGTTGGTATTGTCCTTGTTTTCACTCCTCCAAACTCTTCCTTGGTGTTGGTATTGACCTTGTTACACTCCCAACTTTCGCTGACACCGTATTGACCTCGAAATGAACTCCAAACCTTTCCTCGATGTCGGTGTTTACCTGTGCCTTTAACCAAAACCTTCTCAACGCCAGCATAGACCTTTTGTTACCTCCGAACTCTTTTCTCTCGATGTAGTATTGACCTTTCACTTCTCCAATTTGATGAGCTACAACCTGGTTTCATTAGGTTTTAGAGTATGTTAATTAATTTGAAAATTATGGTGCCATTTAGCTAGGTTTTAATATTCTACAATATAGTTAAGTATATATTAGCTATACTTTACATAATAAATAATATAATTATTCAACTTATTATAACTAGATATTATATTATTTAACAAAATTATTAAATAACATATAAAAATTATTATACTAATACCAAAAATAACTATATTTTTAAATAATTATAATTGATATAATATATATTTAATATAATAGTAATATTAGATTAAATTATATTTATTATGATATAGCGTATATATAGGGATTTTAAATTCAATTCTTTTCATATTTAAGAGGATTTTACCATTACACTACAACTAGTTTACCATTAAATGGAAGTTGAAACTTGTTTTCCAACGACACAATAGTGGTTTCTAGGCATGAGATTTATTTCAAGCTCAAATCTCACAATATATGTAGCCTATTAGCTAATACAAAGAGACATAGAAACTAAAAAGATAGAGAATGAGAGAAAGAGATTAAATTGGATAGATAGGGAGAGAGAGAGAGAGAGAGCATGAGAGAGAAATATAAGAGATACAAAGCAGGAAAAAGAGAGAGAGTGGAAACTGAGAAAACCACTTTTTATTGGTTTTCATGTCAACAATCCAAGGATGGCATGTGTCTTTGGGGAGTATGCTCAAGGTAGCATATTTGATTAAAGATATGATAATTCTCGTTTAAGACCTCTTCAATGTACCAATTGCACACTTAAGGAGACAAAGATAAATATAGGGAAGAAAATATAGAGAGAGAGGTAGATAATGAGAAACATACAAATAGAAAGGGCAGACAAAGAGATAGAGAGAGGTAGAGATAAAGCATACATGGAATTATATAGAGATATAGGGAGGGTGATTGCTATATCTCCCTAGTCCTGACGAAATGGCCGGATCTGATCGACGGTCTCTGGCAAGCCCTGATGTCGATTGAACTACTTCCTCCCCTCTCTCTCTCCTTCAAAATAGGGTAGTTGTGGGTTTTGGTTTTCTTTGTATACTATATACTTAGTTCCTCTAGGATAAATAAGTCACTGTAGAAATGAAAGATGTTTGATTATCTACCAAATATTGTTTTGTGTTTGAATTTAATAAATTACAAATTATAATAGACATAAATTACTTGAAATTAGTGCTTCATAACCCATCTAATCAAATCATAACCTATCAAAAAGGCAATAGGAATTTTCTAAATAAAAGAACACTTGACCCAATTATAAGTGTATGGCCTACACAAATTCTTGCACAAGTTGAAAGGCTAGTTGCTTTGTAAAATAGGCCTAATCAATACCCTAATCAGTGGTGGGAGAGACCTATGCAAATTCTTGCACAAGTTTAAAGGTAGTTGTTTTGTAAAATAGGCCTAATCAGTACCCTAATTAGCACAACCTAGAAAGGGTGGTTTTGGTGATTTGGTCCTATTAGAACTATAAAATTCAAAAAATTTATAGTAAGCTAAGCTCATAAGTTTTCCAAAATATCCATATTTTGAGTAAAAAAATTCTACATATCATAATTACCACTGATCTCATACCATAATTTTCCTCTAAGTGCAAGCATTTGAATAAATAACTCATATCAGCAAGAGATGGTGCTCGTCTCCCCAATCCATAAATCATCATGTTCCTATATGTATTTTCCAACATATTGCCAAGAGATCAGAAAGGTTACACCGATCAATTTTCATAAGAAGTTGTGTGTCAGGAAGATACAGTTTACGGTCTCACCGATGAGGAAAATCATCAGTGAGACAAGCACCATCGGAGTGAGATCAATATGTCATACTGAGTATATATGTCTCACCGGTGAAATACTGTCAGTGAGAAATCTATTGTGTCACCCTGATCAAGCATAAGGAAATGTATCGGTAAGACAAACCCCATCAGGGAGAGATTCTAAGGTTATCTCGAGCACATTGGTGGACCCGCCGATGAAATAAAATCGGTGAGACACCCATTTTGTCTCGCCGACAAAACAAAAAGAGATGCTATCACCCAAACAAAAGATATCGAGATAAGTCCAAAATGTTCCCCAGATTATCCATGTCATTCCGATTAGGTTCCATCGGCAGGAATCTTAGCAACATGATTATGAATGAAGGAATGATCATTGGAGAGACTCATAACATCAGAGAAACTGTTGAATGTCATCGCGATACAAGATGTCACACCGATCAAGATGCAAACAAATCAAAATGATTATGGGGAATGACTCTTGGTGATTTTATATGGATCAAAAGGATGAATTGTGTGATATCCATGAAAGAGGCATAATGTTTCCCTCGTCGTCAAGGTGGTCAATGAACATTGGTAGGGCCCGAATAAAAAGGATCGCCCAAGAATTTGAATTGTCTTGTCGATATAAATGTTTGATGTGATAGTGGTGAAATTCAAAGTTCGGCCTCACTTGTGTTCGAAGCTAAAACATTAATGGTGGAATTTCCACCCGATGTGCTAGTCATTCCTTGAATTGAAGAGAAGTAATTTAAGGTGAATTCTACAAAATTGGCATTTGGAAAGTGAACAAAGGGCTGGAGGACTGTACATCCGAGGATTTTCAAAGCAAATCTATAAGTTCTCTGTGACTGAATTTCTAATTCTATAATTTATAAAGGGAAAAATAGAAGGCACCAGCTCAAGAAAAGTAAGAAGTGGGAAGCAAAGTGAGAGTAATAATCCTAGAGGGAGAAAGAAAAAAACTAAAATTAGAAAAGAGCCTAGGGTAGCTGAGAAGAAATTAAACCAAGACCTAATTGATCAATTGTTGGTTCAGGTCCCAAATCTAAACGCTCTGCATAGCTTAGGGAAGAAGTAGAAAAATTGGAGGATAAGTGCAAGCATATAGGAGATATATGGACACCAATTAGAGGATATGAGTTGTTTATTTTCCATTACCACCAAAGGAATCGATATGAGCCATTGTGCAATCCATGGTGGTTTAACCTAGGAAAATTAGTCTACCCTAATGTGTTTGTAGATGTAGAATTGGTGAAAATGTTAGCCTCCTATTATGACCCAGAGCTCAAAGCTATCTATGATCCATCAAGAAAGCCCTTTATACATATATCAAAGGCTGCCATCTATGAAGTTTTTAACTTGGAAGGGGTGTGTGATGAGAAAATTATACCTGAGAAGTTAGAAAAGGAGTTCTGGAGAATGGACACTATATACAAGGGTTGGAGGTTGCCATTACACAAATCTAAGAAGGATGGCATCTCAATTCTAGACATTAGATGGCAATGATGGTCCCCCATTTCATCTTGATTTATTCAAACCCTATATGAGATACACTTATTTTTTAGTATGTCAAGTGTTGGGAGTGGAGGCCCCTTAATACATGTCATTAGTACCCATGGTGATTGCAACAGATATCCAACAGCAAAACTCAATACTTTTTTATTATGCCTCACATGTATTTAAAGCCCTTGATTCAGGATTGATAGCAATAAAAAATGGAGCTCCCATTCTACACGTGATACTCTATTATGGACAAGAATTGAAAATGTGGCCTGAAAAGTTGAGGGTTTCACAATTTGATAGAGAAGGAAAATTACTACTAGTGCAACTTTGGACTACCATCTAGGACTATAGATTTGCTAACTCTTGTTTCATACAAGTTTTGAAGAATTTTTTGTGAAATCATTTTATAGATTATACAATCATCCTTGTGAGTATTCGTTGTCAAATGAGATAAAAAGATTTATCAGGCCCAAGGACTTTAATGGACCAGTAAATCATAATTGGGGAGATTGGTATTGCTTAGAAGGTGCCACTATGATAAGAGTATATGGATTTGAGGATGCACCTTTTATTCTGCCAAGGACGGTGCCTGATATGATTACCTATTTGGAGATTGCTAGGTAATTGGACTATTCAAATGTTATGAATTTGAGTTCCTTTGGAAAAAAAAGTGTTTATGCCCAACACACTATGCTTTGGTGACTTCACTGTGCTTTCAAGGCATGGATATGATATGGTTAGAACTCAATAAAATTTTGCAGTACAACATGAAGAAGGGTCCACCATGAAAAGCATTTGATCCAAAAGAGTATATTAATTTTGGTAGGGATAAAATGAACTTGAGAGGATACAATCATGTACCCTATCTATATGATGACCTAATTAGGAATCTATAGGAAGAAGATGTTGAAAGGGTTGTTGATGAATATAATAGAGGATTGCCAGATATAGAGTTGTTTCCTTTGAAAGAATAGGTAACTAGTGGTGATAGGCCTCACAATACAGTTCATAAAATCTCTAGGATGAAAACTCAAGAATATAAGAGTTCTCTGAGGGAGCCAAATGTTGATGAGAGTATGCAAATACAAGATAGATGGCATACAGATCATTTGTGGAAGATGATGAATTTGTTAAAACCCTGGAGTTTAAAGCTTTTTTGTAAAGCAGAAGGGAAAATCTATAAGGGAGTTAGTAGAGAATATAACACCTGATAATGAAGAGCAATTGTTGAGAAATTTAAAGTTAAATGGAGAGAAAGAAATGGAAGGCATGACCCCAGAGAAGGGAAGGAAGCTTTTGGAGGATGTAGGTGTTATGATTTTCCCTGGGTTAGATTTAAACTCTGCTTTGGTTTTTGATAGCTTCTTGAAAAATAACAACACCACACGCAAGCTCAGCCCTGAAGGAGTAACAGAGATATATGCAGGGTCCAAGTATAATCCGAATGAAGGATCACTCATGATATGGCCCTTATATCCACCACACACAAGATCTGTTGTAATTGATATTGAGAAATATTTTGGGCATGTAATGATGTTAAAAGCTGGTGAAGTTGATCCCACAACAATAGCAGATATTGGTATTAATGTTTCCAAGTTGAACAAAGCACAAATCTAGATGCTAATTAAGGAAAAATAAATGTATAGGACAAACAATGAAAGATTACTCAGGGAAAATGATCGTTTGAAAGACATGGTGGGAATTGAATTAGGATCAACAAACCAGTTGACTCATGGTGAGACATCACAAATAAAAGACCAATGGGAAGGATCAAATGCATACTCACAGGGTAAATATGATGCACTTACTGCAATAATAAAGAGAAGGTGGGCTAATTTGATGACCTAGTTGAGTAAACTCTAGGGAACACATTCAAAAAAACTACGCTACAGAGCAAGAGCATAAGAGGGTCAATGAAAGAATCCAGTAGAAGTGTATGTGTAGGATCATGATGGGCCAAAAAGTGGCAATATGATGGGTATGTGGCTGACGAATTTTTTTTACCCAAAAGTGATGAAATGAAAAAGGTTTTTAAAGGAGATTCTCAGCTTTCCACCAATATAAATTATGCTTTACTTTGAATTTAATAAGTAATAATTATTCATTTCCTATTCAAATTATGACTAAAATCCTGATTGAAAAACATTTATAGCTTTCAAACGGTATCGCATTTTTTTAATCCAAAACATGTGTCACATTCTATGCTTCACATACTTGGAGATGAGAAAAATTGATTTTCAGCAGTTTTTGAGCCGAAGAGTTAAGATTTAAATTGGAACATCAGTTTTTTTGGGTGCCAAGCCAAAAGAAATTGCATGAAATTATTTGCTTGGAAAAATTCACAAAAATATGCATCACATCGGAACCGTAGTCCTCTATTTATATAAAATATTATAAAAAATATTATCATTTATTGTGGTTAGAGATTGTTCGGACAAACACCTCACTTCCAGCATTTTCCATGAAATTTAAGTACTCTTGCATTGAAATTTCAAATTTTTCACCAAATAGATTTCTTTTTTTATACAAACCTAGTAGTTTAGAGGGAAACTACGATGGGTACTCTGATTCTATTCTTACATATTTTTGAAATAATATAGATAACTTATTCAAATTTTTACGTCAAGTTTCCTAACTCTAATTTTTTTTATTTTTTTGCCACTTAAGGGCCTATTTTTTCCATGATGATCCTGCACATACCCAGAAGCTCCAAGAGATAAAAGGAAGGGATGTTCCAGAAAATGTGGTTATTGATACTGCCAATCATTTCCTAAGAAAACATCAAGATTTCAATGAAGAATTGCAAGGAGATGAATAGGGGTTGATCGAGGCCACAAAAAAGGGATTACCAATGTTATTTGAAGATGAAGGAAAACTAAAAGAAAGGGACAGGTGGATTGAGGAATGTGAATCAATGCTACAAACAATTCTGGAGGTAGCTACAAGAAACAATTCGACAATGGATGAGGCATGTGAACAAAATGAAAAGATGGTGATAATGGAGATAGCAATATAGAATGTGCTTGGAGATGCTGACACACATGAGCGATAGGATTACTTAAATTATTTGTCAAACATCCATTTATGGATAAATAGAGCATAATTTTAGTTTGTTACTGATGTTAAGCAAAACCATTTTTGAAGGGATGTGTCCTTTCACAATTTTCTTGTATTTATATATGTTTCATAATGTCAAAATAGATATAATATATAAGATAGAAGATAGTAAGATGGGAATATATGAGAAGGATACAACAATGATGTTTTTATTTGAAGAGACTAAGATGTATATTTGAAACTATGAAAGAATGGAAGTTATCTGATTATGTGGCATATTTTTGGTATCTATTATTTGTTGAATTTATTGAAAAGATTATTAAGTTGTCTCAAAGGTTGATAATTTTGTGTTGTTTAAATTGATATATCAAGTATATGTTCATTTTATCAATGCACATTTGTTGCATTTGTGTGGTGTGATTTGTTGGTTCTTTCAAGTAAAGACTAAACCCTTCAAGTCAATCACAGTAGACTAGAAGTATCATTTGGATCATTAAGAAGAATTTAGTAATTACATATTTGCATGTTTGTACAAGTTATAAACAAATATATAATGCCAAGCAATTAGAGTTTAAACTAGATAGAAGTTGCTCATCTCATACTTTCACTTGACTCTGTTACCCAACAAGGCACTGGTCTCATACACTTCATGTTAGCTTCACCCATTTTATTTTTTGCATATGTTAACTGAACATATTGTCCTCATATACATTTAGATTAGAATTACATATGTTCACTACATGATTACCATTGTGAATAGACTGAATCACATAATTAAGCCTACCCATTCCACATAGGTACACTCTAAATTAATTATGTATATTTAAAACTATGAAAGAATGAATGGAAGTTATCTGATTATGTGGTGTATTTCTAGTATCTATTGTTTGTTAAATTTATTGAAAAGATTATTAAGTTGTCTCCAAGGTTGATAATTTTGTATTGTTTTAATTGATAAATCAAGTATATGTTCAGTTTATCAATGCACATTTGTTGCATATATGTGGTGTGATTTGTTGGTTCTTTCAAGTAAAGACTAAACCCTTCAAGTCAATCACAGTAGACTAGAAGTATCATTTGGATCATTAAGAAGAATTTAGTAATTACATCTTTGCATGTTTGTACAAGTTATAAAAAAATATATAATGCTAAGAAATTAGAGTTTAAACCAGATAGAGGTTGCTCATCTCATACTTTCACTTGAATTCGTTACCCAACAAGGCATTGGTCTCATACACTTCATGTTAGTTTCACCCATTTTATTTTTTATATCTATTAACTGAACATATTGTCCTCATAAACAATTAGATTAGAATTACATCTATTCACTACATAATTGCCATTGTGAATAGACTAAATCACATAATTAGGTCTGCCCATTCCACATAGGTACATCCTAAATTAATTATGTAATGACATAAAAATTAATTATGTAATGGCATAAAAATTAAAAACATCATGAATTAATTATGTTACCACATAAGTCAAATATAATTCTATCAATAAATTAATATCAAATAGATAATATAATCACATAGCTCATACATTCCAATGTCATTGATCTTCTTCTTCATCCAACTCTTTGTTTGTATCATCTGATCCAGATTCGACATTGTAAGGATTGGTCATATCATCATCGTCGTCATTGATATCAGTTTTGATAATGTCATCATCCACATGGATATCATCTTCATGAACATTAACTCCTACATCATCATGATCTAGTTCCTCCTCTTCGACATCTTTGTCAGGCACATCATCAACTAACTCTTGATCCTGATCATCATCTACATCATCTTCTAGTTCTTCGGTATCTTCTTCATCCACCACATTATACTTTACCGGCCTTCCTCTTGGATCATATCTAACAACAAATGGCCAACTCGGTTTACCTCGAACCTCAGAGTAAAATACCTACTCACATTGGCTTGGAAGAACATGGGAGGAAACAATTTCCAATACTCACTTTCGATCAACCCGCCATTATTAACCATGTGGTAAATCGATTATCGTGTTCAATGATGGATTCTTTCGAATCCATTTTTTGATTCAAATGCGTAAGCTTGTACAATAGGAAAATGAATAAAAACTAATTTGAAGGACTTAAAGTATAGTATATGTCCAAAGGAATCCATAAGTACATCATTTTTTTGGAGACTTAAAGGATGTATGTCGCTTCTAGATGAAACATTAGTCACCTAAAGACTTCTTGATTATACCAGAATCACAATTTTTCTTCATGTCATCCAACATTTTGATTCGAAATTTACAACCATTGCACCACATATCCTTGTGGTGTTTCACCTGCAATATGTAAAACATGTAAAAATTATTACAATATCGTCAGTTGATAAACATATTTATTCTTGGCCGAATGTATGCAAAGAAAACAATCTCAAGATATATATACATCAATATACTTAAAAATAATTAAATAATATGGGTGATTAATATATTTATACGTACCTGTTTATCTCTTAAAACCATATGCTAAATCAATTTCCATTGGGGTGTAACATTGGAATCTCCATTCACGATAAACTTGTATTTAACCTAGTAGATACACCTTCCCATATTGTCATTGGAGTTAGATTGTTGACATTGAGCAGTCCCCATGCCGTCATCCAATCAAAGGTGTTTACTTATGCAAATGTAAGTACATCCCCTCTCCAACCAAGCGTATCAAAAATTTGAAATTCACAAGCGATGTATATTAATTAGTTGAAATTTACCATGATATACAAACTTGTTATAATTGGTATATATTGAGAAGATTAATAATTAAATAATTACAATTTACTTTATACATAAAACCAAGTATGGAAATGTATTCTAATTGGCTCCTTAAGCTGACCATCTTATAATTACCTCACTTTCCTCCACAATCCTACCTTTCCCCATGAGGTGCTCCTTGGGGTTTTTAATGGGTTGGGATCCCAAATGCAATCTACATGTGGATCTTTATTTGCGAGCTTGGGAAAGTATTGATAATGTACACTTATGTTACGGTATACCATATATCCTCCACCATAGAACCCATAGGATGTGCTCTTTGTCCTAACCAAAGCCCGAAAATTTCTAGTGCCTCTCAACCATCCACATTGACCTTGCTTGTATTGTATAGAGTCCACACATAAATTTGATATCCCTCCAACTTGGTGTAGCGGGGTATGGTAAAACTTGTGCATTGAAAATGGCCGGTAGGAGCCTTTTACATTTTTGCACATTAGACAAAGGAATTTTTCTCTTTCAATAATTTATATCTTTATGGATTTCTTTAAATGACAACCATCTACAAGTGATTCAAGGCACAAATATATTAACGAGATTTAAAAAAAATATACAGTATATTACATAACAATTAAAACAAATGGAAATTATAAGATGTATACAACGAATTTAACAAATCTCGCTATTTACCTCATATATTTTTAGAGATCATATATAACTTACTTGACATTGTTGTCGAAGTTGTTTGGGAGAGATATAGGTAGAACATACTACAACAATTATAAAATGATCTTTTCATTATTTTTCCAAAATTAGTAAACATAATACATTGAAAAGTGCATGCATTGCTTACAATATATATATGTATACGAAAATAATTACCTTAATAAAAGGTATGCCAAACATGTGTTTTCATCCACGACTAAAATTCACCTTTCTTTGTTATGATATTGTTTATGGTCACAACTAAATCCCTAGCAGAATCAGTTTTTTGTATGACTTCTTTTTATAGCACTTTCTTTGCTCCATTAATGTGAAAGAAGGGTACTTATAATTTGATATTCATAGCTATTTAATTGAATGACATTTTTCATTGCATGATTGGCTTCCTGAATGTCACTACAAATTTTTACAATTTTTTCTTTATCATGCCTTCCATCCAATATTTTCCATAACGTTTTTGTTATATTCTTTCTGATATGCATTGTATCAAACAAATGCACAATTTGTGGCTGCTCATAGTAGGAAACTACTGGAAATTTATGCGGAGTTAAATTTTCATTCCACAGAGCCAGTCATTAATGCCTTGATGACCTTCATGGAAACATATAAGTTAAAAAATTAACCCAATGACAATCATTGTCAATTACAGCATGAGTAAACAAAACACAATCTAAAAATATAAATTCCAAACATATCATATATGATAGATAAACAATTTGATCCGATGTATAACCTCGACAATTAATTCTATTAAATTCCAACTTCCATAGGTGAGATCTCATTCTTCATGGTTTTCATGTAGTCTCTTCTTTCCCATTGAAAAGATATTTTTCAGTAGTTTGATACTTATGATTTCTGTGGAGGAAGTGCCTATACTCACATAGAGAGCACTTCTGGCAATTTGAAGGCGACAAGATTTCATCTTTGAACAAATTGGGCATGCAAATTTTCCCTTTGTTTGAAAACCTACAAGATCATATAATTGGATTAAATATGTCAATTTTTATAATTATATATAATGAATGGATTATTTTAAAAACATGCATGATATCTACTTCATAAAATTAAATATCGTTAAAGTGTAGTCGAATGTTATAACATACAAAAATATGTTAGCCACGGGCATCATGGTGCATCCATACAAAGCATTGCATGGAATTGAAATTTTCTTTGTCCTATTGGTCACAGAGGATTAATAAAGCACATAGTGACACCATTCCATAACTTTAGTAACTCCCGTCAATAAGAGGCTCGATAATAGCCATTTCTCCTTTAACTTGGTACTTACCTAGTTGAGATGAATGAAGCATTCCCCTTAATTATTATAACCATTTTACTACAATATATATAGAATTAATGTACATGAATATTAAATAAAAATATAAGTCATTTATGTAACAAATAAGACAAATGAGATGCTACTACATTAAAGAAAATTGATCATGTAAGAAAATACCTGGGACAATCATTGCCAACATGATGTGCTCCCTCTTTATTGACATCCATGGAGGAATGTTATTGTTGATAACAAAAACAGGCCACACCAAGTAAATAGATCTCAGCTCTCCAAATGGATTGACACCGTCTGCTGCCAATGAAAGCTTGAGATTATGAGGTTCTTCTTTTTAAAGTGTGGCCATTTTTCATCCATGTCCCTAAATGCAGAACCATCCATAGGCATTCGAAGAATGTCATCTCCACTTCTATTCTATGCATGGTAATCCATAAATTGTGCTAACCTTCCACACCTAAATAATCGTTGCATATGTGGAATAATGGGAATATAACGAAGAACCTTATGAGGCACCTTTTTTGTTAGTTGATCTATTTGATATCTACTAATATGACATTCTAGGCATTCTGTTGCAAATTCATGTTGTTTATGATATATAATATAATCATTGGGACATGCATCTATTGCTTGATACTCCATTCCAATATCTTTCATAATGGAAGATAAATCTCAGTATGAGCGAGGTAAAATATTAGATGGTGGTAACAAAAATTCACCTATCAATCTACAACAAAAAAATAATTTGTTAATACAAAGAATATTAATGGTACATATTCCATCCTTTATTTATTAGTGATGAACTAACAATAATTAAAATAGATGAAAAAAGATGACATATATGACATACCTTAATATCTGTGAGATTTCTATGTTGGATAAACCATTCATAACCTTCAAGTTCACCAACAACAATACAGCAGAGAGAAGAGTTGTTTTGGAGCCTTCATAAAGGGGCTTGTATGCCTTCTCAAGTACAAGTAAATGATGAACATCATCAAAGTCATCTAGATCATCATCATCAACTGTGCCACTAAATGTGTCATGGATCAATGTATTTATACCATCATCTTCAATTGTGTTTTCTGGTGTATGATCATCTTCTTCCATAGGATCATTAACTTCATCTTCGATATTCACAGCTCCATGTTCCTCCGCTTGCAAAACCACATTCTCTGGGGCGTGATAATCCATATCTTATGCCCTAGGGTGCTCCACCTTTATAATAATGATCAACACAAATAAACCATGATCATTATCAAGTGATTATATATATATATATATATAATGTTTAAACGATATAAACATTTACAAATTCAATCAATATAAACACATATAATGAACAACTTACCAATGGACGATAATCATGCCCCCCTTCAACGTGACGATGTTGCCTACAATGTTTCTCAACTGTTGTGATTAAAAGTCTTCTTGTCTTTAAGCCCTTGCAATTATTGCAAGGACAATAACATTTCCCATCACCCTTTCTTTTCAATCTATCCCACAATCTATCAAGTGTCTGTTCATTTTGTTCTACACTAATATTATCTGACATGAATTTTCTTTACCAAGCTTGAATGTTTAGATCTTCAAAAAATATGAAACTCACACTCCAATAATTTTTAATCATAGACAGGTAACAAAATCTAATAATTCTGATATTTTGCACCAAAAAAATTTGTCATGGAACCAACCTTGCAAAAAAGAAGATAGGTTGAAGTTAATGACCCCAAAAAACACTTTAAAATACTAATTCCAGAACTTATTAAATTTTGATTTTACTAGATTTCCAACCATTAGACTCCTAATATCAAAATATTGAACTTGCCCAACAAAATTTAGAAATGAAATTATAAAAATGCACAAGTCTAAAAATAAAATTTGATGAGATGTTGCTTTACAATATGATTTTCAAACCTGGAAGTACAAATCTGACTTCATAAATGAATTCTCAAAAAATACAATGACTACCCTCAACCTACCAATATCTTCTTGAATTTTTTCTGATTTTTCCTAAGAAAATTGTCACAAGTATAGCAAATTCACAACAAGAGCAAATTTGTAAGTATAGAAAAACACTGTCGCAATAATCACATGAACTCACTTTTATTTAGGTCAGCCACAATTTGAATTTTTTTCTAATTTTGCATGTTCGTCGAAATTTTGACAACTCTTAGTCAATATTTTGACAAAACCCAGGTTCGTTGAAATTTCAACGAACGTCGGGGACAAAATTTAAAAAATTTGAAAAATACACATCAAATATCACAAGTACCCGACAATAGATCAAATTATACATCTTTTATCAGAAATTTTCATCATATTTTGCAGTCAAATGAGTTAGTGTCAAGTAGATACCTACCTATGTAATCTTATTTTTGGTGCAAACTAATTGAATAAAGGAATTAATTAAATTTAAGAAAATAAATATACATCAACATCCCCCATAATTCTATTTGAATGGATGAAATAGGTCCCAAATAATGTGTAGCCATGTATTAGATACCTATTTACAAATATAGTCTCTCTTTGAATAATGGCAAGGAAAGAATCATATGCAAGGAAAATTTCCCCATGAGAGAGAAGATTATAAAAGAGATTATGTAGCCCCCAATGTGTAGCCTCTTGTACCAATGGTGCACAATCAACACTAAATTTTAAAGATATACATAATTTCCAAACAAGATGTATTCCTTTAGGAAGAAATAATCATAAAGATGAATGTAGATTTTTTTGAGAAATTAAGTGAATTTCTATAGTGAAAAATAAAAATATAGTTTACTAATTAAAGTAATATGTTTAATTTTTAAGGATAGGCATGTAATTATCAAGACCATAAAATAAAATAAAATAAATTCTAGATAACATGGAAAAAATATTTAGGGTAAAAAATCCACCTCCAAATAAAGTATAAGTTTGTATCAATCACAATAGAATTGTTAGATCAATACATCAATTCCAACTCTTAAATCTAATAGCATTCTAGCAACATAAAAATGCTCATTTATAAAAGACCCAAAATACAAACTTGATTATTTGATCAATCCCATTACAACAGATGTATACTTTTTGCAATGATATCTCATTTGATAAGTCCTTACAATCAAATTCTATATCCACTTCTTCCTTACTACCTACTCCACCTTCCTTATATCATGAGGATACTTGTGTATCTAAGGATACTTTTGATGATGGTTTAGATAGACCGATTCCGCTTCCACCCACTCATTTTTTTCCTAAGTAATCTCACATGCTAGATCTTTTGTTGGTGATCATATGGCTTCTTGTTAGATTCACTCTCAATATTTTAATATTAATCTTTTGAGTGATGATATTTCTACTAATCCACATTTGTTTCAGAGGCTTTATGTGTTATAAAGTGTGGTCAAGCTATGGATGAAGATTAAATTCTTCTTTGATGAAGAATCATACATGGGATTGGGTTTCTCTTCCTCCAGGGAGAAAGATGTTTTTCTTTAAGTGGGTTTAACATACCAAGTATGCAATATGTATTTGTATTGATCATTACAAGGAATATCTTGCTGATAAGGATTTCTCATTGGTTGAGTTAATTGATAACAGTAAGATATTTATCCTATTGCCAAGATAGATTTATTTTTCCTAGTCATTTCTCTTGTTGTTCCTTAGGGTTGTTCTATTTGCCATATGGATGTGAAGAGTGCATTTTTTCATGATGATATCTATATGGACTAGCCTCTATGATTAATGTAAGAATATTCTCTTGTTTTCAAGCTTTTACGTTCTTTGTATGGTCTCAAGTAATCCCTTAAGGATTGATATGAGAAGATAGATGGTTTCCTTCTTGCATCTAGTTTCACATGTTTCCACTCTAATCACACAATCTTTATTTAGACATAGATATAATATTTGAATACTAGTCTTTTATGTATATTATTTTATTCTTACCACTAGCTCTACCTCCATCCTTTAGGAAATATGACATTTTTAGATGGGTCACTTAAATACATCATAGATCTTGGGATTCTGCACTTCTTTATTGGTTTATAGGTTCTTCAATATTTTGAGAGTATCTCCATTCATAAAAAAAAAAAATTCAATGATATGCTTCATCATTTTAGTATGGCTAATTTTAAGCCATTTCCTACACCATTTCAATTTGGTGTCACATGAATTGTCACCTACACCAAACCTAACATTGGTGCTACTTTGTATGGATATTTGGTGGGTAGTCTCTTGTATTTGACACACACATCTTGATATCATAATTTTTTTGGGAGTGTCTCACACTACTATTTTAGCTACACACAATCTCTTTATAGATGATACTTTGCTTTACGTGAAAGAAACTATTGCAGAAGCTAGGGAAATGAAAGGGGTTTTGGACTTGTATTCATCGATATCGGGGCAAAAGATAAATGCTCAAAAATATAAGGTTCATGTTTTCAATACTAAGGCATCCATAAAAAGGATTTTTAAATTTTAGGCTTTCAAGAAACAGAACTTCCATGCACATATTTTGGAATCATGTTCTTTGTGGGAGAAAACAAGTCTTCTTATTGGTCTGGCGTCAAGTAGAGCATAAAAACTCAGAGTTCATGCATGGAAAGCCTGGCCATATCACTATCGTGTCAAAGATTCTGTTAGTCAAGTTTGCTCTGAAATGTATCCCTAACTCATTTCTGAGTAGGTAGTCCTTAAAGTTCCTAAAATTAGTTGTTGGATCTACTGAAAAGTGCTGCCAGGGTTTTATGGAAGGAAATATGGATGAGAAAAAGTCTAATCACTTCCTGATCACAAGAAACCCTAAAGAACCAATAAAGATTAACATTTTTAAAACATAATACATGTACTCAAATATTACAACATAACAATGTTCAAAGCTGCACAACTAAATCCCTTGGGGTACATGGGGATGTTACTACACTAACCCATAACAAAGATAATAGATTAAACAATAATTAGACAATTACGTAAAACGGCTCCATTCTCATCACCATTCGAAAACACTCCATTAACAATAACCATATTAGCTTAAAAGTATCCAAATTAAACTATATATAAGTATACATGTAAATAAATTTGAAAATTATATATAAGGTTATATATTTCTAAGTAGATATCACACAACATAAATAGCTATTTATGCTATTAGTTCCTAAATGAATATTCTGTCTAAATATACATTACATCAAGATGAATGTCTCAGCAACATATAGTGTAATTACATCGCTGCCTCCCAACATATGGAGACATACACTCTGGCCAAATAAATATATCAAAAGCAAAATGAAGTATCCTGGAGTTAAACAATGATCAAATAATCATCTTCACAAAACCCTAGATAAGATAAACTCCTGATGTGTGGAACTAACGGGATGAATATTTCCATCTCAAATCACCCCATGCCGAGAGATGTATGGCATGATCCCCGACTAAGCATCGCCTACAATAACACAAAACTGAACTCTAGAAAATATGTAACATAACACACCACATAGAAACTAAATCCACAACAAATCTAACAAGCAGTCATGTAACGATAACCACTCAACCAAATGTAACTTGAAGGGAAACTGTTAATGCCTATTTAGACTACTTCCAAAACATACCAATGAGTATCACTTCCAAAATACAAACAAGTTTAAAACACACTAACATAAATCACAAATCATAATATCAAAGACTACTTCCAAAACCATCCAATGACAAATCAATAAACCACTTCCAGAGGACTTCAATAAAACAACACAAATGAAGTGTTAGAGGAGAGTGTCATCACATGGCTTAACATGAATTATCTAGACAACCTATCACAAGGTGCCACCTCCATCTCTACATGTATTCTCCTGACAGCCAAGTTAAGGTGTCGCCTCCATCTATGGTTCTCCTAATAGCCTATCTCAAGGCACCGCTCCATAGGGTTACTCATGCGGAGTCATTAACCTTTCGTGAAGACAAGGCAACGACCTTGCCAACCACGGCCTTCTCGATCCCCTTTAGTCTGTGATAGCACTAACAGGCGGACGAGGCATCATAATTATCTTATTAATGTTTAAACCCCACCCATGGTTTATTACTTAGGTTATCACTGATTACTATAACTGTATGTGGGTTACCCTGATAGCCCCTTTGTGCACCGACCCCCACTAGAGCCACTCTCTCTAGACACTCAAGCACAGAATATCCAACACAAAAAGGATTGTACCAACCATATCACAAAACCAACAATGGGACATCCACGAGGAATAACCATCTCGCCAAAATCATTAGAATTATATTCAAAAAATGGTACAATTCCAGTGTACAATAATATCACAACTAAAGCCAAACATAAGGACAACATCAAATTACAAGATTGAATATAAATAACATTATCCCTGCCTCTGGAAGTTCCTACACAATAACTTAAGTTCCTATTACATGAAACATTGACTCTTAGGGTTTCCCACATGACCCAAACCCGAATTAAAGAAAATCAAATTAAACAAAATGAATAATCTCAATAGTGCATAAATCATAAATCAACGCCAAACAAACTACAAGCACAATAAATTTCACCAACTCCATAACTCAATTACACGAGAAATTCAATTCAAATCACAACATGTAGTTTATTTTGAATTTTCTCAATTAAACTATAACTTTCTAACTTAAAAATTAACAACTTCGTTCACAATTATAACATACAAAGAACCAACCCTGTGTATATACACATACATACATATATATATATATACTATATTTATATAATAAAATATACCTAATTCATTTAATAAAATTCCCACAACAACTATCTGTAATATAAAATAGTATATATATATAAACTAAATATTAATTAAAAATTGCATTATACATAAAAACAAAATAAAATAAAAATAAATTAGAACTATGAATACTGCCCACCACAGTTATGGGTGTTGCTCACCTGCCAAGGGGAGGCGCAGTCCCCACAGACTGGGTACTGCAGTCTTGGGTACTGCGCATACCTCCCAATGGGAGGCCGCAGTCTCCACAAACTACGTACCATAGTCTATGGTGACTGCGCACGGTACCGTAGGTGGGTGGTACAGCTTCGGCCGTCCACTCACCCCAACAATTTTTTTTTTTTAAGTTTTTTTATTAAAAATTAAATTTATATACTTTAACATAATTTTCACAATTATTTCGCCTACGAATAAACTTGAAATAATCACCATTAAAATGCACAGTTATTTATTCAATACATAATATTTCGAATTTCAAACTATATAAAAATATATTTATATATATATATGAATTTTAAAAGAATCGAATATATATATATAAAGAGATTCAAAACAAATCATATAAATAAATTGTTTTCCTAACAGACTCAAAATAGATCTGGATATACAAATTTTCAATTAACAAAAGAATTTTCTTTTCAACACCATTATTTCCACCTCTATATTTTATTGAAGGAATCTTGAAGGTTTCACTATAATTTTCTACAGAGGATTCAAGGGTTTAAATACAAACAAGTTTTCAATTCATAGAATCATTTTCAAAAGAAATAGAGGAATGGATTTTTCAAACTCAACAAACCAGATTTTACTTACAGAACAATAAAATAATTATAAATTAATAGAATAAAACCTGGAGTCCTTCATTCGATGAAGAATCCTTTCTGTAGCCTCCTCTCGATTTCCTCCTACAACTCTCTTTTCCAAACTATCTTTCTTCAAAACAATAATTTTACCTAGAAGCACCAACAATCTATTTTTTCTTTTTTCTTTTCTTTGCGTGCGGTGCCCCAAAAATAACAAAGAAAAACCTTCGGCTCTCCATAATCCTCTTTAAATAATAATAAATCAAAATAAATAAAGCTCTTCCGCTTTTCCTCAAAAATCCTCTTTTCTTATTGGTCCTTTTTCTAGCTTTTAAAAGCACATACTTATCTTCAATTTTTAATTAAAATTTAATTATTTACACAAGATATTATCCACACAAGATTTTCTAATTTAATATTAATAAAAAGATAATATTTACTTTCCTTCATCAATATTCATTTAATTTAATTTCTTACACTTTAATTAATTAAATAAATTTTTAATTTACAATATATTTAAATTTAACATTTTACTAACTCACAATTAAATCAAGTAACAATGCAACATTAATTAATCTTATAAAATAAGATTAATTAAATAAACACTAACCATAAATAAAATAATTACTCAACAATCAAACTACATAACGACAAGGATAAAACCTTAGTCATGACACAACAACTCACAAGAGGATGACAGACTTGGGATGGGGATACTTCCAAATCAACTCCCTTTTTACAATATTTTACCCATTGGGTTAAATTAATACTCGCCCTATCTTGCCAAAGCAGGTGGAATCGAGACTTATTCCTACAAATCCTGCATAGTAATAACCGTCAAGTAACACATGTATATATATAATCAAAACATCCTATCGTGAGAAGGAATTGTAGCATAGTAGGGCACTCATAACGAATGGTGCTACACTTTCCTCTCACCTAAGCTATACTAAAAATTACAATATCAAATATGAAATAACATTCCTAAATTAACTGATCACATCATACCTAATTATTAAACCATTGCATTATAATGTATCATTGGAACCAAATAAACATCATAGAATCAAACATCTACATATACAACATTAAGGAGAAACCATTGCATAATCAAGTAAACTAAACACCACATAAATATCATAAATCATAACAACAATATTAGTTGTAGCGCCTATCTAAACTATGCATCCACAATAATAATCAACAATAAATAATAACAATCACAAATACAACGCGATCAATCAAAACCCAATGTGTATATCAAGTCCAAAACAAATATGAGGCATTATCCTCCCCCCTAGGACATGACTTTACCTTGGAAGCCATTAAATACGAATAAATAAAAATAAATAAGATTCCCTAATATGGGAGGCATCCTCCCATGCCACCAAGACCTCAACGTTAGGTCACCGTCAGACCCTTTTGAGCTCAAGAGTCAAACACAAAGGTTGCCTAATAGACACAAACTACCTATGCCAACCCTCGCTTTTGTAGGGATTTTTCTCCCTTATGTATACAATTGTACAGATTAAATAAGGGATATAGTGTCCATGTCAGCTGGTCTTTGCATGTAACAATGAATATAACTACCTGCAAGATTTTCACCATTATCAGCTATTTTCAAATGGTGGAAGGTTTTCCAACTCACGTTCAAAGATAAGAAATGTCGGTGTGACATGACAAGGGGAAACTTTTGCAGCATATGGCATGTTTCTTGTGCACTAATGTCATGATCTGCAACCAAGTTCATCATGAAATTTTGATAGGAAAGCAACGATTTATCCCTAGATGAATTTGTATTTGCAAGCCTCTACAAGATATCAATATAGCTTTCATACTTTGATGCATATTTGGAAATGTAGTTTAGCACAATTTGTCTTGACAAGACTGGTTGGCAATCAACATTTTCTTGCCATATCACAAAAATCTCAAGGTTGTAGATATTAAAGTGCTCATCATTTCTTGTTGGCTTGTAGGATTTATTTGATTCATTGTCAATTTCCAATGTTGATAATGGTTGTGCATTCCATGGAGCTTTGTAGCAACATTGTAATCGGGTGGCCTTTTTCCTAAGGTATATGTACTAGGTTAATTTCACTAGTATAATTTTGAAAAAATAAATGACTACATGACTAAAAATTTAGTCACATGATTAAAAATTCTGAAATACATGACAAACTTTTAGTCAATGCTGACTAACACTAGTAGTATTTGGAAATAGATTCAATTTGTCATTTATAATTGACTAATTTGGTCATCAGGTAAAATCACAACTAAATGACTAAATAAATGACTAATATCAGATAAATAAAAATGACTAAATAAATGAATAATATTAGACAAATAAAAATGACTATTACTCCTCTATTCATTTTTCTTTTGAATTTGATCACAATCCATAGAGCTTAAGCCCCCCTCGTGGGACCCCTACCTAAGCGGGCCATTTAGCCGCCTAGATTGCTTGGTGCACCAAAAATACCTATTGCATGGAAGACATTGCCTCTCAGTGCAGTCTTAAGTCCTTTACATATTTTATAATTTTTTTTAACATTTCACTACTAAATGGTAATCATTCCTACATCCATGTGTCACTACTATATAAAGGGAGGATTTAAAACATTAATTTAAGAAAAATATTAATTTTGTCTTAAATATATTTACACCAAAGGCGTATCCTATATGAAGAAGAAAAAACTAATTTTGTCGATCAATGGTTGGTATCAATCTACTGACCATTAAACGAATCTCAGCCGTTCATCATTTTTTGCAATTTTTTTCGACTGTTTTCTACCGTTTTTTTGTTGCTTTCCCCGATGCTCCTTCAAACTCTTCCTCGCTGGTATTGACCATTCACTTCTCCAATTTGGTGAGCTATAGCTTGAAAATAAGGTTTCAACGAGGGTTTTTGAGTATATTTATCAAAATAAAACTTTTTGTCGTCGCCTCAGTAAATGCCTCCAATTCATAATGATTAGGGTTCACTTTTGTTTTTTTTAATTTATTTATTCCTATCCATCACCGTGAATACTCTCTCCACCATAATTTGAAGGGAATGTTATAGGTATGGTCCTTTTAGATTGATTCCTCTTAAATGGAAAGAGACTGAAATGAGTTGTCATTATTAATATTTATCTCATAAGCCTAGCCTAACTCCGTGAATGAAAACAAGTATTTTGTCATATATATATGGATTAAAGTTTAATTGGTATAAGTGAGTTATATTATTTGATTATACTATTTATTGAGTTTTAAATTTTCCATGGCTATAATGAACAAGTGGTAAGGTTTGGTTCATTTTTTAGATAACGATTTTTGCAAAATAAATATCTTTTAATATTTTGACTTTTGCAAAATAAAAATAATTTTTTTTTTTAAGAATTTAATTTATATTTAATATATAATCAAAATATAATCAAATTTTTTATTTACGCTATTTTAAATATATTAGATATAAGTTAAATATATTAATTATACTTAATATTATATATTATATTTTAAATAAAACTATTAATTACATAAAATGATTAAAATTTATAATTAATAATTATTATAATTTTATATAGTACAAAAATAGATCAACATCTATCTTAATTGACTTCCACACTTCTTTGGCCAACGCATTGCACACTAAGGTGCAATTGCTAGTTTATGTTTACATTATATTCTAATTTTTTAATTATCCTAAATTAAGACAATAAAAAAAATACTTTTTCTAAAATAAATTTTTTATTTCTCTCTCCTTATTCATTTTCCCTCCCTCAATTGAGATGCATTTTCCTTTTTCCCTCCCTGAAGAAAACAAAACAAGAGGAGTGACACAAGGAGATACGTTGAACAAGACATTAATTTAAGACAAAAGATTACGTTTGTCTTTAATTTTTTAATTGTCTTAAATTAAGACATTAAGCACATTTTTAAGACAAAAGATTACTTTTGTCTTTAATTTTTTAATTGTCTTAAATTAAGACATTAAGCACATTTTTATTTCCCCCCACATTTTCCCTTATGCATTTTTATTTTTTAGGATTTTCCCTCTTATCTAAATTTTCTCGCTTTCGAACAACAACAGAACAAACAGAAGAACAGAACAAATAGAAGAGTCAAAGATCAGGAACAAAGGCACTGAGGAACATGCACGACAGTGGGCACGGAGAAAAGTGATAAGCAGACAACAGTAATGAAGCGCAACAAACAAGGGGTTTTCCAATAACGACAAGGGCTTCTTCAGATCAGGGGCTTTTCAGAGAATCAACGTGGGTCTAGGATCTGGGGCAAGCTACAGTGATAAAGCTTCTACGAATGACGTAATTTCAGCAACAGGTGTGCCCCACGTTTTTTCTTTTTTTTCTGTTTTGTCTTTTTTTGTTGGTAAATGTTGTGGAATTCGGCTTTACACCTGCATATTGCATTTGCTTGATAGTTTCTGATATCTTTTCAACAAATCCATCTTGTGCATACCTTGCAAAAATTTGAGCCCTAAGATCACATTCATTCGAGGCATTTTGTCAATCTTAAGTCACACGCCTTGTCCATGCTTCCACTTTTTACTGAAACAATTCATACGCCTTGTCAATGCACCGTTCACTTTGTTGTCGAACAACTTACATGTCTACCAACGCAATAGCAACTACAACACCTGAAAACTATATAACTTAATCTGTTTTATATTCTCTAGGTCCTACAAGATCTTCAGCCCTTAGACAAAAACTAACACAAAGTACACAAGGTAAAACTGAAAATAATGAAAATCTTCATCAGACATTAGACATTCATACCTTTCACACTGTCATTCGTACAAATCCAAGCCATTTTATACAACCTTACCAACATTTTGGGTTTGAAACTATCTAATCAAGTGTCAAATTTGTTTTTTTCAAGCAACTTCACCATATTTGGTGTCCTTCAATTGATCTCCACTGTTATACCATGATGCATGACTATTTCTGACATGTGACATTCTCAAACAAAATCTTGATAACAACTCTAATGCTGCTCATAAAAGTTTCTTTTGACTCATGGCTTTTCTCTGTCTTGAATGCCAATCTAGGATTCCTTTTGGGCATGCATGATACCTTTGGTGTGTTCACTTCTTACCAAATCTGATAGGGAGGGTTCCTGATTGTTATGCCAACCTCCTAAGGCTTTTGACTGTCCTTCAGGGGCTGACAGTGGTACTTGATTGCCACAAGCCATCTCAACCTCTCTAAATGAGCTCCAATGTAATGGAATTACCCAAGGACATTATTGGGATGGTTACACTAAGTTGATCTGATTATTTTAGACCCCATGAATATCCTTTTACTGATAGAACTGCTTGTAACAATCTCCATAAACTTATGACAATCCATACTTCATGTTTGTCATGGGTGTCAACCTCTTACTTTGGACTCTCCAGATGACCTATACTTCTTCAATGATTGTTAGGACAGTCCTAATTATATGGTATGACTGGGTGAAGTACCTCAACACCTCTTGGTTTGGTATGACAAACATTCATCTAACTTTGATATGTCTTTTGGTTTGCACAAGTGATGTGACAATGCGTATCGCCCAAGGAGAATGGCTTCCATTCTGGATGGAGAGATCGATGGCTCTCATGAGGGTCTATGGAGGTTGAGAATAGCCCTTCTAGGGTTTAGATAGTACACATGATTGTTCAATTCAAACCTAGGGTTGTCCTTGTTACTTTTTAAGACTCTGATTGCAACTTCTAAAGAGAAAAGGTTGACATTTCTAGCTCCCAGAAGCATGAGAATTCTTCAAAATATTCATATTGTGAAACGTAACAAAGTTGGAGACAACTATTTTTGGGTTGTGACAATCAATAACATTACTGTCCTTTTATCTTTGATAGTGTTCTAGGCTGTTATAACAGTCAAACTTAATGAGTGATTGATCCTTCCTTGGTATGACATGGTCTGTATGACAGCTTCTTATATTCCATGGCAATCTTGGATTTTCATAGCAATGATTTGAGATGATTTGACTACTCCTTAATGATTTGACAACCTTATAGTGTGCCCAGATCATCTTTCACAACTGACCACCGGCTGCTCTTGGCAATCATTTCATATTTATCAAGAGTTAGGAATATTTCCCTGCTAAAAGACTGTCTTTTGCCTGTATGTAGCCCTGTTTATCATTAAGACAACCTTTTATTATCATGACAATCATCTTTTTTATATCCTTAGACTGATATAACAACTTTATATCCTTAGGCAATGAGTGCTAAGTGGATCATTCATTTTCACGAGAGATGGGTTTGTGTGAACCATTTTTTATGAAATATGGGTCAATGAGTTTGACTCAAAAACTATGCAGTTGAATCCTGAAATAAATATCATAATTTAATGTACTACAAGAAGATACCTCCCACTTGTCAATGTATGATCTAAAGGTGCTCTATAATGAATGATTCATAAGGCACAACACTTGCTGAAGGTTTTACAAATGGGGGTAGCAAGCTAAGTGGGCTTGATCTTGGGGGAAACTCCATAGTCAAGGGCACTTGAGTGGGAGTAGTACTTGGATGCGTGACCTCTTGGGAAGACCTGATGCTTCACCCCTGTGAGCATCACCTAGATGCCATGAGTCCTAAGTGGACCATTCATTCTCATGAACCACTATTCATGAAATATGGGTCGATGAGTTTAACTCAAAAACTTCGCAAGTTGAATCCTGATATAAATATTATAATTTGATGCACTTTGGAAAAAATACCTCTTGTTAGCTTTCCATACATATAAAGCAGTCTCCTTTACTTTGCATACTTGTCTTATGGGATATTGTGACATTTTCCCCTACTTGGCAAGCCTCATAACAATGTCTAAATTATTAAGATAGTCGCTTAGGTAAGCAACAGTCCTTGCATGACCATTATAACAACTTCTAGATCTAGATGACAATCTTGGGTGATATTTTAGGGAATATGACAGTCATAATTGTTGCTAGTCACCTTATGGTTAAATGGTCTATTCAACCTTTCTTTAGGATAACAAACCCTTGAGCATGACAACACTAGTAAGACGCAAAACCAACTTGGGATAAAAGGACTACTTGTAGTGTTAAAGAAGTCACTTGACTGTACTGATAATGTTTACTTGCAGGACCCCTTTGTATGTACCCTTGGTTTGAGATACAAAACAATAATCTTTGCTAAAAAAATGATAGTTCTCTGTACCTAGGGCTAGATTGACATGTGATTTGACTCCCTTGACAGCCTATACTATCCTATGATTGCATACCTTACATGATATGCGAGTGAATTCTGATTAGCATGACTTCTCATTCTTGACTTCAAGACTGATTCATGATTACATGCTTTTCCATAAGAGTAGAGCTCGTCTATTGGCCTTGTTAGGGCTATCTTAATGTGGGAATGACATGCCTGACTTGATGCAACTGTCCTCCCTTGTGGTAATGATAATCTCCTAGGTGATATGCCTGTGATCTTGTGGTTTGACTATTAGATATCTCCAATAAAGCTAAGAACAATTACCTTTTCATGACAGTCTCTGAGTGATCAAACAATGCATCAAGAATGTGACAGAGTCAGGGCCAGTCCAACAGTGTTGGTGGCATGTTAGATTGACCACATGACTGTCCACTATTGGGTAATGACACTCCTACCACTTGCATGCTACTCTTTGTGTGTCATGATGATGATATGGGCATGAATGCTGGTGACATAACTGCCCTTCAATATATACAACAGTACAACTACCTCATGATCCCTTATGATAGGCTTTGGGTAGGACATGATGACTGTGATATGATGATACAGTTGTCTGCTCATGTCTTGGTGGCTGCATTTTTCCTTTAGGACTAGTATGACAGTCCTCCCTTGACCTAAACAAACAAGAGGAGCTTTAACAAAGGCAATTAGATCGGCAGGAATCATCATTTTAATCACATCCATAACAACCTGATGTAGATGATCCTACAATACAGAGAGCAAAGCAACATTAGGCTCTTAACAATATGGGTACATTCAACAACATCACCACATCAAGTGGCACATCCAATCAACAAAGATAAAACCCAACATTCCAACTTGTCGTTTGTATCCCACCTTTGTCTATCTCTCTGCATGACAAAACAAGGAAAATGTCATATGCTTGACACATATACACAAATGTTAAATAATAGATTTTCCATGCAAATTAACCCATTGTATATATTGATACAACTTGTATCTCAACAATATGACCTCTGATAGATCTTTTCCTTTCATCCTTTGCTCAGACTAGCAAATGACTGTGGCCAAATGCCCAAAATAACTACTTGTATGCACTCAACATGGTGCTATGCCCAAAAATCAGCAAGATAACATAATACAGAAATAACCTAGGCAAAGGACAAGCTATCCTTCCCAGACTAGCGCCAGAAAATAAGCATGAAAATCATCTTTTAAAAGCCAGAACAACTGTTAACAGATCTTGAATAACCCCCACCTGTGTTGGAAAGCTGGCAAAGGGAGATGGGCACCCAAAATGTGCTTTTACAGCTGTTGCAAAGGTCCAAAAGTAAAAAAGACAGCTGACAAGGCATGAAGGGCAACTCAGGGTTTACTTTGAAGAGGAGGTTATCAAATTTAAACTGAAGGGTAATGAAAGTTTAGATCTTAAAGATCATGCAACTAATTGCACCATCTATGGTTGAGATTTAAAGTGCTAAATCTAAGGGAGTTTAAATTCTTATTGCAAAATCCCTTTCCCTCCTTTGTAAATTTGAATTAGTTAGTGCCCAAATGGGCTATGAAGCTTGTTTAGGGTGTTTAAGTGCAATGTGAGGGTTTTAGGTAGTTTGGAAATCTCTTGGGCATGTGAGAGGGTTTATAAGGCACCGAAGAGGCTTGGATAGTTGAAAGGGGTCTATGAAAACCCAAGGAGAGTTGCATAATCTTAGACACCAAATTTCAATCCCAAATGGGTCCCAAATGAAACACGGCCTCTAAAATACCTCTCTGAATGAGCCTTAAGCAAGATGAAAGCCAATAACCCATATGCTCCTCAATATGACCTGTTGAAAACAAAATTTCTGGTTGAGACTTCCTGCTAGTAATTGAGATCCATTCCCCTTTCCCCCAATGCTAAATGATTTAGGACCTACACCTTAGACAAGGAAAGATAAAACTTTGCTAAAATACCATAGTCATGAAAGCATCAAACACTGAATGGACTCACCTTTTGCAACATGGGATGTAACTTCAAAGATTCAGTGTGTTATCTCTAATTTTAATCATTAGAATATTTTCCCTTATCAATATTCCTATTAAACCTGTGGTGGTTGTGCAGATGCATTTTCTTGGTGCCTGTAGATCAATTATTAATATAGACTGAGTATTTCCAGTAACACTGCTTTCCTAGTTGGATCCTGAAAATGTTACGACTTATGTTATTCTCTAAAACAACTATGCAGAAGTGGGCAGTTGTGGTGAGATTTAAATAATAAAGATCTATGCAATTTGGAGAAATTGTCTTAGCAAAGGAAGGCAGTAGGGTATCCCTAGATTTAAGACATTTTCTGCCACCATAGTGAAATATTAAACTTACATTTGATTTGTTAAACATGGTCCATGGAACAACTATTAGAGTTGTTAGAAACCTTCGAGTATGCTTTGATTTCCACACTACATTTGGATCCACCTCCAAGGTTGTTGCAAGAGAAATTATTCAGAGAGATGTAAACTGTTTCCATCACTTTAAACATGGACAATATTCTTGTGGAGAATAGTGGTGATGTTAAATGAAACAATTTGAAAATAGGCTTGCAAAATAGATGTTCATTGTGCCAGATATCCAGTAGTAATAAAGACACGTCCATGACAATCTTGGGTAGAATAATATTGATTCCTTGAATGGTGCACTAGAGCCCTATGAATGTAAAATTGTGTACAAACTAGCACTTCATCCCAATCTAGATATAACATGACTATACCATAATCTAATTTGACTACAAAACATAAAATCCATGGTCTTTGTAGTCCATGTGCAACCTAATGTTGGTCGAAGTGTACTTTCTGCTATCCATAACTTGAGATTCTTTGATGAAGGTCATGTATGGATCATCACAAATGCAATTGTAATGACTTTGGATGCAGTATAGTCTGATGTTGGTCTCTGGAAGGAGACTCATTGTACTATTGGTGTCAGAAGCTATATGCCAATGTCTTCGA
This sequence comes from Sequoia sempervirens, assembly GCA_007258455.2. Taxonomy (NCBI): domain Eukaryota; kingdom Viridiplantae; phylum Streptophyta; class Pinopsida; order Cupressales; family Cupressaceae; genus Sequoia; species Sequoia sempervirens. Next base: position 369,630,249 of record VDFB02105785.1, read on the forward strand.
AGCTTAAATCTCTTCAATCTGAAATGAGGAGCAAGCTGGGAGACAAGCATGCAAAAGATCGATCACTAAATGCATATGGATTTTATGCATATGATGCAATATGGACACTTGCAAAAGTTTTGAATGACTGCTCAGATTAACAGAGATATGTCTGTTCCCGTTCTACGAAAGGAATGAATTCTAGAGGATTTGAGTATTTACAATGAAACAACAGAGAAAGCATTTAAAACAAGCTTATAATCATCTTACGGCCTGGCCCAAAGACTTAATAGGATTGGTAATTTACAAGGATACAAATATAGTCTTTAGAAGAATGAAAGAGGTTGGTCATCCTTGTAATATAACCGATTATTTTCTAGGAGTAATGTCATATTCAACAGTGGGAGCAACGAATGCCGCACGTGGCCTTCTAAATGAGATGATTTGTACAAAATTTCCTCTCAGCCTTGCGAATTACTACATGGTTACCAAGGGGTTTTGCAAATGGAGAAGACTAAAGGAAGAAAATGCAATGTTGCATTTAATGATTGAGAATAACACATAACTCACAATATTTTGATTAATGAATTTCTCAGACAGAAGAAGACTAAGACACTTGACACAGTTTATGATGAAATTGGATCTTGCTTGGGCTGGAGGTGTGGAATGCTGTTAGCAGAAATCTTCTCAAATGGCAGGATAGTTTTGAAGAAATTTCTTCAATACTCAAAATATTCAAGAGATCCAAGTTTCAAAGACCTCATAATTGAAATGGAAATATGTTCACATGAAAATTTTAACATGCCTTCAAAGGTAATATGGTAAAGGGAGGCATACTTTATCTACTGGGAAAATCATATGATGTATGAAGACATCAAATATTTTATTAGTGAGGAGCAAGTTGTGAAGGTTTCTATGCCAACTATCTCGTCCAGAAAAGAATCTGAAGATACTGAAGAGAATACACTTGTTAAAGACCAAGTGATCAAGAAACTTGATATTTCAAATAGCTTGAGTGGAAATTCATGTTCAGTTCAACTTACACCCAAACTTGTGACTCTTGCAATGTTTCCTAAGAACAAATGGAAATAGTCTTGTCATGATTAGATTACAATAGTCTTGGTTGGTTTCAAAGCAGTTGTTAGCTTACGCTTAACAATGTCGTGTTTGTAGACTTGATCTCAAGAGGCAGATTTGTTTACAGCTGGATCCCAATGTAGCAATGTCTCCACAAGACAACTACACATCATTAAGCTAAGAGATTGAGAGGAAGTTGAAAAGTTTTTAATAATAATTAAATAAATTTAAAATTTCAAGAAGCAGTTATAGGCGGGTAGGAAAAGGGTTATAAAATTAAGCTTTATTTGTAAAGACATGGGATTCTGATACAGGGGAAAAAGAAAGAAGCCTGTGAGCTTATTGTTTTCTGAAATGGTTCTAAAATAAAGAATTGAATTTGGGGAGTCTTTGTGCTGTCCATATTGGTTTTCAATTATTGTACCTGTGTGTGCACTAAATGTTTTTCATATTTAGTCTTACCGTGTCGGTTTATTTTCACATTCAATTTACATTAGCAAATTAGTTTTGAAAGAGTGGCTGTTGTGCAAAGAGAACACTCATAATTGTAGAACACGTGATAAATACCTAATTTTCAAGAAGAATTTGACATAGTTGTATTTAGGGTAGATAACACACAGGTGGGGATAAAAAGGGAAGGCACTATTCAGTGTGTTTGGTCTATGAGCTCACCAATGTACTTATCCCATTCATAAATAGTGTTAGACCAATATTTTAGAATGCTAACTACAAAGGCTTAAGATTGTACCCATAATCCACTATTCTGTCATCAAGGTATGCAGTGAGTAACTTCTTAAGACTAATTGCTTATTGGTGCATCACATAATACATAAGGCCAATGGTTACCTAGGATTCGACAAAAATAAATCATAGGGGGTCTTATGATATACCTATAGGTACATGGAAGCTCACAACTATATATAGAGGTTGTTTGATGCTTGAGTATTGGATCCACAATACCCCTCACTTCACCAAATCCTTTATGGGGAATCCAACTTAGCCAAAAATGACAACTAATTGCAAGGGAAATATGTTTTTGGCAAAAGCATGGGTAAACATATATAATGCTACTTTGGTTGTGCCCACTTTTTTATCACCAAGATCACTCTAGGGCAAGGTGAAAGCATACAATAAACTATTATAGACAACCTTAAATTGGTAAAGCTACTTGCTAAAATAACCTTGGAAAGAGCTCTGATACCACTTGTAATGAACTTACAACACAAAATATGCTCCTCACGTAGAAATATTGCATAAATGAGAGAAATAGAAATGCTTTTAGTATCTTTTTAATGCCACTTTGAGGGGGCAGCTTCCAAATAAAGCATACCCTCCAAATATAAATTTTCCAAGATGTCTCTCCAAATGAGAACTCATTACAACAAATAGAGTTTCTCCAAAGGCAACTACCATGATCCCATGCATGTGGGGTAATTACTTTATTTTAACAACTAGTGGGATGACCTCGAGAGAATATGCATCCCTTTGTTAATGCTACCCAAGGGTGACTTACAAAGCACGTGCCCAACTAATATTGATTATCATAAAATAGAATGGGTTACATAACAATTGGTTATTTCTTGAGAGTAGAAGTTGATTGTAATCTAGGGAAAGGTTTGGGTTGTATCCTGTATTATTGTTTATGGTCATTTATTTATTTTGGATGTTGTGATTATGAGGTTCCTAACTTTTTATGCTACCAATTCATGCTATCTATGTGATGCTCTATACTAAAAAAAGAAAGATGTACGCATATTGAATGTAGACAATTTAAAGGGGTATGCCTGCCTCAAATAGTAAAATAATTAGAATGTCATTTGTTTTGTTTTAAATATACTTTTGTTTTCTTGTTAAAGGATACTTATCAGTATTTAGTTGTTAATTAAGATAATATTATTATTTGAGCATTTTTCTAATGTTAGGTTTTACATGTTTAATAAAATTCTATCATTTTTCTCCTAAAATGTCATGAAATTTATGACTGTTGGACTATTAGGAAGTAATATATAAATATTATAATTAAATGATAGTACTTAATTGATATGATGCATCTTGAAAGGGAAATTTTGAATGTGAGAATTATTTGCTATGGGATTGCATTCATTCGTTTTAGAAATTTGTACGAGCTTCTAAGTTGATTGTCAATTTTTTTTATTTCTTTTTGTAGATAATGTAGATCAGTTGATTATGGAGGATTGTTAACATTTTTGTAGATAATATAGATCTACAGTCAACGTTGTTGGTTGAATTTGTTGATCATATTATATCCTGTTGTTTTTGGAACATTGTAATTTTTTCTTATTTTGATAAGTTCAATGATTGCTTATGGTGGCTGTATTGAAATAAAATATTTCATGATGGTATATTCTTACGCTGCATCGAATATCTTCTTCTTAATTTATTTTTTTACAAACCATTATTTTTGCTACAAGCAGCCATCTAATATTTTATAGAATATTTCCTGGTCCTTATGTCTAATTTGCAGACATTAGAAACACTAAGCATAGTTCTAGAAGCTAAGCAGGTTGCTAAAGAAGCTTTGACATCAAGTGGATTAATTTACACAATTATCCAACCTGGAGGCTTGTTAAATACTGTTAGTTTGTTCATTCCCATGCCCTCAATTTTATTGGTTCTTTATAATAACAAAGGAACAAACTTAAGATCTCAAATTTGTACATTACACCCACAATGTGTGGAAGATTTTTGTATTTTGTTATTTGAAATGTAAACATTTCCAAAAAGAAATTTAAGAACTACAATTAATGTATTTAAAGTGTTCATGCAAGTTCCTATTATGGCTAGAAGAGGTTTCTTTGATGCAATATAGTATAAATTTATTTAATTTTTTGGAAAAGAAGAAAACTTTCAGGTCAATGCTTCAATTTGTGTTGAAAAGTTCTTTGATGTTCCACAACTTGGAAGGTTTACACTACGTGATGAAGGTAAGTCAAATGGCAGGTTTTGTCGATTACTATTTGAGTACAAAGAATAGTCCTAAAATCCATTAATCTTATTGTTATTTGCAGGTATAATAGTTGCAATTGGGAAAACAGTGAATCTACCAAAAGTTGCAATTCAAGAATAACAGAGTATCATTTGATGAGATTATATCCCTCAATAATGATTCAATGTCTCTGGTAATATGTTTCCTACATCATTTATCCTAAAGTATATGATGAGTAATCAAATATTGTGAATGGAAGATTCCAAAATGAAAAAATACATTTGTATATTTTATAAGAAATAAATACTATATGCATTGGAATTTTGTATTTTTTGTTGTATATTTTTAACTAAATATCTCTACAAATCTATTGAATAATAGATCTATCAATGAAGTCCATCAGACATCAAAAGAACATCACCCGGGGGCCGAAAACAACCAACAACAATTACATTAAAACCCAGGAAGGGCATGAACAACAAAAGACCAACCATCCCAAAGAAGTTTGAAACTGAAGTGCTCCAGAGAGCTTTGGAAACTACCAATTAATCTACTTCCATAATCATTGAGGCAACAATCTTTCCTAATTGATCTCCCTTTTTTCAATGTCGACCCAAAATCAAATCCATGATGAAGACTTACATCTAAATCCATTTTTCTTTTATCCAAACTAGAAGAGGCAAGGTTTTGGACAATTGTTGGACCTCACTGAGAGTTTGTTCAATCCAATGCTCTTCAATCTGATCCAGGACAATCTGACCCCTCTCAATTACCTCTGAAACCTGATCAACTATGCCAAGGGGGGCACAAATTGAGGAAGGTTCACCTGTACCATTAACATTTGGCAAAGACTCCACTTCATTCTGAGTATTAGAGGGCACCTTGTTATCTTTTTTCCTCCAAGATAGTAGGAATTTGCATTTTTTTGTAGTTGAAATGTAATTATCTCCATGTGAAAAAAAAGGGGTCTAACACTTTATATTAACAATAATTTTATATATGAAAACATCCACAGATAAAACCACAAAACCAATGCCTTCATTTACTAGATAACAATAGACTTGTTTTAGAATGAAATAAAACACAACAAAAACTAAAAGTGATCTGGCTGTGTACAGATTTCTAAAAAAAATTCATTGAAATCATGGCAAGTGAGTTACCTCATGATTTTGCACAAGTCGTGTTGTGCTGTCAATGATGCCAATGAGAAAAATGGTTAGAGTTTGCAGGAAAAAATATTACAAAACACTGCCAAAGCAAGAATTTAAGAAAAAATGAGATGAACCAAAATGACTCTCCATACAGCTGTCGCTTCAATCTATTCATAATAAATGAAAAGTAGGTCTAAAAATATTGGGCTTTAGAGCTACTAAATTCTTGAGCTTGGGACAAGATTTTTGTATCCTTTTAAATAAAAATATTGGTTACGAATTGAAATTTGTTTTCAGATGTGAGGCGAAGAATGTTTCAACTATCTGGAAGTTGTTTTGTGTGGTGTGAGACAACTCTCTGGGTGAAAGGTGCTAATAAATGTAGCCTTATTGGCTAATCAAAACATTCCCTCAAAATGGTGTATGGTGCATATTCATTTCAAAGAGCTTGAGTGCATGTACATTGTCATGTACAATATGTTTGATAGGAAATATATATATATATATATATATATATATATATATATATATATATATATATATATATATATATATGTATGTATGTATGTATGTATGTATGTATGTGTATACCTTGTTGCTTCGTCAGTTGCAATTGACTTTTGATTCCACTATCCTTAAAGTACGTAACTTCTTATTCTTTTAGATTATGCAATGAGGGTTGCTGATAGTTCTGCAACCCTTACAACTCGTAGGGTTACTACTTTTTATGCGATTCTTTCCTAGTTGGGATACCGTTGGATTTACAACACTGTAACTTGTATTCCTATAGCCTATATGCCTGAAGTTTGATTGATAAGGAGGCATTTTCCACAGTGATATTGCTATTAGGATTCAACCATATTCAACCATGTAGTTTTTTGAGTCAAACTCATTGACCCATGTTTCATGAGTAGTGGTTCACAAGAACCTAGCTTGGATACAAATGTAAAAGACAAATAATATTAATGTTATTATTTACCTGTTAGAATCTCTTGATGGATACAAGCTTGGGTGAGTGCTGATATGGTTCTTTGAATTGAATTACATGTATCACCCATTTGTAGAATCTATGGAATTTTTCCAAATATCTCTTACCCCAGCCTTTTGCTATCTGAGCAGATATACATGTATTTCATTTAATGAAAGTTACAAATTAAGTAGAATTTGATAAGACTTATATTCATAATATTTGAGGGAAATTATTGTTAGGATGAGTTACAGATTTGGAGCTCTTTTTCCCTTTTACACCATAGAGTAGTGCCATGTTCTCACTTCCTCTTTCTTTCTCCAAACCAAAATCTCAATGGATTTATTAGTAAATTGTTTGAACATGAGATGTATTTTGTAGAAACATAATAAAACTCTGCCATACAACTTGAGAAATGACTACAATAATCTCCAAAAGCTGTAGAATTGAAAAAGTTAGAGCTCCAAGCTGAAAAGGAATAACCTGGACTGTTGCACTCTGATTGGTTGATGTATGTAGAATTGTAAGGCATCTAGAGCCCCTGTGTAATATAGATTATATTATTGACTTGCTAGTTATAAATAGAATACATATTTTTTGTTAAAAAAAAGATCCCAGAACAAGAAGAGCAACTCACCCGATTCAGTATACACCCAGTTGGAGTTGCATCAAAAAAGGACATTGGTGCATGAAACATGCACCTGTGCATATCATTGAAAAGATGATTGGCATTTTTTAATCTTTCCAGGGAAGTAACAATAGACCTCACAAGAATGCAGAAGGAACTTGCTATTGCTAAAGCAACGTAAACCACATTAAGATGGTAGTAGCTAACAATGGACATCTGATCTTATGTTGTAGGAGTTGCCCATGCCATCCAATAATTGCTACTTATTTGAAGTATGTGAAATAATGTTTGTGCCAATAAGATTATAGGTATCAAAACACCTATGTATGCAACAGTGATATAAGACCAGTACACCCACGCACTTACCGTGCCACTCTCTCTTTCTTCTTCTTGCACAAGCTGTAAATGTTTTTCTTCTTTTTCTCTTGACTTATGATTTTCTGATTTGTGCTCTTCCTCTAGCTCTTGTGTGTTCTGGTCAATACCCTACTTCTGGAGTTGTTTATGGTTAACATCTTTCACACTAGCTATATTGTCAGATGACAATTCTTTAACAAATGCATTTGATGATAGGATCTCAGATTTCTCCATAGCATCAATGGATTTCAATGCTTTCTGATGTGAACCAACTAATTCCTCAAAATATGAGCTTGATTGTAATATATCATCATATCTTCTGGATTGAGTAATCTCACCATCTCTCATTACCTAAAAAAAGTTACAAAAATGTCCTTTGTGAATAGAACTTGGATCTTTTTGTTTCTTCTCTAGGATACATGACTCTTGAAGCCATTACCTGGTTCTTCCCACAGCTAGCTGTCAATTGTAACTTCTCATATTTAATTATTCAACTCAATAGTAAATAGAGAAATACAAACATACCAGAATGAGGTCAGTAGCAAATAAAAACTCCACTTGGTGAGTTACATAGACTACAATTTTTGAATCCAGAATGCCAAGTAGACATTGTTGTAATAGGAAAAGGCTAGATAAAATTACTTGGAAAAAATTGTGTCCCACTATGTGCATCAACAACACTAAATGGATCATCAAAAAGATAGATATCTACATCTTGATATAAAGCCCGTGCAATCTATATCCTTTGTTTTTTCCCACCACTCAGATTTATTCCTCTTTCTCCAATTTGTGTTTGGTCTCCATTCGGTAACAATTCTAGATATTTCTTTAATGCACAAGCCTGCAGCACAATCTCATACCTAATTTTTGAGAAGGAAGGATATCTCTTGGCATACTTTACATATATAGCTAAGTTCAGTGTTGGAGAGTTTATCAAATACACATTAGGTCTCAAGGATGCTACTAGTTTGTGCACATTAGGCACCCCATATATTCTTGGCATTATTGGGCCTTTGCATTATGTCTTTGTTTCCGTTCACTGCTCAACAATGACTCATTTATGATCTTTACCACATCTTATATAGTTTTGTTCATGGTTTCACTTCTTACCAACCAGTAGCTTCCGTTGATCTCTAGATGGTCCTCATTTTATTAATATAATCCTTAGTTTTAAGTACAATATTGGCACTCCCTTTGTCCACTTTGAGAACAATGATCTTCTCATTGTTGTTAAGTTTTTATAATGCCCAGTTTACTTCCTTCAAGATGTTGCTCCTGGGTGGTTTTGTATTCCTTAATATTCTCGAACAGTCCTATCTAATTTCTTCAGCAGTATGATCTGGTCGGTTGAGTATGATATTTGAAAATTTGACTAGTAGTTTCTCATTAGGGATATGGCTAAGGGCAATGCCAATTCTTGGTCTTTACGAAGCCAACTTAGGGTTGTAGCATCTAAGGTAGTTGATGAGAGGTAGGAAACGTTTTGTGATATGAAATGAGCATATGGGACTAAACTCTAAGCTTTATTTGCAATTAACTAGTTTGGCATTTTTCTTCTTTTTTTGAACTAATTCTAGACACTTTTTGAAGGATTTTTGTTGCTAGGTAGTTAAGCTTTGCACTGCAAAGGTAATGTGTTGCATAATTATTAAAGATGTCTTCATCCAACAATAAAAATGAGTATATGGGCCTAAATTTCTATACTTTATTTGCATTTCACTGGTTTGGAAATTTTCTTCTTTTCTTGAACTAGTCTAGACATTTTTGAAGTATAAATATTGCTAGTTAATTGAGCTTTGCATTGCAATGGAATTGTGTTGCATAATTATCAGAGATATCATCTTCCATGTGATATATTCTTCCACCTGGGATGTTTATTTTCTGAAAGGATGAATTGCTGCTTTTATGATCACAATTTTCTAATTAGATCTATTTGGAAAGAAAGAAACATTTTTTGGTGTAACATTTTTCTCTTGAAAGGAAAAAAAACATATAAGCATATTTTGAGATATTGCAGGTTAAGAAATAGGACTTTTGAATTTAAAGGTAGGGTAGATTTTAAAGGAAACATTATTTTTGAAAGTGTTTTGGTCACTTTCAGATCCGGGACTAAATTTTGAATTAGAAGGTCTAAACTTTGTAATCTGGTACTTGTATTTTTAAAGGTGAACCCCTTTTTTCTTGGCTGGGAAGGGTTGAAGCCCTGGGATGGCATCACCCTGGGAATTGTCACCACACAAATGTACCTGGGAATTAGACTTGGGCTAGCAGTGGTAATCTCTTGCCAATTTACTGCTAGACCACTACCCAAGAACATCATATGGTATTTGGTTCTAAATTCAAATAATCTGATTCTATCATTATTCCTTTCTTGATTTACTTTTGTGAATTGGTAAGACATAAAAATTGATGTGAAGTTTGTAGTAACTTTTGTTGCCCTTTGTTCCAAATCCAGTCTTGAGATTTTAGCTACTTGATATTGAAATGGCTAATGAAGAAGACAAAGGGACAGTGTCTCATCATCATCATCAGATTTACTGTTTGACAAGCTAACATATAGGGTATGTAGATGAATATTTTTGTAGATTAATTTAACAAAATAATTTTTCCTTTCTATGTGCATATTAGTTTTTAAAAGTTAATTGTGGCCTTGTTGGTATTTTAACAAGTATTGTGTTTCTTGCATTTGTATATAATACTATGTTGTTAGTTTATAGGCTGAGTGACTACGAATCAAATTACTGATTCATTAAATAATAAATAGTTATTTTCCTTGATTCCATTGGCAACCTGTCATAGTTGCAACCTTGAACATAGAAGGGTGTGAACATTTAAATAACCTTCCTGATTCCATTGGCAACCTGTCACAACTGTAACACTTGAACATGGTAGGGTGTATAGATTTTAATAACCTCCCTCATTCCATTGGCAACTTGTCACAGTTGTAGCACTTGAACATAGAAATGTGTAAAGGTTTAAATAACCCCCCTAATTCTATTTGCAACCTGTCACAACTGCAACACTTGAACATAGAAGACTGTAGATGCTTAAATAACCTTCTTGATTCCATTGGTAACCTATCACATCTGCAACACTTGAAAATAGAAAGTTGCAGAGGTTTAAATAACCTCTCCAATTCCATTTTCAACCTCTCACAGCTGCAACACTTGAATATAATAGGAAATTTTAAAGGTATAAATAACCTCCTTGATTCTGTTGACAATTTATCACAACTGCAACACTTAATAAAATATTGTCACAATTTGAATAATCTCCTTGATTTCATTAGCAACATGTCACAACTACAACACAACACTTGAACATAGAAGGGTGTGGACATTTAAATAAGCTCCCTAATTAAATAACCTCCTTGATTCCATTAGCAACCTATCATAGCTGCAACACTTGAACATAAAAGGGTGTGGACATTTAAATAAGCTCCTTGATTCATTTGGCAACTCGTCATAGCTGCAACACTTGAACATAGAAGGGTGTGGATGTTTAAATAAGCTCCTTGATTCCATTGGAAACCTATCATAGCTGCATCACTTGAACATGGTAGGGTGTATAGATTTAAATAGCCTCCTTGATTCATTGGCAACCTATCACAACTGCAACACTTGAACATAGAAGGGTGTAAAAGTTTAAATAACCTCCTTGATTCCATTGAAAATAGAATGTTAGGATGTGTTCTAGAGCGCTTCATTAATTCAAAGATTTTGAGTGATTCTATGAGATGACATCTCTTTGAGGCATTCTGTCAAACAATTTAGGTGTTTTGTCTACCATTCCACATCTTGCATATATGTCTACTAGAGCATATCCAACTATAACATCTGACAAAAATTCCCCTACTATTATGCTTTGGTGCAAGTTCATAGCCCACCCAGTGTGCATGTCCAACACCAAAGAGAATGGAAAGGTCTTTTTTTTAACCCAACTACACCCTCCTATTATTTCCTTAGAAAAAAGGATGCCTAATTATTACAAGAGATTCATAGAATATCAGGTTCAGATAAAATGAAACATAGACCTCACCTGGAAACCAGAGAGTCTATTAAGTGATTGATTTTTTGTCCAAAGGTTCTCTATGAAAGAATAGATCATTGTCGCTTGACTTATCCATTCCTCTTCATTTTCTCCCAATGATTTTTTAACTCTAACAAATCATTTAGACTTTTCAAAGCTTTTTAGATGAAAAATTAGATGAGTAGGCTTCTGGTAGCTTCCCATTGCTAATTCCAGGGATAGAAACTCTTCCCATGGAACATTCCATAATATTTTACATGGTATTGTAAGCATTTTATTTGATGATGGGCACTAAAAACATATGAACAAACACTTTTATAAGTGCCTTAACCTAGCATGACAATATTTCAAAAAGATGATGCAGTCTAAATGTTCCTCGTATAAATCTGACCATGCAAATTTTGAAGGTTCCATTAAAATATTTGTGCATCCAAAATGTCTCCTTTCTTCTACAAGGTAAAGTACCATCTGCAAAGTCAACAACATACATATCAATGTTCTCTCTTTAATAATGCTCAACAATACGTAAGAAACTAGTGCAATTTGTCCATTAATATGTCCAGATAATTTGAAGATCAATAAAGCACTAGTATGTGAATGGAAACACATTGTCATTGATGGCATGGTTTGTTGGTGTTTAGATGGTGCTGTTTTAGCGCCCACCTAGTCTCAAGCCCTTGCAGGGCTAGTGGGCTTGTGGGCCACTTTACTCGCGCACTTGGACTATTGGTTGTTAGGGGATGGGGCCCCCTGTTTGTGTTCCCACTAGCTGGGCTCGATTAATGCCAATAACTCAAGCTGACAGCCCATTCAAAACCTCAATTTACAGAAAAAAATACATGAAACACATTAATTTATAGGTTAAAGCATAAAGGTGACATGCACTAATTTCTTGAAGAGATTCTCATTCAACCCTGATAACAAGTACAAAACTGATGAAATTATTGAATTGGGCAGTCAAACTTTTAAGGATAGATGATCCAAATATTGATTTTTTTAACAGCTTTCTTGTAAGACTATTGATTTCAACAAATTCACTCACTTATGTTTATTAGTATTTAAAAGCTATTGTTTTATTGCCATACATATGTGTGTGTGATATCCTTATTGTAAATACATTTATATATCATAGTGAATCAAATAATTAGACTAAAACTACATTTGGCATCTGCATCCAAACACACTTGGACTGGACTATACTTACATAAGTCAACACTAAGAACCAAACTATATTTCTAAAATCAGTAATTATGGTGTTATTGTCATTAATGTTTATATCATATTGGTATCCTCAGAATTATTACAAATGGTCAATTTACAAAACCTTAACAAATATTCCGCAAATATTCTTGTTCATAAATAGATAAAATATAAATACAATAATCTGCAGGAAAGTAAAAATTCCCAAGTAAAAAGTGAAAAGGGAAATGACCTACCCAGATGTTTCCCTTTGATTATATTCTTAAAGAATTCCACTACTCTGGATGGCACGTGAGATCCTGATCCTATTTGAAATAGATTTGTTTCCAAATACTTGAAAACATGTACAACTTCCACCAATACCATGCATAGTCAAGGAAACAAAGTCCAAGACTCCACTCATAGGCTGAACAATAATACCCAAGAATGCTCTCCCAAGACCATGTACAAAACCAATAAAACCATGTTCTCTTGCACTTTCCAAAGGTTTAGTTAACACTCCAGAGAAACCAAATGCCACACCCTGTGCTAAAGCCTCAGTGCCTTGTAAAATGCCATCACCAACTCCTGTAATTTTCCTTGAAGAATCCTACAAAAAATCCATAAAAATGTCATATAAGGACAATGAATATGTTCATATTTCTCAAATCTGTGGATTTTTCCTCAATTTAAATATAATTTTTATGTTCACTTGTTTTATACGCAACTGAAGGAATTGTCCATCTGTGGAAAGTTTGGCAAGTTCTTTACTTAGAGATGCCAATGTTGAGCTTGTCATACCAAGTAAATCTACTCCAAAAAGAAAATGCAAGGGATTATGTATCAAATCTCTCCAAATCCGGTGGGTAATTGATAGTAAGACAACACTTTTTCTCATGAACATGTGTTTGTGAACAACTTTCCTAAGATGGATTTGACAAAGCAAAGAGTTGCAATGATCAGGAACATAACTTCAAATGCTGACTTGTTTTCTTTCCGTTTAACATGAATACTTGAAACAATCAATCTAAGATCACAACTATTGATCCATAATTTTGATTAGAATTATTCATATGTGGAAGTTGAATTGAGATGTTGCACTAACCTGCATTTTGACTATATTCCCAATAGTGTCAATTACAAGACTCCAAATACCAAGCACTCCATGAGGCCTTTGGGCAGGTGCTGTCTCTAGTGAAAACTTTAACCTCATTTTTGCTATATCAATCAAACTAACCCATAAAACAAAGTAGTTAAGTAAAGTTCAACCTCAATTACATTGACATTAAAAAGATTTTCCATTTTCATCTTTTAGTGATCTGAATGAGATTAAAATTGCTCTCAAATAATGCTTGAGAATAAGGAGTGCTTAAGAGCTCATTAAAAATCTCTTCCCTTCATCTTGATCCACCCGCAACACCTTGACATAAGAGCAACAAAACAAAGTTCTTTTATATTGATGTTTAATAAAAAAATATGAAATTATTGCTTTGGAATTGTCTGAAATGCTTTTCTTTCTTGCAAAGCAGTAGATTTTGAGGTAGGAATGGAATTTTAACAGTGTTTGTTGTTTCCTCTCTTTAATGTGATAATTTTGTATCTTTCCAATGGTCATGTATCTAGATTGCCTTTGTCAGGTTTTTGAGAGTGGGAATCCCAATGCAAAAGAAATAGTCCTTTCAAACATGGCAACAACTTTTGATCAGATTCTGTTATAGTTTGAGGTTTGCTGCTTCAAATCCTCTCTATGTAATTTTTTATGCTTTAGTTCCTAAATGATGTAAAGAAAAAAAAATTAACACATTACACTATATTTACTCATTTGAACAAATGCATAATTTCTTTTTTTTCTTCCTTTATTTTAGGATCCTTTCACATTTTCTAATTATCATAGAGCAATACAGGAGCCTTTTGATTACTACATGTTTGGACAAAATTACATTTGGCCATTGATTGATTTCAGGTATTGTTGTTGTGATTCCCAAGAAGGTTTTAGTTCTTGTTTTTTAATATGATAGGATTGGTTGTATCTCATAGGAGGATTTTTTATTGTAGATTTAAGCAGTATTTGATCACCCCTAATAATAGAGAGGTAGATTATTTTTCCTATTAACTATGTAGTTTTGACAAATGAACAATAAGGTTATTTTGATTTATGAGACTAAAAATGACATCCTTGAGTAAATTTTTGAATGTAAGGGAGGTTTTCTATATGTTAGGCTTGCTAGGGGAATTGGATTGCTCAACAAGAAAAGATTTCTAAATTAATTTAGCTCTAACTCTATGGGAAAAATGATAGTTTGATGGACATACACAATTCTACCTGTATGGGAGTGATGAGAGTTGGATGAAACATCTAAAGAGGTTCCAAATATGCTAGAGGAAAGCTATGAGGAAACTAAATTGATAATGTTTGAAGTTTTTTTTCTTTCCTAGATGTTGAGTCTAATTAATAAGTTTAATGTTGTGTTGCAACTTGTAGTTGAGTATGTTGATATGATAAAGGCTAGCATTGTCCATCCTCTAAAAGTTATCAGAATTGCATTAGTTTATGCAGAAAGGTAAAACTATTTATCTTTATTATAATTAGTGGAACTTGTAACTACAATATCTGATAAAAATCTACTTCCAAGTATGTTTTTGATGTGCAAATTTTGAAACCTTATTTTTCAGGTTGCAGCTCCAAATTGGAGAAGTAAAAGGTGAATACCAACGAGAAATATTTTGGAGGAGCCGAAACTAATAGTGGCGGGAAAGTTGTGGATTTGCAAGGGGATTAAATGGGTCGAGCCCCTATTGGAGGTCCCTGCCCTTCCAAAATGACTGCAAATAAGGAAGGGGAAAACAATATAAGTATATGAAAATAGAAGTATTCTATTTATATAGTGTTAGTAAGTTGTACAATGTCATTGAGACATTGAATGTAACCAATGAAATTTTGATTTTCCAATCAGGTTTAATAAAGTAAATTTTTAGAGTGGTTTTTTCTCCACTCATAAATACTATGTTGTTTTGTTTGATCAATCATATTTGTTCAAGAATTTTAGTCTATATTTCATGGTGCTTCTTCAACATTTGAATATCTATGATACTTGAATTTTATATGCATTAATTTGTGAGGACTAATTAAGTTAGATTTGATATGTAATGACTAAAGTAATGACTTACATGATTAAATATATGACTAAATTAATGACTAAAGTAATGACTAAATATATGACTAAATAAATGACTACCATGACTAAATAAATGACCAATTAACAACAATAAAATTAATCACTAAATTAATCACTAAATATATGACTAAACAAATCACTACCATGACTAAATAAATGGCTAAATTAATGACTAAATCAATGACCAAATCAATGACCAAATCAATGACTAAATAAATGACTAAAATAGTTTAGTCATAAATTTGGTGGTGCTATAAATGACTACAAATAAACCACTAAAATATTCACATGACTAAAATTAATGACTAAAATATATGACTAAATAAATGACTAAATAAATGACCAAATCAATGACCAAATCAATGACTAAATTAATGACCAGATAAATGACTAAAATAGTTTAGTCATAAATTTGGTCATGTTATAAATGACTGGCAATAAACTACTAATGGTCACATGACCAAAATTAGTCATATATATGCAATTTTTAGTAGTTTATTTAGTCATATATTATTGTTTGTGTACTAGTGATTGGATCTATTTTACCATTATATTTTTCATACTTTGGGAATTCAAAATGTTTGGGAAAAGAATCATGTTGATGGATTGATCAAAAGGATATGGAAAAATGTCTTGTAGTAAGTACCGTTTTGAGGTTCCCATTTGCATGCCAAGCATTCGTTGTTGGAGGTTTTTCATTTGAAGAGTTAATGCAATCACTTGTTCTGAATCATTTTTAGGATTTTTAGGAGGTGCTTTCAATTGATTAACATAAAAGTCATTAGGAAATTTGACACCTTGTTTAGCCAACATTAGTAAGTACTTCTCCCCATTTCTTTCAAAAATATTTTCTAAGCACTTGTGGAAATTTGGATCTTGTTCAACATTTTGGATGTCTTCCTTAGTTATTTCATCACCTTCAGTGTTGTGGCTTCCATGGAAAGGATTCTCTTCAGGTTCAACCATGGTGTTTTGGGTTTCAATGTTCAAAGTTTTGATGTTTGGAGTTTCAATATTTTTAGTTTTGATGTTGTGAGTTTTGATGTTTTGGGTTTCAAGTTCTTTTTCCTTGAGTTTCTCCTTTTGTAATCTTGTTTGAATGCGCATACAAGTGTTACACTTTCACTAAAATTTGATCTTTGTTTGGAAGAGTGCCAAGGATGAAAACTAAGTCAAATAGAATGAAAAATTCTATTGATGAGACTAAGTTTGATTTGATTATACAACTTTGTTTCATGATGAAAGGATGACAAATTTTGATGATGAAACTTAGCTTAACAATCAAAGGTGTGATAAGTTTGATGATATAGGCACTTTGAGATGTTAGATCTTGGTTTAGTTTGGAGAATTCTACTTGTAGAGGTCGGTTTTAAAAAAATTAGACTTTGTGGTACTTGAGGAATGTTTCTGTTTTGGAAAAGATTCCAAATTTTGGCTCAAACTGTGAAACAGAGGATAAATTTAACTCTTGGGTTTTGCATTAAGTAGATGTGCTAAAATAGAGCTTGGATGCGCTAAAAGATTTGGTAGATGCATTATAAGAATGCATGGATGCACTATAACAAAGGATGTATGTGCCAGTATATTGACTTAATGAGCTATAAAACTACCTGAATGTGCTAAAACAATAAATGGATGTGCTATAAGACTGGACAAATGCACTATAAAACTGACTGAATGCACTAAAATAGTAAATGTATGCATTGGAAGACTACACAAATGCAATATAAGATTGGTTGAATGTGCTAAAATACTGATTAGACACACTATAAAATTGGTTGTATGCACTAGAATAGAGGGTGAATGCACTAAAGAACTGCACAAATGCGCTATAAGACTAACTGCATGCGCTGGAACATAGTATGAATGCACTAATCTGGAAAATTTCAATGTTTTTGATAGTTTGTTTTTTTTTTATTTGAATCTAAGTGTTTCCAAGGTGCAATTTGTTGAACAATGGATTTTACTTTGTTTCCAATTTACAAGTGAGAATCATGTGTTCAAATGGATGATTTCTTAATCATGACTTCAAACATAGCAGCAAGTTGTCAAATAGTTGTGTCAAGCCTAGTAACTAAACATTGAGTTTGTATTCAAGAATTTGGTCCAATTCTTTCAATTTCCATGGGTATAACACAAGAGAAGACAATACAAGAACTTTTCTATTCTCAGAGGTCACTTAAAATATTACAGCGCACATCTTAAAACTATGTCAGCTCACACAACCCTATCACCCCCTAGAGGGTGCCTATGTTTTTTCCTTTCCTAGGTCTTAACCAAAGCTGAATCCTCTTCTTTTGGCTAGTAATCCCTGATGATTATATGGTGAGTATCTTGGGGGTAGATTCTTCCCTCCCCTTGCACTGTGATATAGAAAGTGTTTAGAAACTGACTCGGTTGGCTTCTACACTATAGTTCATAGAAAGGGTTTTTGTTTCATATAGAAAATGATAAACTCCCTCAAGAGACCTCCCAACCTTTAGAAAAAGGGCTTTGGGAATGGTTATCTTGCACACTACTGTCAAATTGCAAACTTTCCCTGAATTCACTTTTGATTATACTAGGTTGGAAAACTTGGCTTTAGTTGTTCCCACTTAGGTTGTTCTCATAAGGTGAGTACTTTTTCCCACTACGAAAGGGCTTCTAAAGGTGTTAATAAAGCATAAAATAGCGAGTCTAGCATTTTGGTCACCTAGTTAAGGGGAAAGCATAGGTGTATCACTTCAAGCACGAAAGACAAGGGGTTCTTTAACCTTTTAATTAAACTAGGTTTCTAATTTAATCAAAAGAAATAATTCAAATAACTCCATCCCCTATATACATCATCAGTAGTTGCATAAATTTGTCTTTGACCAGAATATAAAAGTATCTGCAAGTAGAAAACACCAACTAGTTCTCAGGATTTTCAAGATTTTGCAAATTTTAACTGATGTGCTAAAACAATCATTCTATGCGCTAAAAGAACTAACCAATGCACTTTTAAAACTAATGTATATGCTAAAAGAACTATTCAATGCACTATAACAGATATTGAATACGCTAAAAGAAAGAGTGAATGTGCTAAAATACTCCCTATATGCGCTAAAACAATTACTTGATGCGCCGAAAGAAATATCGGATGTGTTGTAACATACCCCAGATGCACTGAAAGATTTGTCATATGCACTATAACGGAGATCCAATGTGTTGAAATATTTGTCGTATGTGCTAAAAGAACTCTCGGTCATGCTAAAAGATCATGTCCAACTTGTTCACAAATTTTTTTTCTAGAAATTTGTTAAAAAATGGGGTTGAGCCCTAGGGTGGGTTCCATTTTATGTGTGTAAATTTGTGGAATTAGTAAATCAATAATAAAACAACACAAACATCGATGAGACATATTATATTAAAGATTTGAATCATAAAGTTAATCTAATTGCAAACAAACCAAATCTCTAAAAATGTTCCATTGTTCTCTATTCTTAAGGATTCATTAAATCATATTGGCTCTCAGATTTTATGTGTCCACTATGATTGTTAGAATGACAACCTAATAAATGAGATGCTATTGAATACAATAATCTAAGTTCCCACATGAAACTATGTGAGTGCCATGATGCTATGATATTAATGTTGTTGTGATGAAATAAAGATTATACTAAGATTATGATGCTAAATGCTATGATAAGAATGTTGTATGAAAGCTAAGATAATAACTAAAATGAAACTATAATTGAGACATGATTCTAAGTTAGAATGATAAAAAAATATAAATGGTAAATGCTCCAACTATGAATGCTCCAAATTGCTCCAATGTTATTCCTGCGTAATAAATTTGCTAAAAGATGTGATGCAAAATGTTGTAGCAAGGGGTTGTATTTATAGGACTTTCAAGGCATCTTGTGATGTGGCAACAATCAATGGTAGAGATTCAAACATGAGAGATGAATGGTGGAGATGGAAGAATCATGGAGGATGTTCCCTTGACCAAAGGCAACATGCCAAATGTATGAGGGAATCAAGTGTGTGAGATGGCCAAGTGTCCAACATGTGCCTAAATACAAATTAGAAATTTAAATATTAGTCATATTTAAATACATGTGACATTTGATGAGGTGGCAAGAGGGAAAGTTGTAGACATGTGCTTAAATTTAAATTTGGGATTTAAATTTAATGAAAAGATTATTAATTAAATAAAACAAACTATGTGAATTTGTTTATTTAATTAAAATAGAAGAATGTGATTTTATATTTGAAGAATTAGAAGAGTATGAACTATAAAAATAAATTGAGAATCTATTTATAAGTAGATGAAATAAAATGGGTCATTAATTAATTAACTAGTATTTAATTAATTAATTGTCTTGACTGATTTTAGGTGTATACAGTCATTTCTAGAAGTTAGTTATAATGGAGTCATGTCTCATTATTTACTTTTAGTTATCTAGGCATTTAATATTTCTCTCATGCATTTAATATTTGCATTGAGAATTTAATGCATGTGTCTTAGGTTGTTAGGACTTAGTTGTCTCATGAGATAGGATTAAGACACTTATCATGATCTTGTCTAATCATATTCCTCGCCTTTCCTATATAAGCAAGGCTTCATATGTACATTTCATCAATCCAAACAACTTAGCTGAGATATTTTTCATTTGTGTAAGTCCAGTATATTATTGCAATCTTGAGTATTGCATATTGGCCACATCTTGCATCTATTGTTGCAATTTCATGTTCTTTCTTTTCCCTCTTGTGGAAGGTTTTTTTGGGGTTTTTGTAGATGATCTTGGAGGCTTGAGTCCTTTAGTAACTCAAACATGTTGTATGAGCTACATCTCAACTCCTACATGGTATCAGAGCTTTAGAGTTGCAAAACCACTTCTTAATTATGAGGGTGATTCAAGCTTAATCTTTTGTAAAGTGTGTACTAGGTAAAAATGGACCTCATCATTGAGTCCAGAAGGCCCCAAAACCCCCATTTTCATATATAATACTTCATATTTTCGTGCAAAAAAAATATCTTTTTTGTGTGACTATCTTAAATCTGACGACCAAATGATCGTTAGAAAAAAATCTGTTAAATTTGATGGCCAAATGACCATCATATGACACTATTAAATTTGACACTTAGTCAAATGTTAGTATTTATTGTCTTAAATTTGATAGCCAAATGACCATCAACAGATAGCTCCATTTGGACCCCTTCTCCATTGGTAGTTTTCATTTTGGAGGAAAACTTCAAAGGCTCATAACTTGGTCATACATACTCCTTTTTCAAGCAATTTTTATTTATTTGGGGTATCATTTTTTGTTCTACATAGTGGTGCAGTTGGTTTTTGAAATGGTGCCTAGTTGGTTCTAGAATTGCATATTTTTAGAGCTATTGCAGAGCCATTCTCACTCATACGGTAACATTTTTGAGGGATTTTTTTTTAAAATGCATAATTTTTCATGTAATTTCTATTGTTGTGATCAGATTGATCTCATTCTTTGTAAAAAAATTACTTTGAGCTTGAGGCCAAATTTGGCAATCTGTATGCACTAAGATCAAGTCCAATTCACTATTTTTGGCAAGTGGCACCTATAATCACACTAAGTATAAAGTGCCACAAATCATATTTTCTTGGGGATTTTTCTTGATTGAGTGATTTGGGGGGGTCTCTTGGTGTATTGCTTTGATATTTTTTCTTGTGCTCTCTTCATTTTTCATGGATCATTCTAAGGTTCCTTTGCTGACATCATATAACTACTCAACATGGCATCAACATGCATGGGTCATATTAATGAATGAGGTTCACTCTCTATATGTTGAGAATAAGGTACCTGAACCTACTGATGATGAGAAAAATATTAAATGGATGATTGAGCATACCAAAGCTCCTGGATGTCTTCACAAACTAGTTTCTCAAGATTTTTTGTTCCAAATTGAATCATGCACAAATTCTCATGAGGTTTGGGAAACGT
This sequence comes from Sequoia sempervirens, assembly GCA_007258455.2. NCBI lineage: Eukaryota > Viridiplantae > Streptophyta > Pinopsida > Cupressales > Cupressaceae > Sequoia > Sequoia sempervirens. Next base: position 369,651,682 of record VDFB02105785.1, read on the forward strand.
TGAAAATATTATATGGTTCTATAGATGAAGTTAGAGGCTATCAAATTTATAATGAGCTAATGAGCCTTGATCCTAAGAACTTTGACAACATCCAAGACTACATCACTAGGGTTAATTATCTAAGGGAGCAATGTAAAGCATGTGGTATTGATAAGAAGAACATTCAATTGATCAATCTACAATTCATTGAACAAACTTGGTCCTAATTATGTTGCTTTTATTTCTAGAATTCATAATCATAGGTTGATTATGGGGTCTACATATACTACACCATCATTTGCATCATTTTTTGAGATGTTGATACATGAGCAACAAAAGATTATCTTGATGGGTTTCATCAAGTCTTCTAAATCTCAGGCATTAGTGGCTAGTTAGGTGAAAGAATCAGATACTACTGATAAGAAGTCAAAGAAAAAACCACATTCAAATCAACCAAGGGATAAATCTTCTTCCTTAAATAAATCATTTAATAAGGATAAGTCCACTTGTTTGTATTGCAAGAAGCTTGGGAATGATGAACATTCTTGTTACAAGAAGAATCTTGATGAGTTCAAGCATCTTCTCAAAAAGAATCATATTGATTTTCCTTCTACAATGTCTAGGTCACCTTCTTCTTCTGCATCTTCAAAAAAGTCTAATAAGGGAAAAGGTCATGTTGATTTGGATACTACATCAAGAAATAAAAGGAAAGATCTTTGTACTTTTTTAGTTCTAGGATCGGGGAGGTGGTCATCATATGGCATCTTCACAGTCTATGTTCTCTTCTTTTGAGCCGTGCACTATGTCTCCTATTTTGATGGGAAACAATACATACATGAGTGTACTTGGAAAGGGATCTATTAGCTTAGGGGAAAACACCTTCTAGTATGTTTTGTGTGTTCTTTATTTGATGAACAATCTTCTTTCCATTTATCAAATTGCACATGGTGGAGATGGGAGGACTATGGAGTTCACTCTTGATTCTGTTATCATTTGATACTTGGAGAGTAGAGAGATTATTGTTTCTAGGATGGTTGATCATTCATCTCGGTTGTATTCCTTTGCGGTTTTTTCTTCTAATGGTGAAATTGTTCCTTCAACTGTTAATCACACTTCTAGTGTGAACCATGATTCAGAGGAGACATTTTGCTTCTTGAACTTGGTTGTTCTCACATCCAATCCCATTCTTGTGCCTTGCATTTCATCGATTCCATCTTTTGTTGCAGTTGATGATGCTCATATTGATACAAGTTTGGCCTATTGTAATTCAGTGTAGCAGGATCTACATCATCTTCCAGCTACATACATTTGGGATGCATACTTGATAGAGATTGGTGGGTTGTTTGTTAAGTCTCATATTTCAGATTTTGGAGACACCATTGATTGTGTACATCTTCTATTTGATGAAGACAATTATTTTTCAGTTGTTGGAGGGAATACTATAACCCTCTTGTTCATTCTCTACATGATCATTATTTTCATTTTTATATAAGTGTGGATACTTTTGGACAACATGTGGAGGAGGCTTCTTTAGAGGAGGTGGTTTCCTTGTCTTTGGAATGTGTTTGATATTCACCTCTAGGAGGTTTTGGATTGACATCTTCAGTTGTGTGGGATAAAATATTTTTTTCAAGTTTTTCAGCTTTTGACATCGACATGGAGATACTTGAGAATTTCTTAGAGATATCATTTATCATTCTTCTTCCCTCATATTCCTTTTTGGAATGGAAAAACATCCTGCATATCATATTGGTTTTGTTTCTTCCTAAGGGGAGGAATGTTGTTCAGTGAGATTGGATCAACTTCAACATTCAATGTTGAGATTCTAATATTGTAGGAGACTCACCATTGAGGGGGGACTACATGGTCTCTCTTCTTCTCTCTTATGGGGGGGTCTTTTTCCTAGGATAAGGTTTTGTCCCTCTCATGCATAATTGAGATTATTTTGTATTTCTTATCTATTTTGGGGAGGAGCATTGTCCCACTAGGTTTTCTCCTTTTCTCTGGTTGCGATATATTTCTTTGTATTGCACTTGTACATGGGTACCTAACATGGCCTCATATCCAAGACCCTTGTTTTCATCATTTTCATAATAATTACACTTCCTAAGTTGTACTTATGGGGGTGTTGATGCAAATGAGATTATTTCCTCACTAGTTATTAGTGGGGACCTATTCACATTATTATAAGTTTACTTAGGAGTTAAGTTTCTTATTTTTTATTTCTAGTTGTCATGTCTAGAAGTTAGTTATAATGGGGCCATGTATCATTATTTACTTTTAGTTATCTAGGAATTTAATAATTCTCTAATGCATTTAATATTTGGAGTGAGAATTTAATGTGTGTGTCCTAGGTTGTTAGGACTTAGTTGTCTCATGTGATAGGATTAAGACACTTGTCATGATGTTTTATAATCCTATTCCTCACCTTGCCTATATTAGCAAATATTCATATGTACATTTCATCAATCCAAGCAACTCAACTGAGATATTTTTTTGTTGTGTAAGTCCAATATATTATTACAATCTTGAGTAATTCATATTGGGCACATCTTTCATCTATTGTTGCAATTTTATGTTATTTCTTTTCCCTCTTGTGGAAGGTTTTTGTTGGTTTTTTGTAGATGAACTTGGAGGCTTGAGTCCTTGAGCGACTCAAACATGTTTGATGAGCTATATCTCAGCTCCTATAGACTGAACATGTCCCCCCAAGTATTGCTTCAATAAATTAAGTACAATCAAGATCCCCCTTATGAGAGAAAAGAAGAGACAATGAATCGTCTCATAAGGAAGTAGCTCTTATGCCAAAGTTGAATGCATGAAGTAGAATATTGAAGATGATCCAAAATCAGAAAATAATATTCCTCCCTTAGGAAGAAACAAATCCAATGGAAAATGTAGATGAAAATACCTCAAGATATATGGGAGTAAAGGTCTCATGATGCATTCCTTAGAAATTTTCTCAAGTGTTCACATGTCTAATTCAAAAGATATCATATCAAATGAAGCAAATCCAAACAACTATGAAGATTCATGCAAAGAAACATCCAAAGGAAATGATAATGTGATAATAGGTGTGTTGTATTTTTCATCAAAGAGGAAGTGAATATCCTCAATCACATCCCTAATAATTTTAATGTGTGACTCAACAAATAACTCTACAATGTCTAATAAAAAATTATCCCACAAAGATAAAACTTGAAAGGAAAGTAACATTATATTGAACTAAAATAATATGTGAAAGTGTGAAAGGTGGAAGTTCAATACAAGTCTCATGAACCAAGGTGGATATAAGTACTGTTGCACTCATGGAACACTGAGAGGGGGGGTTGAATTAGTGTTCAACAATATTTAAATATCAATCCAGATCTTAAACCATTTACAACACTTAAACAAAAGTAACGATGCAAGCACATGAAGGAGACAAACAAAACACCATAACACCAAGAATTTTACGTGGAAACCCTATTAGGGGAAAAACCACAGTGGAGATTAATCCACAATTTATACTTTGTTAAAATTATGAGAAAATAAGTAATGCGCATGCATTCAGGCACACTGCCTAGAGCTCACTGCTTACATTAAGGATCACTTCCTTAAAAAATGATTGAATTACAAAAAAATTGAACTAAGAAATATGACATCTGATAATGCTTGGTTTTAGTTCTAGTGAAGCTCAGTAATAGATCTTCTATCCTTTTGACTGATTAGATACTTTTACTCTGCTCTTCTTTAACTCACATCACAAAATATTTAATGCACAAGTGAAACTATGCATAAATTGCTCAATCGCCCTTCTAATATTGACAACACACACCTACTCTTTTCTTTCACACACTTACCACAATTCAAAATGAATTAACAATCTCATATATATAACCGCTACCAAGATTTCAATCACTTCAAGTTAGCTTCAATAAAATATGAAATATTCTCTAATGATTGGCTCAAATCACAAATTATATTTAATGTGAACCCATCAAAGTCATGAAAACCATAGATGGGACCTAATAAATTTTTTTCAAACACCCAAACATTTAAAAAATTACTCCTTATACATATGTGACATGACAAATTCACTTAGTCGACCTTCAAGAACAAATAAATAGAAAATCATCCTATCGGATCTCCTAACTCATACATTGATTAATGTGACACCAAAAAACTTAGCAGTAGGGTAGTATAGATGATTAATAACATTCTTCAAGATCCACAACTAAAAATGATGATCCGGTGAAGCATACATATCAACATACTAACCGGATATCCTATTCTTCATTTTCTATGCTGGTAAAACTCTGATCTTTACTCCGCCTGCCGGTATGAGCGAATCCTGATCTACAAACCAAAATAATGACTTAGGTTGCCATCAATGACAACACTAGAAGCCATATTCCAACAAACAATCCATATTCAAACAATCTCCCACTTTGGCATTGATGGCAACCATTAGTGAAAAATGACTAAGTGTCAGAACCAATATGATTACACTCTCTCTCCCCATTTTACATTTCAGAATTTCAAAATTCAAAACACATCTCCCCCTTAGAATGATAAAGCATTTTCCACTGCTCTCTCTCCCCCTTTGACATAAATAAAAATATTTTTCACTACACTTGCTCCCTCTTTCAAAAATTCAAAATTTTGATCAAACTTTGAAGAAATACAACTTCTACTCAAGTCAGAAAATTATCTTGTACTTATCTTTCATTTTCAGAAGAAAAATATTCCATGCTTCCACTAAAATCCCAATGATTATGACCAATTTTTTGTTCTTAGATGTCCTGTTGATAATCTAAATAAGAGATTCTAGAATTTTGATTGCCTCTTCTAATTTTTCTCCTTTCCTCAGAACCTTAATTAGCTACTCCAACCTGCATTCAGTTAAGTCCTTCACTATCCAAAAGGTGTCCACAAGGTTGTTTTTGGTGAAGTGAACTTTTTCATTCTTAGACTACAATTCTTGAATCCTTTTCTTAACTGTACCACCCTTACCTGAAACATATTATAATCCTAACCAATTTTGATCAACTCAGCTTCCATCTGCTCCAACTTTTCCTTGTATCTCCCAACGACATGAGGCCAATGAAGACAATAGTTGTAAATGTTATTTTCTGAATTTATGCATTGCCTCAACACATTCATTTTCCTTTTCAATTTGGTAAGAGATAGCCTAAACTGCTCCTTCAGATGTAGAATTATTTCTTCCTCTTTCCTATTTGGGGACTCAAAGACCATAACATCCTTAATAAATTTGATCATCTCTTTAGAAAATACATTCTACAAACTCTCCAAAATAATGTTATTGTGTACAAAATAAGTAATCAATGTGCTCTTGATCAAGTCCTACTCATATGAGGGTCTCTCAGACCATAAGTCAATAATTTTCTGCATCCCCTCTTTCTCCTAAACAAGCTACAATATATTTTCTTTAGATAAAACATCTTCTTCTTCACTTCCTTCTACCATTACTATATCTAGTTCAACTGTTTCCAACTCTTCCCTTGGAGTGTACTCATCATATTCCTCATCTGGTATATCCACAATTACTTGTTCTTTACCTTTTCCTTCAATTTTTAGAGACTTGTGTGTTGGAGGAGTGTAAACAACAATCTCTTCTAATATTTTCTTCTTCCTTTCCATTTCACCGAAAGAGGATCCAACCTCAAGTGGTTTTATTAGAATGGAAATGCTAATTGCACCAAACTTCCCTAGAAATTCCTTAAAGAAATCTACATAATCTTGCTCACATTTTTCCAAAGTATTAGAATGTTAAAATTTTTGTTTTCAAACTGGCTCATTATCTTTCCAAACAACATTATCAATCTATGGAAAACAATTTAGAAAATACATCACAAGACATATGACCAGGGTACCAAACCTGAAGGGGTAATTTGCCTCCTTGGTAAGTTGCACATTTTCCACCAATTGATCTTTTAACAATCTGCACATATCAAAATATTTATCCTCCATAATCATTTTATGAGAGATATAAACTGCACTTGCCAAAGTTTCACCTTCCCTGTTCCTGAAAAATATTTTGTATGAAATTCCATGCACAATGTACCTTGTTATCAGATCCTTGATCGTCAAAATTATCAAAGCCCTCTGATCTCTAGCTACTTCGATTAGGGTTTCGACCTCCTTGTTCCGAATTGACTTTTTTTTTAGAATATCCCCAACATTGCATAATCTAGTTAAATTCTTGATTACCTCTTTCAAAATTTGATAGGATTTATCCAGAGTAAGAATGCCATCATTTAATCTATTCAAGATAAACCTAACGAATTCCACATTAGAAAAATAAGGAAATTCACTCTAAATGTCCAAACTTCTATGTTTCACACCTTCAAGCCATTTTAATTCATTGACTGGAAACATATTTCTCACATCCCTAATCTTCTTATTGCTACATTCACCCAAATTTACCATTCCTTTGATTTTCTTCACTTTTTGTACTGAATGAGTTTCTACCAAACACCAAACTAAGTGAGAATTTTGTAAGCAATTGGAATACCTGACGAATTCATCGCCAAATTGACCTTTACTCCTTCAAAATTCTGCTCTAGAGGCTTTCCTTCTATTCTTCTTCCATGCAAGATGACAAATGAGGGTTCCAAATACCCTTTTATAGCTTCATACCTAACCTTTTCACTACATTAAATGTTTTTTCCCTAGGAGTTTCGAGTACTTTTTTTCTCAGATAGTGACAAAAGAATTCATCTACATACCTTATACACAAGTGATCATGGATATATTTGTAAACCTTTAGCACAACTACTAAAAATTCCTAAATTTTGATGCCAACTACCGATTAGGGGGACAAGGATTTTCTTGAAAATCTCCCCCTAGGCCAATGGCCTAAGATCAATTTTTGGAGGAATTACCAGAAGCAGATTCTAGTGCAGGCCTATTTCCTTCATCAAATTCACTTTTCCTTACCCATGTTTTCTGTAACGCCAAATAAAAGCTTTGCACAATAGACACACCAGAATCAAGATTAGAAGCACACACGCATACAATACTAAAATCTAACATGCAAATTCATACGTTAAGCAACAAAGAACATGGGAAAGTAAAAACGTAATTAAAACTAGAACAATCTCATCAATTTTCAAACGTATTTCCATGAATTATCTCGATTTCCCTTCTCCATTTCGCTTGTATGGTATAATTGCCCTCAGATTTTCAAGTAATTCTTGCAAGTATAGCCTAAGATAGTGATTAGCAAAATATCGAAGATTCAAGACAAAAGTGCTCTCCAAAGTTACAAAATTTGCGAGAGAGATTGGAATGAAGAATGACAAATCAATTTATAGAAAATTGATTATTCGAACGACAGGCCAAGATTGAAAGATCAACAGACGGTTGAGATTGACTGATTAGACATGCATTCAGATAACTGATAGAAGTGACATGAGTGATTCGAATTAGAAATAGAATTAAAGATTAAATAAATGATTTAATCTTCAGTTCGGCATTCGAAAACATAAGAAATATCTTTGCATGACAAAGATGAAGATTGATTAAAGCAACTCTCTGTTTGAATGCACGCACAACACTTAATTAATTAAATAAGAATATTTAATTAATTCGCATGTACACACAATTGAGTTAGAAGTGGATGATTGAATGGTTAGACGAAGAGATTACTCAAAGACGCCACTCAGACATTAAATCAATAGTTAATTGAACGATTAAAATAGATGTCGAGTTGAGTAAAAGTGAATACTTAGATAACTCACATAATTATCTAAAATATAGAAGAATGTGTTAAAATAGAATTAATGAATTAAATAATTTATTTAATTCAAGACTCGATATTCGAAGGATAATTAAATAAATAATATTTATTTAATTAAGGAAAGGGATTTAAATGAATAATTAAATAAATTATGAATTTATTTAATTATAGTTGAAATATGATAAAGAGAAATTAAATAATAATTTATTTAATTTAACCAAGAATAAGGTTAATTAGTAACATAATTAAATAAAAATTGTTTATTTAATTAATCGATAGAATAAAGAAAGTGTGAATTAATTAAATAATTAAGATTATTTAATTAATAGAAGAATTAATAAAAGATGAATTAATTAAATAATTGACATTATTTAATCATGACCATGAAGAATAAGAATTATGAAGAATATAGAAGTCGCAGGCTAATAACCAGATTTCGGTGTCTACATTTGCCCCTCTTTGATACAATGTCGTTTAGGCGTTGTGTCAAAGAAAATCAATGAAAATATGCCCTAGTCAAGCTTCGGATTAGAACAGGTGAAGGTATGCCCCCTCGGGAAAATTGACAAATTTTCGAAATGTTCAGAAAAATTTGGAAATGCGCCCGATTAGTCCAGTAGATAGGCAGAAATGCAATGCAGTTGACGGAATTGGGTTTGGAAATGGGAGGGATGGGTACGGGATGATAGAAAATGGAAGTTTACATGGCCAGAAGGAAGGAAATGCCACCTAAGTCTAGGTATATATTGGAATTGGGGTGAAAAACTATTCATTTGCACCCACCTAGCTGAGAGATTTGAAAAGTTTGCTCTGACTTTCAGTGAGGATGTCTCCAGTTCTAGCCACCCATCATCGTGCCTACAGGATCAGGATGTTCCAGAGACCAGCCGGCGCAGACCCCCCGGTATGGACCTAAAACTTGTCTTTTGAAAATTTTTAAGTTTCGCGCATTTTAAGGTATTTATTTCATTTTTAGTTGTGCATCACATTTTAATTTGCACCGCATCTGTATGTGTGAACGACGCATCTGTTTGTGAAAAGCTGCATGTGCATTTTAACGCCGACCGCTTTAGGCTTAGTTTAGAAAAGAACTGCATGTGTTTATTTTGTAACGCATTTGATATTTGTGATGCGCATTTGAAATTTTGCTATGCATGTGCATTTTATTATATGCATTTGTTTATTTTGAAACGCATGTGATTGTTTGAAATGCATATGCATATTTATATCCGCATTTGCTTCTTTTGATACGCATTTGAGATTATGCAACGCAAATGTTGATTTTAGCACACATTTGATAATAATTAACTGCATTTGATTAATAATGACGCACTTGTAATTTGTGAACCGCATTTGTATAAAAGCGACGCATGTGATAAAAAAATGACGCATCTGCAAAATAAAGACGCATTTGCATTTTATGTCAAAACATTCATTTTCCACTAGGGTAGATGATTCAGGCTAACATGAGACATGTTGTTGCAGGTTGTTCTTGACTCTATCTACACACGTGAGTCGAGACCCATGACATTTCGATTCAGAGACAGCTTACGGCCGGCCGAGCGACGGACTTTATGGCATTTGGGTTTGTTGCACGTGACCGATATGCCCTAGATTAGGGAAAATCAGGGTTTGCTGACAGCACTATGTGAGCGGTGGCACTCGAAGACATCGTCGTTCCATCTTCCGACTGGAGAGGCTACAGTGACTTTGGAGGACGTGTATAGGATTCTGAGACTACCTATTAGAGGCACACGGGTAGTCTATGATACCCAGAGGGGTATAGCTGAGATGTGCAGATACTACCCCCACGCTGACGTTGGACAGCCAGGGGTGGACGACTATGAGATCAGATGGCGGGTGTTGGCCCAGAGGTATAGACAGTTAGACTGTCTAGTGGCGACCTTGATAAGTGGTATAGTACTACCGGACCACCGAGGACATGGATTCCCTGTGGGATGGGGTGAGATGCTAGTGGGCATGCTAGAGCGCCGAGTTGTATATACTTGGGGTTCGTGTGTGCTGGGGATGCTATACTTCCACCTTCATGACATTGCCTATAGAGAGGCACAGTCAATGAGCTGCGGCACCACGCTCCTGATGGTATGGGCGTGGGAGCATATTGCTATCTTTAGACCACCGGTGATAGTAGATCTAGCTTGTGGAGCGCCATACGCCTTTCGGTATGCAGGAGCCACTACTCAGCACCACATTGGAGACACGGGCTATTATAGACATGCTATAGACCTGATGCAGGAGTTTACATGGAGACCGTACCTAGGCTGTGAGGTGTGGTCAGATGAGGGTGAGCATTTGCCATTTTGTCGACAGACACAGTATTTAGTGGGACGGACAGTGTCCCATATGCACATCATAGAGCGGTAGTTGCCGGACTGGGTCTTGAGACAGTATGGAGAGGTATAGGATGTACCTCGAGGGAGAGCAGAGTTTGCTCGGTCTTCACGAGAGGTCCTATTATGGGGGCCAGAGATTCCAGTTGCCACGGTAGAGGCAGATATTGATGGATTACAGGCACAGGCATGGGGATGGAGGGGTGGACCAGCAGATCCAGGGATGACTCTAGCTTATGATCAGTGGTGGGCATTACACAGGCCGACTCCTTTGACAGATCCAAGGCAGCCAGCACCAGTAGAGCGGTGTGTTAGAGGTTCCAGAGGCAGATGCGGCAGAGGAGGTGGTCGAGGAGGTAGAGGAGGCCGAGGGGGAGGTGGGGATGATGGCAGAGGTGGCCGACATGGAGGCAGGAGAGGGAGACGTGGTCGACGGGGACGAGGAGCAGCCTTGTCACTGATCTGAGAGGAGAGGGGAGGAGAGGAGGATGTGGCCATGCTAGATGTAGCCAGAGGTGGCGAGGAGGAGCAGCCGGCTGAGGCAGTTATCCCAGACATCCCTGACATCCCAGCAGAGGCAGAGGCAGGTGCCGAGGAGGTAGTTGTAGAGGAGGCCGTGGGAGAGGAGGCAGAGGTCGATGCCCTTGGATTGTTAGGTGCCTACCAGGAGGATGATGAGGAGAAGGATGATCATGAGAGAGAGATCAGGGATTAGATCTTGGAGGAGATGGACGAGGAGGAGGATGGACGAGATAGGGTCCATCAGGATGAGACAGAGGCAGAGGTGCCCAACACTGATATATTACGAGCCCAGGTTGCCTCCTTGGAGGAGCAGATGAGGGTGTTGATGGCAGAGAGAGATGCTTACAGGGTGGAGAGAGACAAAGCCTTGTTGGAGAGGGATCAGGCTATAGCCCGGCGGTAGGAGTCTGAGCAGAGATTCACAGATCTCAGGTCATTATGTACAGGACCATCAACAGCATTTGCCAGAGAGTTGGTCAGAGCCGGCGAGAGGGAGAGATACTACAGAGACTTGTATGAGGCAGAGGTTCCCTTAGAGAGACGGGCTTCTAGCTTTTCAGCGGCACAGAGTAGTAGGTCTCAAACTAGGACCCACACATGGATAGTGAGCATAGAGGGAGTGGATCAGCCACGCAGAGCAGGGCCATATGACAGACCTCCCACAGCTCTGAGATCAGCAGGTTCCTAGCATCAGTCTCCTACACACTCCCGACATGATGGCAATGGCAGTTCAGGATAGAGATACAGTTTTGAGGTCCATTTGAGACATTGTATTTTGATCCGATAGCCTGCGGGCTTCCATGTATTTATGATACATTATGACATTGTGATGTGACACATATGAGCGATATGTATATATGATTTTGGCAGAAATTCTTATGATATGCATTGTCTATTTATTGATTATGCAGTCTTGATTTATACATGTGATGTTTATATGATATGCCTATGTGATGGATGGTTGTATGTACTTTATGTTGTTTATGCAACTAATGCGATAAATTTGATTCTATATGACATATGATTCTATATGATTATGAGATGCAATGTGATGTTATATGTATAATGACATGTGATGCTATACAAATGTAATATGATGTATGTATTTATAGGTTATTACTTATGATATGCAATGTTAAATGATGATTATTGTCTATTATGCCATGATAATCTAAATGTGACATATGCCTATATATATGTATGTTTCTAACATGTATGTTGATGCAGGATGATGTATACCATTTTGTGTCACAGGACTTCATCATAATGCAAGAAAGAAGAATTGTTAATGCGGAATGGAAGATCGACAAAGAATGAAAAGACAGAAGATAAATGTTAGTGTTAGGAATCTTCGATATTTTACCGTATCACAAAAGGTATTGCACTTTATCATCATTGGGCGGGACTAATACAAATGGAGACAAACACTAGGATATGACATAAATCAAGGTGTGCAAGGTCATCCACTTGCTAACAACAGACAGTCACAGACAAGGATTGTCACTAACTCATACTAAGGGCACACATTGCCCCAGTCTTTTTGTCAGGACAAACCACAGACAGCAAACAAAAGAAAAGACAGGTCATGAGACGTCATTGCTCCTCTAAATCCTTCATGGGACATCCTTGAGGAAACTAGTAACATGAATCAAAATCAAATTGAAAAGACAGTCAACAGACAACAGTCAAAGAAAATAGAATTCCGATACGTCGTTGCTTCTCTAAATCCTTCATGGGACATCATTGAGAAAGCTAGTAACATGAATCCTAGTCATCAATTCAAGATAAATGATAAGATAAATAAGCCATAAAGTCAATAAGCCAATGAAAATATTTTCCAAAACATGATTTGTTTGTTTGATTTGTTTGATTGATAGAGCCTGATTGCAAGAGATACACATACCGGATAAGACTGTGAGTCTGGTTTCGATGTTATGACTATCTGTATAAGGCATGACAAAGCCTGGTTTCAGAAAGACATGTATCGTATAAGACGTTGAGTCAAATTCCATTGATGTGATAACCTGTGTAAGGCTAAGTTTGATTGTTTTGACCTTGTCAATTACGCAGGAAGGACACATCCTGAATAAGACATAGGTTGATTGTTTTGATAACATCTGTTTCCAAGAAGGACACATCCTGTAGCAGACGGTTGGTTGATCTGTTTGAATTTTTTTGTATGGCAAGTTGTTTGATATGACTCAGAGACATTGCTGACTTGTTCACCAGAGTAATGCATGACTTGATATGATGTGTTGACAATTGACTGTGTGTGATGACAAACCCTAAAGGACTGACCTAGTGTGGCCTCGGGGGCTCATCGTGTGATGTGCCTTGCCTACATTGTACATGCAAAGACCTCGTAGTTCGACTTGACTTGACCGACAAGACTGACTACAAACAAAAGATGTGTGTGAAAGTGAAAGTGACGAACCCTAATGGACTGACCTAGTGCGGCCTCGGGGGCTCATTGTGTGATGTGCCTTGCCTACGTTGTACACGCAGAGACCTCGTAGTTCGACACAACCAATGACCTTGTTATACAGACATATGGATTGACGCATGACTTTGTACAGACAAACCTAAACGGATTGACCTAATGCCTCGGGGGCACATCGGCAGATGGCCTTTCCTACGTCCAGTCACAGAGGCAACATAGTTCGACAACCAAGAAAGACTGACATGTGCGACTGACTTTGACTCTGTTTTTGGATTTTTGAAATGTTTTGATTTTTTTGTCCTTTTGAAGTTTTATGATGTTTTTGTGTTTTCTCAGGTCATTTTGCGATGTTTTCAGATTTTCCATGGTTTTACATCTTCAACACAACCAATGTAAGACCCAATATGATGCACATCAAGTGTTTGCCCCCTGTAGAGTATAAGACCAACAGACTATGACTAGGGTAAAATGGAGGATATGAAATACACTCGATGTCAATCGTTCCAAGTTATGGGAAAGACTACCACTTATTATGAATGGTATATACAAATGATGGACATGAAAAATAAGGGATATGTACAGGGATAGTCAGTATGTACAGGGATAAGGACTATGTACAGGAATAAGGACTATGTACAGGGTAGAGACTATGTACAGGTAAGTGGTGTATGTACAAGATAGATTAGAATAATAGTAGACAAAGGAGCAGGGTTAAGTACACATGGCGCCTGTTTGCCAGGTTTTCACCATTGTACCTATCCAAAGTGCCACCGAAGTGGTTTTCACCATTGGGCGATTGATTTATCTTTACTATTTTCCATATTAACTAATTTTTTTGGTGTTACCAAGACGCCTGTTTGCCAGGTTTTCCCCTTGATAACGATTTTTTTATTTTCTGATTTTTTTTTTTGTTTTGTATTTTTGCTAAATAAGACAAAGGCTCCCAGAAGCTATGCGTAGAACTTCTTCAGATGCATACTATTGATTGGTGAGGACAATGGTTTTCCTTCAGGAGTAGAGAGTTGATACACTCCTAATCCAAAAGCTTCTGTAACAACATAAGGTCCCAACCAATTAGGTTCAAACTTTCCTGGTTTGTCTCTTTCTACTTGATTCTTTGGGTTCTCCATTAAAACCAGGTCACCAATGTCAAAATTTCTGTTTAAGACCCTCCTGTTATAGCTACGACGAAGGCGATTCTGATATGCTTGAAGATGGTCCAGTGCCTTTTGTCTTCGCTCATCCAGGAATTCTAGTTCATGGAGTCTCGACACTCGATACTCTTCATCATCAATGTGGCCTTTCAGGGATACCCTTAGGGAAGGAATCTCGACCTCAATAGGCAAAATGGCTTCAGATCCAAAGACAAGTGAGTATGGGGTAGCACCAGTGGGAGTACGGATACTTGTATGATAAGCCCATAAGGCAGGGTTAAGCTGTAAATGCCAGTCATGACCAACATCATTGACAGTCTTCTTGAGGATTCTAATGATGGTCTTGTTAGACGCCTCCGCTTGGCCGTTACCTTGTGGGTAGTATGGAGTAGAGAAGTGATGTTGAATATGAAATTGATCACACAAGTGACGGACTTCTTGGTTCTTAAATGGGCGGCCATTGTCAGTGATTATAGATTGAGGGACACCATACCGACAGATGATATAGTTTAAGATAAATCTAGAAATCTGTGTGCCGGTAATGTATGTCATAGGAATGGCTTCAATCCACTTCGTAAAGTACTCAGTGGCAGTGATAATGAACTTGTGTCCATTAGATGAGGTGGGGTGGATCTTACCTATGAGGTCGAGTCCCCATTGGGCAAAAGGCCATGGTGACGTGATAGGACGGAGCTCCTGTGCTGGGGCATGTATCAAATCTCCATGAACTTGGCATTGGCGACATTTTGTTACAAAGACATATGAGTCTTTTTCCATAGTAGGCCAATAATAACCCAGTCTCATAATCTTTTTAGCTAAGGTAGGACCGCTAGAATGGGAACCACATATACCCTCATGCACCCCACGCAAGGTTGCTTGTGCTTCAGTAGAATCAAGACATCTCAGTAGGGTATTATCTAAAGCGCGTCTATATAGGGTGTCTCCGACGATGGTATATTTGGCTGACTTGTGAAGGAATGTCCTACGTTGGTTATTGGATAGGCCAATGGGGATGACTTCGGCATGAAGGTAATCATAGATTTCTTTGTACCATGGGGAATCAGGACCAACAATGTCACACACCATTTCAGAATCTGGGATATCGTAGGCGGGGACCAAAAGCTGTTCGACCAAGAACTCAAACTTAGGCACGTTGTTAGGAATGTCAAGGAGTGAGGCAATTGTAGCCATAGCATCTGCGCTTTGTTTAAAACATGAGGTATCTGATGAAACTTGACTTTGTCAAAGTACTCTTTAAAACTATCAGCCATGCGCTTGTACGGAGCAAGCTTCTCATCCTTAGTCTCATAATCATCATTTACCTGTCTTATTACTAGTTGAGAATCACCATATACCTGTAGGTTCTTGATTTTCCACTTGACTGCCATGCGTAAACCTGTCACTAAAGCTTCATATTCTGCCATGTTGTTAGTGCATGGAAATGCAATCCTGAATGATTTAGGGATGGAATCACCCTGTGGTGTGATAAACAATATCCCAGCCCCTGAACCATGATTTGTATGTGAACCATCAAAGTACAGTTTCCATGTTATGTTTGTGTCAAATGTGAATATGAACTCATCAGGAAAGTCTGCCACTAATGGGTGATCTGCCTGTATGGGTGCATCAGCTAACTGATCAGCAATGACCTGCCCTTTAATAGCCTTTCTCTACATACGTATATCATACTCACTAAGTATCATGACCCACTTGGCCGTCTCCTGTTAATGCTGCCTTACTAAGAAGATATTTCAGAGGATCTATTTTAGCAATCAACATTGTTTGATGGTTTAGCATGTAGTGTCGCAGTTTTTGGGTAGCAAATACTACTGCAAGACAGGCACGTTCAATGTTACTATAGTTGAGCTCATAACCAACCAAAGTCCGACTGATATAATAGACTACCCTTTCATGACCTTCATCGTCATTCTGTGCAAGCAATGCTCCAAGTGATGAATGGGTTGCTGTGATATAAAGAATCAACGGCCTTCCTTCAACAGGTGGCATTAAGACAGGTGGTGTAAGTAAATATTCTTTAATCAGTTGAAAAGCCTCTTCACACCTAGGTGTCCATGCAAAGGGTACTCCTTTCTTAAGTAGATGTTGAAAAGGATGTGTCTTGTCTGCTAGCTGCACTATAAATCTTCTGATAGATTGCAACCTTCCCTGTAATGTCCTTAGTTGACTGAGATTGTTGGGTGGTGGCATGTCCATAATTGCTTTTACCTTAGCTGGATCTACTTCAATGCCTTGTCTAGAAATGATATAACCTAACAGCTTTCCTGACTTGACTCCAAACACACATTTCTTTGGATTGAGTCTCACATTATACATCTCTAGCCTCTGAAATACCTTGTCTAAAACCTGTAAATGTTGTGCCCTTGTCTTGGATTTTACAATAAGGTCATCGACATAATCCTCCATACAAGTGTGTACTAAATCATGAAAGATAGTGGTCATGGCACGTTGATAGGTTGCTCCTGCATTCTTGAGTCCAAAAGGCATAACATTCCAGCAATACATTCCCCAAGGACAAGTGAAGGTTGTCTTAGGTTGATCTTCAGTGGCTATTCTGATCTGGTTATATCCTGAGAATCCATCCATAAGGGACAACATCTCATATCCTGCTGTCATGTCGACTATCATGTCTATATTAGGCAAAGGGAAGTCATCCTTAGGACAAGCTTTGTTGATATCTCTAAAATCAGTGCAAATGCGAATGCCCCCAGCTGGTTTGGTAACTGGTACAAGATTGGAAATCCAATCTGCATAGTCAATAGGTCTGATGAAACCAACGTCTAAGAGTTTCTTGAGTTCCGCCTTGACTAATAAAGCAATTTGTGGATGCATTTTTCTCAACTTCTGCTTTACTAGTTTAGCATCTGGTTGTAAAGGCAAGTGATGTAGAACAAGTTCAGGATCCAACCCAGGCATGTCAGCATATGACCAAGCAAAATTAATCTATCTTTGTTCAAAGAAGTTGTGGAACTCTGATTTCTCTTGTGTTGTCAGTGACACCGCCAAATAAATCAATCGAGGATTCTCTTTTGTGCCTATGTTGAGTTCTATTGATTCTTCCACAAGCATGGGTGACTTTTCCTGTGCAATGGGGAGAATGTTCAAACCTCCATCCTTAGGCGCCTCAGAGAGGTTTTCACCTTCGGATGCATCCTTTCTTTTTACTTTTTCATGGTCTAGAGGTGCCTTGCGGTTTTCACCTAGAGACTCGTCCTTTTTATCTTGTTTATTCTTTTTCTCATTTTTGCGACTGGAGGGTTGAACAGATTCCCCAAAATATGCTTTATTGTCCAAGTCAATGGTAAAACCAACTTTATGATCCCCATTAGGTATGCCTTCACGTAATCCCAGGAACTCAGCAATTGCTTCGTCGTTCTCAAAAGTATCTAAAACGGGTGTATCTTGTTGATCCCAATCTATGAGTTGGGGATAAACTAAAGGCATGTCATCGTCGGAGTTATCAAAGTCTAATGGAGTCAAGGTAAAAATTGAATTATTCATGTGGTCACAAAAGTCTTGTACCAAGTCCTTTTTGCTCTTGGGTTTGGGTCTAGGTGGATAAATAGGTGGGCCTAATGCCAAGGTTTGACAATCAGAAAGAGGTGGCTCAGGTTGCCAAGAGGTAGGATCAAGTGATTCCCAATAGTAGTGTTTAAACCACTCCTCTTTTGTCATTTTCTTTGGTGGACAGGAATTTAAAGGATTTGGTGAGGAACTTAATAGCAAGTCAAGTTCTCCAAATAACTTGTCAAGGTCCATGGTAGAAGTAGAGGATAAGGAATCCCACTCATAATCATTAGAGTTAGGAGAGTTACAACGATTTTGGTCTATTGGTTCGTGAGATGTCTTAATGTCTTCTGAAGCACATACTTCCTCAAGTAAGGGTAATGGAGTACTAGGAACGCCAATCTGAATCGGTTGAAACCCTAGCCCTACTCCTTTTGGCCACTGAGAAACAAATATTGGTTCAATTCTGCCATCTTGGTTTAAGCCTAAACCACTTTTTCCATCATATCCTTTGCTTTGCATGATTTTGAAACCCTTTCCGTATAGTCTTGTAGGAATATGAGCAAGTAAAAGGGGTTCTTGATTATCTTCCTTATACAGCCAGGAAGTAACATCTTCTATATCTACAACCTCTTTTCTTAATTCACCCCATTTAGTGAAAGTTGTTGTGGGGGGAACATGTATAGTGATTATAGACTGTCCCCTACCTGTTGTAGGCAAACCATATGACTTAGGAGGGACCAAGTGGCTAACACAATAGGAAGTCTTCATATAATACTCTCCACAACCCTTGTCTTGGATCTCAACCCTAGGATTAGTGGGAAGTGAAGGTGCAATAGATGTTCGAGTGAGCATGGACGGGTCAACATAAGAAGATGGATTAGATGATGAGGCCTCTTGGTTGATTGGCACTTGACATTGAGGGATGTCCTTTAGGTTAGTGCAATACTGAAAAGGATCAGGATCACCATCGATAGTTATTTTGGTGCCATTGTAAGGGAATTTAAGGCACTAATGATATGTGGAAGGGACTGCCTTCATGGCATGAATCCATGGTCTACCTAGCAAAAGGTTATAAGGGAGGGTGAGATCTAAGACCTGGAACTTTGTCTCCATTACCGCAGGACCAATTCTGATAGGAAGTGTTACCACCCCCTTTGATTTTCTTTCTTCATCATCATAAGCCTTAATGAAAATACTCTTGGTGGTGTCTACGCATGCTTCTGAAATACCTAATGCCTTAATTAGTTTTAAAGTGCATAGATTTAACCCTGCTCCTCCATCTACCAAAACTCATCTAACTTTGGTGTCATCAACAAGGACTTCTAGATGTAAAGGGTCATTGTGGTTCATCTTATCTGTGGCATAGTCTTGTTTAGAAAACGTGGCAAGATGATTATTGGTCAAGTAGCCCACCATCTCCTGGAAATGATTGAAATCAAGGTCATTAGGGACCGTGGTGTTCTGTAAAGCCTTATCGAGGATAGACCGATGCTCGGGGGAGATACACAACAATTCCAAGATTGAAATTTGGGCTGGGGTCTTCCCCAACTGGTCAAGTAGGTTATATTGTAACTTGGAAGGTTGTGATGCTTGCTGTGATGGAGGGCCTTGGATAACAAACTTAGTACGACGAGTATTGACCGCACATTCTAGATTAGCCTTGATAGTAATGGTATTGATGTTGTCCCTGGCGGCGCGAAGGCAATGAATGATTTTGCCACTATCATAGTTATGTTTTATATTTGCATAATTGGCTGACATATTGGTCTTAGTACTCGAACTGGGGACAGTTCCTTTCCCATGGTCATGTAGTGGGTCTGAAAAGACTTGATGATCAGTGTTCGATGTCTTTTGTTTTTGTCCACTAACTTCAATGATTCTCTTGTCAACAAGATCATGTATGATGTTCTTCAGTTGTCGACAGTTTTGTAGGTTATGTCCCTTAGTCCTATGATAATCACAAAAAGCATTGTCATCCCACCAAGTTGGTTTAAACTGTCCTGGATCGTATTGTCTTGGTTCCTGCAGTTGTATGAGGTTGTGTTGTAACAGTTGTTTGAACACCGACTCAATGGGTTCCCCTAAGGGAGTGAACTCACGTTTCTGGAATCTCCTTGGTGGTGGACGTTGAGTGTTTGAGACCATGTTGGGAGGTTGATTGACAGCATTAAGCGTGTTAGCAAAAGTATGAGGTCCTTATAATGTGAGGAGGGGTCTTGCTTGTAATGTTTTAGCATCCACCACCCCATCATTGGTGACATTTTTGTTGCGAGACCAGAATCTGTTTCTGTCGGTGGGGGCGTTTTGTACGACCATGTTTCGATTGGGTGTTGTCATCTTGAGTTCACCCTTTTCAATGAGATCCTTCTCTATTATCACCCCCTTTTCCACTAGTTCCGAAAAAGATATGCAGCAATGTACCCTTAAGTTACTCCTGAGTTTTGGATGAAGGTTTTCTTGAAACATTGTAACCTTTTGTTTTTCAGGTATCTCTACAGGACATCTACTAGCAATAGTTCTCCATCTCTGGAAGAAATCAATGAATGTTTCACCTTCGTCTTGTGTTGTGTGGCACAAGGTTGCTATATTTATCTCATGGTCAATGTGGAAGGAGAATTGCTCCACAAATTTCTCGACTAGCTCTCCCCATGATCTAATGCCAAAATCTAGACCCGAAAACCATTCTAGTGCAACCCCTACAAGACTTCGTGGAAATAGCCTCATAAGGTACATGGGGTCATAAGCGACATCAATGCATATGGTAGAAAATTCCCTGATATGTTCTACTAGATTGTGTTTGCCATTGTACTTAGGAAGATTTGGTATGACATATCCGTGAGGGAAAGGTGTCATGTACAATGATCTATCAAAAGGGAATGGGCATATGTCCTTTGGTGAAAATGATTTCTTAGTTGACACTGACATGTTATCCATTTGCGTTTGTAATGCCTGCATTTGTGTTTGTAGGACGTCAACTTGAGTCAAAGATGTGCTAGAAGGATTATGCGGATCCATGTATGTATTCTGAAATCCAAAGTCTCGTGATGGGTTTTGATTGAACGTTGGCATCTGAGGTGGATTTGGATTCGGAATGTTGGTAAATGTATTCTGGTTTGGAATCGACATAGATTGATGTTGTCCTGGATTCTGTGTAAATGGATTCTGAGTACCACTCTGTACAAAGGGATTCTGATTCGGAACCGATGTGAAATAGTTTTGGCCTGGAATCTGGGTAGACGGATTCTGACTACCAATCTGTGAAAAGGGGTTCTGATTCGGAACCGATGTAAATTGGTTTTGACTGCTAGTCTGGAAAGGTGGATTTTGATTGCCATATTGGAAGGAGGGAATGCCCCCTGTTTGTGTAATCCTTGGTATAGTACTAGTGACCTGAAGCACTAGGTATGGCCATCGACTGTGGCAAGGTACCTATAATGCTAGCAGTAGGTGTGGTTGTTGATTGCGCACTTGTGACACCGACATAAGATGTATGGGCTGATGTTTTAGGTCTTTTACTCCCGCTAAGAGGACCGAAGGGAATAGATGATGAAGCCCCTGTAGTGAAACTAAATCCCGATGTCATAGTAGGTGTACCAAATGGGGACGTATGGACTGTCGTACTCTGTGTAGACGTGCTAGATGGCATAGTCGTGCTGACTTGAGGTATAGTAGTACTAGCAGTCATGGTATTTGTCCCTTGTGTAGGTTGATTTTGTAAGGTACTAATATCAAATCCTAGAGGTAAGGTAGCACCTTCAGCTAGCAATTTTCCTAAGAACCGTTGACGATCGTTTGCTAGGTACTCATCTACAAAAGAGGCAAACTCAGGGTCTTGTGCGGCAGCCTCTATGTCTTCTGTTGTAACATGTCCTTGAGTGTTTCTAGTGGTAAATTTGTCTAATAGAGTCTTATGAGGTCTTGAAGAAAATGGGTTGATGAACTCGCTTGGGTTCGACATGTTTTCTCTCTCTCTTCTCTTAGACCTAGTTTCAACCATGTAAGACAAGCTCAATATGCAGGAAATGCAAAACTATATCTAGAAACTGTATGACTCTATTCTATGTTTTTGGGGTTTTCTTATGCAAAATAAAGGATGTCCTCTGATGAAACTAGTCTAGACCCTAAAGGTGCAAGAAGTCTAAGTCAGACCCTAAAATGATCAATTCTATAAACTCAAGGTGGAAGGACCAACTACCTAAAGTCAAACCAAAGTGTCAATTTAGTTAAGTCAAGGAACCAATGTAGGACGAAGATCAAAGACAAGTTGAGTTTCCTAACTAGACTGATGAGCTAGGATGACTCTCTGTAGGACAAAGTATATGATGATAAGACTAGGTTCAATGACAGATTTTGTTGACACTATGACCTTTCTAGAGTATAGATGGTGGACTACTCCTAAAGTTTGTAAAAGTGACCTCTCTAAAAGTCTAATGCAAGGTGATATGTACCTTATGATGAAGCCAAACTCTAACTAAAGACAACTATGGTAATGACTAAATGAACCTAAAGGATGCAAAATTGAGCAAATCGTTTCAGGTTTCTGTTTCAAAGATTATTTGTATGAAGACCACTAAAACTAGTATAACCCTGCTAACTGGACAATGACAGTGAATATTGGTTTTTCTGGTAATCAGACAGATGCGTTCCAAATTTAACAGTTGTGGTTCAAACTTATAGATGCGACTCAAAATTACCAGATGTGACTCAAGCTGACAGATGCGACTCAGAATATAACACATGCGGTGTTTCCAAAACAAATGCGAGTCAAACTAACTTGCGCGACTCAGAAATTACAGATGCGGCTCAAAACAACCAGATGCAACCTATATAAATCAGATGCGAGCCAAACTGACAGATGCGACTCAAAAATTAAAGATGTGACGCAAAACTTACAGATGCGACTCAAAATTAACAGATGTGACTCTAGAAATTAGATGTGTGTTTCTGGTGAACAATTGCGACTCTCTGTGAATTTTCAGTGACATGAAATTTAAACTGACCTGGTTTTCTATGATCAAATTCTGACAATCAAAGACAATCGTAAGACAAAGTGTTTTCAATTTCAATTTTGGACTCAAAGATCGTTTAAAGTGATAATAGACAAGCACATCCTAATAGGCCAAAGGCCTAGGGTTTGTATACTTGGTATAGCCCACCAGTTATACCCCAGATTGGTGATGAACACCTTTCCTTCTCGAGAGCGGATAGCTTAGGAATTTGGTGGCATTGTCTCCCCTCCACGGCTCATTAATGTCTTTCGAGCACACCAATTCTGAATTCATTGGGTAATGACATCCCAAGAACCGCTATCTCTACTCAAGGGGATCAGTAGTGAGTAATCTTCGGGCATGATACTGTACCCTGCACTAATACCAAGCAACGGCCACAAATAGGTTGGTCTCTACAACAAAGGGTATTTAATTCGGGCATTCCGTTCGTGGGGTGTGATCCATACGGTGCGAGTCCCCTTTCGGATCCATCTCATCGGAACCACACTCGTGATTCTTGGGGTTTCCCCAAGAACCCACTTTTGTATACCGGCTGGAAGTCCCTCGGGTTCAGGGTGCTACCGGTCTGAGTCGTTCTGGGGTGAGTACTTTTTCCCACTAGAACAGGCCCAAGTTCTAGAGTTGGTAACCGTTTCTCTTACACCTAGGATCGCACAGATGCGCAAGGGGAGAGGATACTTCAATATACCAAATCGTAAGGGTAACCAGACTTGTGCTTTCGCACCAAACACAGTAGACACTTGTTAATTTTAACCAAATGAAAGATTTTCTACGCTACCAAACAATCTATTTCAAAATTTAACTAGGGTCTTCGGCAAGCGTCCTGCAGAAGATATCATTAGTAATTTTCAATTTTGTCTTCGCCAATCGTCCTGCAAAAGCTTGTTAACTCCAAATGGCCACACGTTGAAAATCAAATATCAGTAACACGAAAATCAATTGAAAATTCTAGATTGCCGAAAGCAGAAATAAAATTTTACCAGTCAATTGCATCATTTTGTTACCAGTCAGATGCGTCGTTTATTTTTCAGTTGCAGCTCGGGATATCACTTGCAATTCAAGAATTTCCAAATGCATCGTTTCTCTGTCAGATGCGGTTCATAAACTCAATTGCGGTTCAAAAACTTCACATGCGGTTCCGGAAAATCAATTGCGGTGCAGAAACTTCACATGCGGTTCGAAAAATCAATTGCAGTGCAGAAACTTCACATGTGTCGTTCCGTACGAAAAATTTGCAAAATCAAAAATTAAAAGATCTACGGATTCGCAAAGATGGTGTCTTCACGTCGGGTTCACCAAAATGTAACGCCAAATAAAAGCTTTGCACAATAGACACACCAGAATCAAGATTAGAAGCACACACACGTACAATACTAAAATCTAACATGCAAATTCATACATTAAGCAACAAAGAACATGGGAAAGTAAAAACGTAATTAAAACTAGAACAATCTCACCAATTTTCAAACGTATTTCCATGAATTATCTCGATTGCCCTTCTCCATTTCGCTTGTATGGTATAATTGCCCTCAGATTTTCAAGTAATTCTTGCAAGTATAGCCTAAGATAGTGATTAGCAAAATATCGAAGATTCAAGACAAAAGTGCTCTCCAAAGTTACAAAATTCGCGAGAGAGATTGGAATGAAGAATGACAAATCAATTTATAGAAAATTGATTATTCGAACGATAGGCCAAGATTGAAAGATCAACAGACGGTTGAGATTGACTGATTAGACATGCATTCAGATAACTAATAGAAGTGACATGAGTGATTCGAATTAGAAATAGAATTAAAGATTAAATAAATGATTTAATCTTCAATTTGGCATTCGAAAACATAAGAAATATCTTTGCATGACAAAGATGAAGATTGATTAAAGCAACTCTTGTTCGAACGCACCACAACATTTAATTAATTAAATAAGAATATTTAATTAATTCGCATGTACACGCAATTGAGTTAGAAGTGGATGATTGAATGGTTAGACGAAGAGATTACTCGAAGACGCCACTCAGACATTAAATCAATAGTTAATTGAACGATTAAAATAGATGTTGAGTTGAGTAAAAGTGAATACTTAGATAACTCACATAATTATCTAAAATATAGAAGAATGTGTTAAAATAGAATTAATGAATTAAATAATTTATTTAATTCAAGACTCGATATTCGAAGGATAATTAAATAAATAATATTCATTTAATTAAGTGACGAAGGGGATTTAAATGAATAATTAAATAAATTATGAATTTATTTAATTATAGTTGAAATATGATAAAGAGTAAATTAAATAATAAATTATTTAATTTAACCGGAAGAATAAGGTTAATTAGTAACATAATTAAATAAAAAGTGTTTATTTAAATAATCAGATAGAATAAAGAAAAGTGTGAATTAATTAAATAATTAAGATTATTTAATTAATAGAAGAATTAATAAAAGATGAATTAATTAAATAATTGACATTATTTAATCATGACCATGAAGAATAAGAATTATGAAGAATATAGAAGTCGCAGGCTAATAACTAGATTTCGGTGTCTACATTTTCTTCATCTGATCCCTTATTTCTTCCACAATCACTTTCCCTTTTCCTTTATCATCTTTCTGTTCAATTTTGCCTTGGTATATCAGACCTCTTCTATCCATGTTTCTATTCCTACAAAATCTTACAATGTCACCAAATTTGTTGCAATTGTAACATACAAAATTTATTTGTCTAGACCACTCATTCCATTGATTTCCTCTTGACCTGCATTGATTAGAAATATTCCCATGTCTTCCACAGGTGTATCATTTAACATTCCTTACGCTGAAAAACATGCTTCTACATTCAATTGACTTATGACCAAACTTGTTGCAACTAAAAACTGACCAAAAAATGATGGACTACTTGAACTTATTTTACTTCTACATTTACTTCTACATTGAGAAGCCACATGACCTATTTTATTACAAACAAAGTAGTGACCATTAAATTTTTGAGCATTGGGTTGTCTTACCAAATACCTTTTTCCTTTGTTCATTTGATTTCTTTGTTTAGAATCCTTAAGTTCAGATTGGTAGCTTTCTCCCTTCTCATATCCAAGACCTCGCTTATCATTTGCATCCTTCTATCTTTTAGTCGGCTCATAAAGCTTAGTAGAATTGATCCTAAACTTCTCCTTGTATTAATTTACAGTTGCGAGTTCATCTATGAGAATAACTATTTATCTTTCAAGCTCTTGTTCATTATTTTTGGATTGTTGCAATTCAATCTCTAGCTAAAAGACTCCACCATTTACTCTGTTGCATTCTTCATATCTTTCCTTCAAGGACTGGGCTAGATTCTCCTCATTATTTTTCCTTTCTTCAATCTCCTTAGTCATCTTCATTGCCATAGATTCCATCTTAAGCTTTACACCAACATTGTCTCTAGCAAGCTTTTCACATTCTCCAGTTATCTCTTTTAGGGTCTGATTCAGATGAACATCTTCCAAGCATTTACTTTATTTTTGCTTCAGCTAATCACATAGTTCCTTCCTCTTTTATCTTGAATCATTGATTTTATCCTTCAAAGATTGAATGAATTTTTTAGCATCCTGAAGATTTTATTTTAATTCCATAACTTCTGCTTTAGACTAATCAAGATCATCAAGTGCCACCACAAGCTACTATTGAAGACCACCAGAGTCCATTGCACTCCAAGATCCACCTCAAGCTATTAAACTTCTATAGAGGAACTAGGCTCTAATACCAATTTTTGGACTCAAGGAACACTGAGAGGGGGGCATGAATTAGTGTTCAATATTTAAATATCGATCCAAATCTTAAACCCTTTACAACACTTAAACAAAAGTAAAGATGCAAGCACATGAAGGAGACAATCAAAACACCATAACACCAATATTTTTAGGTGGAAAACCTGTTAGGGGAAAAACTACGATGTAGATTAATCCATAATTTATACTATGCTAAAAGTATGATAAAATATAGAATGCACATGCATTTAGGCACATTTCCTAGAGCTCACTGCTTACATGAAGGCTCACTACCTTAAAAAATGATTGAATTACAACAAAAGTTGAACTGAGAAAGATGACATCTGATAATGCCTTGTTTCAGTTCTGATGAAGCTCAATAATCGATCTTATGTCCTTTTGATTGATCAAATACTTCTGCTCTACTCTGCTCTAACTCACATCACAAAATCTTTAATGCACAAGTGAAACTGTGCATAAAGCACTCAATCACCCTTCTGATATTCACAACACACACCTACTCTACTCTATCACACACTTACCACACTTCAAAATGAATTAACGATCTCATATATATAACCACTACCAAGATTTCAATTGCTTCAAGTCGACTTCAACAAAATATGAAATATTCTCCAACAGTCCACTCAAATCACAAATTATATTTAATGCACACACATCAAAGTTAGCCAAACTATAGCTAGGACCCAAGACAAAATGATTGAACACCCAAAAATTTAAACAATTACTCCTTATACATTTGCGACATTCCAAATTCACTTAGTCAACCTTCAAGAACAAATAAATAGAAAATCATCTTTCTGGATCTCCTAACTCATACACCGATTAATTTGACACCCCAAAACTTAGTAATAGGGTAGTATATATGCTTAACAACCTTCCTCAAGATCCAAAACTCAAAATGATGATCCAGTGAAGCATATAGGTCAACATACCAACCAAATACCCTGTTCTTCATTTTCTCTATTGGTAAAACTCTGATCTTTAGTTTGCCTGCCGATATGAGTGAATCTTGATCTATAGATTGAAATAATAACTTAGGCTGCCATCAATGACAACAATAGAAGCCATATTCCAACAAGTACACATAGTTTTGAGTGACTAAACTTATCGTTAAATATATGATCCACTCTAGATGCATGAGAGTGTAAATCAATCAATGGTACTATAAGATCATCTATAGAAAAATGTGAAAAAGAATCAAGATGCATGATCAACCATCCCAATTGCAATAAGATATCTAATTTTCAAGTCTTTAATAATCAATAAATTAGGTGTGAACTTAATAGTCTTCCCTACCTCGTAGTGTGTAATCTAATAGAAGGGAAATGAGATTGATGGATAGTGAAGGAACTATTGAGGGTGTTGTTAGCACATCCAACTTGGTAAGAAATAACAAGTTATTACCCCTCTTGAAAAGTAGAAAACTACTCCAATGTTCCTCTGTAGTCAGGTCTTGACCATGTGAGACATCAAAGTGGTGATTGATAATGTGTTTCAATAAGGGATGTGGGTTATGAGGTTTCTAGAAATAACATGCAATTGAAAATAATAGATTTAACCATTCAAGAAACAAATTGCATTTTTAGATCTACAATAGATTTATATCAATGAAATTTTCTTTCTCAATGATTCAAAATTGATTCCAAAGAAAAATCAAAAGATAAGAGGGTAACAAGGAAGAATTTAAATGAATTCTAATTCTAAATGGAAAATGATAAAATCTATTTAATCAATCAATTT
This sequence comes from Sequoia sempervirens, assembly GCA_007258455.2. NCBI lineage: Eukaryota > Viridiplantae > Streptophyta > Pinopsida > Cupressales > Cupressaceae > Sequoia > Sequoia sempervirens. The sequence goes on from VDFB02105785.1 coordinate 369,679,915, forward strand.
TGAGAATTTAAATGAAATATTTCCAACCACTATTAATGCAAATAGCCATTCACACATTTTTTGTTAATAGTGATGTAATCTTTTGATGAAATGTAACCAAACATAATATTTTCAGACTTTATCTAATTAGAATGCCATCAAACATGCATAGATTTGAGATAAAATCTTACTTAATTCTAGAACAACATACAAGATTTCATTAATTTATCAATTTAGATAAAATAGTCATACCATTACCAATATAGTAGATTGAGACACATGCAAAATAGGCATAACCCTTTGATTTATCAAAATGTGATCTTCACAAAGTCACTAGGAAAACCCAACTAAGAATGCATAAGTTTATTTTGCAATAATACATCAAAATCAAATCCTTTGTGTTAGTTTAATGATTAGATTTGCAATGCACGTAAATTAATTTAAAATTCACACAAGACACAACAGATACCTTAGGAAAACCCTCCTCTTTAGGGAGAAAAACCCAACCAATAATATATCTTATATTATTGAATCAATAAAGAAGTCTCCTTTTACAATTTAGGCCACTATGAGAGCCTAATACATGCACAACAGTCTGATGCAACAAAATGAAACAAACTGATTGAAGTAAAGGACCAAGTGATATAAAATATCAGGATATCTCTACCTTATACTCATATCTCAATCTACACTTTACTCAACCTCGCACTACTCTTGGATGAACTCGCATGTACAAAAAAAATATCGAACTTGACTTGATGATCTTCAGAATTTTCATAACAGATTTACTAATTTTCTCTACTCCTTTCTTATTCACACCTTAGACTAGTGGAAGAACAATATGTATTGGGATGATAAACAATGAACAAATGAATGAGTATATATACAAGAGACAAGAAGGAGGATGCAACTTTTCACCACCAAGTCGGCCAACAAGAAATAATATCTTTTGCACCTTGTAAACAAATGAGAGTGAGGTCAGCCTCAACAACTCTTTAAATGATGACTCTTCAATCATAAGCTCGTGCCTCTAGATACTTATAAATTAAATGGCCCCATAGCTAATATTTAATTTATCAAATGATGTAAAGGAGAAGCTAGAAGTAATACGACTGAAGCTGCATTTAAACTCCCTCTTAGCTAGGGAGTATACTTCTAGCTGCACAAGGAAAATCACCTCAACATGATGCCTATCACTATGGCTACAACCATGAGTGACCAAGAAGAATATCACCTCATCATGATATCAGATATTTCCTCAACACGATATCAACCATAATGGATAGAACCATACTATGGTAAGTACAAGTGTTCATCACTTCCGTGATGTCACCTCAACATGACTTTCACCATGGTTCTCCTAGAGGGTTAAACACACGTACAAGATGTTGTCATGGAGTCACACACATGACATCCACCATGACTCTCTTAGTGGGTGGAAACAAGGGCTTTCACCTCAAATCTCAAAGAGAAATGCATTAACAAGGGCTTGCACCTCAAATCTCTCTCAAGGAGAAATGCATTAACAAGGGATTTCACCTCAAACTTCTCTCACAGAGAAGAACTCATTAATAGGCTCACTAATGTTGAGACTCTTTCTCAGTTAAGGTTGGATTCTCCACCATACCAATCTTATATCGAAAGTACAAAAACTTTATCCTGGAGAGAGGCTTGGTGAGAATGTCTGTCGTCTGCTCATCAGTGCTGATATACCTCAACTGTGTAGCCTTTCCTAGTACCATATCTCTAATATAATGGTACTTGATCTCAACATGCTTGGTTTTGTCATGGAACACAAGATTGAAAGAAATATTCACACAACTTTGATTATCACAATGAATGATAGTAGGCTCCATTGATTGCCCAAATAATCCTGCAAGGAGCTTACAAAGCCACACTACTTCCCGAGCTGCCATACAAGCTGCAATATACTCTACCTCGGCTATACTCAATGCCACAAATGACTACTTCCTACTGCACTAGGATATCATAGTAGATCCCAAACTAAAGAATATATCAATCCATTTCCAACTATTCCATGCAAGTATCTTGGGATATGCTTTGTTGCAACAAGATTACCATCTTCTTTAGGCTCAACAGGCTTCCTCTGAATCTTCAAGCACTTTCATCAACCTTCTAACCTCTTCGTCCAAGATTGCCTACAACACTTTGACTTCGATAAATGTTTTCTAGCACACACCTTTGGTACTATAGAGAGTTCAGGATTGTCCTCCTCGACCTCATCCCAAATATCACTATTCTGAATAGGTTTGTGGAGCTACCAATGATAAATCTAGATGAAAGTCTCTAGAAATTATGATCTCAACAGCTAAAGGAATCTTCTAAGGATTTAGCACCTAGCTTTGCAATACAATAATCTTCACTTCTTCTTAGTGAGTTACAAAAATCCCTCTTGACCCCTGCTTTAGAGATTGCAAGGAAGATTTCTGGAAGTGAACTCCGTCTAACCACCAACTCAGTCCCATGGCTACAAGATGTGATTTCATTCTTGATCATTTCTTTGGTCGGCATGACTTCCTCATGAGATGCCTCAAGCTTTTCATCATTAAGAAATCTATCAACACCTTCTTGCTCCTAGAAATGTCCTGAAATCATTTTAGAGAGAGATTAATAATAGTTTATAACTATCCAAAGAAATACCAAGACTAGAATCATACAAGGTTTACTATCTCAGGTTATAGCATAAATACATAATAATTTATGAGCAATATTAAAACATAAATGAATCAACCCCTATAAGAGAAATATTTCAAAAGATAAAAATGATGGGATGAAGAAATTTATCTTTATTTAATTTTGATATAACTCTTTCTTCCATCTTGTTGTGCAAGTTTTCGCACACACGTCCCGCTACAAGCAAGGACCCTCTTTCTCTCCGGTTTTGGTGTTTTGGACCTTTCTTTTGAGGTTGTCTTACCTAGGCATGTGCTTAAAATGTTTATTTTGAATGCCTAAGTGTTTCCCCCAGGTTATTATTTGAAAATATTAAGTTTTGAATGAATTTTGGGCTTTTGCCCTGATTCAGGATTTTCTGCCCTGGTCAGATTTTCCTGGATCCTACTTGAACTCTGACTAGATCTTTTTGCTCAAGAATTTTCGATTTTCCAGGATTTCTGCATGGACTGGATTTTCCTAGATTCTGCCCTCTCATCGGCTTCCTAGGTTTCATGACTTCCCTATTGATTACATTAATGGCTTCGTACGCACTTTGAAGGCTGGATTTTACTTGATTTCTGAGATCTTTGTGCCATCTTGCTTACCTTTGCCAATGTCTAAGTTGGAGCTGCATCCTTAGAGTTTTTTCTTTGAGCTTTTGGCTTTGATTTGGGCATTTGGGTTTGAATTAGTCTCAATTGGTGGTGTTTTCTTGTGCATTATCGCCTTTGTTCGTTGTAGAAACCATTGAGCTTTGCGTTTGCTGCTTCTAAGATCAATTCCCATGTCATAATGGTATGTGTCTGATTGCTCTACTTTGAATTGAATTATGAATGGCATGTTGGTATTTTGAGAGCTTGTGGGATTTGAATTCCTGTGTATTTGTTTATTTCATACTAGGGTTGTTCAGTATTACATCATATGTCAGCTCCTAGGCGAGTTTTGAGCTCATTTATCTATTTTCTTTTTGATGAAGCTTTCCTGAGAGTAATTAGTAAATCCTAGTGATGAATTAACTGTTGAAGAAAATAAGTTCTAAAATTTCCTGTGTGCTAATGGCGGATAAGTAGGGTTTTAAAACCTAGGGTAGTGCCACATCGGGTGATTTCATCTTAAAACGGGCCTGAAACACAAAGAAAATATTCTGAACGTCCATCCTTGACTGGTCCTGAGTTAAACCTTTTGAAATTTTGTGTTGGTTCAGTGTCTGGATGAAATCAGGACTCTTCATCCCTTCTAGATTCCCTTCACTATGACCATTCGAGATCGCTGAGATGTCATATCGATCACCCTGAGGTTTGCCGAAGTGCTCTTCCTAGGTTCATGATGGATCGCCGTGACACTATCATTTTTACACTGATGAAGTCTTGAATGCATATCAGTTGGCCTGACAAAGAGGATTCGCCAAGACCTCACTCCATAAGAAAATGTCTCATCGACATGCTTGTTCATATTTTCTTTCGCCCAAACCAGACCTAATCGCTAGGAGGTCATAGCGGCCTCCTTTTGTCTTGCCGATTTTCTATCCTATCACTGAGACCTCTGCTTTCGGCAAGACCTTTCACTGAACATATCCTGCTCTTGCAAAGACTTCTGCTTTTGGTGAGACTCCTAACGATCGCCAGGACTTCATAGCGAGGCCTTCTGTTCTTAGCGAGTTTAGATCTTTTTTTGGGAGACAACCTATTGTCAGCTAGATGTTATAACGATAGAACTCTACATTGGTGAAACATTACGCAGTCACTGGGACCTCTAGCCGAGCTCAAACATTTCATCAAAGGCCCTCCTAAGTCCATATCATCATTGTGATAGTGTATTTCTCACACCGAAGGTCTCTTATGTTATATCGCTAGTCAATGAGACCAAGGAGATTTGCCAAGACTTCTCCCCAACCACCCATTGGTCACCTCGATGCATTTATCGTCAGTCAGTAGGACATCTCAACTTTTCCAGGATGTCATTTAGATAAACCTTAGTTTGGCCAAAGTGACTTTTTAAACTCTAATAGTCGGTGAGACAAAGAGGATTCACCAAGACCTCACCCCAAAGAAGATCTCTAACCGACATGACTTTCCTCATCGCCGGTCGGCAAGATGTGCCCCACTCGGTGTGACCTCATCCCAAATAAAAGTTGCTTGGTTGAAGTACTTGCCTTTGCACCGTTTGTTCTGGAATTTTACCTTAACCATGGATTTCTGTCAGGTCTGGATTTCTCCGAAATCCGCCATCTCCCAAATTTCCCGAAAATCTTCTTTGGCTTGTTCTTCACGAAAATCCTTCCCTCACAGATTTCCTTGAAATTTGATGAAATGTAAAGGAACATGAAATAATCAGATTCATTTATAATCTGTGATACATTTGATGATTATTTTAGGACATATTTGGATCTCCCATGTGAATTTATTGATGAAAAATGATCAAGTTTAATGGTTAAGAAGGTGCTTCTTGGTTATTCTATTGGAATCTAATTGGTCTAGATTTCTAGAAATTCCTCTCTAGCTCAGATTCTGTGAATGGTCTTGAAACCCAAAATTTGTTGTGATAATTTTATATGAGGTTTAATAACACCTTGACTATACGAGATGCATTCTAATGGTGTTTTTATATATTGACCTTGATTTCCTGTGATTTTTATTATGTTTTCATGTTGAGTGTAGGTTGAATCAAGCAAGGTAGCAACTGGGTTTTCATTTTCTGATGCAGAGAGGATTAAGCTAGACATTAAGAGGAAGGTCCCTGAGAGTAAGATCACTTTTGTCTAGTTAGAAGTCACTGATACAAATGTTGGTCTCTAGGATTATGAGGAATTTAAAGAAAGAATGGCGATTGAGAATCCTCCTTTGGTGAGTAGAAGAATGATGGAATCAGGCTTGTCCCATGTTGCTGGTTTCCCTTCTACAGTGCAATGTTATGAGATGGTCCTTAAATGTGCCAGGCACTATGATCAGGACACATAGAGGATAATAGGTCCTCAAGGAAGAGTTATTGCCAATCTCAATCTAGTCTCCATTGCTTAGGCCTTTGATATGCCAAACATATCTCATGTGGTGGGATTCACCATTGAGGTAGATCAAGAGTTCTACGATGACTAGACTGTGAAGTCACAGTAGCTAATCAATTCCTGGCTGGAGAAGCCTAAGTCACACTATTCTAGGTTGCCTAAGCAGTTGTTCAAAGCAAAATTCAAGGAGTACTATGATGCCATCACGTTTCTTAGCAGGGTGGTTGGGTTCAGGAGTGCTGGTACATTTGAGAATTCGATGTGCCATGCGATTGTAAGGATGGAATGAGAGAAAATTGACTACCATTGGCCAAGGGTCATTATCCAAGTAATTCACAAGCAATTGTCCAATGTGTTGCAGACAAAGACCTTCATAATGACCTCATATTTGGACTATGCACTTGCTATATTCCATCCCTACAAAGGATTGGATACAAAGGGAATTTTCAGACAAGACATCATCTATGAATTTTTCCCTCAGTTGTATTTAGGAAGCTCGGATTATAAGAGGGAAAATGATGCATTTACCATGCATATCACTAGAATGCTTCAGGAAGCTGAGCATGTTAGAATTTCAGATCAAGCAAAGGAACTCATCAAGAGGTATGGAGCTTGGTTCATTCAGTTCCCAATGTTCTAGTACATTCGGATTAATGGCTACCAAAAAGCCCCATACAGATTCCCAAGGTATCCCACTGATCACATTATATTATTGGAAATCACTAGGAAGATTTGTTATTTTGATGTCATTGTCAAGAAGGACAAGCATAAGACTAGATTTGGTGGAGACTTCCCCTTGAGGATTGGCACTGGAGAGGTTTTTCCTTCCATTGGTTCTGCCCAAGCTTCAGAGGAAGAAATGAGTGCTCTTGGTTTGTCTGTACACTCCAAGAGATCTAGATTTGACATCATAGGAGAAGTTCAAACAAAGGCCAATAATGTGTATAGCCATAAGGTTAATTTGGAGGACTACTAGGCCAACTGCAGTGATGAATTTGAGGTCAAAAAGAAGAAAATATCTCAGCTTCCAGTGGATGCAGTCCGATTGTATAATGTAAGGGCAGTTCCTGATCAATTGGAGGATGATGGGAACTTAATTCAGGATCATGCCTATGAGGCAGTAAAAGATAGGCCAATTGGTGATATATAGTGGTTAGAGGAGGAGCTAATGGAGCTAAAGTAACTGATGGAGCCAGTCATCAAAGTTACGAACATGTGGCTAAGGCATAAACTATGGGAGTTGGAAAATAATGGTGTATAGTGCACTTATGCACTAATGGGAGATTTGGATCCGCACTCCACCTTTGAAGAATCTATTGAACAAGATCCTAAGGGCAAGGGTAAGTTGGAATTTCCTTCCAAAACCAAGGTTAAAGATGTTCAAGAAATGGAGGTCCAACAGATGGAAAAAATAGAGAAGGCCAAAGGCTAAGAAGAGGACAAGAACTAAAGGTCTGAGCAGAAAGAAACTGAAAACCAGGGACCTGAGACTGATGATCCTATGCCTAAGAGGAAAAGAATTGTCAAATTTTCAGAGAAGGCAAGCTGCAAGGTAGGACAAGAAGAAACTACCCCACTAGTAGTAAATGTTGAAAGTTCAGACGAGAAAGCAAAGGTATATACAAGGAGATCTAGGACTCCTCAAAAGAACAGTCCGCCTGAGGCATATCTCCCTCTGGTGGTTCCTCATGAGAAACAACATGATGATGTTCCTTCCACTCATGAAACCCAAAGTGAACTAGGTGAGACAAAGGAGGTTGATGAAGATCCAAGCACCGAGGGAGAGGAATTCCATGAAGGGGAACTCTACACCGTAGAGGTAGAAATTGAAAAAGAAATGCAATCTCCCTTGGTTACATATGCAGAGTCCCTAGTCACAACTAAAGTAGTTGAATCTTCTTTGAGGGAAGAAGAGGAAATGAAGAATCCCTCACCTACACATGAAGAAGAGCATGCTGAGGGGAAGGAAAGTGAAATAGATGGGACTCTTGGTAAACAAAATTTAAGTGAGGAGGCACCTAAGGATTAGTAGGAGGAAAAATAGGCTGAGGTGCAATTGGAATCCACTATTCTAGAGTGGCTAGATAAAGAGATAAAGAGAAAACAAGTTGTTGTAGAAGATAGTCCACCGAATTAGGATGCACTGCTACCCAAAATTGGAAAGGGTAAAGATAAGAAGAAGGCTAGAGTGATCTCAAGGGTTGAAAGAGATGGAGCACATAACAAATTTTTTCATATCGCCAGCCCTGCTCCAGGTAAAATCAGGGATGATTTGGTCAGAGGATTACAATATACAAACTCTTAATCTAGGACCTACATTAGTTGAGTAGGATATTGAAGACTATGAGGTCTCTAGTAAAGTTATTGTGGATCGATTGAGGAAGGAAGTGAAGACCAGGTAGGAGCTGAAGAAAGAAAATAAAAATATTAAGAAATGCTTGGAGAAATTAATGAAGCCCCTGCAATCCATTAATCCTTCTTCCTCTGCTACAAATCCTCTACCAGAGGAGACCATCACCGAGGTAGAGAAGATGAAAGCTTCCACCCTAGGCACTACGAATTTGTTGCAAGGGATGCATATAAAGGGTGATGAAGCTATTAAGGAAATTTTTTCAACTGGAAAGGATGCTATCATGGCAACTGAGTGGTTGAAATTGGTGTTAGCACAAGATAAAGAGGATATGGATCTCCTTCTACAAAAAACCAGAACCATCATGGAGTACACCCGGGACAGATTGGTAAGTGGCAGAATTCTTCCTTCCTCAAGAGTTTCCGAACCATAGAAGTGGTATGAAATATTGTAGATGAGGAAGAATGTGTTGAGAAAGATTTACAAGCAAAGAAAGCAGATTGATGATACCCTAGCTGGTGTCTATAATGGATCCATTGCCTTTTTTGAAATTATGACAGGAAGAAGGAAGATTGTGCCCAAGTACTTGAGCCTAGAGCAATTGAGGAAGTGGTGGCATTGTGTTTATGCACCAGGTAATGATGATTTTGTGTCTGAGCACTAGTTGGATTATGCGGCCACCTACCTTATAGTCATTAAGAAATATCTAGCGTATAAGGTGGATTGGGATAAGTCGGTCAAACAATTAAGAAAGCAAGTTGCATCCATTGAAAATTGACTTAGGGTTTTGCCTTTGCCACCAGTGGCCAACCTAGATGGGGCGTTCTTGAGAGTACAAGCTGAGTCAGATCAGAGTAAGGATAATAGGGAAGGGAGATAATGATGGGTTGCGGTGCGATTTGTGCTTCCCTATTATCTTCCCGTTCATCATCTGAGCTGCATTGCGAATCTTAGGCTGACTTGGATGAGATATGCATTTAGTGCCTATTTGACCCATTTCGAGGACTCTCTTGGCTAGTTTGTTATGTTGAATTATTGCTGCGAAACCCTTCCCTGGCCGACAAGTTCCTGGGGAATTCTATTTATTGGGCATGTTGCCTCATTTCTAAAGGGTTAGAAAAATTATAAGGTTAGAATTCATAACCAGAATATAGAACAGAGCTAGTTAGAATTAGAGTAAGTTAGCAAGTAGTTTGCTCTCAAGAAAATATTGTAACAAAAAGCTAGAATTGTTGCTACAATGGATAATTCGAATACAAGTAATGACATTGTGATTTGATGCCATACTGGTATTCTCTTGTCTTGCATGGTTCTCGTTCTTCCATCTTTAAAATTGCTTTGAGGAGATTAATATTTAGATTAGATTCGATGTAATAATGTTTGTGATTCAATACTTGAATATTGTAGCAATCCTTCAGTCCATACTTTTCGCAACCAACTAATTGTTAGTTGCTTTACAAAGTTAGCCTGGACTTAATACTCTTTGTGCTTAAGTTCGATTATGGGTTATTATTCATTTCGATTGCAATAGGGTTTGAGTGAATTCCCATGATTTGAAAATCTTAAATGCCTTAGAAGATTGCACTGTTTCTATTAGATTGTAGATTTATCTAGGTCAAATAGAGATCATTTTTGAGGGATTGGTCCATTTCAAGTATTTGGTTACTTTGATTATTGATCTTAGGAGTAGTATTAGATTTAGAAATCTCTTTGAAGCCCTTATTCTTTTTCTTTTTCTTTGATTATTGGGTTAAATCTAGGATTGAAGCATCACCAGTTTGTTAAATCTGATAGAATCAATTCAATAGTTTGCTTGTAGTAAGGTCCCATTGTGATTACTAACATTTTCACATTTTATCACTGAGTTGTTTATGCATTGTCAAGACCTGACATTAGAGACCTTGGGGTTATCTCTTGAGGCTTGCTAATAAAGATTTACCTTTCAAGAGAGATAGGATATTTCATCTTGTCTGTGTTGTTGTGCAGAAAACACCATCAATAGTGTTGGTGCTAGATGGAGGGCCTTGAACAAGCAAGCTAGATTGATTTTTGAATGCCATCTCTCTTGAGAGATTCAGAAGAAGAACAAGATTTGCTCCAGGAGAGGAAGAATTTCAAGAGTTACCAGACCCTACTAGGTTGAGAAGGACCAACAAAAGGGGAGAGTCATCATCATCCCATCCACCCCCTCATGTCCATCATTCCCATCTCCATCAAGTTCATCTGAGTCTGAGGCCATTCCTAGTCCACAACCTTAGCCATTCATAAATCAACCATTACCACCTCCACCAATGGCTTTCCTGGAAACCAACCCATCTCCATTGAGTTTCACTGTCTACAACGTCATGCCCAAAAATCCTGAACACTTTTGTTCAAAGTTCCATATCAATGATCCAAATAGAACTGTTGAGGAACACATCAGGATATTTTAGACTGGCCTTAAAGATAGAGGGATAAATCATGAGGATGTAGCATGTAGGTTATTTCCTTATTCACTAGGGGAAGATGCATTTTATTGGTACAACCATTTATCTGTTGGATCTATCCAACATTGGACTGAACTAGAAGCTGCCTTTTTGTAGAAGTTTCGAATCCCCATCAGTTCCAATGAGCTTTATCATCAGTTCACCAATGTGAAGAGAGAGGTCAATGAACCCATAGGATCTTTCGATAATAGGTTTCATTGTGCCTATACCAGATTACAGACCCCTTATGTTGTTGATGAACCCACCGCCTTAGAAGTCTATTATGAAGGACTTGATAGTTTAACAACTACCTTTATGAAATGGAGTAATAACCCCCCTGAGAGTTTACTAGATGCATATGCAAAGGTTGTAAAAGTTAGCACTAATCTAAGGCAACATCTGTCTGGGCCTTTACCCTCATTAGGACTCGTTGCTCACCCTAGACAAGTTCCAACTCTCAACTAAGCTCTAGCGAACCATACTCCAGCCATGAATCCAATACCTCAGTTGCCTCTAGTCCCTTACCCAGGACCTCCTGGTGGACAAGTGTTATCCATGATTAGTTACCCTCAGCAAGGTGGGAATCAACCCCTGCACATCTAGCCTTAGGCTAGTTATCTTTCATACCTACAAAATTTTGAAGTCTTGAACCAATCATTGAATGCCAATGCTACAGTAGGATACCCTCAGAACAATGCAAATTAACTGCCATATAGTAACCCTGACAAGGAGAGATTAGATGAATTGTCTGAACAAATAAATAAGCTAAATATAGAGGTGACCTACTTGAGGAATCAAAATAGTCAGCTGCAAGCTGCTTAGAGAAACATGCAGTCTAATCAAAACAGGGAAAATCCACAAGCACATAACTTTGATAGAGGACAACATTAGGATCAAGGATATAATAATGATAGAGGATATAACCAAGACCAAGGGTATAACAATGATAGAGGATTTAACAATGACAGGGGATATAATAATGACATAAGACAAGATTATGATAAAGGACAATCATCAGGTCAGAACTTTGATAGAGGTCAAGGTGGTGGGCAAGGTTTTGAGAGAAGACAACAACTAGGACATAACAAAACCTAGAACATAGGGCCCAACAATGGAGGAGTTCCCACCCCATTAGATCAACCAATTAATCAACCTGTCAATCAGTCTGCTAGTCAGCCAGTAAATCAAGAAAAGCCTCCTAGTGGTGTATATCTAGCTGAGGTTGCTTTATTAGGGCGGTGTAGGCTCCACAAGACTAGTCAGCATTCTGAGCTGGACTGTCAAGAATTCCAAATAGTAGCCTCGATCTTTCAGTATGAAGTGGAGAACAATGCAAGTGGTCAGGAAATTGTACCTTCTATTCCTTATGATTCACTAGTGTTGGTATTAAACCATGCTCCTTTTTTGCAAAGTGAGGAGAATGTACCCGAAGAAGAATCTGACTAGTTGAAAGATGAGGTAGACCAGGTGTGCAACAAAGATGAAATGACATAGTTATTCAATGAGAATCCAGTTAATGATAATGGTCCTAGAGATGAGGAGGAAGCTTACATTGAAGAAGTACAGACCTTCCAGAGGCCTGTCAGGAAGTATGACTTAAGAGAGTTGCCACACAGGTTCCCACAGGCAAGAGGCCCCTTTACTACTTCCATCCCACCGAATAATTTCAACACGCCTCCAGACCCTAATGCTAGTAACAATCCCTCATTGCCCTCAGTTTCTAAGCAATATTTATCTTAAGATCCAGTACATGTTGATGTACCAAAAGGAAGAAATGTTGATGCAAGTAAAGAAAAGATGGTGGAATACCCAAGGGAGACTCCTACCAATTTAAAAGAAGAACAATTGGCCATGTATGTCATTGAAGAACTCTAAAAATTAAAGGTAAATCTATCTGCGTTTGAGCTATTAAGATTTCCATCCATTAGAAATGCAGTCTTAGGTTCTTATGATGCAAATTCCATGTTGCAAGATAGATCAGTTAGCAAGAATGTCAACAGAGTATTCAGTTCTCAGTCAGTAGGAAGACAAAGTCAATCTCATGATCAAGTCTATATGCCCCCTAGAGACACTAGGAAGGAAAGGTACAAATATCAAGTTGTTCAAGTAGACACTCCCTTAACTCTGTTTCAAGGGAAAATAGATACTCCTCCATTCCTAATTTTTTCTTGCATATTTAGCAAGAATTTACCTAATTGTTTGTTGGATTATGGTGCCTCAACCAATGTTATGCCCCTTGGTGTCTATAGGGCTATGGGTATCACCCCTACTGATTCTCAAAGAAAGTCACATAGTTGGATAGGACTGAAGTGAATGTTGTAGGATAATTAAACATGATTTAGATGGAGATTGCTTCTAATCCTAGAATCCAGCAGGTTATCAATATACAAGTAGCTGACATCCCTGATGCTTATGGCCTAATCGTGGGAAAAGACTTTACCAGAGACTTGAATGGGTATGTTTCAACTGACCATTCCCATATGTGACTTCCTTGGAAAGAAGTGCCAAATCAGATTAGAATTGAAATAGAACCCATAATGAAGTATATGATTACAAAATATTAGAAAACCTCTGCTGAAATCCTGGTGTCAGAAGTAAGTATGGGTAACTACATGCTTGTTGCTCCTCTTGAAGAACCAGATGTGGAGGAGGTCCTCATGTTCCACATAGCGATTGTTGACCTTACGATAGAGTCTAGTGATGTTGAAGCCCTAGAGGAACTAGTTAAAGACAATGGTGAACCAACAGAAAGTAATGATGACCTAGAAGATAATCAGTTGGCTTTGTTAGACAGATTTCATGAGTTCATTCAAAGATGTATTGAAGATTAGATTCAATTAGGAAGAAGAATGAGCTTTGGAGAGTTACTTTTTCCCAATTGGTGAATGGTACATAATGTTTCACATTTAGAATTGGATTGTTTTTTATGCCAAGTTGCGGTGGAACAAATACATAAACATATCAACCCCACTCCTGTAGTTAAAATTGACAACATGGATGTCCAAGAAGATCCCAAAAGGGAAAGATTAATGCCTTCTAAATATCTATCCAATGGTAACAATGTAAGTGAAGAAGCGAAGAAGCCCATAGGTGTTGTTTGTTGGACTTTGAGATTCGATGGGTCCAAATCAAAACAAGGAGCTGGGGCAGGATTTGAGCTAATCAGCCCAAAAGGTAAGATGTTTTTTGCTGCTCATAGACTTCAATTTCATTGTACAAATAACATAGCAGAATATGAAGCTTTGGTTCATGGATTGTTAATGGCCTTGAAGAAGAAGGTTAAGATCTTGCAAGTGTATGGAGATTTTGAATTAGTAGTCAAGCAAGTTAGGAGACAATATTCTTGTCATGACAGAAGAATGACTAACTACAGACACAGAGTATGAGACCTTGTTGAAGGATTTGACGCCTTCAACATTTAGCTGATTCCTTGGCCTAGGTAGCTAGTACTCTACAACCTCTATCTCTTTCAGGATTGAAGAAATTTATTGTAGAACTTACCCCAGTACCCACAGTACCTGATAATGTCACCAACTTCTAGGTATTTGAAGACGACAAGCATATTCTATATTTTATCACAAATATAGATGTTTTTTCTTCTCACATCATTGATGAAACTGAGCTCCAAGAAGCAGAGATGAACCTCAAAGGGGTAATCAATTTGAAGACCAACACTATTCCCAAGGGGATGGTACAATTAGAAAGAATCTTTGATCTGGATAGGAATAGAAATCAAGAACATGATGCCAAGAAAGAGTCCATCAGTGGATAGTGTGATAAGTATAATGTGGGATCCCAGGATGATGTCAAAAAAATCTTCCTCGGTAAAGTGTGCACCCGAGAAGAAAGGAAAGGGATCTTAGAGGCCCTACGTAGATATCTAGATGTGATAGCCTGGAGTTATGAAAACTTATGGTACACCAATCATAACTCATACTATCCCTCTCAATCCAAGAGTGAAACCCTTCATATAGAGGCAGAGGCCTATTAATGCTTTGCTGGAGCCCATAATATAGAAGAAGTGTAGAAACTATTGTCTGCAAGGATAATATTTCCGGTTAGGCACTCTACTTGGGTTGCAAACTTGGTTCCTGTATGAAAGAAAAATGGTGAAATTAGACTGTGTGTAGATTTCAGGAACCTAAATAGAGCATTGAAGAAAGATAATTATCCAGTGCCCGCACTAGATGAAGTACTCCAGATTGTTAATGGATCTCAGATGATGTCTTTTCTAGATGGATATTCAGGGTACAACTAGATCATGGTGCAATATGAGGATAGAAACAAGAGTGCTTTCACCACTAAGTGGGGCACTTTTGCTTATAGAAGAATGCCTTTTGGCTTGATTAATGCTAGAGTTACATTCCAGAGAGCAATGAATATAGCCTTTAAAGATCTAATTGGGAAGTACATAATCATTTACATGGATGATCTGGCAGTATTTTCAAGGAAGAGAGGTGATCATATCTCATATTTGTGCAAAATTTTCTAGAAATGTAGAGAGTTTGACATATCACTCAATCCTAGGAAATGAATCTTTGGAGTTATAGAAGGTAAGTTACTAGGGCATATTATCTCTAAGAAGGGGATTGCAATCGATCTAGAATGTATAGAGGCTATTCTCAAGATTCCACCACCTGCTAGTAAAAAGGAAATGAAGTTATTCTTCGGCAAGATCAACTTTGTTAGGAATAGGGCATATTATCTCTGCGAAGGGGATTGCAATCAATCTAGAATGTATAGAGGCTATTCTCAAGATTCCACCACCTGCTAGTAAAAATGAAATGAAGTTATTCTTCAGCAAGATCAACTTTGTTAGGAAGTTCATCACTGGGTTTGTAGAAATAGTTAAGCCACTGAATGCAATGTTGAAGCAGGAGGCCAAATTTGAGTGGAATGCAGAAGCGAAGGAAGCATTTGCTGAAATAAAGAAGGTTATTGCTGAAGCTCTAGTTTTAGTAAGTCCTGACTATGCTAAACCATTCTACATATATTCATTTGCTTCTGACCACTCCTGTGCTGCTATATTAACCCAGAAATCTGACCAAGGCAACGAACATCCCATAGCATTCATGAGCAAACCATTGAAGGATGCGGAGCTGAGGTACCCAAATGTGGAGAAGCAGGCTTATGCCTTAGTCAGGGTAGTAAAAAAATTTAGACATTACATCTTTAGGAATAAAATCTTTGCTATAGTAATTGATCCTCCAGTTAAGCTGTTATTGATACATAATGAACTAGGAGAACGTAGAGCCAAGTGGGTAACTATGCTACTGGAGTATGATATGGAAATTCAGCCCATGAAGTTGGTAAGAGGGCAGGGGCTCACAAAGATAATGGCCGAGACATGCCCTGACCTTATAGCCCAGGCTTATACTTTAGAGGATGTTTCTCCTGGAGAGTGGTATGATGATATTGTCCATTATATCCTAACCCAGAGATGCCCTGATCATCTCAATTTAGTACAAATAAGGGCATTGCGCTTAAAGAGTGACAATTTCATGTTGAAAGGGGTTGTTTTATACAAGAAAAATCATGAGGGTGTGTACTTGAGATGCTTGGGAAAGGCAGAATCTGCAAGAGTGATGTTAGAATTTCATGATAGATATGGTACAGGCCATGGAACAACACCTTCTACAACAAACCAAATTCTCAGAACTGGTTACTACTAGCCTACATTATTCAAAGACACCCAAAGTCATGTCAGAACATGCCATGTGTGTTAGATGGTGGCCACCAGAGAGAAGTATGCCGCACTCCCACTCAAACTAGTATTTGAGGTAAAACCCTTTGCACAATGGGGGATGGACTTCATTGGACCCATCAATCCACCCCCCTCCATTGGTCACATGTATATTCTCACCATTACTGATTATCTTACACGATGGATAAAAGCTCTTGCATGCAAATAGTGTACTTCTGAGGTAGCAATTAACTTCCTTGAATCTGGTATACTTAATCATTTTGGGTGCCCCATGTCTTTTGTTTGTGATAATGGCCTTGTGTTTTCATCATTGAAATTTTCTAATTGGGCTTTTGATCATGGGATCATTATAAAATTTACATCCAATTACTACCCCAAGGATAACGGGTTACTTGAATCACCCAACAAAAATCTCTCGACTGTTATCTGCAAACTGCTAGAAAGAAATCCGAAGGACTGGCATACCCAACATAGGTTTGCTCTTTGGGAAGATCATACAAGACATAAAGCTTCCATAGGGATGTCACCCTACCACCTCTTTTATGAATTAGAACCTGTGTTTCCTATACAATTGAAAATTCCTACCCTTCAGTTCATTAATGACTATTATGATGAGGGAGATAGACGTGAGGCAAGACTTGCTGAATTGTTCCACCTTGAAGAAAAGAGAGACGACGCCCTAGATAATTTTGCTAAACATCAAGGGGCTATCAAGAGATGGTTTGATAAGAGAGCCAAGGTTAAAGCGTTTAGGATTTCTAACTTGGTTCTTTACTGGGATAAATCCCATGACCATAAGGGAGAGCATGGAAAATTTGATAAACTTTGGCTTGGACCTTACTAGAACTCAAAAATTTTGGGAGATAATGCTTTTCATTTGAAAACTCTCACTAGAGAGGATATCCCACTACCTCTCAATGGGCAGTATTTGAAGCATTATTTCCAGTCTTGAGCTATTTTCATCTCTCGTCTTGTATATAGTTAGATTAGGGTTTTCCTTTCTATTTTACTTTTGGTTTTCTTTTGCTTTGGTTGTTTCTCTATTTTTGCTTGGGCGTGTTGCACCTACATGGAAAATCTATCTTCTTTGGAATTTTTCTAAGTATTTCCTTGGTGAACTTTAGTCTTGCATCTTGAAAGGGTGGTTGAAGTCTTTGCTATTGCCAACAGTCTTAATGTCAGATTTATAGAAGATTGATCATCGGCTTTGATTCGAATTTGAAGTACTCTCAAAATCTTATATCCATCATATATCTTAAGAATCCTGATGTCACTATAGGAATCCTTGTGAAGTCTTGTCAAATGAAAAATCATATTTCTGCTTCAGCGCCACTGTGGTTCTCATGCCTGAGTGTGAGCTTCATTATTCATAGGTTGAAATGAAAGTGACATATAAAGAATATCAAAAAAGAAGTGAAATACTGAATATCAAAAGAATAAATTCAACTTATCAGGGGTACCTGAATATCTCTATCGGGGCTATGGACACCTGGCTGGTAGTAGAGCTATGTTCAGGAGAGTCACAACAATAACCTCATCGGGGCTATGGATGCCTGACTGGCAGCGAGGCCCTATCCAGGTTGCTTTTGAAGCTAGAATCCTTACATAGCCTGACTTGACCGAACTTGGTTTCTGTAGTAACTTAAGAAGGGAAATGAACTCATGTGCACACACTTGGATTTTTCAGTTTATGGAAGATTTGGTTTATCCTTTGGTTCTGATTCTTTGAATCTTTGCATACTGAATTGTTTGTTTAATGGTGAGATTGAAACCAGAGATTTTGGGTTCTCAATTCCTGTTCATCATCAAATGCTCTGGAGCATTTTCCTAGTAGAAGTCACCATTTGTTGTGCAAGTTTTTGTACACATGTCCCACTACAAGCATGGACCCTCTTTCTCTTCAATTTTGGTGTTTTGGCCCTTTCTTTTGAGGTTGTCTTACCTAGGAATGTGCTTAAAATGTTTATTTTGAATGCCTAAGTGTTTCCCCTAGGTTATTATTTGAAAATATTAAGTTCTGAATGAATTTTGGGCTTTTGCCTTGATTCGGGATTTTCTGCTCTGGTCGGATTTTCCCGAATCCTACTTGAACTCCGGCTAGATCTTGTTGCTCGGGAATTTTCAATTTTTGCAAATTTCCATGTGGACTAGATTTTCCCAGATTCTACCCTATCATCAGCTTCCCAGGTTTCATGACTGCCCTATTGATTACATTAATGGCTTCGTACACACTTTGAAGGCTAGATTTTACTTGATTTCTGAGGTCTTTGTGCCATCTTGCTTACCTTTGCCAATGTTTGAGTTGGAGCTGCATCCTTAGAGTTTGTTCTTTGAGCTTTTGGCTTTGATTTGGATGTTTGGGTTTGAATTGGTCTCATTTGGTGGTGAATTCTTGTGCATTATCGCCTGTGTTCATTGTAGACACCATTGAGCTTCGCATTTGCTGCTTCTGAGATCAATTCCTACATCATAATGGTATGTGTCTGATTGCTCTACTTTGAATTAAATTATGAATGGCATGTTGGTATTGTGAGAGCTTGTGGGATTTGAATTATTGTGTATTTTTTTTATTTCATGCTAGGGTTGTTTAGTATTGCATCATATGTCAACTCCCAGGTGAGTCTTGAGCTCATTTTTCTATTTGCTTTTCAATGAAGCTTTCCTAAGAGTAATTAATAAACCCTAGTGATGACTTAACAGTTGAAGCAACTAAGTTCTAAAATTTCCTGTGTAGTAATGGCGGATGAGTAGGGTTTTAAAACCTAGGGTAGTGCCACATTGGGTGATTTCATCTTAAAATGGGCTTGAAACACAAAGAAAGTCTTCTGAACGTCCATCCTTAACTGGTCCTGAGTTAAACCTTTTGAAATTCTGCATTGGTTCAATGTCTAGATGAAATTGAGACTCTTCATCCCTTATGAATTCCCTTCGTTGTGACCATTCGAGATCGCTGAGATGTCATATCGATCACCCTGAGGTTTGCCAAAGTGGTCTTCCTAGGTTCATGTTGGATCACCATGACACTATCAGTTTTACACCGATGAAGTCTTGTATGCATATCAGTTAGTGAGACAAAGAGGATTCGTCGAGACCTCACTCCGTAAGAAAATGTCTAATCAACATGCTTGTTCATAATCACTTTCGCCTATACTAGACCTAGTCACTAGGAGGTCATAGCGGGCTCCTTTCATTTTGCTGATTTTCTGTCCTATCGCTGAGACCTCTACCTTCAGCGAGACCTTTCACCAAACACATCCTGCTCTTGTCGAGACTTCTGCTTTTAGCGAGACTCCTAACGGTTGCTAGGACTTCATAGCAAGGCCTTCTATTCTTAGCTAGTCTAGATCTTTTCGGGGAGACAACCTATTGTCGTCTAGAGGTTATAATGATAGAACTCTACATCGGCAAAAAATTACGTAGTCGCTGGGACCTCTAGCCAAGCTCAAACATTTCATCGAAAGCCCTCCTAAGTCCATATCATCACTGTGATAGTGTCTTTCTCACACTGAAGGTCTCTTATGTTATATCGCTAGTCGGTGAGACCAAGGAGATTCACCAAGACTTCTCCCCGACCACCCGTTTGTCACCTCGATGCGTTTATTGCCGGTCGGTAGGACATCTCAACTTTGCCAAGATGTCATTTAGATAAACCTTAGTTTGGACAAAGTGACTTTTTAAACTCTGATAGTCAGCGAGACAAAGAGGATTCACCGAGACCTCACCCTGAAGAAGATCTCTCACTCACATGACTTTCCTCATCACTGGTCGGCAAGACGTACCCCACTTGGCATGACCTCATCCCTAATGAAAGTTGTTTGGCCGAAGTACTTGCCTTTGCACCATTTTGTCTGGAATTTTTCCTTAACCGCGAATATCCATTAGGTTTGGATTTCTCTGAAATCCACCATCTCCTAAATTTCCCAAAAATATTCTTTGGCCTATTCTTCACGAAAAATCCTTCCCTCACGGATTTCCCCCAAATTTGATGAAATGTAAAGGAGCATGAAATAATCGGATTCGTTTATAATTTGTGATACATTTGATGATTATTTCAGGACATATTTGGATCTCCCATGTGATTTTATTGATGAAAAATGATCAAGTTTAATGGTTAAGTAGGTGTTTCTTGGTTATTCCGTTGGAATCTGATTGGTCTGGAATTTCCTGAAATTCCTCTTTGGTTCAGATTCTGCAGATGGTCTTGAAACCCAAAATTTGTTATGGTCATTTTATATGAGGTTTAATAACACCTTGACTATATGAGATGCATTCTAATGGTGTTTTGATGGATTGACCTTGCTTTCCTATGGTTTTTATTATGTTTTTAGGTTGAGTGCAGGCTGAATAAGGCAAGGTAGTAGTTGGGTCTTCATTGTCTGATGCAGAGAGGATTAAGCTGGACATTAAGAGCAAGGTCCCTAAGAGTAAGATCACTTTTGTCTGGTCAAAAGTCACTAATACAAATGTTGGTCTCTAGGATTATGAGGAATTTAAAGAAAGAATGGTGGTTGAGAATCCTCCTTTGGTGACTAGAAGAATGATGGAATCAGGCTTGTCCCATGTTGTTGGTTTCCCTTCTACGGTGTGATGTTATGGGCTGGTCCTTGAATGTGCCAGGCACTATGATTAGGACACGCAGAGGATAATAGGTCCTTAAGGAAGAGTTATTACCAATCTCAATCCGGTCTCCATTATCTAGGCCTTTGATATTCTTGATAGATCTCATGTGGTGGGATTCACCATTGAGGCAGCTCAGGAGTTCTACGATGACTAGACTGTGAAGTCACAGCAACTAATCAATTCCTGGCTGGAGAAGCCCAAGTCACACTATTCCAAGTTGCCTAAGTAGCTATTTAGAGAAAAATTCAAGGAGTACTACAATGCCATCAAATTTCTTAGTAGGGTGGTTGGATTGAGGAGTGCTGATACATTTGAGAATTAGATGTGCCATGCGATTGTAGGGATGGAACAAGAGAAAATTGACTACCATTGGGTAGGGGTCATTAGTCAAGTAATTCACAAGTAATTGTCCAATGTGTTGCAGACAAAGACCTTCACAATGACCTCATATTTGGTCTATGCACTTGCTAGATTACATCCCTACAAAGGATTGGATACAAAGGGAATTTTCGAACAAGACATCATCTATGAAGTTTTCCCTCAGTTGTATTTGGGAAACTCAGACTATAGGAGGGAAATTGATGCATTTACCATGCATATCACCAGAATGCTTTAGGAAGCTGAGGATGTTAGAATTTTAGATCAAGAAAAGGAACTCATCAAGAGGTATGGAGCGTGGTTCATTCAATTCCCAACATTCTCCTACATTCGGATTGATGGCTGCCAAAAATCCACATACAGACTCCAAGGTATCCCACTGATCACATTATATTATTGGAAATCACTAGGCAGATTTGTGATTTTGATGTCATTGTCAAGAAGGACAAGCATAAAACTAGATTTGGTGGAGACTTCCCCTTGAGGATTGGCACTGGAGAGGTTTGTCCTTCCATTGGTTTGGCCCAAGCTTCAGAGGGAGAAATGAGTTCTCTTGGTTTGTCTTTCCACTCCAAGAGATCTAGATTTGACATCACAGGAGAAGCTCAAAAGAAGGCTAGTAAAAAGTATAGCCATAAGGTTTATTTGGAGGACTACTGGGCCAACTAGGCCAACTGTAGTGATGAATTTGAGGTTAGAAATAACAAATTCTCTCAGCTTCTAGTGGATGCAGTCTAATTGTATAATGTAAGGGCAATTCCTGATCAATTGGAGGATGATGGGAACTTAATTGAGGATCATGCCTATGAGGCAGTAAAAGATAGTCTGATTGGTGATATGGACTTGTTAGAGGAGGAGCAAACAGAGCTGAAGCAACTGATGGATCCAGTCATCAAAGTTACCAAGATTTTGCTAAGGCATAAACTATGGGAGTTGGAAAATAATGGTGCACTGTGCATTTATGCACTAATGGGAGATTTGGATCCCCACTCCACCTTTGAAGAATCTATTGAACAAGATCCTAAGGGCAAGGGAAATTTGGACTCTCCTTCCAAAACCAAGATTAAAGATGTTCAAGAAATGGAGGTCCAAGAGACGGAAAAATAGGGAAAACCAAAGGCTAAGAAGAGGACAAGAACTAAGAGGTCTAAGTAGAAAGAAACTAAAAGCCAGGGACTTGAGGTTGATGATCCTGTACCTAAGAGGAAAATAATTGTAAAATTGTCAGAGAAGGCAAGCTCCAAGGTAGGATAGGAAGAAACTACCCCACTAGTAGTAAATGTTGAAAGTTTAGATAAGAAAGCAAAGGTCTATACAAGGAGATCTAGGACTCCTCCAAAGAACAGTGTGCTCGAGGTAGACCTCCCTCCAGTGGTTCCTCATGAGAAACAACATGATGATGTTCCTTCCACTCATGAAACCCAAAGTGAACCAAGTGAGACAAAGGAGGTTGATAAATATCTAGGCACCGAGGGAGAGGAATTCCATGAAGGGGAACTCTACACTTCAAAGGTAGAAATTGAAAAAGAAATGCAATCTCCCTTGGTTACATATGCAAAGTCACCAGTCACAACTAAAGTAGTTGAATCCCCTCCGAGGGAAGAAGAGGCAGTGAAGGATCCCTCACCTACACATGAAGAGGAGCATGTTGAGGGGAAGGAAAGTGAAATAGATGGGACTCCTGGTAAACATAATTTAAGTGAGGAGGCACCTAAGGATCAATAGGAGGAAAGACAAGCTGAGGTGCAATTGGAATCCACTATTCCAGAGTGGCTAGATAAAGAGATAAAGAGAAAACAAATTGTTGTAGAAGATAGTCCACCAAATTGGGATGCACTGCTAGCCAAAATTGGAAAGGGTAAAGATAAGAAGAAGGCTAGAGTGATCTCAAGGGTTCAAACAGATGGAGCACATAACAAAATTGTTCATATCGCAACCCCTTCTTTAGGTAAAAATAGGGACGATGTGGTTGGAGAGGATTACAATATTTAGACTCTCAATCTAGGACCTACATCAGTTGAGCAGGATATTGAAGACTATGAGGTCTCCAGTACAATTATTGTGGATCAATTGAGGAAGAAAGTGAAGACCAGGCAAGAGCTGAAGAAAGAAAGAAAAAATCTCAGGAAATGCTTGGAGGAATTAATGAATCCCTTGCAATCCATTAATCCTTCTTCTTCTACTACAAATCCTCTACCACAGGAGACCATCACCGAGGTAGAGAAGATGAAAGCTTTCACCTTGGCCACTACGAATTGGTTGCAAGGGGTGCAGATAAAGGGTGATGAAGCTATTAAGGAAATTCTGTCAACTAGAAAGGATGCTATCATGGCAACTGAGTGGTTGAAACTGGTGTTAGCACAAGATAAAGAGGATATAGATCTCCTTCTGTAGAAAACTAAAACCATCATGGAGTACACCCGGGACAGATTAGTAAGTGGTGGAATTCTTCCTTCCTTGAGAGCTACCGAACCATGGGAGTGGTACAAAATGTTGCAGATTAGGAAGAAGGTGTTGAGAAAGATTTACAAGAAAAGAAAGCAGATTGATGATACCCTAGCTAGTGTCTACAATGGACCCATTGCCTTTTTTGAAAATTATGACAGGAATAAGGAAGATCGTGCCTAAGTACTTGATCCTAGAGAAATTGAGGAAGTGGTGGCATGATGTTTATGCACCAAGTAATGATGATTCTGTGTCTAAGCACTAGTTGGATGATGCGGCCACCTACCTTGCAGTCATTGATAAATATCTAGTGTATAAGGTGGATTGGAATAAGTTGGTCAAACACTCAATAGAGCAACTTGCATCCATCAAAAATTGACTTAGGGTTTTTCCTTTGCCACCGGTGGCCGACCTAGATGGGGCATTCTTGAGAGTACAAGCTGAGTCAGATCAGAGTAAGGATAATAGGGAAGGGAGCTAATGATGGGCTACAGTGTGATTTGCGCTTCCCTATTATCTTCTTGTGCATTGTTCGAGCTGCATTGCGGATCTTAGGCCGACTTGGATGGGATGTGCATTTAGTGCCTATTTGACCCATTTCAAGGACTCTCTTGGCCAGGTTGTTGTGAAAGCCTTTCCTAGCCAATGATTTCTTGGGGAATTCTATTTATTGGGCATGTCGCCTCATTTGTAAAGGGTTAGAAAAATTAGAAGGTTAGAATTCATAACCAGAATATAGAACAGAGCTAGTTAGAAGTAGAGTAAGTTAGCAAGTAGTTTGTTCTAAAGCAAATATTGTAACAGAAAGCTATAATTGTTGCTACAGTGGATAATTTGAATACAAGTAATGACATTGTGATTTGGTGCCATACTAGTATTATCTTGTCTTGCATGGTTCTTGTTCTTCCATCTTTAAAATTACTTTGAGGAGATTAATATTTAGATTAGATTCGATTTAAAAAATTTTGTGATTCAATACTTGAGTGTTTCAACAATCCTTCAATCCATAATTTTCGCTACCAACTGATTGTTATTTGCTTTGTAAAGTTAGCCTAGACTTCATACTCTTTGTGCTTAAGTTCGATTATGAGGGTTTATTCATTTCGATTGCAATAGGGTTGTTTGAGTGACTGCCCATGATTTGAAAATCTTAAATGCCTTAGAAGATTGCACTATTTCTATAAGATTGTAGATTTATCTAGGTCAAGTAGAGATCAGTTTTGAGGGATTGGTCCATTTCGAGTATTGGTTACTTTCATTGTTGATCTTAGGAGTGGTATTAGATTTAGAAATATCTTTGAAGCCCTTATTCTTTTTCTATTTCTTTGATTATTGGGTTAAATCCAAGATTGAAGCATCATTAGTTTGTTAAATATGATATAATCGATTCAGTAGTTTGCTTGTATTATGGTCCGATTGTGATTACTAGCATTTTCACATTTTATCACTGAGTTGTTTATGCATTGTCAAGACCTGATATTAGAGACCTTGGGGTTATGTCTTGAGGCTTGCTGATAAAGATTTACCTTTCAAGAGAGATAGGATATTGCATCTTGTCTGTGTTGTTGCTATGTAGAAAACACCATCAACACATCTTTTACTCCTCTCGAGAGTGCCAAACTCAACACAACAAAAGAACAATTTGCACAACTACAAATTTCTTGAATGTAATATGCAGTTAGCATGTAGAACCAACTCTTTCCAAGAGTCAAGGCTTTAACAAAGTTCATGCATTAGAGAATGATATCGATGTGATCAACCTATCACAACAAAAATGCTATTCTCTTTTTCATCTCAGGGCCACACTCAGAGATCTACATAATTAGCATGAAACAACTCGCAATGAATTATTTGAAATATTCAAAGAATCTTTATGCTAGAGAGAACAATTCAAGAGAAATTACAATCTCTCTATACTAATCACACAAGATCCAAATAAATGAAATAACTCAACAAACAAAGAATACTTATCTCTTAATGGATGCAAATATTGGACATAATAAGACACGCTTCTCATGCGTAAAGATCAAAACACAACCTTCATGGCTTGAACACAGGCCCATGACTTAGAATAGAAATTCCCTAGAATCCTTTTGAAGGGAGATCTCATTAACATTCACAAATGAAGCATGCTGATTAGGCCTAGTTGGGCAATCCTTTGCATAGTGACCAAACTTGTCATAATGAAAACATTGGACTTTAGAGAGTACCCACTTCTTCTTGAATGTGGGAGCACCATTAGCTCCTTTATCTCTATTCCTCTTGAAATATCCTTTCCTTCCATCTTTCCCTTTCTTCTTTGAGGATTGAGTGAAAAGAACATGAATGTATTCATCTGTAGGACTTTAACCAATACCTCTTGCAGCCAACCTACACTCTTCTTGAATGCAATCCAACCTCAAACAATCAAACTTGGGAAGTTTAGATCTTGTGCTGATTCCTTGAACAAAAGACTCCCAAGATGAAGGAAGACCATTGAGGGAAAGCATGGTCAGATCCTTGTCATCAAAAAAATGACCAATGGTAGAGAGTTGATCACTCAATTCATAAATCTTCATGAAGTGATGATAGATTCTCCTTCCGCCATCTTCACATGATGGAGTTGTTGCTTTAGTGCAAGTGTACGACTTGTGTTGTTGATTTCGTACATCTCCTCCAAGGTTTTAAACATCTCCCTTGCCATCTTCAACTTGGAGACAAGAGGAACAATAGGATCCTTCATGGAATCAACTAAAATCTTCTTTGCCTTAGTATCTTTCTTCTTCCATTTAACTTTCTCTTCCTCATCCGTAGGCTCAGGGACTTTGCTCTCCACAAACTCCGCCAATTCATTTTCCTCCAAGTTAAGAAAAATTATGAATGTCCAAGATGTAAAGTTTGTTTCTCCCTCAAGTTTTTCCTCGATCTTGAGACCATTCACCATATTGATGAAGAGCTAGAAGTAATCAACGATGAGAAAGAGAATAAGGATTATCGTTGTAATACATAATCTAATCGAGATCTTCTTCAAACCCATTCTAATACCATGTTATTTTAATGATTAGATTTGCAATGCACAAAAATTAATTTAAAATTCACACAAGACACAGTAGATACCCTAGGAAAACCCTCCTCTTGAGGGAGAAAAACCCAGCCAATAATATCTCTTATATTATTGAATGAATAAAGAAGTCTCCTTTTACAATTTAGGCCAATATGAGAGCCAAATACATGAACAATAGTTTGATGCAATAGACTAAAACAAACTAATTGAAGTACAGGACTAAGTGATATAAACTGTTAGGATATCTCTACCTTATACTCAGATCTCAATCTGCACTTTACTCAAACTTGCACTGCTCTTGGATGAACTCGCATGTACATAAAATATATCAAACTTGAGTTGATGATCTTCAGACTTTTCATAATAGATTTACTAATCTGCTCTGCTCCTTTCTTATTCACACCTTAGAGTAGTGGAAGAACAATGTGCATTGGGATGATAAACAATGAACAAATGAATGAGTATATATACAAGAGACAAGAAGGACATGACTTTTCACCACCAAGTCAGCCAACAAGAAATAATATCTTTTGCACCTTGTAAACAAATGAGAGTGATGTTGGCCTCAACAACTCTTTAAATGATGACTCTTCAATCATAAGCTCGTGCCTCTAGATACTTATAAATTAAATGGCCTCATAGCTAATATTTAATTTATCAAATGATGTAAAGGAGAATCTAATCTGGAAGAAATACAACTGAAGCTGCATTTAAACATCGACACTTTGAAATGATCCAACATCAAAATTATATAGGACATTGAGTTCCTAAAATTGTGGATCGAAATGAAAAATAAAATTGGAAATAACTCTAGCAATTCAAATCTATCTAAGGAAAATTGAAAATACAACTAAAGATCAACTAGGCACCCTAGTTTCCATTCCAATTCAACTAAACCTAAACTAAGGAAATAAAAAGCTAACTGAAAATAACTTAAATTAAAACAATCCAATCACATGGACTATCTACTTTTTATAGATGTACAACTAAAAAAAATGGCCATTGCTTCTCCAAATGGAATAGCATGGACCTTGGTGAGCAACCTCTCTATGTAAAAAATCCAACCCAAGTTCAAGAGATGGTGATAGCAAGGGTCAGCCCAATCCTTCAAGTTACCTATGCACAAGGGGGAAGCTCAAATATAGTGGCCACACTATTTATTTTCCTCTAGATATTTCTACAATTGCAACCTACTTACCTAGTGTATAGATGAATTTGATATATTATTAGTTAGCAAAATAAATCAGGCAACAAAACTATATCTTCTATGTTAGTAGAGGACATGTATATGAGGTATTATAATATAAAATATTAAATGACCCAACTAAAAAACTATACAATTAGATGAGGTTGAATTATCATGTTTACCCCATGTTTCCACTAACATTATAGGCCTCTTATATACAACAAGCACAATCCCTGATCCCACATATGCAAGCTTGATGCATATATATTTTACAAATGAAAATCCATTACAAGATAATATGGAACCCACAAATTCATTTATGGCTAGCCTTTTGCTAGAACATAGAGAAATTGAAGAGTTGTGCTCTTTATTACAATTAGGGCAAAGCTAGCCAACCCCATCTATAGACTAGCCACCCATTTTCCTATCTCCCATAAATGAATACACCAATGAAGGATTGTTTGTAATGGAATTCCCCACTTTGTTTCCAAAAGGTGCACCCACATTTTAAGAAAAACATATGAGGAAAGTTAAATTATATGAATATGCTCTCCATATTCTAAGGTACCATGATAATAGGTTTGTCCAACATCCACATTTTAGGTACTTCATACTAAATATTCTAATTCCCCTATCATAGTCAATCCACAAAATCTATTTTTTTCCAAAAACAAATGGATACTTGCCTACCAACAACAATTTTCAACCTTTGCCAAAGATTAAAGGACCTATCAAATGACAAGATTGTTGAATAACTCATGTGATTTGGATCATCGATTCATACAATATTCCCATTTTTGAATCGTTGTAGAGGGGAGCTTTTTGATATGGTCATACAAATTGGTTTCCCCGCATTATTCTTTACACTAAGTGCAACAAATACAAAATGACCAGACTTGGATAGTATAATGCATAGAAAATATAGTTCAAAATTCACACCTTGCCGTACTCTGTATGCACAATAGATTTACAATAGTTTGTGAAGAGGTCTTGGAAAAAATTCTTGGTGCAAATGACTATTGGTACAAGCATATTATTACTTACCTCATTAATTTACATTTCAAACCATTTTATTAATTCCTAAAGAAAATCTTTCACTAGGTATGAATGGAAACACATAGGCTCTACACATATCCATGGTTTCCTTTGGCTCCAACAAGCACCTGATATTTGAAAATTACAATGGAATAACCTTCAATCAGTAAAAAATATACTTGAATACATTGATAGGTATCTCTCTACATGGAACCCACAAACCCTTGGCTTGAGGAACCAAACACTTCATCGATATATTCTTGATGACCCATGTTTAATGGACACAAGAATGATTATGCCAACTAATCCTTCCATCGACTACACTAAACTACTAAATTTTATTCAACACCATACAAAGTGTAACTTGCTAAGATGACTTAGGAGAAAAGGACCATCCCTTCATTGTCATTATAAAGCCCCTTGGACCATGCAAGATAGAATGAGTCTTGCAATTTAGATGAGAATGACCAACCTAAATACACCTCGGCTCATAATGATGATCATTTAAATCTTCACAACCCATCTATTCTCTCTATCTGGAGGGCCAATATAGATTTCCAAACAATTCTCTCAATCAATGCAATTCTCCAGTATATTACAAAATATGCAACACAAGCTGAAAAATAAATTAGAAACATGCCATGCCATGCTTTCTTCCATTTCAACCAATATTGAGTCTGACAAGCCAAACCCAACAACTTTCCAAAAAAATCTTATTGAAAGCCTTGTGCATCATGATATTGGTCCCTAGTAGAGTTGCCACCTTTTGCTTAAACTTTCACTCTCCCTATCTAGCAAGAAATTTGTTTCCTTAAATGTGAACCAAAAAAATTCATCATGTTTTAGTCTCCTCCAAATCCAAAACCACATCCCCAACCTACATTGATGCTTACATGGCTTGTCCAATTAATTTAGAGTCTATGTCACTTATTGAAGTTACTAAAAAATGGACCTTCAAAGAATCCTGAAAGCATAGCTAATGGAAAGAGTGTTCAACAAAATACATTGTTTGCATCTATCCACATTTCACAACCATCCCTACAAAAGAAAAAAAAATGCTTTAAAGCATTCTATTGGAGTGAACTACTACTCTATACACCTAAAAATGGTCACATCACAATAGTCTGGTAATTAATTAAATATTTTTAATATTTAATTAAATCTCTGAATTCAATCCGTGTATAAATAAATCTAAATAATTTATTTATATTGTTCATTCTTTCATTTTGATTAAATAAATAAGTTTATTTAATCACTTTTCTTATTCATTTCTTAATTAATTAAATAAACATTATGATTTATTTATATTAATTATCATATAATCTTGGCTTGAATATTTTATTCAAATAAAGATTAAATATTCTTCTCTTCTAAAAATCTTCTAAAGTCTATTCACAATTCCATGTTCCAAATATTTAATTAATTCCTCTAAAAATCCATTCACAATTCCATATTTCAAATATTTAATAAATTCTTCTATAGTCTATTCACAATTAAATATCCCAAATATTTAATTAAATCTTCTATAGTCCTAAAAACAAAAATTTAACTCACATAAAATTAAATAAATCTATTTATTTAATTTGGATTATCCTCAACAACCATGAAACAAACTTCAAAATAGAAAATTAATTTCTTTGTTTCTGAGCAAAGTTGTTCTCATGGGTTGAAGAAAAACCTCCATTCTTCTCTCCAACCTCCCAACATCTTCCATCTTCCTCTCAACCTCTCCATCTCTCACCATTCAAATTTACCAGACAATCTCACAGCCATTGATCTTTGCCAGCCAGGCTCTTGCCTATAAAAATCTATAAAAGGGACTGCCGGGTTTCTGAAAAACATAGAAGCTTTCATACAAGAAAACTATAGTCAATTAGCCTTTTAGCATCCATAGCCTTTAGAATCATAGCATAGCATAGCTTAGCATATTAGAAATCCATATCATGGCTTATCATCCTCATATCATAGTTTCAATAGCATCCATAATCCACAGCCCTTGTGCATAATCTACAACCCCTGTACATATCCGTTTATCAACATTTCACTCCACCAGCATATAGGATAGAGAAGTATTCTCCCTTTGCATACTCGTTCTGCAGGTTGCCATTCTAAGAAGATTTGCTTATACAATCTAAGAGCAGCAGCTTCAAGAGAATCACTAGAGATAGAGAACAATGAAACAATTTTGAAGAAGCTCTATTTGTTATCTTTGATTTCATTTTATTTAGCTTTCTTTAGTTTAATGTTGCATTGGTGTGTTTTTATTATATCATTTTGATACTAACATTTCCCACACACATTTTTGGCACCCACTATGGGGCTCTCGCCCCAATTTTTAACATCTTTTCACAGATTTTTCTGATAGGTTATGGCTAAAAGAGCATATTAGCGCATTAAACATGTTTCAACACAATTCACACCCAGTTTAGCACTCTTTAACTCTATTGCAATGCCCTTCAGTGATTCCTCAGTGCCCTTCAGGGATTCCATAGAGCCCTTCAGTGATTCCTTAGCGCCCTTCAAAGATTCCTCAGCCCCCTTCAGTGATTCCTTAGCGCCCTTAAGGGATTCCTCAGTGCCCTTAAGAGATTCCTCAGTGCCCTTCAGAGATTCCTCAGCGCCCTTTAGGGATTCCTCAACACCCTTTAATAATCCTGTAGCACTCTTTAACTCTGTTTTAGCGCTCTTGATGTCTATTTTAGCGCATTTTTTTCTAAGTCTATAATTGTAATCTGTGACTTAAGTAAGATTTGACTAGATCTGACATGACCGCAATGAGTAAAAGCTTTAAAAGAATGAACCAATCCAGGGATAGTCACTTAATTGGAATGAATCAATCCTAGGATAGTCACTTAATTGGAATGAATCAATCCTAGGATAGTCACTTCATTTTTATTTTGGACTAAAAATAACACCATGTCTTTGTGAAGCAAAATCTTCACTTAGATTAGATCATTGTGATTTGGGTTTTAGAAAGAACATTTGTTTGCTTTGTTTGTGGAAATAGGTCTTTGCTCTCCCCTTAACTGGGTGATCAAAATACCAGACTTTCCTTTTCAATTTCATGCAAATTTACTGTTTTAATTACAACCTTTTAGAAGGCCTGCCATAGTGGGAAAAAGTACTCACCCTACGGGAACGACCTAAGTGGGAACAACTAAAGCCAAGTTTTCCAACCCACTTTAATCAAATGTGGATGGTTGATGAAAATACCATTCGACGGTAGTGTGCATTGATAACCATCCCCAAATCCTTTGTTCTAAAGGTTGGGAGGTCTCTTGAGGGAGTCTATCATTTGACGCACCAAACAGAAACCCTTATTACGAACTTAGTGTAGTATCCAACTGAAGTCAATTTCTGAACATCGTAATAATCAAAATGCAGGGGAGGGAAGAATCTACCCACAAGATACTCACTATATAACTGCCAAGGACCATTTGCTCAGGGGATCTGGTATCCACTTTTGTCACTCTGAGTACACGCCTAGAAAAGACAAAAACACGGGCACCCCTTTGGGGGTGACACGGCTATGTGAGTTGACGCAGTTCTAAGATGTGGGCTGTTGATTATTATGATGACCTACCTGAGTACTAAGAGTGAGTTTTCTTGAACTATCTGTCATGTGTAAAACCTATGAAAACATTTTTTGAAAAACATTTTGATCATACACTTAATGTTTAGAATAGAACTTAAAAACAACTATTCTACAAATTGCTTGATGTGTTTTCAAAACATTAATTTAGTAAAGATCATCCAAAACTCATGATTACATTGATTACTCTCATGTTAAGAGATTGGAAATCCACAACCTTTGTTAAGAAATCCATTCACAAACAAATCAAAAATCCAAAGAAACCACTTAGCTACAAGAAACTATTGAAGAAAAGATGATTCTTGTACCAAAGCCGAAAGGTTTTACTTAAACATAGAACCTTTATCCATCGATATCATGACTATGTTAGAGGTTTCACTGATGATTATACCGTAGAACCATTATACTCACGAGATTTCTTTCAAAGAAGAGCCCTTTCTCAAAGGCACAACCATAGTCAGCGTATTCATTTTTGTTATATTCCCCAACCTGTAATTGAATATTCTACTCATCCAAATCAATTTCTACAATAGAGAACTCAATCACATTAGGGATTTATCACAAATCCATCCTTTTACGAAGCTATGATCAAACTTCATAAAGTGAAAAATCATCCTTTTCTTGATCTTTTGCTTAAATTCCCGCCAATAGGATTTTCATCATTTCAATTAGGGAAAAACACAAGCTAAAGACTAGAAATCTTTTTCAAGTCATAGAATCTTCATTCTATCCTGACTTTCATATCCATCACAAATTGCACTATTTCATTCTTTTGATAAAAAATTAGTAGAATTTGGAGCAAAGCTTATGCCTATTGTCACGAGATCTTGAAAATACATAGAAACGGGCAAAGGAGAAACTACCACAAGAAAAATGAGTGATAATAGTGAGAAAGAAGATAATACATTTCATATTGAAGAATTAACAGAAGAAAAGCTTCAAGAAGTAGAGCAAGATCCCCAATTCCATACTCTTATGGAAAGGATTTTAGAACGAAACAAAGAAAAATATTTTCTTTCATTAGCTAATCAAGGAGCTAAGTTACCTTCCAATTTTGATATAGAAGGGATTAAAGAGAATCCTAAAACTCCTAATGATTTTAGTGCCCTTACTCAATAGATAAAAGAATTACAAGGGAAAATAAAGGAAATGCAAGGGGGTACAACAAAGAAGTATGTTTTGGATGACATATATTCTTATCCATTTGATAGGAGTCTTCAAATGATCCCTTTTCCAAAACATTGCGAAATCCCTAAATTTGATAGGCACAATGGAAAAATTGACCCCATTGAACATGTGAGGGATTTCCGAAATATGAGTCTAGAATTTGCTTATGAAGATACCTACTTAATGCGATTGTTTCCATGAAGTCTGGGTGGAAAATCCATGGAGTGGCTTTCAAAAATCACTCCCCCCATCAAAACCTTTGAGGAGTTAATAAATCAGTTTATATCATAATATGCCTACAACATCCAACACCAGATAACCATGCTTGATCTTTGTAAAGTGAAACAAAAAGTAGGGGAATCCTTCACTACATTTTTGCAAAGATGGAGAAGACTGTTTGCACAATATTCTTGTCCTATTCCTAAAAAGGAAAAGATGGATATCTTCATCAATAGCCTAGATCAAGAATTAAGCTATAGGCTTAATCTTCATTGTCCTCCTAACTTCAAAAAATTGATTGAAAAAATAGTCACCATTGAAGGGGCCTTGGTTAAAAGAGGAGCGATAAAACTTGATAATCCAAGTTCATCCAACCATAACAACAATGATAAAACAAGGTTTTGGAACAAAAATAAAAATGTTGTCAATGATGGTATAGTGGATGCAAACAATCTACAAACAAGTGCTCCATGAAACAACCAACAAGGAAATACCAACCAACAAGGAAACAACAAACAACAAGGACAAAACTCCAATCAAGAAAGCATGACCAATCAAAATACCAAGGATAATTGTGGTAATTTCAATAACAATCTTGGAAATACCCAAACATCAAATCTATCTAGACCTCCATTATTTTTAAATCGACAGAATTTTACCACTTTGGGTCAATCTCTTGAGTCTTCTCTCAAGGAGCTTCTTGATAATAAGGTTATCACCTTACAACCACAAAGAGATTATGAGCCACAAGTCAAACCACCATCATGGAATGACTCATATTATTCCAATTATCATCAATGTAAAGGTCATAGAACAAATAACTATCAAGCCTTGCGAAATCTAGTACAAGATTTAATTGACAATGGCACCATCAAAATTGAAGGACATTTTACCAATGACAATCATAAAGCATTCAAATATCCTTTACCAAACTATCAAAAGGGTGAAACAATAGATACAAAAGCAAAAAAGCTTAAATAATGTTGAAGACAACATAATCCACCACATCTATGCTATTGATCAATGGGTTAATGTTATCAAAATCAAGGAAAAAAAAAAGTATCAACAAGTTAATGTGACTACAAGAGGAAAAGAAAAATTTGTCCTAGAAGGTAGTTCATCTAAGGAAGCTATTCCTCCTCCAAGTCATTATAATCTAGTTGATCAACTGAGAAAAACATCAGCTCAAATTTCAATCCTTGAACTTCTCAAAATATGCCCCATACACAAAAATATTTTGGAAGAAGCTCTTGTAAATACAACCGCCGACATAGATTTGGATGTAGAAAAATTTCAAGCCATGGTGGGAAATTTGTCATCCACCACTTGTCTTTCATTCTCCAAAAAAGATGATGCCTCCATGACACATCCGCATAATTCATCACTTTATCTTGAAGTCATGATCCATAAACACCGAATCAGACGTGTCTTGATAGATGGAGGAGCCAATTTAAACATTTGTACCTTAAAGCTTATACATGCCTTAGGAATATCATAAAATTCCATCGATCCACACAGGAAAATAAATATCAAGGCATATGATGATGAAGAAAGAGCTTCTAAAGGACTAATAATGCTACCTATCAGAGTGGGACCTGTTGTGAAAAATACCTTTTCTCAGGTTCTAGATCGTGATCTTTCCTTTAACATACTTTTGGGTCATCTATGGATTCATGATATGCAAGCGGTACCATCAACATACCATCAATGCCTCAAGTTTCCATATGATGGACAATAAATAACTATACAAGCTGATTACAATAGCACCCAAACTTTTTCAAATCTCTGAGCAACTCAAGACGCCTTTGTGCCACACAATAGGGAGGCTCTTACTGCTTCTTCTTCCAATCTACAAGGCCAATTTCAAGAATTGACAAAGAATCTTGACACCAAGCTACATTTTAAAGATAAAGGAATAGGAAAATATTCACTATCACTTTCTAGCTTACCTCCTTCTCTGAGGTCACATGGTCAACCAACCCTATCAAATCAAAAGATCGCAACAACCACTACATCCCAAGATTTTGTGCCAATCACAAAGTTTGATGGAAAATTCATTAAAGCTAACACCACCGAGGAAGAAGCCGAAGATAGGAATATCCTAAGCTGGCTATACAAAGATGAATATGAATCTCTCTTGCACATCAAGTTACCTACTGAACAATATGGCAAAGGGTATACTATCATGCAAAGAATGGGCTATGAAGGAAATGGTCCTATAGGAAAAAGAAAGAAAGGAATAATTGAGCCAATTCAACCTATTTCAATACATCCAAAAGATAAAATAGGACTTGGATATGGTAAGGATACAAAAGGGTCAAATTCATAGCAAGCATAACAAACTCATGAAGAAGAATCAATTTTAGATAAACCCCATGAAGATGTCACTCTACAAACATTTTATGGATCAATTTTCCAATTACAGAACAGTTCAGACATTGATTCCAATGAATACGAATGGGATGATGTCTCTAATTATACATTCTTAATAGAGAAAAGGGTGGATGTCATACACAAATTTTCACCCACGTTCTTACAAGAAGAGGGCTCAAGGCCTCCACTTGATTATGTTTTACAAAGCGATCATGACTCAAGTGAGGACGATTCATATTTTAACGAGATTGATAATCGATAGGAGAATACCATCATGAAAATGACAACCATGTCATGACTTTGATAGCTCAAGACCTTACCCAACCTAATGATCCCATGCCTTTAGTTTATCTAGAACTTATTGATTGGGACAATGATGCATCTATCCATATCCCTACATTCCATGATGACGAGGATATTGTAAATTTCCTTTATTCATCTAGTCAAGAAAACAATTGTTCCATCAAAGAATATCATACTCATATTTTGATAGGGAGGGTGTCAAGTCTCTTAGCTGCAAAATAAATGAAATAAAAGATAGATCTATCGGTGAAAACCAAAAAATGGCAGTAATAGATCACAACAAGAGAAAAATAAAGAGTGAATCTGATGGTGAAAACCTTTTTGAGGCATTGAAGGATGATAAACTTGACACTCTTCCCAAAAATTATCAAGAAAGATCTTCTATTTTGATAGAGCCCACATAATCAATCAACATAAGTACAAAAGAGCAGCCAAAAATCTTGCAACTTGCAGCATCATTAACAATGGAAGAAGTAATAAAATTTATAGAGTTCCTGAAGGAGAATCAAATCAACTTCACTTGGTCATATGCCAATATGCCAGGGTTAGATCCTAATCTAATAATGCATCATCTATCTATAAACACAGGGGAAAAATGTGTGAAGAAAAAACTTAGAAAAATGTATCCACATGTTGTATTATTGGTTAAAGAAGAGTTAAAGAAGCTTTTAGATGTTGGATTCATTTGGTCTATTGACTATGCAGAATGGATCTCCAATATCGTACCTGTTTCAAAGCCAGATGGAAGGATTATAATTTGTATAGATTTTAGAGATTTGAACAAAGCATGTCCTAAAGATGACTTCCCTTTGCCAAACATAGATATGCTTGTTGATTTAACTACTGGCCATGCAATGTATTCATTAATGGATGGGTTTTTAGGATACAACCAGATCAAGATTACACCAGAGGATCAAGATAAAACAACGTTCGTGTGCCCTTGGGGTACCTATTGTTGGAATGTCATGCCATTTGGGCTTAAAAATGTAGGAACTACATATCAAAGAGAAATGATAGAAAAATTTCATGATATGATGCATACATTCGTGGAAGATTACGTTGATGATCTCCTTGCCAAATCCAACACAAGAGAAGGACATCTAGAAATCTTGTCAAAGATTTTTATCAGAATGGAGAAGTTCAATGTTTAACTCAATCCAAAGAAATTTGTATTCGGCGTTAAATCTGGAAAACTCCTGGGATATATTGTTTCAGAAAAAGGCATAGAAGTTGATCCAGAAAAAGTACAAGCTATAATGGACATGCCGCCACCATGAAATATCAGTCAACTCCGATCACTACAAGGATGCCTACAATCCATCAAGAGGTTTATAGCTCAACTGGCAGACAAAAGCTTACCATTTACACATCTATTGCATAAAAATGTCCCATTCAAATGGGAAGAAAAGTGTGAAGCAACATTCAATTAGATCAAGCAATATCTCATAAATCCACCAGTCCTAATTCCACCAGTTCCAGGAAAGCCACTCATACTTTATATTTCAGCAACAAAAGTATCTCTGGGAGCATTACTCGCACAGGAGGATTCTACAGGCAAAGAAAGGGCCATATACTATATCAACGGAACTTTAACAAGTCATGAACTAAACTACACTTTCATTGAAAAAGCTTGCCTAGCAGTAGTGTTTGCTTCCCAAAATTTGTGACACTATATGTTGGCTCATACAGTTAAGCTGATAACCAAAATTGATCCACTAAAATATCTCTTAAGCAAAGCTACCTTAATAGGAAGACTAGAAAAATGGGTAATGATATTAAGTGAGTTTGGCATTCACTATGTAGATAGATGAGCTATAAAAGGATAGGTCATCACAGATCAATTGGCTGAAGCACCTTTACAAGAAGAAAACCCAATGCACATTGAATTTCCTAATGCAGATGTCTTCACAACAACAATTAAGAAATCATGGACATTGTACTTTGATGGATCTTACACTCAACATGGCTCAGGGCCAGGGATTATTTCTGTCACACCTGAAGGACATACCATTAAAAAATCATACCAGTTGATGTTTCCTTGCACCAATAACATGGTTGAATATGAAGCATTGCTCACATGAATGAAGATAGCATTGGACTGACAAATTACAAAATTGCAAGTCTATGGTGATTCACAACTTGTCATTTATCTAATCAATGATGATTATCAGACTAAAGATGATAAGTTGTTGCCCTACAAGAACATGGTAGATGATTATAAAAAGTATTTTTTGGCAATCAATTTTTCACAAATCCTGAGGATTGATAATAAAGCTGCAAATGCAATAGCTACAATTGCTTCGTTGTCACAATTATTAGAAAATAAAATATGGTACGAATTCTTGGTGGAACAATTGTTTTCTCCTACCTATGATAATCTTGAGATCCAGGTCATATGCCATTTAATCGGTTTTGATTCACCTTTATATGGAAAGATTTATACCTATCTGAAAAATAACATCTTACCTATGGATTTATCTCGAAACCAAAAAAGGAATTTCATTCGCCAATCATCCCATTATACCTTGATCACCGATATCCTTTATCGACGTGGTCTTGATGGTATGCTCCTTCGATGTCTTGAACATGATGAATCTGAAAAATCCTTACAAGAGGTTCATGGTGGTATTTGTGGAACTCATTCAAGTGGTTTAACTTTAGCCAAGAAACTTGTTAGAATGGGATATTATTGGCCTACCATGGAGAGAGAATCTTTTACTTTTGTCAAGAAGTGTTCTAAATGCTAGATCCATGGGAATCTTATTCATGCACCTGCATAAGAATTGCAACGTTTCACTCTGACATGGCCTTTTTCTTAATGGGGACTAGATCTTGTTGGTAAATTCATCCTTCATCATCAAATGGGCATAAATTCATCATCATGGATACATAGTATTTTACTAAATGGATCAAAGTTGTTCCTTTGATGACCGTGACCGGTAAACAAATCTCCTCATTTATCTTGAATTACATCATCTGTCAATATGGAATTCCTAATTCTATCATCACTGATAATGGGAGGCCTTTCAAGAATCAGGATGTTGACGAACTTTGTGAAATATTTCACATCCAACATAGGTTTTCTACACCTTACTATCCATAAGGAAATGGTCAAGCAGAAGCTTCAAACAAAACAATCTTGAAGATCTTGAAGAAGACGGTAAATGATGTTAGTCATGATTGGCATGTCTAATTAAATCTAGCTTTGTGGATACAGGAGCTACCCCATATGCCTTGGTATATGGAGCATAAGAAATTTTACCACTAGAGGTAGAAATACCTTCGCTTAGGGTCTCACTCAAAGGATTGATAAATGATGAAGACTACTGAGTATCTCATTTGTAAGAGCTAGAATTGTTAGATGAAAGATGTCAACATGCAGCTGATCATTTGAAGGGTTATCAACAAGTTATGTCTCGTAGCTACAATCATAGAGTTAAACCACAAACATTTCAAGTGGGTGACCTAGTCTTGAAATAAAATCCATGCAATCAGCAAGACAGAGAAAAGAAAGGAAAATTTGAACCAAATTGGCTTGGTCCATTTGTCATCATTGTTGCATACGGTTCTGGAGCATATCAGTTATCTACATTAGAAGGGGACCTGTTTGAAGAATCGATCAACAACATTCATTTGAAGTTCTATGTTTAAATCATCAAAACTGAAAAATCCTTAAAAATTAGAAAAAGTCCTGAAAAAATCCTTAAAAATAAAAAAAAGTCCTGAAAAATCCTTAAAAATAAGAAAAAGTCCTAAAAAATCCTTAAATATAAGAAAAAGTCTTGAAAAATCCTTAAAAATAAGAAAAAGTCCTGAAAAATCCTTTAAAATCAGAAAAGTCCTAAAAAAATACAAAAAAATCAGAAAAAGTCCTGAAAAATCTTGAAAAAATCCATAAAAATCAGATAAAGCCCTGAAAAAATACAAAAAAATCAGAAAAAGTCTTGAAAAAGTGCAATAAAAGAAAGTGGTGAAAACCTAGCAAATATGCACTACTTGTGATCAAAGTGGGCTCCTCTATCTATTATCTTATGTCTTGCATTCACTTTATGACATCATCTATCTATATCTATCATTTGTACATATCTATCATATCCATATCATTCAACGGGAATCCTTGTATTTCATCATGGCTTGATGAAATTTGTACATATTCATACTATTTAGGTTGTGTTTACACTGTGGGTAGAAACACAGACTAAGACAAGAGAGGGGCAATGAGCTTTTAGAACATGACAAATGTACAAATGACAGTTTGCCAAAATGCAACACACATTGACGCATCAAATCAACCACAACACCAAAATGATCACTCAATGCTAATGACATCAAACAACAT
Source organism: Sequoia sempervirens (assembly GCA_007258455.2). NCBI lineage: Eukaryota > Viridiplantae > Streptophyta > Pinopsida > Cupressales > Cupressaceae > Sequoia > Sequoia sempervirens. The sequence goes on from VDFB02105785.1 coordinate 369,720,790, forward strand.
GGTCAAAACAACGTTAATCAAAACACAAACATCAATGTTGATAACCAAGTTGGATGATCTTAATTTGACTGATGTTTGGAATACTTTAGGAAAAATTTGAATTGTTGGTTGATTTTTTTATCATATCTTTGGAGCAATTCAATGATGTATTGAACTAGAAAAGCAAGGAAGGAGTATGATTTTTATTTGTCTGCTGTTTGTGAGTGAATCATTAGTACTATGCAAATTGGTCGCGAGACATGCTCTACTACGTATCATTGATGACATTTCAAATTTTGCATAGGAAACGAATTAACTCTTGTCTGTTTATGCAAGCGATACTCAAGTCATCTTGGTTCAATTATACCTAGATGCTTGTATTATCTTGCTATATAAAAAATCATGAAAGCAATGCTTAGGTCATCACTGGTGCTAACATACCCTGTGATGCTTGTATTAACTTTCAACATTTTAATGGTCTATGATGACACAAAAAGCACAAATAAGCTCTCATAATGGAAATATTGTACAGATACTGTGCATGGTTAGTATAGATTACATCCATTCTAGAATTTTCATTTTGCATTTATAGATTTTTCCAAAAGCTAGAAAAGTATCAAATGTTTCATATCTTTTGAATAAAATGACTGAGTACATTTTGACATTCACAAAAACATCATTTCATACATTTTCATACATATTTGCATCAAAAAATCATTAAAAAAAAGCATACATCATAATCAAAACTTTCATAAGCATTCATAAATTGTACCATCCATCATTTCACATTCATATTCATAAAATCATTCATCAATAGATTTCAATCATATCATAACATTGCACTCACATCATAAATCATGCATGGATATACATCATAGGTATTAACATCGTGAAACCATCACATAAAACATCATGCATATAGAAAATAGACGCATTCATCACATAAGAAATCATCCCTGCATTTCATATATCTCAAAAATGAATGTCAAAATGTACAAAAGATGTCAACTATGCATGGCATAACATCATCAAAAATGGGATCATATCAGTGTGTATACAAATGTCTCGCAATGATAACACATCATATAAAAAGCACTACAAAGTGCTATCCTTTGATGGTGCTAGTCTGGGACCTATCCCACCTACACCTGATGGACTTACTCCACCTGCCCTTGATGATCCTCCTAGAGCTAATGGCTGTGATACACCCCTACTAGTAGCCCAAGAGCAACTATACGTAGATTGAGACTATGTATAACTCATTCTCTACTCAGGTGGCACTGCATCATGGTATCTGATCCTATAGAACTTTGCCTCCCAGATGGCTCTGGTCAGCTCTCTCATCACACTATCATCTACTGCTACTCTCTACAGACTATCAGCTAAGGCCATGGCCTCCTCACCCTATCATCTGGTTGTATCTCTCTCAACTGTAACTGTAGTCAACTATCCCTGTAGCTGTGTAACCAAGGCCTGCACCTATTCTAGCTAACCCTGTAAGCTCTGCACTCTACTCTACAAGGGAGATATTTGACTTGGCACCACTGGATCTACTGAAGACAATGGATCTGAATGTCTCATCCACTGTCCACCTCTACCACCACCTCTTCCACCACCTCTTCCGCTACCTATACCACCTTTGCCACCTCCTCCACCACTATCACCCCCACTTTCCTCATTGCTGCTATCTCCATCCCCATCTGACTCATCATCATCCTCCTTAGAGTCATCACCCTCTGAAGTCTCCTCTCGATGTCGCCTATGTCCACCTCTATGTGGTCTCTACTATTGAAAAATGAGGAGTTTTCTTAGCTTAATACTCTGTAAAACTTTAATATTGTTGATCTAAGTCTTTTCTTTGTTACATATATTCTTTGTGGGTGATTATCTTGATTAATCCATTTTACTATTGTAGAATGTAGAGAGAATTTGATAGAAGAACTAGACAGGATATTAGAAAGATCACACAAGATATACCGTGGAGAAACCCTTTTCAGGAAAAAACTCCACTAATAATTATTCTATTATTCAATCTCGAGATTACAATAGCTCAATTCTTGCTTGAGAATGCTTCTTCTATCTTTACAGTCTTCTTCACACCTGCAATAATAATTATCAAAACTCTATTCAACTTGAATGAGATATAGAGACAATATGCAACCTTGTAATCTCCAAATGGTGATAATTACAATGCACAAGCTCAAGCCCTTGAAAGGTACACCATATTCTTCAAGTTGAGTTATTATGTGAAGAATAAAGCTTACAACATGTGCTTCATGCATTTGGGCATCCCAGACTGAAGCTACAACTTATCCTTCACTTTGGTGATAATTCCAAAGCTCTTCCTCAAAGTTGGCACCTTTAAGTAATCCTACTTAAGCGAGCCTTCAAAATATCTTATCATGCATGAGAGGTAAATCCAATAAAGCATCTTGGGCACCCAAGTTGTCTCCAAGTGTTTTATAGTTAACTGAAACATTTACTCAACACTATTTCCAAAGAATGGTCATCCCTTGTTAACTGGAGGTAGTCCCTATTATCTGTCATACAACTCAATGTTATTAGCCATGCATTACAAGTTAACTGAAGCTAACTACATGCAACTCAAAATAACCAACATACATGCAACATGTACTTGCATGCAACTGAAGATGCTTGAACGAATTGAACTGAAGGCTGGCCAGGCCGAACTAAAGAAAAACAGTACATACTGAACTAAACTGATTCTAAAGCTGAATTAGGCTAGGCCGAACTAATCCCGAACTAGCTTAAGCGAACTTCAAGCATGCAAACATCAAATCCTAACTCCTAGGATCTTTACATGCATTCAAAAGTGTTAACCCTATTACTCTGTATGGTTAAATGGACACAAAGGTGGGTTTCACCTTACCATGTGTGCACCCACATGCTCCTATTATTTGGGAATAAGAGTACAAATGTCAATTTCATGATTTATTTCATCTAAATAGTGTTACTCATCCCTAATCTTGGTGTTGTTGAACACATTCCAAGAATCTAGAGATACATGAAATAAATAATGTTTAGGATTACAATTAAATGGCATCCCATTTCCAACATTCTCCCACTTGAAATTATACATTGCAATTATTCTAAACAAGGAATAAAAATTTAAATCAAGTACATGAATCAAGGCTAATGGCCCTTCTTGCCAACTAATCAAACCATGCTAGCTTCCAAATGCAGCACGCATAATCCTTGAAGCTTCCAAGCAAATGATTAAAACCAAGAAGCATCTGTATGGTTTCATAAGATAATTAGTAACATTGATTAAAAGTGTTAACTTTTTCAATTAATACCTTCCCATTATCAACCAAACCATTACCTTTCCCAAGCCTCTGTAACCAAACCACCTCTTTAGAGGCATGCTAAACCGTCGAGTGTAATGAATCCACATTCAACCAAGGTGTAGACTCCTCAATCTTTTCTGTTGAAATTTTTTTTCTTACAAGTAACCATTCCAACAAATGTCTTTTACCACAAGAGAATTCCAGCCTCACCTATTTCTCCAATTATCCATGAGGGCCTATAACCAACCAATCCATGCCAAACTCCAAATGCAACAAAACACTTTCATGAAATAATCAAGAAAATGATTAATGTACCCAAAACTTAAGAGAACTACACAAGATCATTGTCAAATCTCCAATCATGAATCAGGAACACAAACATGACATCCATGATCTAACCATCTCCTCTTAGGAGATCGCATGCATCATAACATACTTATACATCCTAGTCTCAAGAGAACCATGTAATATGCCAAACTCTATTCATCAAGAGTAAATACGTGTCCATAACAAATATACTCTAATCCAAGAAACCATATCTCTAATCACATGGAGATAACCTTACCAATGATGCATCTAAGTCACTGCCAAAAAATCCCATTGAACCATGATACTGAGTCACACATGGCATCGTGACTACCATCCTCTCTACGAAGACTACTCTGAAACATGAAGCAAAGAGTCATCACAAACAATATTAGCTGAAATAACCAATGCATCATTATTATCATCTGAGGACTCCTCTATAGAAGAATTAAAACTTTCTTTCTTGTTCTTACAATCCTTCTTTACATGTCCCCGTTTCCCATAGTTCCAACACTTTGCATACTTCTTCCTTCTAACTTACCCTTCCCTTTGTTGTTTCCCTTAGGGTCCTTTTTCTTAGGCCTACCTTTTACAAACAAGGCATCTTGGATTTCCTCCTTAAACTTCCTCCTCATCTCCTCTGATAGGAGAGTAGGAATAATGTTGTCCATCTTTGGATCTGCACCATTTCCACTAATTGCAACAATTAGATTTTCCCAAGAATTTGGTAAAGAACAAAGCAATAAAATGCACTTATCCTTATCCTCAAGCTTTACATCTACAGATACTAATTGACTGAGAATTAAATTGAAAGCATTTAAATGTTGTGCTACTGAATCACCATCTTTCATTTTCAATGAATATAATTTCCTTTTCAAATACAACTTATTGGTGAGACTCTTAGTTTGATAAATATCCCTTATTCTTTTCCATAATTTATATGCCTTTGGTTCAATTTGAAACATTTAAAAGAACAACATCAACAAGACATAACCTTATTGTTCCTCTTGCCTTCTCTCATCTAACTTAGCCCCGTCTTCACTCCCGAAATAGTTGTAGGTGTCTTTGCGTATATTTATTAACTTCAGCAAATTAGTCCTCTTGTTTGAAGATCTTCCATTTTAATTTCCACATTTCTTAGTTAGATCCATTTTAAACTTTAATCTCTAACTGAATTCATTGTAACAAAACTTAATTCAAAATCCAACAAATAACAAAATAATAAGAGCTCCCACTAAGCTAGAAAACCTCCAATATTTGCAAGAGAGCATCCCAATACTCTACCCAACCTCGAGATCTGATGCAAATGTTAAGGGGAGGAGTTTCTTGGCTTAATACTCTATAAAACTTTAATATTGTTGATCCTAAAGTAAGTCTTTCAACATACGCTTTCTGCAAGCTACTTGTTGGCCGAGGGCTCATCGAATCAAATAATCATGGTCGCGAGGATGTTCCAACACATCACCCGACCATACTTTAGTCATCCCCTCATCAAGAATATCAATACGTACTCCCCACATCACATTGCTCCCAAAGCCGGTGAACTTCATCCAACGCTGCATCATATAAGAAACCCTGCTGCGGACCCCACCTTGAAATCTCCTGGCTGGCGGCGTGCGTAAATAGATGAACCCTATGGCATACCTTGAGGCTAATATGCATTAGCCATACGGAGCCAAGAAACCTCTCAATAATCGGGAGTACAACCAATCAGATATCTGGAAGTGAAGACAGAGGGCATCTCCCTAGCATCCTCTGGCCATGCCTCACAATCTACATAGGGCCGCCATCATACTATCTTGAGATCATCCAAAAGATGCTGCCAATGATCCAGTTTTCCCAACCTCGACTGAGCAATGATATCGGTATATCCGAATCTGTACGGTCAACCAACAGGGCATCGTCCATGAGTCAATGGTCGCATAACGGAAAAGTGCTCCCATGCCCATATCTGTAACAGTGAACAACCAATAGCTAAACTCCAGCCTCCACCATACACAATATGGTGTAGCTCATCATATCAATGTGCAAGCATGCATGATCCCCAAGCATATCGTGTACCCTGCATCACCATACTCTCAAGTACACAACCCCACCCAACTGCAAAACCCTTTGACCTATGGTCAGGGCATAGAACACCTCTAATAAATCCTGCAAGTATAGAGGGTAAAGGCGCATACGAATCTGTCATCTCCGCCCATGAGATATAATATCTTGTAATCTGATCATCTCTAAATATCTGCCTCAAAGCATCAGTACCTCCAGTCTCCAAGCCGTCAAATCTCACTATCTCACCCATCACTGGAATCCTCAAGATGTGATACACATCCTCTAGAGTCATGATAATCTCTCTTGTTGGCAAATGAAAGGTGTTTGTATCACTGTGCCACCTCTCTGCAAGTGCTATCAATAAGGCTCTGTTAAGACGCACCTCAGGCATCTCAAGTAACGAGGTTAGTCCACATGCCTCAATCACATCTCTATCTTCCTGCCCAAGCTATGGAATCAATCTCCATGTCTTCGTGAATTTCTCCCGTAATTGTAAGATGCCCAATCTCTCCTGTTGAAACATCATCAAGTCAAAGCAAAATCAATATCAAATCATCATGACAAATCATTCAAATCTGAATATCAATCAACCTATTTGTTTTTCATCATCATGGAAAGCAAATTTATCAAAATCCTGTTTGTTTTTAACAACTTTAGAAGCAAACTTATCAACAACTATTTGTTTCTAACAACTTTAAAAGCAAATTTATCAGCTACTAATTGTTTTCCAACAACCTTGGGAACAAATTGATCACACAAAACAATATCAAGTCAAGGGCACTACAAAAATTCTCATGGGTGCTACATAAATCATCATGGGCACTACAAAACTTCTCATGGGCACTACAAAATGATGGGCGCTACAGAAAGCTTAATGGGCACTATAAAAAGATTGAAGTGCGCTAAAAGAATGCATAAAGGTACAAAAAGGTTGGAAAAAGTGCCCTAAACGAAAATTTTTCAAAGACTGAAAGGTTAACGGGGTACATACTATAGGTCCATAATGTGCCAGCCACTAATGTCATCAGATGCACTCGAAACGGTGCTAGTGGATAGGAAGTGCCATCTTTCTCACTCCAAAGCTCAAAAAATTATAGTTTTTACTAGGTTAAAATGGGAAAATGACATGGAAAATGACATTTTAAACCTATTTAAAGGAAAAATTGGGGCATTTTATCACATTTTATCATAGTAGGGGCAATTCAGATCATCAATTTTCATCTGAAATCTTTCCACGTAAATTTCTTCACATCATCATTTTCGAACGATGAATCAACAACTTAAAAATCATAAAAATCAAAAAATTGCAAAAAATTTGATTCACTTTTCTTATTCATTTCTTAATTAATTAAATAAACATTATGATTTATTTATATTAATTATCATATAATCTTGGCTTGAATATTTTATTCAAATTAAGATTAAATCTTCTTCTCTTCTAAAAATCTTCTAAAGTCTATTCACAATTCCATATTCCAAATATTTAATTAATTCCTCTAAAAATCCATTCACAATTCCATATTTCAAATATTTAATAAATTATTCTAAAGTCTATTCACAATTAAATATCCCAAATATTTAATTAAATCTTCTATAGTCCTAAAATAAAAAATTAAACTCACATAAAATTAAATAAATCTATTTATTTAATTTGGATTATCTTCAACAATCGTGAAACAAACTTCAAAACAGAAAAATAATTTCTCTGTTTCTAAGCAAAGTTGTTGCCGCGGGTTGAAGAAAAACCTTCATTCTTCTCTCCAACCTCCCAACATCTTCCATCTTCCTCTCAGCCTCTCCATCTCTCACCATTCAAATTTACCAGACAATCTCACAACCATTGATCTTTGCCAGCCAGGCTCTTGCCTGTAAAAATCTATAAAAGGGACTACCGGGTCTCTGAAAAACATAGATGCTTTCATATAGGAAAACTATAGTCAATTAGCCTTTCAGCATCCATAGCCTTTAGAATCATAGCATAGCATAGCTTAGCATATTAGCAATCCATATCATGGCCTATCATCCTCATATCATAGTTTCAATAGCATCCATAATCCACAGCCTCTGTGCATAATCTACAACCCCTGTACATATCCATATATCAACATTTCACTCCACCAACATATAGGATAGAGAAGTATTATCCCTTTGCATACTCGTTCTACAAGTTGCCAATCTAAGAAGCTTTGCTTATACAATCTGAGAGCAGCAGCTTCGAGAGAATCACTGGAGATAGAGAACAATGAAACGATTCTAAAGAAGCTCTGTTTGTTATCTTTGATTTCATTTTATTTATCTTTCTTTAGTTTAATGTTGCATTGGTGTGTTTTTATTATATCATTTTGATACTAACATTTCCCACAAACAACTACTATACAAGCCATTTCATAGCATTTCCAATGATTATATTTCATCAATCAATCAATCAATCAAATTATAGAATAATCGAAGATTTTTGCATGCAATTATCATCCCTGGAATGTGCTACACACACCAACATAACCTTTCAAAGAGCCTACTTCCAACACTTCTTCCATTCAGGAAGTTATAATGCAAGATAGCAATCCAAAAAAATGGAAATTCTTGTCAAGCCTATACCCAAGCCTTCCTTTCCACTTTGATGAACTAGACATGCTTGGTTGCCATGAAATTGACTTGCACCATGATTGAGGATCTTCCCAACTCAATCTACACCAACAAGTATTTTCTACTACATTCATGAAATCCAACTATCCAACATTTGAAGTCCACCATCTTCCCAATCGCCATACCCAAAATGAGCTCTCTATACAACAACAAAAGTAATTTATATACATTTGACACATTTAAATGTTGATACTTTGCAACCCCTAAAATAATTTTTTAAGCAACTGTTGGAATAGGTAAGTTGAACTTTATAAAATCCACCAAATCTACCCTCATGAGTTCAGCCCCAAATGACCAATCCTTGTTACTACTTCTTGCACCAATAGGTGTAGCAACATTCAACATTTAAAAGCATCAACAATCTAGTATTCCCAATGAACCTATCAAAGATATGACCCCCCTGCAAGGAAAAACACTCACGAACTTCCAATAAATAATGTACTTCATTCACTACATCCTTATAGATGAAATGAGCTTAATTCGTTGCATGAAGCATTCCCCATAACTAAATCCCATTTGTAGGATGTTAATCATGCTCTTTGGCAACCTTGGCCAGCTTCCAATGGTCAAGGACATCCCTATGTATGCTTCAACCTCTTATGGGGGAACTTTATGGCACAAATTCACATAAGTTATCACATTGAAAAAAATATTTCGTCAAATAGGTGAGGAACCGACATAGATTATTTTTCATTCTCTCCTCTCCAATTTAAGAAATTTTAAACATACAATTGAAGATTAACAAGTTTTAATGTCACACTCAGACTCATCATTGACCTCTATAGAGAAATATACTTTTGTATCTTCCATATGTCTCTTTGCAACAAATTAAATGGTTTCTCTATATAATCAATGTATGTTGTCTTTAACAATGCTTGTTTCCTTGTCAACTGCAGAGCAACTTAGGGGGTCACCATGCTCAAATCCAGATGAAGAACAACTTAAATCTCAGATCCTTTTGTGTGTTTCAAGAAAAAGTTGTTGTTATGTTCAAATTTATGCGTCAAAATAGGCCTTATGAATGGTGCACTTGGACAAGTCAAAGAAATAGTATAAAAGGATGGAAAAATTCCACCATTACTTCCATTGTTTGTTGTTGTTCAATTCAAAATTACATAGGCCCTATTTGGGATATCAATAACCCAAAAAATGTATTTGTTATCCCTTTGAGTCATGGTGTTCATCATCAAATCCCACTTAAAATGGTATGGGCCTTAATAATACACAAATAACAATGGCTTACACTTGAGAAGGCAATAATTGACATCGACAACATATATGTAGGGCCTATCATTCACAACTATTTCAAGAATGATTGAACTTGCAAGCCTACACATAAAACTATCTTTCACATTTCAAAGATATGCATGCATGCAACAAAGCCCATATGTTTCTCTTCAAAATAAAGAGGAGGAGTGCTTATTGGCATTATCAAATGAAAACTCTTTAATGAACAATAATAGTTAAAAGAACTCCATGTTTGTTCCTTCATCTTTTTCATCTATATTTTTTTACTTTCACACAATTACGTTCATTGCATAGTTTGTTACAAACACTATCTCCATTCATTACTCCTAAATGTTCCTTTCAATTAACATATGCATATATATTGGTAATGAAAATGTAATTTCTAATTAGTGTAAAACAAAATGGAAAGATTTAAACCATTATTTCTAACACCAATCAAATGATAATAGATATTTAATTTATGAAATTTTTAAGAATTACTAAAGAAACCATTGAAATAAATTTACATTTAACATGTACTTTTCCTATTTCTTGTCTTATTTTTTCATTTTTATTTAATTCCTTAATGATATATATATAGATATTCAATGTTTGATAAATTAATAAAAAAAGGTTATTTACATTGAACTAAATTCTCAATCACTCATTCCAAAAAATGTTTATAGTAGTTTCTTTCTTACATTTTTCCTTGAAAGTAGTTTACATTTGTTTGAACTTTTCTTTGTTTAGACTTTTCTTTACAAACATCGCTAATGGATTGTATGCAAAAAACTCCCAATCTTGTTCCAATTCCTTTGAATTGGAAATTAAAAGTTTCCAAAGGCTTATTGATTTATTTATTTATGTATAAGGAGTGGAAAGGAATAAACGTAGCCAATGTTAAGTTTCCTATCCCTTACAAGTAAATGACTACAAATATCAAGGTGAGGTTGATAATTGAACTTTATCCTAGCTAAGTCAATGAACAATATTTCCTTTTATATATCTCTTTTTTTAATAAATAAGTTATTATGAGGTTGAACAATTCATTAAAAATACTAATTTGAATCCAAACATTACAATTTGTTGTTGCAAAGGATGTGATCTATTGGAGGTAGAAAACAAAACATCAAGATATGCAATATGTGCACCACAATAATCTAGAAATTAAAAGTGTAGGCATCAAATATGAAATTTATCTCATTTTATAAAATAGGTGCCATGAAATGTGCATATCATAGATTTATTAGAAAGATAAACTGATGCATGAAGACTCAAATATGAGGTAATATGCAAAAAGAAAGGGCTTTTATGGCTTCATAATTGCACAATAAAAAAAAAGCTCAGTTTTTAGTGGAACTTATTTGCATTGCCCATGTTGCAAATATGAAGGTGTTGTCATTGATGTCAACCATGTGTATGGAAGTTAGTTATTGATTGTATATGTTGAGGATATTAAGAAAATTGTAATAACAAAGGTTTGCAGGTTGTGCATGTATCTATAGTTGAGATGTTGAAGAAATGGTATGAGTACATGGAGCTATCCTTATGTTTCTATGTTTGGAGATGTGTTAGAGTGAAGTATGTGCTGAAATGATGTCTCTAGTACTTAGGTTCCAAGTTCTTTTAAGAAAATTTGATAAATAGTGAAAATAGTGTTATACAGGTATTTAGTGTATGCTCTGGGATGTGCTCCACGTTTCTTCTGGGTTGATGCTATTCTTGTGTGGATATGAGGTATTATTCATGGCTATTGATATTTTCTATATCCAAAATTTGGGTTTTTGGATTGTCATACTAGTGCAGTCATGGTAGGAGGGTTCCAAAAGGAACAGTCAGACCGTGCAACAATGAGTCAACAAAACAAAATCAACATAGTACTAATACAAAATAAAGAATCTTTATTATTATTGTATGCTATCTAGACTCACTCGACTATTATTGTATGATATCTAGACTCATGGGCCTTACCTTAGAGGCTTACAATAGACTATTTGGACAAAAGGCCTTCTTACATTCCCCCGAAGGGTTTATGTGAAAATTTATTGAAACTAATTGATGAACTACTAAATGATGATCTACAAATGATTACAACGATTATAAATATGCTTCTGTCACTCCAATATAGGTTCACATCATCCTTAAGGGTTAAGAACCCAATGAATGCTCAATATGAATGTCGACCTCAAGATGTGAATAAATTGTGAATCTTCAGATAGGTCCATACTAAGGAACCCAGACTAGGTTGGCCCAAAAATGATTGGACTGGTAATATAATGAAATTATCAAAGCAAAAAAATTTGGTAGGAAAGTGAAAATAACCTAGGATGAATCTACTAATACTGCTATTGAATGCAATGCAATAAAGAACTATTTTTGGTTGATACATGATTTCTTTACAACTAGGGATGCTCATGCATCATGTACAATGCAAGATATTTTCCTTAGTGTGTGAACTAGGCATTTCGATGTGTCTGGCTGTGGTCTAGGAGAAATGTATTTTCTCCAAATTTCTTTGCATTTTGGTTTTAGGATTTTTGGTTCTGAGAGTATGTTGATAAGGTTGTTCTCTTGCTTGGTTCAAGAGGATTTGAGATTTGTTGTTTTTGTTGATGCGTTTCTAAGTTACAGTGTATTATAGTGGCTGGCAGGGCTGTTCAAATGTACAAAATATTCATACTCTTCAAGTGAAGTTTGTTATGAAGCTTTTGGATGAATTTATAGGTGTTCATTACTTAATCTAGATCATGTTCAAATGAAGTTTGTTGTCTGAAAATATTGGACAGAGTAAAGGATGCATGTGCTTAATTGTTTTATTTGTTTTACATGAGTGTTGGCTGACCTTTTGTTAAACACTACTTATGAAGAGCATAGAAGCATGTTGAGGTGTGTTGGGACTCATTTAGGTCCTCATTAAGAATTTATTTGGGTCACCCTCATTCTCTTCCTCCATGGGAATGCTTTGGTGTCGACCTAATTTAAATTTGTATATGTAGATCATGTATGGCCGACCTTGGAAGGATTTCAAGGTTGAAGATGGTATAAGTACAAGTTGAGATGTTTGTGAAAGATAAGATAGATTCAAGATAGATGTGAGATAGTGTGTGTGATGTGAGTTTGAGAAGATCAATGCAAATTTAAAAGTGTCAAGTTCTTGAAGGCAGTGAGTTGAAGGTGTACTCTATCTTTCAAGCATGTCTACAAGTGTGTGAGAAAATTGAGGCAGACTTTGTATTGCATTGAGATAGTTTTCTCCTTGTAACAATTCTCTTCTATCTTATTTGCAATTATGTGGCAATGGGCCTGGGTGGTGAGCCCTCATTGGATAGTGTGTCCTATCTTGGTAGTGAGCCTTTGTATTCAGTATTGGGAATTCTTTATATTGTGAGCTAATCCTCACCATGGTTTTTCCCTCATTGGGTTTTCCATGTAAATATAGTGTTATTGTGTGCATGGTTTTACTTCTTATAGTTTTTTTTTCTATACTTAACAATCAAACATGTTATCAGAGTAAAGGTTTTGTGAATGCATTCAAATATAAATTTTGTTGAGGGTTTTGAAGTTTAAAATTGCTACAACTGATTCACCCCTCCTCTCATTTTTCTTGTTCAATAAGTGGTATTAGAGTGAGGTTCCTTGGAGAAGAGCTTAACCACTTAAGGAAGGTTTAGGATGGCAAGCAAGATCACTATTGAGTGTCCTAGGTTTGATGACACTGATTATGCATTCTGAAAGACAAAGATGGAAGGATATCTGGCACATTGTGGATATGAGATCAAAAAGTCGATTCAAAACCAGTATATTGCTTTGGCTAATGGTCCAAGTACTATTGATGAGATCAAAACTCATGAAATTAATAATAATATTATTATAAATAGTATTCCATAGTCTAAAGTAGTTAAAGTTATGAATTTGAAGACTACTAAAGAGGTTTAGGATAAGTTGGAAAAGATGTATGAAGGAGATGAAAAAGTTAAACAAGAAAAGTTGTAGAACTTGGAGTCACAATTTGAGATCCTATGAATTGGAGAAGATGAGAACATCAAATCCTACATGCAGAGAGTAGATGAGTTGGTATGTGGAATGAGAGGACTGGGTGCACAAATAGATGATTCTAGGATAGTGAAGAAGGTACTCAAAATTCTCTCTAATATATACCATGACAAGGTATCTGCTATAGAGGAAATTGTATATTATAATACTTATACTAAAGATTAGTTGATTGGTACTCTAACCTCATTTGAAATAATAAAGCTTGGTTTAAAAAATGGAACAATTTCATAAACTTCTTTCAAGGTTGAAAAAAGTGGAAGATATAGATGAAGACAATCTTAATGAAGTGAAAAAAAAAATTGTATGAAGAATGAAAAAGGGCTCCTGTAAATATCAAGGTAAATTACCATTCAAATTTTTTTAGCTGTAGAAGAATAGGTCATTATGCTTCAAGATGTCTAAAGGGAGCTAAAAGAAATAAATATAGAGAAGGTAAAGAAAATAAAGGAAAGATGATCAAAAGAGCATATTATGTCAATGAAGATGCTGGTATTTTTTATGACGATTCTGATTATGGAGATTTTGATGATAATGAATGCTTGTTCCTAGATTTAAAAGATGAATCTACTCCTAAAAAATGTGTGAAGGAAACGGCTCTAGAGAAAGTTGAAGGTAATGTGGTCTCTGCTCTTTGCATGCTAAAGAGGAAAAGAACTACTGGGTCATTGATAGTGGATGCTCAAATCACATGACTGGTGACAAAAGTAAGTTTGTTAAACTTGAAAAATATGATGGAGGCTTAGTTAAGTTTGGAGATGATTCTGGTGCTAAGATCTGTGGGATAGGTTCAATTAGTTTTGATGGAAAGCATAATACTAATGGTGTCTACTATGTTAAGAGTTTGAGGCATAATCTCTTGAGTGTTGGATAGATGTGTAAAAAGGGATATAATCTTGTGTTCAAGGATAAAAAATGTGAAATCAGAAAAAGGTCTAGAACTATGATTGTTGCTAGAAAGAAGACTGAAGGAAACATCTATCAACTTAAAGGTGTTGATGGAAATTTCTTTATGTCTCATATTAATGACAGTTGGCTATGGCACTAGAGGATATGCAATATGAATTTTGACAACATGGTGAGAATTAGTGGAGTACAAGCTATGAGAGATTTACCAAGAATTACAAAGCCTATTAATGTAGTCTACAAGGACTGTCAGTTTGGAAAGAAAGATAGAAAAAACTTTAAGTCAAAGGATCAATCTACTACCAAACTACTGGAATTGATTCATACAGATATATGTGGTCCTACAAGGGTGAGAATTCTACAAGGTGACATGCATTTTATGATTTTGATTGATGATTACTCTAGAATGACATGGGTTACTTTTCTTAGAGAGAAATATGATGCATTAGATAAATTCAAGGCATTTAAGGAAATGAATGAGAATGAAATAAATTTGAAATTTAAAATGTTTAAGATCTAACAAAGGTGGTGAATTCACCTCCAATGAGTTTAACATGTTTTTTTGAAGCCCGTGGAATAAAAAGACAATTGTCTACCCCTATAACTCCTCACCAGAATGGAGTTATTGAAAGAAAGAACAAGACAATTCAAGAAGCTACTAGATCAATGATAATAGAGGTAGGTCTACCAAAATTTTACTAGAGAGAAACAATTCACACTACTATTTATGTCTTCAACATAGTTTAAGAAAAATCTAACAACACTAAGACCACGTACAAGCTATGGTGTGGAAGGATTCCTATTGTCAATTATTTCAAGGTATTTGGAAGAAAATGTTATATAAGAAGAGATGAAGAAAATCTAGGAAAGTTTGATGCTAGATGTGATGAAGGTATTTTCCTTGGATACTCTACCAGAAGCAAAGCTTACAGATGTTACAATAAAAGGCTGAGAAAGGTTGTAGAAAGCACAAATGTCAAGGTTGATGAAGCATTGAAGAATTCAATTGAAGTTGATGGATATGTATTAGATGAAGCTAATTGCAGAGAAGTAGAAGAAATAGTTGGAGAACAAGAAGTTCAGAATGAAGAAGAAGAATCTCTAGAAATGGTTCCTAAAAACCTTAAGTATGTGGAAAAGAATCATTCAAAAGATTAGATCATTGGAGAAAAGAGGAAAGGTGTATTAAAAAGAAGTAGAGTTACTGAAGTTGAGGTAAATTATTGTCTACTTTATGAAGTTGAGCTGAAGAAAGTGAGTGAAGCATGTAAAGATGAACATTGGATGAAAGAAATGGAAGAACTTATGCGAATTGAGAAAAATCAAACTTGGGAATTGGTTTCTAGACCAGCAGACAAGAACATAATTGGAAGTAAGTGGGATTTCAGAAACAAACTGAATGAGAATGGAGAAGTAGTAAGAAACAAGGGAAGGTTTGTGTGTAAAGGCTACTCACAAACTGTGGAAGGTATAGATTTCGAGGAGATATTTTCTCTAGTGGCTAGGATGGAAGCTATCAGAATGTTTTTGGCATTTATTGCTCATAAGGACTTTAAAGTTTACCAGATGGATGTGAAGTCTACATTTTTGAATGGTAAGTTAGAAGAAGAATTCTACACGGAACAACTGGAGGGATCCTAGTTATCAAATCAATCAGATATGGTATGTAAATTGAAGAAGGATTTATATGGTTTGATGCAAGCTCCCAGAGCTTGGTATGCAAGATTAGACAAATATTTGTTTCAACAAGGTTTCAAAAAAGGTACTGCAGATAGCAATTTATATTTCAAAATTGAAGATGACAAGATCTTGATAGTAGTTGTGTATGTGGATGACATTAAATTTGGAGGAAATGAAACTATGTGTAAGATGTTTGCTAAACAGATGAAAAAAGAGTTTGAGATGTCCATGTTTGGTGAGATGAATTTCTTCCTTAGATTGCAAATCAATCAAACAAACAAAGGGATTTTTATTTCACAATCAAAGTATGCAAAAGAAATGTTGACGAAATTTGGGATGGATGGTTCCAAACCAGTATGCACTCCTATGGTAACTAGCTGCAAATTGAGTAAGGATGATGACTCTCCTAAGGATGATTAGAGAAAATATAGTCAATTATTGGAGGACTATTGTATTTAACTACTACTAGACTAGATATCATGCATGCAGTTTGTCTTGTAGCTAGATTTCAAGAGGATTTTAAATAAACACATGTTGTAGTTGTCAAGAGGATATTTAGATATCTAAAAGGCACTTTAGATCATGGCTTATGGTATCCTAGGGATACTGATTTTACACTAAGTTCTTATATGGATGTAGATTGGGTAGTTTGTATTGATGAAAGAAAAAGTACAAATGGTGGTGCATTCTTTCTTGGATGCAGATTGGTTTTATGGTTAAGAGAAAAGCAAGATAATTTACTTTCCTTATCCACTATAGAGGCTAAGTATATTATTGCAACATCTTGTTGCACACAAGTTTTGTGGACGAGTAATGCATGATGATCCTATCTCTATTTTATATGATAATATAATTGCAATTAACATTTCAAAGAATCCAATGATGCACTCAATGACAAAGCATATATCTATTAGGTATCACTTTTTGAGAGAAGGTTATGGAGAATGAAGTAAAGCTTGAGTATGTACCTACAAAGGATGAAATTACTAACATATTTGCTAAGGCTCTTCCTAAAGATACTTTTGAGTATCTCCGAGAGAAGTTAGGGGTTATTCCCCTTCTTTCTTGAACAAGATGCATATGGAGATACATTAGTCCTATGATTCTATGGATCTATCTTCCTTTTGGACTAATTTTTGGTGGCTACCTATCAAGGGGAAGATGTAGTGTCATGTGTTGTCATTGTGCAGTTGATTAGGTGTACTCCTAAGGGGGAGTATTCAATATTGATAATGTTCTTGGTGACAAAGGGGGAAAACAATGCAAAATATATTTTTCCTTTTCCACTGATGTCAAAGGGGGAGAAAGCATCGGGTTAAAATTTTTATCTACATAGGGGGATAGAAAGTAAAAGAAATCATGAGAAATTCGTTCAAAGCTGATGTGTTGTCTTTGATGGTTTTTCACATCATTTGTTTCCATCAATGAAAAAGGGAGAGATTATTGCAAGTATGAATGTGTTGTCATTGATATCAAATTTCTATTATTGTCATTGATATCAATTGTGTGTATGGAAGTTGGTTATTGATTGTATATGTTGAGGATATTGAGAAAATTGTAATAAAGAAGGTTTGCAGGATGTGCATGTATAGTTGAGATGTTGAAGAAGTGCTATGAATACATGGAGTTATCCTTAAGTTGCTATGTCTAGAGATGTGTTAGAGTGAATTATGTTATGAAATGATGTCTTTGGTACTTGGGTTCAAACTGTGCTTTTGAGAAAATTGATAAATAGTGAAAACAATCTTATGCAGGTATTTAGTGTATGCTCTAGGATGTGCTCCATGTTTCTTTTGGATCGATGCTATGATTTTGTGGATCTAAGGTATTTTTCATGGATGTTGATAGTTACTATACCTAGAAATTGGGTTTCTGGATCATCGTACAATGTGAGATATTTTCACCAGTATGTGAACTAGGCATTTCACTATGTCTGGTTATGGTCTGGTGATGTCAAACAAGGAGGTATTCAAACTAACAAAACACAATGTCACAAGATTTTATGCTCCAAACCATATCTAGGGTGATCCTTTTCAAACTTCACTATTCTAGCTTGTAGGTGTGCAAACTAGGTTTTCCTTTCACAACTTTCAATAGACTTGAACATTGGAAAAGGCTAGAATTAGCCCACTTTTACAAAAGGGCTCCTCTTCAAACTTGATTCCAACCTAATATTCCTCCAAAAAATCTTAGACCAGATGCCAAAACCACCAAATATTTAGGTTTTACCACCAGAAGAGCCCTCCAAGTCACCATTTCACCAAACCCTTATTTTAATCCTTTACTAGTAGGTTTTATTGAAAAACCATGGTCTCGACCTCTAACCACTTGGAAAATTCATAAAAAATCCTCTAAAATTCCTACAAAAACTCAATTCATCACCAAAAACTACTGCTCCCAAGATTTTTACCTTTTTCCACCCTCAAACCTCACAATTTCACTCAATTTCCACCAATTTAACTATGAGGGATTCATGCCCAAGACTCCAATCAACCTCCCTTATTCACCAAGACTCTTCTAACACCTAATCCTAATCTTTTTTACCCATTCCACTCAATTATAGTAAGTACACATGGTGGAATAATCCTTTACTTTATTTAGGCCTTAAAACCCTTACCTCTATTTCCTGGCCTCCTATTGAAAATTGATCACCAAAGATTTCAAACTCAATAAAATTAGATCAAATTTTTTTTAACATGATGATAACACATATATCAAATAATCCAAGAGAAATTTAAACAACAAACCCATTGTACGGGTCCATATAGATCATAAGAACAACCATTTTTTTGGAAAAATGTAGACTTTAGAGAGATTTAAATTTGGTTTATTCACCAAAACTTTTCAACATTGTTTACAAAGAGATACCAAACTTATACCAACCTTTTCCCTCCTAAAAAAATTAACACAACCACCTAAAACTGACCTTTGAGTTATATGACCGTTGAGCTTCCACAAACTTGCAATTTTGCAATTTTTTGCTTGACATCTTTTTACATCATTTTGCAATTTTGCAATACTAACAAAAATGACCCCTAACCACACTAATATGACTCATTACATCAAAAATTGGTCTATATAACCTTATTGAACATAAAAGACTCAAAACACCCTAAAGCCTACTTATCAATAACCTTCATTGACAACATTTACCCAAAGGTGCTCCTGCACCATACACCCAGCCTTGCATTTTTTCCAAGTCTCTTGGAAATGATGTTTCAACTTTTAGACCATTGAACATTCCATGCCTTTGACCTTCTTGAACTCTTTCATCAGGTACACCTTTCCTTTGGTTCACATTGTTCCTAACATTCTTGCCCTTGTCACCACTTGAATCATGCTCCATCCTTACACATTGATCTGTGGAGTGTCCTTGAATCTTTTCATCATCACATGCTGATGTTATATCCACTTTCACCTCTTCACACAAGTCCTAATCAACTTCCCTCTTTTCCACCTTTACTTCATGCTTTAAACCTTGCCAATTACTCTCTTTGACCTCTTCTTTTTCCTTTATCACTGTGATCATATCCTCTGCCTTCAAAAATTTTGTCTTATCAACCTTGCCTAGCTCTAATTTGTTAGAACATGACTTCCATTTTATCCCTTTTTCTGTAGATGGACATATGACTATCCCTACCACAATTGCAACATGTTTTCCTTTCCTTTCTACAAGAAATTCACCCTTAATCTTCTTTGTATCATACTGTGACCCTAATCCATCTTCTTTTCTCTTCAACATCGAAGCATCCTTGATACCTACTATCTGCACATTGTCTTTATTCCTTCTACCTATTGTTCCAACACTCTCAAGCCTTTAAATGGCTGCAAACCCCATACTCTTGTCTTCCTCAATGCTCATAAAATCTTTCTTTTCAATAATGATGATCTTAGCCATCTTACCTTGTTCCTTAGTTTCTTCAACCAACAGAGTTAACATGAATGGATTCCCATATTTATCAATAGTATAGGTATTTTGTCTCCCATCATAATTTGTAGACCTGTCAAACTACCAAGGCCTTCCAAGTAACACATGGCAACAAATCATAGAAAAAATATCACAAAGGACCTTGTCTCCATATCGACCAATTTGGAACTCAAATATAGCTTGTACATTTACCACAATGGACTAATTATCACTTACCCAAGATACTTTGTAAGTTGTTTCCCTAGGTAGTCTTTCCAATTTCAATTTGTCTACTATTTCACTAGACACCATATTGTTAGTGCATCCTAAATCTACTATCACCTTACATACCTTGTTTTTTCATTTGCAAGTTGTCCTAAATAATGCTCTTCTTTGAATCAGCTCCCTCTCCTTGGATGTCTTCAAGAGTTGTCTCTTCATCATCAATGATTCTCTCACCTCTAGAGTTTCAACATGACTTGAAGAAATTGGACTCTCGCATTCATCTTCTTGGACAATTTGAGCTCTTATTTCACTTCTCCTTTCTCCACCACTTGATGTGGAACCAAATTTTTCAAGGCACTTGTAGGATGGATGACCAAACTCGACAATTATAGTACCTACCTTCAAATATGTTTGAATATCTTCCTCCTCCAAATCTACCTCTTGAACCTCTAAAGCCACCTTTGAAATCTGTAGTTTTTTCTTCTCTTTTATGTGCCTCTTTGGTGCAGGAGCACCTAGGCTAACCTCCATTGTGTTTGTTATCAATTTTGGCTTGTACCTGACCTTGGCCAATTCAAGATGGTAGTGTGTTTAGTTTGGATCTTAGAAGGTCTTGTTTGTGTGATGAGTCAGTCACTAGGACTTAGGACATCCTAGTTTATTCAATGTTGTTAAATGTTGCTTTATTTAGCTTTGGACAACATATGTTAGAATATAAGGCATTAAATGAGTTATAACCACATGGTCATTGTTAGAGGGTGCGAAGAGATAGTTAAGGGAGTTTTTGGCTCGAGATCAAGGTGTTAGAGGTCCTAAGATTTAGGATCATGACACAATGATGGAAGTTGCAAAAGTTGTTGTAAAATTGCATGGCAACATTTTGTGTGATTGCATGCAACTTAGTTATATTGGATTCCATTGAAATTAGGGATGTGGAGTCAAGAAAATTTCCTTGAAACTTGGTAAAGGCTTCAAAATAGGTGTGGTGGCTCGTAGAGAGCAGTAAGAGGACATTGTAATCAAAATTTGGTGTGAAGGAATACTGAATTTCGATGCATTTTCTGTGTTTACCCATGTGTCTTGAGAAAAAAAGTTACCAAAGGCTTTGTATATACTGAATCAACACTGTATTTGTGTTCATAAAATATTTTAGAGTAACTTTCATCTTGCATTCAGGTTACTTAGTGTAGATTTGTTGTTTCTAATTCATAGATTAGAGTGTAGAGTGTTAGTTTCCCTTGTTTTGAGTAGTTAAACTTAGAATGGCTCCCCCATAAGATCTAACCACATGATCTCCATGAATTTAGATTAAAATGATAGGGGAGCCAGTTACTTGTAAATATTTAGTAGTAGGGAGTGTAGGGAATGGAGCAAGTAATTTTAAGATCAAACCCTAGGCGAGCTAGGACTGCCCAGTTAGGAGTTTGATTGAGAAAAGTTGAGAACTTAGGGAGGGGAAGGAACTACTGTATGGAAATAGTATGGTTTCAGGTAGGTCTTAGTCACATTTTGACATGTTGAAAAAAATTGAGGCTTGAACAATCCACTAGTGTGAGGAATCAGCAAGAAATCCTTGAAACCCTAGGAATTAGGCCTAATTAGCCTATTTGCCCTTGAAAGTAGGAATCCACTATACGGATGATAGAGGGGTCTTAAACCTTTTAAATGTTTTAAAGGACTGAAAAGGGTGTCAGGAAGTTCCATTTAATTGGTAGGTTGTTTGACAAGTTTGAAGAGAAAAAGGCAGAAAAGTGACTGGTAAGGGCTACAAGGATTAGGCCTCTTCAAAGGCAAAGTCTTGAGATCGGGTAGATTGAAGATTAAAGACCTTCCAAGATGCATTCAAATGGATGTGAAATGCAAGAAAAAAGTGTCTCCAGCTCCCCTACAAGCAGTTCAAGCAAGATGATGAAGTTGGCACTTAGACTCTTCTAAGTCCAAAAGAGAGTAATCAGTTTTAAAGGAGGTGTTGGTCTTCCAAAGGTAAAGCACAAGTGGAGAACTCTTTGAGAAGAGTTGAACCAAGACTTAGTTAATGATCTAAGTCTAAATAGAGTCCTAAAGTTGTCAGGTTCTTGGTGGAAGAAAGAGAAAAGTCTTCTAGGATATTGTGCAAGCAACCTTTTGGTTAACCATTACACCATATTCGTATCAGAGCAAAGCTTGATTCAAGGCTTGTGATTGATGTTGTAGCCCACTGAGTCAATAGGAGAGAACACACCAGAGGAAGAAAGAACCATGGTGACTAATGCTGAGTTAGCTAAAAGGGTAGAAGAGCAAGAGGAAGATAACCAGAGGCTAAGAGAAAGGTTATCTCGAATGGAGAAGCTCTTGGATGAAGTCCAAGAAATAGCAGACAAAGTGAAGGACAAGATAGAATAGAAGGAAGAGCAGGAAGCAAAGGAAAAAGAAGTGGACTTGGAGGAGGAAGCTCCAATGCCTGATCCTGTTCTTGCTAAAGAACCCTTCTTGAAGGCATTGTAGGCCTTAAGTGGTAAAGCATTGGAAGGTGTGCCACTATTTAGTGGACAAATGGACCCTGATTTAGTTGTAGACTGGATTGAAAGCATAGAAAATCACTTTGAATGTGATGGAATAACAGAGGCCCAAAAGGTAAAGGTGGCCAAGTCAAGGTTGAGAGGAGCAGCTCTCACATGGTGGAAATTTGTACAAGCTGAAAGAGAGAAGGAAGGCAAAGGTCCCATAGTTTCATGGAGAGGAATGGTAACTAAGATAAGGCAGACCTATCTACCTGATGACTATGAAGTTCAGTTGCATAGGAGAAGACACAATTTGAGGCAAAAAGATATGGATGTTCAAACATATATCGAGGAGTTTCAAAAATTGTGCCTCAGATCAAAAGTGGCTGAAGATGAAAGAATCAAGCTAGCAAGGTACTTGAATGGGCTTAAGTGGTCTATCCAAGAAGACATGAGCCTAGTGAACTTCAAAACATTCCACTAATGCTATCAAATGGCTTTGAAGATAGAGGAGAAAGGCAAAAAGAAGCAAGAGAAAAACCCCAAAAGTAGAGGTAAAGGGAAAGACAACAGAGGACAAAGAGGTGGTTGTGGTGGAAGAAGTTCATAACCAAGAGCCCAAGGAGAAGTCAGATACTCTGAGAAGCAAGAAGGAAGCTCTAGTAGAGGTGGTAGAGGAAGAGGTTCCAACTCCAAAGGAAGAAGTGGTGGACAAGGAAGAGGTAACTACTTCACTAACATGAAATGTTACCACTGCAATCAATTGGGGCACCTGGCCTATAGATGTCCAGAGAAAGGTAGTACTTCTCATGGAAGTGACAAGAGAACTAACCTAGTCCATGATGAGGCTACTGCAGCAGATAAACATCCTGAGGTACCATTGAATTCAAAGGAAGGTGAGAACCTCATGATGAGGAGAACTTTGATTAAGGAGCTGGTGAAAGAAGAACCAAGCCAAAGGAGGTCCTTGTTTAGGATAAAGTGCAAGATGATGGGGAAAGTGTGTAGAGTCATCATTGACTTAGGTTCTATTGACAATATTGTGTTAGAGGAGGCAGTCAACAAGATGAAGTTGACAAGGATACCCCACAACAACCCTTACAAGGTCACATGGCTCAATAAGGGTCAACATGTCTTGGTGAATGAACAAGCATGGGTGGAATTCTCAATTGGTAGGTACAAGGACAAAGTTTTGTGTGATGTGTTACCTATGGATGCATGTCACTTGCTCCTAGGTAGACCATTGAAATTTGACCACCAAGCTGTGCATGATGGAGCAAAGAACTCCTATACCTTCAAGAAAGATAAGGTGACTTTCAAAATTCAGTCTTTGCTAGAGGATACAGAGGTGCAAACAACAGGTCCTAAACTGCTCATGGTTGGAGAAAAAGAGTTCCTAGAAGCCTTGGAAGAAGGAGAAGGAGCTGGTTATGTAGTGATGATCAAGCCAAGATAAGTGAGCAAAGAGAAAGCAGCTGAAAAGCAAGAGTTGCCTAAGGAGATACAAAAATTGTTGCAGACCTATGAAGGTATTGTAAGTAGTGGTCAACCAACACCATTACCTCATAAAAGAGCCATAAGTCATAGGATAGACTTGATACAAGGAGCTACCATTCCAAACAAAGCAGCTTACAAGATGACACCTCAACAAAATGAGGAAATAGCTAGGCAGATTCAAGAACTTCTAAACCAAGGTCTCATTAGGAAAAGCGTTAGTCCATGTGCAGTACCCACTGTCTTAGCACCTAAAAAGGGAGGAGAATGGAGGCTTTGTATTGATTCCAGGGAAATAAACAAGATAAACATCAGGTATAGATTCCCTATCCCTAGGATTGAAGATCTCATGGATTGTCTAGGTGAAGCTAGGTATTATACCAAGATAGATTTAAAGAGTGGTTATCACCAAATTAGGATACATGAGGGAGATGAGTGGAAAACAACTTTCAAAACCAATGAGGGTCTATATGATTAGCTAGTTATGCCATTTGGACTGTCTAATGCCCCCTCCACATTCATGAGACTCATGAATGAAATCCTCAAAGACTACATTGGCAAATTTGTAGCGGTTTATCTTGATGATATACTAATCTATAGCAAAACAAGAGAAGAGCACCTCCAATAGATAGAGTTGATTTTCAAGAAGCTGCAGGAGGAGAAGCTGATGATCAATTTGGAAAAGTGTGAGTTCATCAAAATAGAGCTTGTATACCTTGGATTTGTGCTATCACATGGCAACTTGAAGATGGACAGCAACAAAGTGGAAGCCATCCTCAATTGGCCTACTCCAAAGACAGCAACAGAGGTAAGAAGCTTCCATGGTCTTGCTCAATACTATAGGAAATTCATAAGACAGTTTAGTGCTATTTGTGCTCCTATGTTGGATACCATTAAAGGAGGAATGAAGAATAAGTTTGTATGGAATGAGCAAGCTAACAAGAGTTTTGAGTTGCTAAAGGAGAAGATAGCTACCCAACCTGTTTTGGTGTTACCAAGCTTTGAGAAGCTATTCACCATTGAGTGTGATGCAAGCAATGTAGCTATTGGAGTTGTTCTTAGTCAAGAGGGCAGACTAGTGGCTTTTCATTTAGAGAAGTTAAGTGAAGCCAAGAAGAAGTATTCTTCTCATGACTTTGAAATGTATGCATTGGTCTAGGCTTTAAGAAAGTGGAGGCATTACTTGCTTCCCAAGGAATTCATAGTGTATTCAGACAACCAAGCACTCAGTTTCCTGAATTCACAAGAGAAGTTGAGTCACAGACATATGAAATGGGTGGAGTACTTGCAAGCTTACACCTTCAATATCAAGCACAAGAAAGGAGCTCTCAATAAGGTGGCAGATGCCTTGAGCAGAAAAGTCCTCACAATTCAGGAAATTCAATTGAAGAGCATGGGAATAGATCATTTCGAAGATCTATATGCAGATGATGAAGATTTTGCAGACATTTATAAGGTATGTGCTGAATACAAGAATCATTTTCATAGCAAATATGTTGAATATACTTTGCAAAGCGATCTGTTGTTTAAAGGGAATCAACTATGTGTTCCTAGAGGTTCCATTAGAGAAAACTTGATACAAGAAAAGCATAATGGTGCATTGAGTGGTCATTTTGGGATCACCAAAACTCAGGAACTGGTTCAAAGGTTTTACTTCTGGCCAAGGATGAACCTAGATGTCTGAAGGTATGTCAGAAGGTGTGTCAAAAGGCCAAGGGTACTTCTTCAAATGTAGGCCTATACCAACCACTGCCTATTCCTACTAGGCCATGGGAATGCTTGAGTATGGACTTTGTAGCTGGGTTACCCAAGACAAGGCAAGGCATGGACAACATTTATGTGGTTGTAGACAGATTCAGCAAAATGGCTCACTTTGTGCCATGCAAAACAACCAATGATGCCAGTTAAATAGCCTCTCTTTTCTTCAAAGAGATAGTAAGGATTCATGGATTACCAATCAACATTGTATCAGATAGAGACACTAAGTTTATGAGTCATTTTTGGAAGACTCTTTGGCAAAGAATGGGCACTAATTTATCCTTTGGATCTGCATACCATCCCCAAACTAATGGTCAGACCGAAGTTGTAAATAGGACACTTGGAAATCTCTTAAGATGCTTAACCAAGGAGTATGGTCAACAATGGGATCAATTGATTGGGCAAGCTGAATATGCCTATAATGATACTGTCAACAGATCAACAGGGAAGAGTCCCTTTGAAATTGTCTATGGACTACATCCTAGAGGTATTTATGAGCTGAGAGAGTTGAAGGATGGAGTCAAGGGAAGTGGATATGCTGATGACTTTGCCTATGCAATGCATGAGATTCATGAGGCAGTCAGAAAAACATTGGTAGAAAACACCATGAAACATAAGACTAAGGTGGATGAGAATAGGAAAGAAGTTCAATTCCATGTCGGAGACTTAGTAATGGTGCATTTGAACAAGTCTAGACTATAGAAAGGAGTTCCTCATAAGTTGCAAATGAAGAGGATAGGTTCCTGTCCAATCCTAGAAAAATATGGAAATAATGCATTTAAGGTGCAGCTACCGGATGACAGTGGACTATCCCCTATTTTCAATGTTGCAGATTTGGTGCATTATAAAGGACCATCACCAAACATGGATTAGACCCTCCATGAAGTCATGCAAGATGTGGAAGAACTCAAACTACCCTCTAGTACATTCAAGCAAGCTGACAAGATATTGGATACCAGGGTCTATAAGAGGATCAGAACCAAGGAGTACAAAGAACATCTGATTAAGAGGAATGATCAATCTAATGCTGATGCAGTGTGGATTAAGGAGTCATAGTTCAAGAAGTTGGGCATTGATCCCAACTTTCTCAATCCAAGGGTGGATTAAAATCTTTTGTTTTGGGGAGGATGGTGCAGGAGCACCTAGGCTAACCTCCATTGTGCTTGTTATCAATTTTGGCTTGTACTTGACCTTGGCCAAGTCAAGATGGTAGTGTGTTTAGTTTGGATCTTAGAAGGTCTTGTTTGTGTGATGAGTCAGTCACTAGGACTTAGGACATCCTAGTTTATTCAATGTTGTTAAATGTTGCTTTATTTAGCTTTGGACAGCATATGTTAGAATATAAGGCATTAAATGATTTATAACCACATGGTCATTGTTAGAAGGTGACAAGAGATAGTTAAGGGAGTTGTTGGCTCGAGATCAAGGTGTTAGAGGTCCTAAGATTTAGAATCATGACACAATGATGGAAGTTGCAAAAGTTGTTGTAAAATTGCATGGCAACATTTTGTGTGATTGCATGCAACTTAGTTATATTGGATTCCCTTGAAATCAAGGATGTGGAGTAGAGAAAATTTCCTTGAAACTTGGTAAAGGCTTCAAAATAGGTGTGGTGGCTCGTAGAGAGTAGTAAGAGGACATTGTAATCAAATTTTGGTGTGAAGGAATACTGAATTTCATTGCATTTTCTGTGTTTACCCGCGTGTCTTGAGAAATAGAGTTACCAAAGGCTTTGTATATACTGAATCAACACTGTATTTGTGTTCATAGAATAGTTTAGAGTAACTTTCATCTTGCATTCAGGTTACTTAGTGTAGATTTGTTGTTTCTAATTCATAGATTAGAGTGTAGAGTGTTAGTTTCACTTGGTTTGAGCAGTTAAACTTAGAATGGATCCCCCATAAGATCTAACCATGGGATCTCCCTGAATTTAGATTGGAATGATAGGGGATCTAGTTACTTGTAAATATTTAGTAGTAGGGAGTGTAGGGAATGGAGCAAGTAATTTTAAGATCAAACCCTAGGCGAGCTAGGACTGCTCGGTTAGGAGTTTGATTGAGAAAAGTTGAGAACTTAGGTAGGGGAAGGAACTACTGTACAGAAACAGTATGGTTTCAGGCAGGTCTTAGTCACATTTTGACATGTTGAAAAGGATTGAGGCTTTAACAATCCACTGGTGTGAGGAATCAGCAAGAAATCCTTGAAACCCTAGGAATTAGGCCTAATTAGCCTATTTGCCCTTGAAAGTAGGAATCCATTGTACGGATGATACATGGGTCTGAAACCTTTTAAATGTTTTAAAGGACTGAAAAGGGTGTCAGGAAGTGCCATTTAATTGGTAGGTTGTTTGACAAGTTTGAAGAGAAAAAGGCAGAAAAGTGACTGGTAAGGGCTACAAGGATTAGGCCTCTTTAAAGGCAAAGTCTTGAGATCGGGTAGATTGAAGATTGAAAACCTTCCAAGATGCATTCAATTGGATGTGAAATGAAAGAAAACAGTGTCTCCAGCTCCCCTACAAGAAGTTCAAGCAAGATGATGAAGTTGGCACTTAGACTCTTCTAAGTCCAAAAGAGAGTAATCAGTTTTAAAGGAGGTGTTGGTCTTCCAAAGGTAAAACACAAGTGGAGAACTCTTTGAGAAGAGTTGAACCAAGACTTAGTTAATGATCTAAGTCTAAATAGAGTCCTGAAGTTGTCAGGTTCTTGGTGGAAGATAGAGAAAAGCCTTCTAGGATATTGTGCAAGCAACCTTTTGGTTAACCATTACACCACTCTTCTTGGTCCTCACTTGTTTGTCTTGAAGAAGAATATGTACCTCTACCCCTTGAAGTTCTTCCGCTACCTCTAATTGTCTTCTCTTACTATCTTTTTACTTTTTCCTTAACCTTTAGTGCCATTTGTTAACATTCTTCAACATTCCTTAGATTCGTCAAAGCTAGTTCATCCTGAATATTCAATCTCAAGCCACCCAAGTACCTAGCTATCTTGTCATTATCATTATCATTATGGTTAGATCTCATACACATATAACTTATAGAATTTTTCAGCATAGTTTTTACATCCATTTCTTTTTGTCTTAAACTTTGAAGCTTCCTAAACATCTATATAGCACAATTAGAAGGGAGAAATTTACCTTTCATCTTGGATACCATCTTGTCCCATGATACAATCTTGGATTTTCCTCTCTTCCTTCTCTCAGACTGCTTCCCACCAAAAAAGTGCATGACCTTTTCATTTTTTCTTAGCAATTTTGACTCTTTGTTCTTTAGGAATGTCTTCACACTCGAAGTAGTTATCTAAAGATGCTATCCAATCTAATAACTCTTCTTCATTCAGATTCCCACCATACTTTTAAATATCTATTTTTACCTCGTGCTTGTCACTATTGACTTCTCTTAACAACTTTTCCATTCTCTGATCTTCTAGATCTATTTCTTCATCCATGTCTTCAAAATCTTCTTCCTCTTCTTCATCTGAATAACTTTCAACCTTATCTCTTCTCTTGCTTATTTCCAAAGCTGCAAATCTTTCCTTCAATTCTCTAATCTCCCTAACATACTTATCCTTCAAATCACTCATCTCTTTTTCCATATTGTTTCCTTTTGGGGGAATTTTGACACTTTGTCTTTTCACCTTCCACTTACCCTTTCTTCAATCTGCAACTTTCAACTTTCTAGGAATCTAATCCCTGTGCTCTGATACCAATTGATGTCAAACATGGAGGTATTCAAACTAACCAAACAAAAATTCACAAGCTTTTATGCTCCAAACCCTATCTAGGGTGATCCTTCTCAAACTTCACTATTCTAGCTTGTAGGTGTGCAAACTAGGTTTTCCTTTCACAACTTTCAATAGACTTGAACCCTAGAAAAGGCTCCAACTAGCCCACTTTTACAAAAGGGATCCTCTTCAAACTTGCTTCCAACCAAATATTCCTCCAAATAGTCTTGGAACAGATGCCAAAACCACCAAATCTTCAAGTTTTACCACCAGGAGAGCCCTCCAAGTCACCATTTCACCAAACCCTTATTTTAACCCTTTACTAGTAGGTTTATTGAAAAACCATGGTCCCAACCTCTAACCACTTGGCCAATTCATCAAAAATCCTCTAAAATTCCTACACAAATTCAATTCATCACAAAAAACTATTACCCCCAAGATTTTTACCTTTTTCCACCCTCAAACCTCACAATGTCACTCAATTTCCACCAATTTCACTATTAGGGCTTCATGCCCAAGACTCCAATCAACCCCCCTATTCACCAAGACTCTCCTAAAACCTATTCCTAATATTTTTTACCCATTCCACTCAATTACAATAAGTATATATGGTGGAATGAGCCTTTACTCCATTTAGGCCTCAAACCCTTTAACTCTGTTTTTTGGCTGCCTACTAAAAATTGATCACCAAAGATTTCAAACTCAATAAAATTAGATCAAAAAAATTTAAACAAGATGCTAACACATATATAAAATAATCCTAGAGAAATTTAAATAGAAAACCCACTGTACGGGTCTGTGTAGATCACAAGAATAGTCAATTTTCTAGAAAAATATAGAGTTTAGAGAGATTTCAATTTGATTTATTCATCAAAACTTTCCAATAGTGTTTACAACGAGATACCAAAACTTATACCAACCTTTTCCCTCCTAAAAAAACTATCACAACGGCCTAAAACTAACCTTTGAATGATATGACCATTGATCTTCCACAAACTTACAATTTTGCAATTTTTTGCTTGACATCTTTTTACATCATTTTGCAATTTTGCAATACTAACACAAATGACCCCTAACCACACTAATATGACTCATTACATCACAACTTGGTCTATATGACCTTATTGAGCATAAAAGACTCAAAATACCCTAAAACCTACTTATCAATAACCTTGATTAACAACATTTACCCAAAGGTGCCCCTACACCATCTAGGAGAAATGTATTTGCTCCACATTTCTCCACATTTTGGTTTCAGGACTTGTGGTTTTGAGAATATGTTGATAAGGTTGCTCTCTTGCTTGGTTCAAGAGTATTTGAGATTTGGTGTTGTTGTTGATAAGTTTATAAGTTACAGTGTATTATAGTGGTTGATAGGGGTATTCAAATGTAAAAATATTCATACTCTTTAGGTGAAGTTTGTTGCGAAGCTTCCAGATGAATTTACATGTGTTCGTTAATTATTCCCGATCGTGTTCAAATGAAGTTTGTTGTCTGAAAATATTAGATAGAGTTAAGGATGTGTGTGCTTAATTGTTTTATGTGTTTTGCATGGGTGTTGGCCAACCTTGTGTTAAACACTACTTACGAAGATCATAGAAGTATGTTGAGGCATGTTGGGACTCATTTAGGTCCTCATTAAGAATGCATTTGGGTTACCCTCATTCTCTTCCACTATGGGAATGCTTTGGCACCAACCTAATTTAAATTTTTAAATGCAAATCTTGTATGGCCGACCTTGGAAGGGTTTCAAGGTTGAAAATGATATAATTACAAATTGATATGTTTGTTAAAAAGATAAGATAGATGCAAGAGATAGATGAGAGATAGTGTGTGTGATGCAAGTTTGAGCAGATCAGTGCGAATTTCAAAGAGTTGAGTTCCTGAAGGAAGTGAGTTGAAGGTGTACTCTATCTTTCAAGCATGCCTGCAAGTGTGTGAGAAAATTGAGGTGGAATTCCTGTTGCATTGAGATAGTTTTCTCCTTGTAACAATCCTCTTCTATCTTCTTTGTAATTTTGTGGCAGTGAGCCCTCATTGGACAATGTGTCCTGTTTTGGTAGTGAGTCTTTGTATTCGATTTTGGGAATTATTTATATTGTGATCTAATCCTCACCATGGTTTTTCCCTCATTGGGGTTTCCATGTAACTCTAGTGTTATTGTGTGCATGGTTTTACTTCTTATAGTTCCTATTTCTGCATTTAACAATCAAACATATTAGCAGAGTAAAGGTTTTGTGAATGCATGCAAATCTAACTTCTATTGAGGGGTTTGAAGTTTAAAATTGCTACAACTAATTCACCCCCTCTCAGTTGTCTTGTTCAATAGCTCAATCATCCTATAAATTTCTATAATGTGGGTATGTGCAGGATCATCATGGAAAAAAATAGACCCTTAAGTGGCAAAAAATTCAGAAAAATCAGAGTTAGGAAATCTAGCATAAAAATTTGAATAAGTTATCTACATTATTTCAAAAATATGTAAGAATAGAATCTGTAGAAAATTGAATGTAGTTTAAAAAATCTATTTGGTGAAAATTTAAAATTTCAATGCAGTAGTACTAAAATTTTTAGGGAAAAAATAAGAAGTAGGTGTCTGTCTGACCACCCTAACCACAATAAAATGATAATATTTTTTTATAAGATTTTAGATATAAGTAGATGACTCATCTTCGGATGTGATGCATATTTTTTTGTAATTTTTTTCCAAGTAAATAATTAATTATAATTTTTTTATTACAAATTTTAAAAAATATAAAAAACTCATATGTCTAACCACCTTAACTTGGTCAAAATTCATGAAATTCAATTTTTATTTTTTTAATCATATAGTATGTGAAGAATAGAATGTGACGCATGTTTTGGATTCAAAAAATGTGATACCATTTGAAATCTATAGATGTTTTTCAACCAGCCTATCAAAGGACTTTATTAATCGTAATTCAAATAGAAAATGAATAATAATTATTTATTAAATTCAAAGTAAAGCATAATTTATATTGGTGGAAAGATGAGAATCTCCTTTAAAAACCCTTTTTGTTTCATCAATTTTGGGTAAAAAAAAAATTGTCAGCCACATACCCATCATATTGCCACTTTTTGGCCCATCATGATCCTGCACATGTACCCATGTTCTAAAATCCACCTAGGACCAATTTTATCTTGATTGGAAGCTTCTTGTTTTGTGGGAATGACATCTACTATCTCATACATTGTTTTTTCTTAAATGTAATGTGCAAGAAATCTATCTCTGTGCAACTATTGCAACCTATACATGATGGTAGGCTCTTGTAAGAATTTCTTTAACAACATTCTTTACTTGATCATACTTCATATAGGATTTCCTATTTACATATTGATCCTAGTTTGTTTGTCTTCCTTCACCTTTTAGTCCTTTGGCAATATAGTCAATCCAATTACCATCTACAATCAAGCTTATACTTGGAAGACTATGATAGGAGATGGAATTTGAGGTTTTTCTCTCAAATGAAATTCTACATTAGCTTTCAAAGCTAGTATCTACTTCATTTTTTTGTCAAAAATATTAAGTAGTTGTGATTTCTTAAGTCTTAAAAATGACATGATGGTTGGATTTGATGGGTTGGGATTGGTTCACCATGACATTGAGTTTTGATCCAGTGAGAGGAGAGATAGATATTCACTAGTAAATATATTTTCATAGAGAATTAGGGTTACAATATGAGGTTGGGGAGACTTTAAGTGGGAGTTTTTTTTTAATTTAGCATGAATTTTTATTCCTTTATAAAGCTATCATGTTTTATCATGTTTTTTGGTTGACATAACTTTATTCTTTAATTTCCCTTGAGTTTTGTGTAGATCCTACAATTCATTGAAGGAACATCTACTTGATTAGAGTTACTACGCAATCTTTAATTTGAAAGACAGGGCATGGTGTTAGTAGTGGTGGTGGTCAAAGCTCCTTGGGTTACTTGTTTCGTAGTGATGAGCTAGCAAAGGAAGCTCTTTCCCATGGATAACTTGTGTTGAATGCAACACCTTTGACTAATGACACTCCAAGGCCTTCTAAACCTTAGGAAATTAGACTTGCAAAGACTTCGAAGCCTCAAGAAAATGGACCAAAAGTTCTTGCAGGTGTGCAACTACAGAGCGCAAATACTAATAACTATTTTCGAGCAAGACAATATTGTTGCAACTTCATCATAGTGAGTAAGCCTATCTTTTCGATGGAAGTTTCTTTGAATTTCTAAATTTTTTGTGTCTATGAGGTGGCTAGTGAAACATGTGGCCTTTAAATGCAATAAAATTTTTGGGCTTCTTGTATGTGCTTAATTGATCAAACAAGTGTTAATCAATGGGTCCTTTGTTTTTTTAAGTCTAATAAACAAGACCATCATCAACCAAGAGTGTCATTTCTTGGTTTCCTTTGTAAGCTCTGTTGAATTAGTATTCTATGTTTGAATATTTATTATATGATGATGTGGTTTG
This sequence comes from Sequoia sempervirens, assembly GCA_007258455.2. Taxonomy (NCBI): domain Eukaryota; kingdom Viridiplantae; phylum Streptophyta; class Pinopsida; order Cupressales; family Cupressaceae; genus Sequoia; species Sequoia sempervirens. The sequence continues at coordinate 369,754,991 of VDFB02105785.1, forward strand.
ATGTCATTTGATGCTAGGTAGGATTGGCCCTCAATAAAAGTCCATGCTGCTCTTAGTGGTGGTTCATCTCTTGGATATCTATTTGGTGGCCCAACAAATAAATGAAAGTGGTGACACATTGGGTTTCATGATTTATGCCAAATTTGTTTTGGACACATAGGCCAAACTCCAACTTTTTTGAGGACAATCTCCTTTGACAAACAATTATTATTTTTTCAGTTAACGTTTGACTTATATAATATACTTTATGCCTATGTTTTTAGTTGAACTGGAAACCATTTATTTCTAAACCAAAAACTCATTTGGAAATTGACATAATAATGTTTGGAATTACAATCCTTATGATTTAAAATTTAAAATTTAGATCTTTGTTGCATAATTGTAATTGAATGCAGAAAAATTCCTTATGATTTGAAATTCAAATGTAGATTCTTTTTACACAATTGTAATTGAATGCATCAACATTTCTTTTGATATGAAATTTAGAAGTATGGTCTTTGTTACATACAATTTTAATTGAATGAATCATACTTATGGAATTGATGATAAATCCTGTTGATTTTAATTCCATTTTTTTTTACTTTCCTTTGGTTGTTTTGGGAAATGAACTAGCAACTGCAATTTTTTATATTCCCTCAGTTACTTCAGTTTTCCTTAGCTTAATAGATGGATTTTCTATTTAACTTAACTAAATAATATTTTCCTTTTTGACTTGAAATGCTTAAATAGTATTTATTAGCTTTACCTCAAATATGTTAAATAAACAATTGCATTTTCTTATCCTATTATTGTTTCTTGCATTAAGTGTTAACTTGCTACAAAATTTTCTACTTTATTCAGAGACCAGTGTGGAATTGATAAATTTTGTGGGTGTATAAAGCATTTACCATGCATAGGGGTGTGTATGGAGGAATCACCAAAGGTTACTATTACACTTAATATTTTCTTCAACATGAGAGCATGGAGGAGTATTGGGATTGTATGATCATCCCCATTACATTTTTGATATTAGGAATGTAAACCTTTCTCCAACTGCAGTTATGTTCTTTTTGATATTTAATTACTATCTTTTTGCATTTCTACACCATCTTGAATCCCACTCACATCAAATTTTCAAACATAGGATTCCTAATTTCCTTCATAGCTCGATTGGATTCTCGATAAGATTCATAGTGAGACTGATTATTGAGTACCAAATGACCTTGCACAAATGTATGCAAATAAATAGACCAATTTTTTCCGTAATTAACCATCCATACCTCTTCGTCATACCCATTGCACACCAAGGTGCGATTGCTAGATAATTTCTATCTAAACTATGAAATACACAATAGACACTTAAATATATAAATATATAAATATAAAAAGACACATATAAAAACTATAATATATTAATCTTTGTGTAAATTTTCAAATCATCGCTTATTTAATGATTAGTATGATCTTCTTAGAAAATAAACCATTCATCTTAATACAACAAAATGATTTCAATATAACACTTTTACTCATATTCTTTTATGAAAAAATTATAAGATATTAATGAGCAAATAAGGTGATTTTCCACTATTCTAACTATAATTGAATCTTGTCCACCTAATTATTTATAGGGTTGATTTATAGGGGTCATGGGGAATAAAATAATATGAAGTTTTGGGCAGGTCAGGAAGCACGGAATATTCATATGTTTTTGGTTGTTTCTCATTAAACTAAAATAAGCATAAGCGTTACCACCGAGGAGAATTACATCTTGTTTCAGATTTAACATATTGATAAGCCAAATAAAATATTACTCTCGATCCACCGTACATTCCTAAAACAATGCTAAGCGTTACCCACGAGAGTATTTACTTCTATGAATACTCTTATGGACTAAATATTTCTTCCACATGGATAACTGCAACAATTAAAAGAATAAAACATATCTTATTTTATCTTCTTCTTTTTAAAAAAAATAATTCATAATTTTCTTTAAAAAGGATTTTGGTATTTTTTTAAAATTTAATTATGGTTGTTTTTTTAGATATTATATATATTTTGTTGGCTTGAAGGTAAAACAATTGTAATAGTAACAATTGCGTGATTGTAATTATTCTTTTCAGCAATAAGAATACTGATTCTTTGTTGGTAGATGTTTCCTTAGCATATTGTCAAGGTTTTACCATGCAAATCTGTTTTGTTTGCTATTCTATTAATCTATTTTATTCTCTTTGTTATTTCTTTGCAATTGATTTATGCTGCAATAATATTTAATTTTGTGGGTTTATGTTTCCGCTTCCACAACAAGTGGTATCAAAGTAGTTATTTTGTAGCATCTATGTTAGGATTTGGTGTTTGTTTTGCAACATCAAATGATGAAGGTTTCAAATGCAAGGTTCAAGGTGGAGAAATTCAATGGGAGGAATACCTTTGATCTATGGAAGCTCAAGAAGTGTGATTTGTTAGTGCGACAAGGATTGCACAAGGCATTAGTATGAAAGTCAAAGAAACCTACAAATATTACTAATGAGGACTAGGAGGAATTGGATAAAAGATCTCTTAGCACAATTTACTTGTGTTTAGTAGATGATGTTCTTTTCAATATTGTTGGAGAGGAAACAACAATAAGCTTATGGAGTAGAATGAAGAGTCTTTACATGATAAAATCATTGACAAATCGAATCTACTCGAAGAGCTAGTTGTACAATTTGTGAATGAAGGAAGGTACAAAAATTGTTGATCATTTAAATGTTTTCAACACTCTTATGTGTCAATTAACTAGTATAGGTAATGATTGAAGATGAAGACAAGGTAGTCACACTATTGTGTTTATTGCCCAATCTTGAATCATTTAGTCACTTCCATTGGGTTTAACACAACTAACACTTTTGAATTTGATTATATTGTGGGATTTTTTTTGTCTGAAGAGGTGTGAAGGAAATATAGTATAGAAACCCGCATACCATAAGCAATGGTGCTTAGGGGTCAATCTATAGAAAAAGGGGAGGATTCGAGAGGTAAATCCAAATCTAAGTCAAAAGGAAGAAAATGTAAAGGAAAATGTTGGTACTGCAATAAATTAGGACATATCAAGAAAGATTGTTAGAAGAGGAAATAAGAAAATGATGAATCCAAAAAGGAAGCATATCCAATTGAGACAAGTTCAAGTATGGTCATTGAAGCACTATCTATTTGCAATATCATGATGAATGGTTATTAGATTATGGTGTTTCTAATCACTTGTGTCCACATAGGAGTTAGTTTTCTACTTACCAATCTATTTATGGTGGTGTTGTTCTTATGGGAAACAATGTTTCTTGTAAGACTATCTTGGGATTGGGAGCATTAAGATTAAAATTTTTGATGGTGTTGTAAAGACATTAACAAAGGTAAGACATGTACTGTAACTTAAAAATAATTAAATTTTCTTGGTTGTTTTGGATTATGAAGGTTAAAAATTTACTTATCTTGAGGTGGGGTATTGAATGTGTCTAAGGGCATCTTGGTGGTTATGAAGGCAACCAATATTGAAAACCTTTACAAGCTAGAAGGGAGTACTGATATAAATGAAGTGGTGGTATCTAAAGAAGTAAATGAATCTACTCATTTATGGAATCAAGAACTGGGTCCTATGATCAAGAAAGGGCTAAAGGTACTAATAATCATTTAAGTTACTTCTAGATTTAAAATCTTTCAATTTGAATTTCTACAAACATTAAATGTCTTTGGTAAGTAATGCTTACAAAATTTTAAAATAGGTAGACATACAAGTAAAGGTATTATAGACTATATTCATTCATATGTTTGGGGGCCATCCCCTATAGTTTCTTTTGGAGGATCATAATAATGTATGAGATTTATAGATGAATACTCTAGAAAGGTATATGTCTATATTCTTAAAAGTAAAGCTGATGTGTTTCGTATATTCAAGTAGTCAAAGTTTTGGTTGAAAAGATTACTAGAAAATCAATCAAGTGTTTAAGAATAGATAATGGAGGTAAGTTCATATCTTTGGAATTTAAAAATTATTGTAAAGAAGTTGAGATAGAAAGGAATAAAACCATAGTTTACACTCTTAAAAAAAATGTTCTTGAAGGCATGAACATGACTCTTCTAAAAAGAGAAAGAGGCATGCTTAGTAATGGGGTGATCCCTCAATACTAGTTTACAATTTTTGGCCAAACTGGACACTGAATTGATTTTTTTTAACTAAATTTTCACTTTTGGGCACCTATAGCGGCTAAATTGTGAGGAATTTGGAGATGATGCAAACTAGTGATTTGTGAAATTTTGTTTGTAGATTCCAAATATTTTTTTTTCAATTTTTTTTGAATCAGATTGCACTTCTTTTTCAATCTCCTTCAAAAAATAGTTTGTAACACTAAACACCATTTTTAACAAGTGACGTCATTGGCTAACACATAACTTTTTTTCTATGAAGGTTAAAATTCTAATTATTTCAAATTTAGATTTGTAACTATGATATCTAGGGCATGGGATTGGTTTCATAGCATTTCATTGAATATTTTTTTCTTCATTAAGTTTCAAAGTTGAATCTTTTACAATTTAGACATGATTCATTGGCTAAAGCATAAATTTTTTTGTATGTAACAAAATTCTTTTTTTTGTTGGATCAAGAACATCAATATTTAGTGCACTGATTATTTTCAATTTTTTTTTTGATAATCTATTATTTTTCCACGTGTAGAATAGAGAGATTGATTTTCAATGAAAACCTATGTCTAATGAAACTAAAAAATAAAATACATAATAAAACCAAAAGATATTAAAATTATATTCGATGGATAGCTCGTTCCAAGGACTACCATCATCCAGTTGGGTCTGTGAAGTCTCCTCCATTTTCATCCTCAACCCGAGCTTCGAAGGGAAAAATTCTATAGAAATTTGGTGCAAGAGGGGGAGAAGGGGGAAGAAGGGGGGTTCAAATGAACCCCCCTTGGAGGTTCGCTAGAACTAGGGTTCGAATGAACCTTGGTTCGAGCGAACCCCCCCTTGTATTCTATTTTCCATTTTCTTCATCATAAAAAAAAATGCAAAAAAAGTGGGTCCCATCATTTAATAGGGTCTGCTCGAACCAAGGTCCATTCAAACCCATTTTGAGTCCATTTGAACACCCCGGTTTGTTTGAACCCATAAAAAGAAAAAATGTTTTTCATAAGAACTTTTTTGCAATTTTCCTTCGTCACTAGAATTGTAAACCAGTATTGTGGGATTATCGAATGTCAAGCTGGAGCAAGAATTGTGGGTAGAAGAAATCAATACAACATTCTATCTCATAAATCGATCACCATACATTGCAATAGATTGTAAGATTCCTGAAGAGGTATAGACATACCATTCTTCTGATAAATAAAATTTGAATTTTAATGGTTCTGATGCATATGCAAGCTTATTTCTAACTTGATCAAATTTCTAAATTAGAACCCAGATCCAAGAAACGTAATTTTATTTTGGCTATGGTGATGGAGTTAAAGAATATATATTGTGGGATCCTATCACCCACAAAATCATCATTAGAAAATATTAGTTTTTGATGAATCTTCTCTCATAAAATCAAAGATAATAGAAGTTGATATGAAATGGGAATAATTACCACAATATCGACAAATTTAGTTAGAAATGCATCCATCTACAAAAAAATAGGGAGAAAGAAAAATATTCTAAAGATAAGATGAGGATGCACAAAATATACAAGAATTAAGTGAAAATACTACAACCATCTCTTAAGAGATCTATACGGGTCAAAAATACTCCTAAAAGGTATGATGATTATGTTTTATTTGTTTATTTGATTTGTAAAGATGGGGAACCTAGATGTTATCAAGAAGCAATAGATGGTGCTAAAAATGCTAAATAAAAAATAGAAATGAAAGAAGAAATGGATTCCTTGGAGAAAAATAAAATATGGGACCTACTAGAACTCCTAAAGGGTAGGAAAGTTGTTGGTTGCAAATGGGTTTACAAAATGAAGAAGGGTGTTAATAATAAATTTGAAAGGTGGGTTAGTGTAGGATCATGGGGGTCCAAACTAGGCCTTTAAGTGGCAGTGAAAATTCAAAAAATAGAGTTAGACAACTTGACATGAAAAAAGTAAATCTATTTGGTGAAATTTTAAAATTTCAATACAATAGTACTAAATTTCCATGAAAGAAATAGAAAGTAGGTGTATGCTTGACCAACCTAAGTATGAACAAAAAATAATATATTTTTTTAAAACTTTCAATATAAGTAGAGGACACATGCGTAGATGTGCCACATCTTTTTAATATTTTTTGCAAGTAAATAATTAGTTAAATGAATTTTTTATTAGAAATTTTTAAAAATATAAAAATTTGTTTCCCTGACCACCATAACTTGGTCAAAAATTTATGAAAATCAATTTTTTTTTTTAATTTTTTTAATTTTTTTATCTTATAGTATGGGAAGCATAGAATGTGCCACATCTTTTGGATTCAAAAAATGTGAAATTATTTAAGAATTATAGATTTTTTCAATTAGCCTATAAATCGAGAATTTAGTTAGAATGCATGTAAAAATAAATAAATAATTATCTATTTAATTCCAAATAAGTCATATATTATATTGATGGAAAGATGATAAATAAACCCTTTTCATTTCATCATATTTGGATTAAAAAAATGTCGTCAGCCACTTTTGGGTCATATCGCCACTTTTTGGACCCCCATTATCCTGCACTCACCTAGGTAGAAAGCAATACTAGTAGAAAAAGTATATTCTCATTAGGAAAGTATTTATTTTCATGATTTATTTTCACTGTTTTAAAGCTTGTTTATATTTGGGTTGTATTAGAAGTAGTTACATTGTACTTGATCTTGAATTAGAGTAGATAGATGTTAAAATAATATTTTTACAAGGATATTTGGATGAGAAGATATATATGGAGCAACTAGAAGGGTTTTTTCAATATTACAATCTAAAATCTATTTGCAAACTTAATAATTGATTATATGTTGTAAAGCAATCACTCATGCAATGGTACAAGAAGTTTGAGTCCTTCATGGTGAGCCCAAATTTTAAAAGAAGTGAGTATGACCATTGTGTTTACTTTGCAAGTGAAAAATGGTTTATTAATGATGTTGGTGTTATATTTTGATGATATGATTGTAGCAAGTTAAAGCCTCAATTGACTAGGATGTTTAATATGAAGGATGTAGGAGCATAAAAACAAACTTTGGGCATAAAAACACACAAAGACAACTAACATGGTAAGGTTTGTTTATCATAGCATAGATATGTGGAGAATATCCTCATAAGATTTAGTATGAAGAATGTGAAACTAGTAAATATCCCTTTAGCTTAATATTTTTTCAATTTTATGTACTAGTAATTATAAAGAAAAAAAGATTATATATCTCATGTATCGTATGCTAATGCAATAGGAAGTTTAATGTATGTGATGGTATGTACAAGACTGGATGTGACATATAATTGGTGTTGTTAGTAGATACATGGAAAATATAGGTAAAGAGAATTGTACAATAATAAAATAGGTTCTTTGATATCTTATGTTGGGAATTAAGGTGACTCAACCTTTACAATTTCCTAGCATTAAAGTATTAAATTAATTTACCTTATGTTTTAATTTCTTGCTCATATTAATTTGTTATCTAATATAAATTGGGATAGTAATTTTTTGACATGTTGGAGGGTGACATGGTTAGTCAGTTATAATGGATTCTCCTATATTTTTAAGTGTTGTCATATATGATAGATTCTATGATGGTTTTAAGGTGTGTTAGAGCACTTGTCATAACTATTTTGAGTAAAAATGGGGTGCCCAAGTTTGGAGGCATGAATGAGGACTCAAATAATATTGTACAAGTGTCATTTGCATGCTTAGAGGTAGTGGAAAAATGTGCCAAGTGGATTTGGATGCCCATATCTTGTAGATTACTCTAGAAGCTATCATCATACTTGTATTCTCTATATATTGGATCTCTTGGAGTGGGTTTTGTAGGCTGTATTTTGCAGGTATCATTATGTTGTCAGAATAGCTCTAGAAATCAACATTTGTATTCTCTTGGAAGAACTTACATTGGAAGTGTCTTGTAATCAAAATTGGTTAGATTTAATACATTGTGTAGGTTTTGGAGTGTGTATTTTTTCTCCTGAAAGGGTTTCCCCACACATATCTTGTGTGAGATTTTGATACTTGCATGTGTTATTATTTTAATAATCTTCCTATTGTGCATCTCACTTCATAACTCTAAAATAATTAAAACTATACATATCTCATCTTAGATTAGTGTTAGGAAGCATTTCCATATACCTTGCTTCCTTTCAATTGGTATCAAATCTTGATCACCTTTGATTCTAGTTGTTAGGTAGAGGGTTTTTATATTGATATTTGCTTGAGTGGTATCCTATGTAGTAGACTTGTAATTTTTTTGTAGGAGAGATGGCTAGTGCATCTAGGAGGTTTGATATTGAGAACTTTAATGGACCTACAACTTTGAGCTATGGAAGCTCAAGATGGAATACACACTTGTAGATCACAACTTGTGGATAGATTTTTTATGGAACTATTCCAATGAGCATGAAATAAGAAGATTGGGATCTGATGGATCAAAAGGCTAAGGGTCTAAGAAGATTCTACTTAGTTGATTCAATACTCCTAAACACTCATGAAGAGAAAAACGTTGCACTTCTTTGGAAGAAACTTGCTCAAATTTATCAGGCTAAATCCCTGGTAAATAAGTTAGTCCTAAGAAATAAGTTGTACTCACTAAGGATGGAGGATGGAGGATCTATTGCAGATCACCTAAATTCATTTAATATGATTTTCACCCAATTTTCCTTTGTTGGTGTAAATATGGAGGAGGATCATTGTATTACATTATTGTACTTATTACCATATTCGCGGAACCACCTTGTTGTGTCCATTAGAAGTACCACTACCACTAAATCATTATGGATGATGTGGTTGCATCTCTATTGTCTGAGAAGATACAAAGAAAATCAATTGAATTAGCTAAGGAGGCTCTTGCAGTTCATGGTAGAACCAAGGAGAAAGGAAAGAAAAAGGATAAAACTAAAGAAAACAAAGGAAGATCCAAATCTCATGGGAGATCTAAGTCTCTTGGAAAGTCCAAGGCTCTATATTGGAATTGCAGAAAACTTGGTAACTTCCACAAGGAGTGTAAAGAGGATAAAAAGAAGAAGAAGAGAAATAATGATTCTGATTCAAACAAGTCTTCTCAGGATGATGGTGAAGAGTTCTTCCTTGCCTTGGTAACACATGCATCAAAATATGTGTGGTTGATTGACTCTGGTGCATCATTCCACACGACTTCACATAGGGGTTGGTTTCAAAAGTATGAAGATTTTGATGGTGGGAAGGTGTACTTGGGTGATCTGATCCTCACCTAAATATTACCGTCCATGGAAGAGTTACATGATTCAATTCTCTGATGGTAGAGTGAAGGGGACCAATGGTGTATTGCATATCCCTAGTTTGACACAAAACCTATTATTTGTAAGTAAATTGAATGACATGGGTGTGAAGGTAGTTTTCTTGAATGGAGGATGCAATATGATGAGGGAAGCTATGGTGTTGGCTAACACTATTTGGATTGGAACACTATTTAGCTTGATGTATGTACTATATAGTGCAACAATTCTTCTATTTTGAAGAATATATCTTCATAGTCTTAATCCTCAGCATCAGAACTAGTAGTGAAGATAACTATTGCATCTAATTTTGATGATCATGCTTTCTAGGTACCCAAGGTTCTCATTCCATGGAGATGAATCTTTCAATAGAGAAAACTATGTTATGACACTGAAGGCTTGACCACATTGGTGAAAAGGATCTTAGAACCCTAAAATTTAATAAAAAATTGTTCAGGGGATGAATGATTGTAATCTTGAGTTTGATTTTTATGAACATTACATTATGGAAAGCAAAACTATGTTTTGTTTTACTCTAGTTCTCACAAATATTCTGAGGTGTTAGACTTGATTCATTTTGTATGTATTTGGTCCTATTAATGTTCTTTCAATTTTAAAATCTATTTATTTTGTTTTATTCATTGTTGATTACAGTAGAAGGACATGGGCTTATTTCCTTAGGAGAAAATTTTAAGTCTTTAATAGATTAAAATATTTTAAGGCTCTTGTAGAGAACCAGGAGGATAGAAAGATTACATGTTTGAGGATTGAAAATGGCAATGATTTTTTTTTGGTAGATTTCTATAACATTCCCATTGTTCTACCTAGCATTATAAACTAACAACATCAAGTTACCTCAAGACATCGATATATGCCACATTTCACATTTCATTCTACATATGTACAGTATATATAGTCTAAATAGAAACACCATCATATAAATTCTCATTTATGGTATATAAAAGTATTAACCCAATAGATAGGTTCCACCAAAGCAAGAACAATAAAAAACATGCAAGCATAACAAGTATCACAACATACTCAAAATCATCCATTTCCAACATAGTAATCGAAACTATTTAACCTTTCCAATATAAATACAAAGGTATAGAAACTAGCATGCCTGTATAAAGCTCCAATTGATTAATCTTCCTTCCTATCTCAATTCCTTAAGCCTGCTTGCTACTTCCTCTAAGATAAACTTAATTCCCTCTTCTAACCTCCCACCAAATATCTCAATAATCACAAATGGGAAATAGAAAATAAACTCTCTAACTCTCAAGCTGTCAACTAACTAGCACAAAAATTATAGTAGAATAACAACAAAGTAATCATAATGAGAAGTATATAAAATGGTAGAATGAGCACCTCTATATATACTAAAATGTGAGCAACCAAAGGCTACAAACAAGCTAATAATTTTTCCACCTTTATAACCACATGCAACAACTCATTATTTAAATAAGTTATAGGTTTGCAACACATAATAGTCCTCACCATTCAAATGGCCACATCGATTGTTTCAAGGGACAACAAGACACTTTTGCTAATTCAAATAAAAAAAAAGCTTCTATGCAAGTTTCATAAATCAAATTCCTTCTCATACTTTTGTCAAGTCTACTTTTGACTGAGTTTGAAGGCTAAGATATTGCTTTATCAAACTTATGCATAGTAAGAAGACTTCTTATGCATTCCATTTACTAAACAACATTCACTCACTTTTTCAATGTATACACAACACTTCCTATTACATGCCTAATTCATAGTCTAGGTTGAACTAGTCATTAGTTTGCTTTATGCGTAGGTTTATACCATACAACACATTAGCTATATTCCCTTTAATTGTGCGCATTGTGTGCAACACACACACCTATTTTGATGTTGGCTTTCATACAATCCATCTATGATATTTATGCACCTAAGTTTCATTTAAAGTGCTTCGCTATAAACAATCTCAGTGCTATGTATTTCCTTGCATAATGCATAATATTATTCACGTTGCTTTCACTACCCACCATTATCTTTTACTCTAGTTTGACTTATTTTGTGCATTGGTTATTTGCTTTACTTACCTTGCTATGGCATTGGCTTTATATATAAGCCATAACTTACAACTCTATGCGGTTAATTCATTTAATATTACTTTTAAATGTGTTGAATGGATTTAATAAACCTATACTTTACTCTAGAGCTATATTTTGAACTTTCAATATTATATATATATTCACATAAAAAACATTCTTTGGAATTCAAATATATATATATATATATATATATATATATATATATATATATATATATATATATATATATATATATGTGAGATATATTTCCATTCAATTTCCCTTTGTGTATGACATATCCGTGTATGAGCATGAATACCTATTTCTACTTACATATATGCTCATACGTACTAGTTATTGCTTCCACACACACACATACATTCTATGTATATATATACCTATCGATTACTATATAAATATAAAAAAATGAAGATAACTTATACTTAGATCACAAAGACTTAATCACATAACCTCAAACAAGAACATTCAAAGAATAACCACAAACTAATACAAAAAAATCCTATTCAATGACCAAAGGTTACTTACTATTTTACAACTATCTTGACTTGAATAGACCGACTAGGGTGTGAGTGTGTGTATGCTTAGTTAGGCTCATTAAGGTTACTAGACCAAGCTCCTCTCCTAATTGATACTCCCCCTCTCGTACTTGAGGGCTTGGCTCCTTCCTACATATAACTTAGTGCATCACAAAGGTAGTTAGCCATTCACATAAAATACATTAGTATCATAAATCATTTACATCATCCAAGGATTAAAGTAATTATATTGCAATTCATTTTCATTCCTCACATTTTCCATCAGTATAAAACATAATCATTCCTTCAAAAGAAATAACATATTAATGCATATTTCAGTATTTCATTCTCCTATTGAACATATTAAAGTTTTGGTAAATATTTATCATCATATTTACTTACAAGGTAAAAGTAACCCAATAACTAAGAGACGCGGTGTAACAATTTTGACAGGTTTTATAAGGAACATGGGATCGAAATACATAAGAGAACTCCCTACACCCCTCAACATAATGAAGTTGTAGAAAGGATGAACAAGATATTGATGGAGAGGGCTAGGAGTATGCTTAGTGGAGTTAGCCTCAAACAAAAGTTTTGGGCTGAAGTTGTTGCCATTGCTTGCTACTTGATTAATAGGTCTCCTCCTTCAATGCTTGTGGATAAGACACCTATGTAGGTATGGTTTGCTATAAAGCCCTAATTGAGACATATTCGAGTATTTGGTTGTGAGTCATATGCTTATGTGGATGAGAAAAGGTCTAAGTTGGATAATAATCCTGTAAAAAGTATCTTCATTAGTTATGGCATCAACGTGAAAGAGTACAAGCTTTGGGATCCTATGGCTGAAAAGGTTTTATAGGGAAGAAATTTTATTTTCAAGGAGCTTGTTACTCGGAAAGTTTTTTTATAGCCAGAGAAAGAAGAAAAGAAAGTGGACATGGTTCATATTCCTCCCACCCTTAAGAAATAAGAGGGTGATCCCATAATAGTGGTTTACAATTTTTGGCCAAACTGGACACTGAAATTATTATTTTTAATTAAATCTTTACATTCGGGCACCTATAACGGCTAAACTGTGAGGAATTTGAAGATGGTGCAAACTAGAGTCTCATCAAATTTTGTTTGTAGATTCTAAAAATATTTTTTTCAAAATTTTTGGAATCAAATTACATTCTTTTTCCATCTCCCCACGAAAATAGATTTTTTGAAAACAACATTTTTAAAACCCACCATATAACGATAACTTTTTTCCATGAAGGATAAAATTCTAATTATTTCAAATTTAGATTTGTAACTCTAATATCTAGTGCTTCCACTTGGTTAGATAGTTTTTTTTGTTTTTTTTTTTTGGTCTCAAAGGGTATCCCCGCGGCGGCCCACCCTTACACTAGTTCAGGGAGGTGAGCGGGAGCGAGAGATCCCTACGGTCATGGGATAACAGCACCGCCCTAGTGTCCGTGACGGGTTCATCCGCTTGAGAGTCGATCCCAAGACCTCGGGGCAAACGAGACTTGAGGAACTACTCTAACCCATGGGGCACTTGGTTAGATAGTTTTATTAAATATTTTTCCTTAATAAAGTTTCAAAGTCAAACAAATTACAATTTAGACATAAGCGTATAATGCGTAACTTTTTTGTATATGTCAAAAAATTTAATTTTTTGTTGGATCAAGGACTTCAATATCTGGTGCACTCATATTTTTAATTTTTTTTTTTTTGATAATCTTCTATTTTTCCACATGTGAAGAACAAAGAAATTCATTTTCGATGAAAAACCTATGTTTAATAAAACTTAAAAAACAAATACATAACAAAACCAAAACATATTAAAATTATATTCATTGGATAGCTTGTTCTGAGGAATACCATAATCATTTGAAATAAATTTTAAATGAATTCATTTGATCCCCCAAAATATAAATCAAAAGTGATTTTTTATCAACATTTTGATAGGTGTAAAGGAGACACATTTATAGGTATGGTTTAAAACTAGCAAGGTTCTATCCAAGGGGGTTTGATCTAAGGTGATTTGATCAAATTCTCTTCAATTGGAATGCTTAAAATGAAACTTTTTAAGGCTTAAATCATTATATTTTCTAAAATTATGTGATTTCGGCTAAAATTCGTTCCTCTCAGGAATTGTAAACCACTATTATGACAGCACCCAAGAACCAAAAACATCTAATGGATCTAATGATGAGGAGATATGAAGTACATCTGAAAGTTTAGATGAATATGAAGAACCTCAACCTCAACCTTTGAGGAGGTCTACATGAATAAGGAGACAGTTTAATAGGTTTGTATATTCATTGCATGATTCTAATTGTATTTTTACTTTAATTTATAACACTAATGAGCCTAGGACTGTAATAGAGGCTATGGGTATGAGTGATGTAGATTTTTGGATAAAGGCCATGGATGAAGAGATAGTTGCATTAAAAATAAATGACACTTGGGATCTAGTGCCCTTGCTTGATGGATGTACTTGTTGGTTACAAATGGGTGTTTAAGAAAATTTTTGGTTCAAATGGCAATGTTGAGAGATATAAGGCAAGGTTGGTCGATAAGGGTTATTCCCGAGTTGATGGAATTTATTATGGTGAGATTTTTTCTCCTATTGCAAAACTATCATCCATGAGATTTTTGTTATCACTTGTTGTTGCATACAATCTAGATATTGAATAGATGGATGTGAAGACAAGTTTCCTTCATGGTGATTTGGAGGAATAAATCTATATGTCGTGCAACTAGAGCATTACATTGTGAAAGGTACAAAAAATTTGGTTTACAAATTGAATAAGTCTTTGTATGGTTTGAAATAGTCTCCTAGGATCTCGTACCTGAAGTTTGATTCTTTTGTGTTGAGTTCAGGATTTCTAAGATAAAAAAAAAATCATTGTGTCTATTTCAAAACTATTGATGATTGCATTCTCATTATTGTATTGTACATGGATGATATGTTATTCATTAGGAATGGTAAATCTTTGATTTCTAATTTGAAGTCTCAACTTTCAACATGTTTTGAAATGAAGGATATAGGTATGGGAATTAGAAGAGATAGGGAAAAAAAAGAACTTTGGTTAGGTCAGAGTAAGTACATGTGATTTCTATGTTAGAGAGTTTCATTCAACATGGAAGATTGTAGACCATTTTGTGTTCTTGTTGCAATGAGAATAAAGTTATCAATTTCAAATTGTCCAAAATCTCCTAGCACAGGTAAATTTAGATCATTCACCACTACAATTTAGTTAATCACCATAAATAGAGATTTATAATAATACATTATTAATTTCAACTCTAGATTTAAAAAGTTGAGAAAGTATACATATTACTACACACCTACTAGTAGAAATGGCATTTTTCTTCTATCTAAAAGATTTTAGTTTAAACATATAAAAAATTATCCAATAATTAAGTCGAAAAAATATCCTAGAGGATTACTAATTATCTATTAGAGTAGAAAATAGCCTCATTGATGTAGGGAGACTCTCACCAAGCCACTTATACCTATGTTCCATGATTTCTCCCTCTATTTTTAAAAATAAATACCAAAATTAAATCACCTTGCACGAGGTACATCATAATTTCCCAAGATTATATTTGTGTTTTTCCTAGTCACATCACTAAACCCTATACCATTTCAAAAATTGATAATGTAAAGTATTTTCTATATAACTTTTGAAATGAGATCATCAATTTGAAGAGACAAATGGCCTATCTTAGGCCCATTCATTGATGGAAAAAAATACAAACATGGGTGATCCCACAATAGTGGTTTACACTTTTTGGCCAAACTTGACATTGAACTAATTTTTTTTAACTAAATCTTCACTTTCGAGCACCTATAGCTGCTAAACCATGAGAAATTTGAAGATGATACAAACTAATGATTTGTGATATTTTGTCTGCAGATTCTAAATATATATATTTTCAAATTGCATTCTTTTTCTATCTCCTTCAAAAACTAGTTTTTAACAATAAATTCCATTTTTAAAGAGTGATGTGTACTTGCTAACACACAACTTTTTTCTATGAAGGATAAAATTCTAATTTTTTAAAATTTAGATTCGTAACTACGATATCTAGTGTATGCAATTGGTTTCATAGTGTTTTATTGAATACTTTTTTCTTAATTAAGTTTTGAAGTCAAACTTATAATTTAGACATAGGTTTACTTGCTAGAACACATAACTTCTATTGTATGTATCAAAATTCAATTTTTTTTATTGGATCAAGGACATCAATATCAAGTGCATAGATTTTTTTTAGAATCTTTTTTGATATTCTGCTATTTTTCCACATGTGCAGAACAAAGAGCTTGATTTTTGGTGAAAATCCTACGTTTAATTAAACTTAAAAAATATAAATAAAACCAAAATATATTAAAATTATATTTGATGGATAGCTCGTTCCATGGACTACCATCATCTAGTTGGGTCTATGAAGTTGATTCCATTTTCATCTTCAACCCAAGCTCAGAAAGGAAAAAAGATGTAGAAAATTGATAGAAGAGAGGTAGAAGGGAAAAAATGGGAGGTTTGAGCGAAAAACCCTTCTAGTGAAACCCCCTGGACCCCTTCGAGTGAAGGGGGGTTCACTCGAGCCTCCTTTTTTGCAATTTTTCTTTGTTTTCATTAAAAAAAATACACCAAAAGGGGATGACATCAAAAAGGGGTTCGCTTGAACCCCCCCATCGAGCGAACCCTTAAAAACCTAAAAAAATCTTCTAGGGAGCATTTTTGCAATTTTTCTTCATGAAGGGAATTGTAAACCACTATTGTGGGATCACCCTTAAATATGCCAATAAAAAACATCTTTGAGTTGACCCCATGAATTGATTGAATTTGGCATTGAACATGTGTAAGGGAAATAGGTGTCCACCTTTTGGGAGATGGAACTTTGGGACCTATTTTGTACTTTAGTTCATGAGGAACCTAGATCCCTCAACCAAGTGACTTGATTGAGGAATGGGCTAGTGGGTTTCTATTGTAATTAGATAGGGGTTCACCATTAAATGAAGCTTCAAAGGAGAAATACAAACAATCATGCACAAAACCCTAGAAACTTAAAGACATGAAATTAGATTAATAAACATAACAAAACAAAAAAAGTACCTAGAAGAATGGAGAGATCGAAACAAGATCTAGAAACCTTGAAAATTGCTATTTTAAAGTGCACTGGGAGTGATATGCCAAGTTGGGAAATTTAGTCCTACTACATGAATCTGGGTAGAATTTAGAATCTTCTCGTGACTGAGCAAGATCTATAGAAAGATGCCAAAAAGGGCTATACTAGACTTATACGCCCAGTAGGAATATTTAGTCTCGTTACTAGGGTTTGACTAATATTTCTCTAGCCTCTAGAGATATTCTGTAGCTTTCGTCTTACCTGATCCTCAAGTCTGAAAGTCTAAATTCTATCCTATAGGTGAGTTTCCGTGAAAATGACAACTTCTTCAAAACTTTGATAATTTTTGCAACTTTGTCCTCAAACGATCTTCAAGCTCTAATTCACCTAGATCTACAAATACACATTAAGAGAGAAAAATGTTGTTTTGTTAGGGAATATGGGGTTGCCTTGGTCAAACTTCATTTTGGTAATTAAACCTTGAAATGAAATGAAATAGCATGAAGAAATGATGAATGAACAAATGCAATGTTGCAACTCACCAAACCCTTGAGATAAAGGCTACAAACTTGTGTGAAATGGCTAGCATGAATGTGGATCTTGAATCTTGATTGAATGCTTGAATGTTTGACTTGGATGCTTGCTTGAATCATAAAACCTACATCACAAATATTAGCTAAAAAACACACATGATGCATGAAGACTTTGACATGATGCTTGAATCTTGAATGTAGCTCCAAATGCTTGATTATTTGCTCTTGAATGCTATTGATCTCATAGACTTTCTCTTGTGAAAGTTTCTTAGATTACTAGATTGCTTGTTAGGAGAAATTATGTGAAATAATGTTTATGCCAAATTTTTTGAAATTACAACACAACTTGACATCAAATCTAGGATAATAAAATCCTGCCAATAAGTTGATTTTAAATAGGTCTAGGTTAAAGCAAGTCTCATATGCCAGGTTGGGTGTATGATTCCTAGTGGCTTAAACCTAGGACACAAACCTCGAGTAGTGTCTTGTTCAATGTGACATTTAAAATCAAGTCCTGACACCTAGGTGGGACCCATACGCCCAAGGTGGCATATGAGTCCCAGATCCCTAGATCTGGAACACATAACCAAAATCATTGAATTATGATTTTTCCTTTGTTAAATGTTGGGATTATCCTCAAAAAAATGCATTTAATTAGGCTTGTGGATGTAAAATAGGACCAATTGAGGCATAAATAAATCAGATTTCAAGAGGGAGGGCCCAAACAAGTGTGAAAATTTAACGAGATGCGTTTTTCTACACTATAGACACCAATAATTAATATGAATCAAGCACTTTTCCCTTGAAAGATGTCACAAATAATCTCAATGCTATAATTTTTTCTATGAAAAGAATATAGTAAATGTATGGAACATCTTGAAGATACTTTTTGTGGGTCTTAAAATATTCTCCTGTTAATTTTAGCAAGGAATTCAAACAATTAGCCAAGATATGGTTTCAAGTGGCTAGAGGGATGAGAGGAATTAGAAGACTTTTGCTAATCTATCTAATGAAATTTCTAGGAACCCCTTGTGCTACTTTCAAAATGTGAATGAATGAATTAGGCTATATATCTTTTCCAGGGAACAAGTATTAGGGGTTGGACAAAAATATGTTAATATTGGGTGGAAATGATCTAGTTATAGGCCATTGACAAGAAAAACTTGATTCATAGACCATCGTTTTGAGTCTTGAAATCTTGCATGTTATATTTATACTCCAATGTTTACAATATAAGAATGATTAAATATTTTATTAGTATATACTAACTTATATTGTGATAAGATAAAAAAACGATATAATGATAACACAAAACTAATTTCATATTCCATTACACTCCATCACTACTTCCATTTATTTGTTTCTATTCATTTGTTAGTCCAAAAAAGTATAGTATGAAGAGTTCAATTCTAATACATATTTGTCTCTTTCTTCCCTACTTTCTTTTTTTCTAGTAGACATGAACTACAAATATTTCATATTCTGAGACACTCAATAGACATATGTTTCTGGACAGTTTTTAGACGTTTGTCATTAAGATAAAACATAGATAAATAAGCGTTACCCACGAGGGGAATTAGATTAAAAATCCAAACAATAAACCATATATACCAAATAAGAAAACCAATACTTGTGGAATGGACATATTAATCCAAAAGCATTACTCTCCATCCATTGTATATTCCTAGAAATGGCAGGAATAAGCGTTACCAACGAGAAGATTTACGTAACTTAGTCTTGTATAAATACTCTTATGCATTAAATCTTTTTGCATCCACAAAATACATTACATCTGAAGATTTGGAGTTGCAGAGACGATGGGGAAGGCAATAAATGTGCATGCGCTGCTTCTACTGCTGTTGGTCATCCTCCTTTCTGGTACTATTCATTCTTCTTTCTAAATTACACAGTAAGATTATAAATATAGCTAGAAATCTGAACAAACATTGCTGATTAGTGTATTTTGTAAAGGATTACAAGTGGGCGATGCGAATCTGTGTGAGAGATTCAGCAGTACTTTTAAGGGTCCATGCTTGGCTCCCATTGATTGCCTTGTGACCTGCTTAAACAATGAAAATGCAATTGATGGAGATTATCATTGGAGCTCAAGGGGACTGGCTTGTTTCTGCACATTTGAATGCAAATAATAATGAGAGTATTGAGGACCATTTCAAGACATACATTTATAAGGCTAATGTCATTTCAGGGGAAGGGTATTTTAAATAAATAATGATACTATATAGATTATTTTACACTTGAGATAATATGTGACTCCTTGGACAGGAGAATGGTTGGTTTATTAAAATTGAGATTGATATATAATTGTCAATGTGGTTTTTATTTATTTCTGAGTTTCAGTTTTTAATTTAAATATAATAAAGTGCTAAAATGATAATTTTTTAAATATTTATAGAATTTTATTATAAAAGTGAGAGTAAAAAATTATTGTTTAGTATTTTTTTCATAGTTGGATGTAGATTATCTAACAATCTATTTAAGTATCATTATCCAAAATTTTATAGTAAAGGGTATGATTGAATCATTGAAAACGTTTACCTGAGAATATCTCCACATTGCAAACAAAGTTAAGTACTTGCACCTTCTTTACCAATTTTGAAAAGTGTGTTTGTGCAGTGTTAGTTTTGAGCAACTCATATATCTAGAATTTTTTTTTTTTTTTTTTTAAAATTTTAATTAGACCTATATATTTATGTGATGGAGTTTTTGTAATATCCTTACACATAAAATGACAAATTTTTTTGATCAACACTTCATACTTTTACCATTTTGAAAAGTTAGCTTCTAATTCTATTTGTAGATCTACGTGTTATATGATTTTATAATTTTGAAATTATATCTAGAACTTGTTTTATCATTATTGATTTAGCTACATAAATATTTTTCTAATCTTGCATTCTTAGGTCCTTGTTACAATTAAATAATTAGATGTTTCACCAATTAGTCAAAGAAAGGTTGGTTTTAATAATTCATTCATAAGAAAATTCACATTTCATCACTTTTTAAGCATAATGAACTTCTATGCATCATTGTCGAGGACTTCAAATGATCTAAATCATCTTGGGAAAAATACATTCTTGTGTGCGTACATCAAAAAGTAGTGGCTTTTGATTTTTAGTGAAATCGCCACCTATCATAGGTGATAAACTCATCAAACACCTCAATGAACCTATCAAGTTCTATGATGAACACTATTATACAATGATAATTGCAAGAATTACTATGGTGAAATTCTAATCGCCATAATGAAAATGAAATTTCCCCATGAATCATAATAGTCCAAGGAAGTGTTGGAATTTCAAGGATTTTAATTATTTATTTCAAGTAATAATATTGGTTTTGAAACTAGATTCTAAGAACTAATAACCTTCCTCTTGTTGTGCATCTTGAAATTTTGAATGTGGGTATCTTTAATTCTCATCCAAAATCCTCTTTTGCTAATTCTAGGGAAAATTTGGATACTTCTAACTTCCCTTTGGCCCCCCATTCCCAAACTTTCTAAACATTCCAAGAGGTGGAATTAAGATACAAACATAGGATGACTAGTTTTATATCCTAAGTAGAGGAAACGAAGAAATTTGCTGAAAACTAAAGCACTCATCACCACAAGCAATGAACATAATACCTTGTTTAATAAAAATAGGTGCAATCTTCCTCTACCTCTACTCTTGATACAAGGAAACCAATCATAGAGGTGAAAAATAAGAAAAGGGAAAGAAAGAACAATAAGAGAACTCATTCAATAACTTTAGTTGGTAGAATTATTAATAGAATAATTGGAAATATGGTCCATAATGATGCTAGTCATGGAAGAGGTGGTTGAGAGGACACATGGCCTTGTTTAGAATAAGGACATGAAAAGGATAAAGGTATATAATAGGAAGAAGTAGAAATTACCGTACTAAAGGGATCATTCCAATAGGTAAATAGGAAGATATTGATCAATAGGAATAAGTGGGAATAAAGAAAATATAGCTCAAATCCCATTGCAAGATAGTGGGATTGATAATAGGGAAGAGAATAAGATCCAAACAAATAAATGAAAAGGCATCATCATATAAACAAATAGAGAATATACCTATAAAATAGGTGGGTATGTGCAGGATCATGATGAGCCAAAAAGTGGCAATATGATGGGTATGTGGTTGGTGAATTTTTTTTTTACCTAAAATTGATGAAACGAAAAGGGTTTTTAAAGGAGATTCTCATATTTCCACCAATATAAATTATGCTTTATTTGAATTTAATAAGTAATTATTATTCATTTTCTATTTGAATTATGATCAAAGTTTTGATTGATAGGCTGATTGAAAAACATCTATAGATTTCAAACGGTATCACACTTTTTGAATCTAAAATATGAGTCACATTCTATGCTTCACATACTATAGGATTAAAAAAATAAAAATTGAATTTGATGAAGTTTTGACCATGTTAAGGTGGTTAGACATACTAGTTTTATATTTTTTAAAAAGTTGTAATAAAAAAATCATAATTAATTATTTACTTGGAAAAAAATTACAAAAAAATATGCATCACATCAGGACATGAGTTCTCTATATATATAAAATATTATAAAAAAATTATCATCTTATTGTGGTTAGGGTGGTCAAACAAACACCTACTTATTTTTCATTGAAATTTAAGTACTCTTGAAATTTCAAAATTTCACCAAAAAGTTTTTTTTTTTTTAAGAAAACCTAGTAGTTTAGAAACTACATTCAATTTTCTATAGATTTTATTCTTACATATTTTTGAAATAATATAGATAACTTATTCAAATTTTTACGTCAAGTTGCCTAAATCTGATTTTTCTAAATTTTTTGCCACTTAAGGGCCTGTTTTTTTCATGATGATCCTACACATACCCAAGTAGGAATTATACCACTATTATCTCAAGTATTTGACCTAATAGATAAGATCAAAGAGTTAATTACTCAATAGGAGAAATCACAACTAGTTTTTGTAATGCCCTGCTGCGAACCCTAGAGGACAACACACTAGCAACAAAAAATGAAACAATTTCTTTTATAAGTGTAACATTACATGATTGTAAATGAACATAAACTTACATACTATCCTATGTCCTCTAAGGTTCACGACTATGCTACGTAATTCCCATTATCTATGTTAACAAGAACCATAAAACATTATAATAACCAATTCTAACATCAATTAAAAATCACATCTACTCATTACATATAATCAAGTAATCCATGAGATACAACCATAAAATGAATGCAAAAAGATTAACTGATTTCATCCATTCCACTTAACATATACAATAACATTGAATACATAATTCGTCACATAATAAAGTTTACATCAATATACATCTTAACATTTACATTCTGAATAATAATATCTCCTCATTACAAATGAGGAGTATACATCAAGCAAGGTACACGATACATCAATTACATTACAATACAAATGCAAGGGTAACAAATCCCAAGTGCAGGTATGTAATGCTAAAGTCTTCGGATCAAGAGAAGTCGCCACAACATGTGCAAGGGAAGGGGAGCCCAATGGAGAATGAAGCGTGTTCCACCCAACCGTGTGGAACTTGAAGACCCAACCGTTGTGCTAGGAGACAACAAGGGGTCCCACCATCACTGATAGACAAGGACTATAGACATACCTAGGTTAATATGACACACAAGAGTAAGTAATACAACATAACACAACACAAAGGTGACACAACTTCCAGAGAACACACATATACAATACTGAAATGCAAGACAAGGAAATGCTAGATCATAGCAGGGGAGAGTGTCATCGCATGGTCTTTTCATGGGTTGTCCTGACAATCTTCCTCTAGACACCAACCCCCATCTATGGTAATCTTGATAGTCACACATTTGATGTTGGCCACATAGGGTTACACATGTGGGACCAATTATCCTTTTGTGGGGACAAGGATATTGGTCTTGCCAACTGGTGCAGGGGAACCTACACCTTGGAATGAAAGGGAAAAGAGTCCTTGAAGGTTCAAAAAATTTCATGATGACAATGAAATCTAGGATGGAATAAGAATGTTTTGTGCTTATTTAGGCTTAATAAGGTCTAAAAAAGACCAATAATAATGTAATTGGGAGCACCTTGGGGTCTCCATGCCTCTTGGAGGTATTGTTTGTTTTTTAAAGTGTTGTCAAGAATTTTGGGATGTAATAAGGTTCCAAGAACCATCTTTCATGTCTTGTAACAAGTTTTGGGTTTGAAGTCAAGTCTAGCTGTAAGAACAAGGTCTCCTTCCTCACCATGTGAACTTGGTGCATCTAAGCAATTTAAGGAATTAAGATGCATTGGTGCAACCAGGCATTTGAGGGGAGTCTCCTTGATTTTTTTGATGTATTTTGTGGTGTTTTAACAACTTTTAAATGTTTATTGTAAGTGGGCTTCTTGAGAGTAGTATAAATTGCCTTAACTAGGCAATTAGGAGTCTAGTTTGGAATATTTTAAAAATTAGTTGTTTCCAACATCCAAGTAATTCAAAAATCAGTTGGAGGGATTTGGAAAGAAGTTTCAAAGGTTGAAATAGGCCTCTTTTGGTCGAGGCATGTTGATTCTAAAGTTTGGAGAAAGTTTGAATAAAAAGAAACCCTGTTTTCCTTCATTTTCTGTGTGTAAAATTGATGCTAAAATGCGTGGTACAGAATTATTATGTATTGTACAGACTGAAGACCATAATGGATCGATAGATAATTGAACTAAATTTCTTTTGGTGGTGGTTTGAGCCTTTTTCATTAAGAATTGAAAGAGATATTTTCGTTTTACTGAAAGTGGTCTAGAAAACCCTCAAAATTTGGGTTTGGTCTAAAAAGCTTTATAACTTGCCTTCTTCACTTGCTCATGGCCTGATTTTTGGTGGGAAGTCAAGGAAGATCATGTAATTTATGTTCTTGAAGGTCTTGGAGGATGGAAGGGGTTCTGGTGCAAATTTTGAGCAACCCTAGGCTTGGCATCTCTATGTGACAAGCCAAAATTTGTTGCAAAAATCTAATTTGAGGTAAGATTTGTGAGTTTTCTGTTTTGTGTTGCTTGGGATCAATTGGAATGAGTTTATTGAAGGTATAGGAATGCATTCATTGGCTTAGGGGTGTTGGGGTGTGCCAAGGTAACCATACTTGCATTGAAAAGTGTCTTTTAGGCCTCCTTGTAGCATTAGAAAACATATCATTTGTTGACCTTTGTGTTGGAGTCAAAACTTGTGGTTTTGAGGGTTTGTGGAGGATAGTATCAAGTGCCAAAAACCAGTGAGTTTGGCCTGGTTTCATTCACTAGAAGGATTTTATGTTGTCTGTCCCATTAGACAGGGCTACAAGGGCTACAAGGCATAATATGGCAGCAATAGATGAAAGAGTGTTCTAAAGTGAGAAGTCTTGTTTGTTGGCTTATTTTAGCCATGTTAAGAGATTATAAGTCATTTATAAGCCTCCTGATTGTATTTGGGTGTGTGGAGTTAAAATAATGCTTAATTTGCTCATTAGTTGTATGGTGTATTAAGGAGTTTATTTGAGTGTATTTGAGAGAAGCTCTCAAGAGACTGTCTTCCCCTGCCACTCTGCATCACCAACCAGGCCTTTCCAACACATCCTTAGCTTGAACAAGTGCTATAGGCATGGGTGAGGCATCTAATAATCTTAGTTAAGGTGAGATTCTACCCATTCCCCCTAATTAATTTATTTAGTTATCACTTGATTAGAAAACTCCCACATGGGTTGTCCTAAACACCATTTTGTGAACCGATCCCCATTGAGAGCCACTCCCCCTTTAACAACTAGGAACCCAATAAGATCAAAGGACAAGACCATCTTGCACAATTACAAAACCTCTTGACTTACAAAGCAAGGCGAGGTACAACCCATCCCACACACAAATGCTAGTCACATTGAAGAAAATACAGTGCAAAGCTAATGACCAACATACTCACATTCAATACGTAAACCACCACTTCAACATGAGAAAACATCTAGATTCATCAAGAAGGAAACCTCCCCCAAGCCTTTGGAAGACAAACTAATCAATTACACAAATAGTCCCACAAGAATAATAACCACAAGATACCCCATTCAAATAATCAATACAACTTAACAAACATCAATTCACATGGAGAGTTTACAGCTAAAGTAACACCCCAATTTGCCATAACATGCAATACTTGAGATTGATAAAGGGGAAAAGTCTAATTTTACACTTATCAAACTCATTACTATTTAAATAAATTAAATTTAATCTTCTAATTTAATTGCAAAGATAAAACACGATTAAAACAATTATTTTCTAACACTAAGCTTCATTTATACTATGATTTATCTCTCTTTTAACTCAACATCTCCAATATCCATTATCGATAATCTTGCAATTAGAAGATAAAATATTCTTATCTATCATTTAATAAACATACGATCATTATTGATTATAGCCATGTATTGTATGTTTTCAAACACATTTATATATATTTTTTCATAAAAGACAAGACGGGTTTCACGATAGTTACATATGTAATTAAGCATATTTATATGAGTATCTATATTTATATCTATTTACTTTCAAATTACCCAAGCAAAATTTCTGTTTGAAAATAGAGAGCAGATTTAAAATCTATAAGGGACTAAATAAACACACACACACATATAAATACATATTCATACACTACATTGAATCAAATAAGGAAGGATATCCAAAATACATATCTCAATTGAATGGAATTTCCAACTGCCTATCACATAAATTTAACATCGGTATTGTCTAACACATAACCAAACATTAATACCGAATGCAAGGTTGGGACGCTGTTTGCTAAATTAATCAAACTTTGAACTCACAGTTAAATCCTGAAGGTGAGTCTAATAAGGAATATTTATTCGTACTTATTGTATTGACTCTAACATGCCTACTGTCTTGTTATAGGTAAGTGTAGATATGGCCGTCGTTACTCTCAGCATATGCCGATTGTATAGAATACAACATTCATAGCTCAGCAGTAGATCTTAATTTAAATGCACCTATTAGTAACTAAGAGCAGCGATTTCCTTGATCCGACTGAGATAAACCTACTCTATAAGCCAAGCATTCAACAGTTTATACTTAATCGACATCATAAGTTATCAAACAGAGCATACACATTTATACATTGGCTGAAGCAATAAGAAAACACACAGTCAACATCGCATAAATAAAGTAGATTCGATTTTTCCACCATGTTAAAGGGATCTAAATACAAAAGTTGGTATAATATCTATTCCCACTCAAGTTCGCACCAATACTACCAATTCAAAACTTAACAACTAGTCATAGACACTAGCTTTATCAATGGAAGCATGCACATCGAACTTCTATTAAGGTATGTGCCACCGATTCCTTTCTGTTTCAACCTCTAATTCTATTTTTATCTAAGTTCAGCGGATTCTCAAAGAACAGAGTGAAAGAAAGCTTAACGTAAGGTACAAATCAAGCTAAAGGGATATGTGTACAAATGCAAACATATAAAGCAGATTTTCAATACCGTAAAGTTTGTCTATCTTGTAGTTTGTAAAAACTTTGAAAGCAATGATGAAATCGACTACTAATAAGAAGACATATACATCGCAATGCAGAGCATCCAATATCCAGCACAAAGTATGTGCATCGACTATCACGTAAAATAGACACTTAGATTGCTAAATAAGTATTTATTCAACGGTTGCATTGGAGTGAAAGCGTATTCCAATTTGCAATGATCGGGATTAAAGAAAGTATAGAAAAGTATCGCTGCACAACGAACCAACCCGAAGGAGGAATGGGCTTTTAATGCCAAAATAAGCGAATATAAGGCTTATGAAATTCGCCAAATAGCGAAGGCAAGGGAAAATCCGTTACATGCTATGTGCGACTAAAGCTTGAAGGCATGAGATAAAGAAAGAATGTGTATCAGGAGCCAAGAGTAAGCTTAGAAGCTTTTCTAGACAATACCAACGGCTGGTGTAAAATAAACTCAAGCAAATACAAGCACGTTTAGCTCCAAACAACATACGAATTTCCACTTTTATTCCAAACTGAGAAGAAGAGAATTGCAAGAAAGAGGCACCTGAATCAACTTGATTAACTGAGCTGAAAGCAGATGTCGGCTATGGGTTCCAGATTGCAACTTCAGTTTTCTACCGAGCCTCACTTCACAAATCTTTAGCTCTAATCACTTTGAATTCCACACCTCTGTAAAAGAAAAAGCCCCCAAATCCTAGTTTCCAATTTCCCAGAGAGTTTTCCCAAAAAAACCCAAAAGAATGTTCACGGCAAGAAGATCAATTTCTCTCCTAATTTAATTTATTTATCTTCTTTTATATTTTCCCCATTATGCACAATTTACTCAACTTCTTTTATTTTATAATTTTTAAAACACCCCTTGCAATAGTACAAACACATTAATAATATATATATTATTTAAATATTTTGTTTTAAACAATAAGTCCTAATTCATTAAAATTAAATAAATACTTTCACAATATATTTTTAATTTAATTCCTTTGGTTTAATAAAGGCTTTTACTTTAATTACACCAGTGCCCTTAATTTGATAATCTTATTCAACAAAATAATCGAACAAAGCACCAATCATGAGGATAACTCAATGAACATACTGTCATGTGATACTAGATCAAACTGTGAAACAGAAGACAAAACGTCATGAACAAAGACAGACCAAGCCACACACAACAACACTGTCAGGACAAAGTGTGAAGGGGCATTACAGTTTTAAACTCAAGGTGTCAATTTTCCTTGCATCCATACTATTAGGGTTGTAGGTGGACTTATTACAAATCTCCCTAATTCAATAATTTGATATGGGAGATATACACCAAATAATTCAATGAAATACCTATTAATAGAATATATAGCTAGCAATGAAACAATAAAATATAATTGTCA
Source organism: Sequoia sempervirens (assembly GCA_007258455.2). Taxonomy (NCBI): domain Eukaryota; kingdom Viridiplantae; phylum Streptophyta; class Pinopsida; order Cupressales; family Cupressaceae; genus Sequoia; species Sequoia sempervirens. The sequence goes on from VDFB02105785.1 coordinate 369,783,583, forward strand.
AAACTTAGACATGCAATTGCTACAAATCATTGCCAATGATTCTTTACCTCAAAAAGAAACAATTGGTAATAGTAATCAGTGAGATACTCACATATATGTAGAGGATTTTAATATACCCCTAACCAACTATTTTGTCATATATCAAATTGTGTTAGGGCAATATGTTAGGTCAATGTATGATATACTTTATGACATGTTTGATCATGGTCCCCAATTAGCAAATATTGAAAGGATGAATGATTACATTTATAATTTTTATTTTTTCATATTCCTTTACCCATTTTATATACTCTTCATTCACAGGACAATCTAACTCCATGATGGTTTTCATTTTTTCATACTAACAACACCCATATCCACCTTGACTTACTTTATGAAGTGTTCCATATTTATTTGGAGATTTAATATCTTAACCAACTAATGGATAAATAGTACCTGATCCAATTTTCCTTTCTATAATAGCGTATCAACAAATGTGAACATTAAAAAATAAAATTCCTCAAACCTCTTATTTCCTTCTTTCCTTTATTGGGATATTCCATTGCTAAAATACCTATAGCAATTAGGGTTTTGATTCCTCCCTCTTTATCTTTCAAGAACACCTTGATACTGGCCTAAAAAATAAATACTTCATATAATAATTTTGTTACCTCAAATGTTAATCAAATCTTGTTTGAGCTACTTGGTGCATATTTGAAGTTCCTATAAATCATTTTCATAGGTATCACTCTAAGAATCCACTTCACAAACTCATGTGTTGGTTTTACATTACCAAAGGTCATATTCCATTTAAATAAGTTTGTGAACCCTCACTTTCAAAGTGCCCCTAACCAAAGCATCAACATCATTCTCTCTTTTATCACCAGTATTTATGTCTCCTTATTTATTTCTTCTAGTGGGTTTTTTAATTTATTCATCTCTTGTTGATGCAAGAGCATCCCAGATTGACAAGTTGTTCGCATCACTCAAAAAAACAATTCGGTTTGATTTTTTTTCATTTTGATTTGATCTCAATTTCTTGTTGCATTTTTGGAACTTATAGTTGGATTTCAGAATTAAATTTGAATTGATGTTGGAAGTCTTTTGCGAAGAAGGATGAATGACATTGATGTCATCTAATTGACAAAATCTCATATTCAACTTATCTTCCAAATTTCGATTGAATCTCTATTAATTTCTATTCGCCTATGAGTAAAAGGGGAAGCCAAAACAAAGAAGTTAAAAGAGGCCAAGCTTATCATGAATTAAAATATATGAATTGGTAATAATAAAATAATGAGAAGGAAAGAGAGTGAAGGGGGTGAGGAATGGAAAGGCAAAATAATTAGAAACGAAGAGTTTCCAGGCAAGAATTTGAAAGGGTGCCAGGCAAAATAATATTGCCCATTGGCAACAAGAGGAGGCGAGCGCAGCCAAAATGAGAAGGATAGGGGCACCATATTGGTTGCAGAAGTGACTGCCTGGAAGTGACAGGATAGGCAGAGAGAGAGACGCCTCCTATGTGTTATGGGTCGAATGATAGGAGGCAGCGCTACTTGAAAATGTGCTGGCAATACAGCCAAGGAAAGTGTGGAGACATCTAGCCTGTTGCATCAAAGGAATTGTCACTTTTTGAATGAAAATTTCATGCAAATTGGAACATGGAGGGGCGCGCACCATTTAGAACAGCAGGCGCAGCGAATGGTGAGAGGACCCAGCGCCCAAACTAGAAGGAAGGCGGCGCATATCACAAGAAGATTTTAAGAAATTAAAATGCAATGAAAGGCTGTTTAAAAAAGGGCCGATAGGAGCCAAAGGAGGGGGAATAGAAGAGGTATCGTGTGACAGATCGAATGCATGAGGAGCTGCGATGCCAAGAGAAGAAGGAGCCCGCGTAGCCTAAGATTGGAGGCATTAAATGCAATTAAAAGGATCTGAAACAAGTGAACAGATCAATGGGGGCAGAAAGGATTCCACACAAGGTGAAAAATAGAGAATTTGCTGCGCCATGTTACTATCCAACGAATTGCAATCAGCAAATAGAAGAAAAGAATGAGGGGCGGCTAAAGGCAATAAGAGGAGGTTGGAAAATCACGTTTCCAGAGAAAGAGGGCAGAGGACTAATCTGGAAGGAGCTGCAAGATTGGGCAGTCGAGCATATGATGTGACTTAACAGTTTGAAATGTATTGAATGTGTTTTTTTTTCCGAAGATGGAAATCAGACCAAACCAGCGTGAGGGGAAGATCAAGAGTTGGATAGAATAGAAGACAGATGGAATTGTCTGAAAATTGTAAATGTATTCTTTTCATGAAATCTGATGGAATAAATATCTTTGATTTGTTTTTAAATTCGAATGTAATGCTGATGCAATCGATGAAATCGTCAAATGGAATTGTCGATTTAGTGTCTTTGACTGTGGAGTCTTTTGTAGTCTGTCATTTTGAGGATTTTGGATTGAGTGCATTGGTAGAGGGCATTGTGTGAGTCCCATCTTCATCACTTGTTGGAAACTATTAATATTATGGTATGTGTTAAGAGGAGAGAGTTAATTTTAAACTCAATCCTTTGAGTTTGGTTAAATAACCTTCTACTCTTTCCCTTTTTTCACCTAGTCCTTATTCAATTTGATATTTTCTTATAAAAGTTTATCATAATTATGATATCGTTATCACAATTCAATCGTGTAGTTTTACGAGTCAAATTCATTGATCCATGTTTCATGAGTAAACATGGGTCAATGAGTTTGATTCGTAAAACTACACAGTTGAATCCTGAAAGCAATATCATAATTTGACGCATTGTGAGAAAACACCTCCAACTTAATAATTGATGAGCTAAAAGGGCTCTATAATGAATGGTTAATAAGGCACAACACTTGCTAAATGTTTTGCAAATGGGGTTGCAAGCTAAGTGGGCTTAACCTTGGAGAAAACTCTGTGGTTAAGCACGCTTGAGTTGGAGTAGTACTAGGACATGGGTGACCTTCCCTAGAGGCCCGGTGCTTCACCTCTATGAACATCATCTACATGCAATGAGTGCTAAGTGGACCATTCATTATCATGAGAGATGGGTTCTTGTGAACCACTACTCATGAAACATGGGTCAATGAGTTTGACTCATAAAACTACATGGTTGAATCCTGATAGCAATATCATAATATGACATGCTGTGGAAAATACCTCCTATTTATCATAATTATTTTATAACTCCTTGGTAGTTGTCTCACTAAGTTTTAGAACATTTGCAATCACCTACCATCTTCACAATTAATTACCATCTTAATCCTTGAGGATCATCATACACTTTTGGATTGTCATAAATAATGGAAATTGCCCATAATGCTAGGGTTTATTGAGTTATGTAGCATTATGATCTTGAGTAGAGTATTTTTTCTTGTTTATTACTTTGGAACACCACCAACCTCACTACTTCATAATGCATCAAATACAACTGCAAATTAAAAATGTCATCATGACACCAATACATAGTCACTTACTAATCTCTTGGCTTGCTCTTGAGTAATGTTATCATTTTTTACCCCAAATACTAAGGCATATTTTATCATATCTAGATCATTTCCCATTATTTTGACATATTCTCATCAAGTTGCAAGGTCTTTGTAGGATCTTAAATTCAATAGTTCTAATGAAACTGTCATCAAACAATAAAATTTCAAAATCCTTAGTTTTTACATCATTAATAATACCATCACTATCAAATTATCCTATAATTATTAATAGCTCTTGGATGTATGACCTTAATCCTCCAATAATTCTCAAGTGATGCTACATCGTTAAAGTGATCATTAAATGTCATAAACTCAACATATCCTTGTGTTAATTGTAACTAATAAATGTTTGTGAGAGAATTAGTACTTGATTATGGTCTCTAACATGAGTGGTCACAATAGGTTTGGAATTTTAATAGCTACAAAAAAGCATTAATAGTATAATCACAATGATGAATCCTATCGTACATTATGTATGTCCATTTATCTAGATCTCTTCCACCTTGAATCAACCACAACAGCTAATGATCTATGGTGAAATATCAGAGAATATGTTTGGAAAACAAGATGTAATGAGAGAGAATCAATTAATAAGTTTAAATTTATAAGAATTCAACACAATATAGGATTTATTTACCAAACTAAACTTAATTAGGTTTCAACTCAAACATTGTGGAATTGAAAAGAAAGATGAAAATTTTGTCTTAAGTGTCTTAGCCATGGTACGTCATCACTATTGAGTGTTTGTTTCTACTTTCCATGCAACAAAAGCTCTCTTGGTGCATGCTTCTCTATGCCTTCACTTGTAAATTTTGTTGTTTCTCTCACAAAAAATAAGACAAAATAATTCAAATGGTACTTTGAAGTCTTAAATACCACAGGATCTTGTTACAATATAACAAAGGCTCTAAAATATAATGCAAAGAAATAAAATAAGGATCAAGGTAAAGGCATAAAATTATATACTCTATCTATTTCATCTCTCATTAAAAGAGAAAAAAGTTTGAAGAGAGGCCCACATGTAGTTATGGAAATAAACTTTGGCATGAAGAACACCAATGATATAACAAGGAAATTAGTGTGTTAAAGAACCTTCTTGAACAAAATCAAATCTAGTTTTGTACATAAATGATAGTGGTTCTTCTTATTCTCCATCCACATCATCCATAAATCTTAAAAATATAAGAAAAAGGTTATGAAACTCTTTTCTCTTACAAACACCACTTCAAACTTTAGTGGCTTCTTGATTCTAGAGTATCACACCATATTGTTGTGTCAAATAATTGTTTTCTATATTTGATCCTTGTTCATTCCCACCAATTTTGATAGTAAATAACACCTATATGTCATCTTATGAAAAATGATATATTGATATTGGTGAAGGAACATTCATTGATGTACTTGATGTTCCTTTCTTATCCATAACCTTCTTTCTATTTATCATGTATCACACATAGCAACACAAGAAAAATAGTTGAGTGCACACCAAATCTAGTGATGAGATAAGATTTAAAAAGTAAAGATATCATTGAACTATAAGGAATATTAATCATGATTCTATATTTTTTTCCTTTTCTTCCTTTGGTTTTACAAAAAATGATGATGGTTTTAGTATAGATGAAACCGATACCTTCATCATGCAAAATGATATACTATTTTTTTATTTGAACCTTAGAGTTCTATCACTCATTAGTTTCTACACCTTACACTACTATCATTTCTCCTTCACATCCTACATATTTCTGATTGATTGTTCCTATATCTTTGAAATAAAAATTGAAAATTGATAACATTACATCCTATCAATGAGAAAGATCAATTATAGATCATAATTGAATGTTCAACAAAATAACTATCACTCTAATGGATCAAACTCATGGATGACCATGATAACAACCGTAAATTGAAGAAACTATAATTAAAAGGAACTAGAGACTATTAAGGAAAAAAAATTGTAAATATAATGGTTGTCAATTATATATGAACCATCAACTTCTGGCTCAAAAGTCTTAGACAAAGATGTGAGAGCATGTGGGATTGATTCCAACTTTGATGCCAACTAGCACTATGACATATGTAGCTTAGAATAATGGAAAATACTCTAGATTATAGAATCAAAAAATATTGATTTGACCTTTGGTGTGATTACCAAATGTAACAGTTTCATTCCCACAAAATCAAGTAAGATATTATCCAAATATTGGAGAATCTAGTATACCATTAAGCTTAAAGAATGCTTGAGTTAATTTCATGGTTGGTGGTGTGGGACAAAAAGAGGACTACAAGATGATGTCACCTACTATAGGAGAGAGGATCCCTAAGGAATTGGCCTAGACAAGTATCTTAAAATCTTTCAATTGCACGAAAGGTGACTTCTACTAAGTAATATAGATCTCCTTAGCCTAGATCATGTTATAGTGGGGGATTGATGTTCAGTGAGAATAAATGTCTTTCTATTAAGTGATTTGATCAAGAAAAATATTCTTAGGACTTAGAGCAAAAAAAAATTAATTTGATAGTTAGTATTGAAATATACAAATTGGAATCCTTGCCTTCTATATTACTTAGCCTATGTGTGTAGTGGTAGTTGGAGGGAGACATGAGGAGTAAATAAAACAGGTCTCACAATGAAGGAATAAAATTTAATGTTATACAATCAGATGGAAAGTAAAGGTACAAGTGTAGAATTTTGCACAAGGTATAATCATATGTTCATACATCAAGGTATAGGGGTAAAAAAATTGTATAAAAATAACGTTACCATTTTTTCAATATAAAAGATTATTCTTTATTTATCAAATATTCCAAATAATGGTGACGTATGTTTTGACGTATGTTTCACTCTATGATGCTCCATTAATAGGTTTGGGTGAAAAATTTACCTAATTTTGGGAAGGAACTTGCAATTTGTGGCTATGATACCATGTTAGAGTAACCAAGATCTAAAATAAAATTTAATGATATCTTCCAGAAGTGAATAATAAGCAAAAAACATGTCTATCAATAAAAATGAGAGTGTATAAATTGTACAATAATTTCCTTGCATATAAAGGAAAGATTGAGGAGGTAGGAAGGTATGAATAAACATATTACTACCTATCCATATGTGTATCACATGTAATATGAAAAGTGTGAGAGAATGTGTAATTGTGCATGAGATAAGTTTCTCAAAATGTATGTACATGTATCTCAACCATATGAAGTAAGATAAAAACTAAAGGAAATATTTCCTTACATATAAAGGAAAGATAGAGGAGGTAGGAAGGTAGGAATAAACATCATATTACTACCCATCCATATATGTAGCACATGTAATATGACAAGTGTGAGAGAATGTGTAACTGTGCATGAGATAATTTTCTCAAAATGTGAGTACATGTGTCTCAACCACATGAAGTAAGATAAAAAATAAAAAATCCTTAAGTAGACTTAGCAAGTGTGAATGGATCAACCTAGAAAGAGATATATATGCTAACTAATTTGATTATAACCCTATTTACATTAATAGTCTCTTTATGTTGTAGATTATTTGCATACACTTGGATCATACATACCAACATAAATTTAAATAATTATTCAATATTTATGTTACCATGAACATACTAAAAATTTCACATGACCACCAACTCATTCCACACCAATAGGAACATGGTAGATGCAAACATGCAAGTGCACAAAAAATAGAGAAATGGGCCAAAATATAATGAAATCAACCATTCTATGGTCAATGATGAAATTATTATATTCACTAAAACATTTAAAAATATTCCCTTGTGTGTGAGAGGTTGAGTTTAATTGATTGAAATGTTTAGATCTTATCATGGAGAAAAAGAACATCTAATGTAAAACTCTAAGTTATGACTCTTAATATCTTGTGATATTGCTATCTAGATTCAACTATGTACTTTTACAAGTCAAACTCATTGACCCATGTTTCATGAGTAGTGGTTCACAAGAACACATCTCTCATGATAATTAATGGTCCACTTAACACTCATTGCATCTAGGTGATGCTCACAAAGATGAAGCACTGAGCCTTTTCAGGAGGTCACCCATCCCAATACTACTCCAGCTCAAGCATGCTTAACCACAAAGTTTTCCCCAAGGTTAAGTCCACTTAACTTGCAACCCATTTGAAAAACCTTCAAAAAGTGTTGTGCCATATGAACCATCCATAATATATCCCCTTTAACTCATCAATTGATAAGTAGGAGGTATTTTTCACATGTCAAATTGTGATATTGCTATCAGGATTCAACCATGTAGTTTTACGAGTCAAACTCATTGACCCATGTTTCATGAATTGTGTTTCACAAACATAAAGAACTCAACTTATACATTGAACTGCACTATACTATATATAGATATTTTATGAATAGTAAAGTATCTATATATTAATTATAAAGATACTTAGTCGATAGGCTATTTGTGTGAAATTTGGTTGGAATTTTCATCAGCCTTCCCAGTTTTAGACTTTTCCTGCACTAGGGAAAAGGTGGCGGGTTGTTTTCCTATTTTGTTGAACTTTGGTAAGAATTTTTAGCAGCCTTCCTGATTTTTGAGGTCTCTAGCACTATGGAAAAGGTGGCAGATTTATTTATTTATTTTTAAATAAAAAGAATTTGGTGTGATGATAGAGAAGGCCAGCGAAATAGCATCAACATTAATTGTTGCATGGTTTCCATGTAGTGGTGATGGTGTAAGTAACATCTATCTTTAAAGTCCTCAGAAAACAAAGAGAATGTTTGTGCAATTTTTGATAACACATTGTTGGGTGCCATTCTCTAGGTTTATCTTGTTGTTCAAGATAGTTGTGAGTGAGGAGGGAAAGCTTCTGTGAAGGTGCAAGTGCGTTCATCGGCTGTGGAATTTTTGTGAAGGTGGTTGGAGGTTATTTTGTGTTTTTTGCATGCATTGATGGTTGCAAAAGCACTAGAAAAGTGTGGGTTGTGATAATTTTGTGCCCATTTTTTGTAGGATGTGGAGAAAGAACAGAGGGCAGAGAAAGCAAGTGGGAAGAGATGTATTTGAAGAAAGTGGTCCGAAGAGGTGCATATGGAAAAAACCATTTGTCAAGTATTTCTAAAATAATTTATGTTATTTTCCAAAGGGGATTATTGATTGTTGCTTTGCAGCTTAGTCTAAATTGTTTGGTTTATGGTTCCCATGCAGCCGCCATGGGTGGAAGGCAATATTGTTTGTTTTTGTGTTTCCTGTGTTGAATTCATGTGTTTTTTGTGGGATTTTTCATCTGGGTTATTCTTGAAACCAATATTGTTTCATTGTGTCAATTGTTGTTGAAGAAACTATATAGTTTTGTGGGTTTTGGCATGTGGGTGACTGTTGGCTATATTGTTTCATTTATGGCTTCTGTTTTGTGTGAGTAGTTGCAAAATAGTTAATCTAGTGTGTTTTTGGTTACTCTTGAAACCAAGATTTTTTGTGTTTTGTGGGTTTTGGCATGTGGGTGACTGTTGGATACATTGTTTCATTTATGGCTTCGATTTTGTGTGAACGGTTGCAAAATAGTTAATCTAGTGTGTTTTTGGTGAATTTTTCCATCTGGGTTGCTGTTGAAACAAATATTGATTCATCTATGGTTCGTGTTTTTTGGTGAAGGTTTTGAATCGGTCTACTACTATGAGCTTTTTGTGTTTTGTAGGTTTTTCATGCGGGTCACTGTTGAAAGGTGTCTTTTTGTGGCGATGGCTGCAATGCAATGAAATAGTTAATGTTATACAGGTTGTGCTGTTTTGGGGTATATTGTTACCTTTTTGATAAGGGTGTGTTGAAAAAAGACTATATAGTTTGTTCACACCAATATTATTTGATTTATGGTTCAAATTTTGTGGGGATTTTTTTGTATGGGTTTGTCACTGTGATTTTTAGTGTTTTGCGGGTTTGGCCATCTGGGTGATTGTTGATAACAATATCGTTTCATTTATGGCAATCATTTTGTGGTGATGGTTGTAATGCAATAAAATAGTTAATGTAATATAGTTCATGTTATTTTGCATAAGGAATTGTTCACTGTTGTTGTCTACCTTAGTCTATATTGTTTCATTTATGGCTTCCATTTAGCGTGGTTAGGGAAAATGTGGCAGATTGTTTTTTTCTTTTTAAATGAAAAGTGTTTCGTGCACCGATAGAGAAGGCCAGTGAAATGGCATCAACATTCATTGTTGTATGGTTTCCATGTAGTGGTGATGGTTGTAAGCAATGACTTCCTTTTAAGGTTTTGGAGAACATAGCAAATGTCTTTGGAATTTTTGAGAGGGATTTCCCTATGGCTATATACTCTTTTGTAGAGTGTGCAATCAATAATGCGTATATATGTGCATTCAACTTAAGAAATATATATATGTATATATATCTATATATATATACACTAACTTAAGAAATATAAATATCTATATATATGTATTGATATATGTATATATGTATATACATATACATATTCATATACATACACACACACACACACACACATCTATAAAGAGGAACTTACATAGATTCACAATGAGAAATGACAATAAAAGTATACTCATTTCTCAACAAAACCTTATCAAAAATTGAAATAATATAGCCTTCTTAGGAGTACCTTCTTGAATATTAATAGTAACAAAGCCATCTAGAAATGTACTTCTTTCTAAAAAAAACATTATCAAAAATTGAAACAATAAATCCTTTTCAACAACACCTTATCGAAAATGAAACAATATAGCCTCAGGCAGAGAAGAGTAATCAACAATACCTGATGTAACCAAACATAGAGTGTACAACATTAACTATTTTATTTTGTTCCAATGATAACTAGAAAATAGAAGCCATGAATTAAACATCATTGGTTTCAACAGTGAGCTAGATGGAGAAACCCACAAAACTATAGCCATAGAACCCATGCAGAACAATGGCCATATATCACAACCATAAATGAAACAATATTTCTTTTAACAAATAATATTGTCTTCTATCAACAACACCTTATCAAAAATTGAAACAATATAGCCTTTTGAATAGAACCTTATCGAAAATGAGACAATATAGGCCAAGCTTGACAATAACAATCAACAAAAAACTACATAACGTCAACAATTTTATTCTGTTGCCAACACAACCACTAAATTGAAGCCATTAAGAGAAACCCACAGAAAATTGACATGTATATAAATATATGTATATATGTACATGTATATATACGTATATATTTACACACACACACACACACACACACACACACATATATATATACAAATATATTAATTAAAATATACCCAATATAGCCTAAGGCAAACAACAATAATCAGCAATACCTAATGTAACCAAACATAGAATCAACAAGATTAACTATTTTATTTTGTTCCAACCATGTAACCACAAAAGGAAAGCCATAAATCAAACAAAATTGGTTTCAATAGTGACATAGATGGAGAATATAGCCTTTTCAATAGCACCTTATCGAAAATATGCACTAAGAACATTGAAAACAAGATGAGAACAATTTTATCTTTAAAACAACTCACAGATACCTACAAATACTGAATTGTGCATGCATATATGCATAGATATCCATTACACACACATATATCTATGCACATATATACCAAAAAGTTGTATGCACTGGGAAATATTTTATTCTGTTCCAAAAATAACTAGAAAACGAAAGCCATAAATCAAACAACATTGGTTTCAACAACGACCCAGATGGAGAAACCCACAAAACTATAGCCACAAAACCCATCTAGAACTATAGCCACATAACACAATCATAAACAAAAAAATATTTCTTTTATCAAACAATATTGTTTTCTATCAACAACACCTTATTGAAAATTGAAACAATGTATATATATATACATATATATTAATATTAAAATATACTCAAGTTCCTAAATGGAACTGTAACAAAAATTTAAAGAATCTAGGCTTTCCAACAACACCCTGTCAAAAATTGAAATTATATAGCCTCTTTAGTAGCACCTTATTGAAAATAGCACAATATAGCCTAGGCTACATAACAACAATAAAAAATGCATAATGAAATCAAACATAGACTGTATAACATGAATGCATGGTTGATTGCACAAAGCACCAAAAAATGCACAGTAATAAACCAATGCAAAAAATATAGCCGAAGCTATGGTATTCTTTCCTCAGCGGTGAATTTTTGAGCATGGGACAATATGGTACAACATACATAGCAATAACCAACAGAAACTAGATAACGTTAACAATTATATTTTGTTCCAAGCATAGGCAAAAAATGGAAGTCATAAAGAGAAACCTAGAGAGGTTCTCAAATTGAAACAATATAGCCTCCTCAACAACCCCCTCTTGAAAATTAACAGTGACAAACCCATCCCAAAATATACTCCTATGTTTGCATCTAACTTCAGACATATATATCTATAAATATCTATATTATATCTACATATATGTATATATGTATATATATCTTTATCTATATGTATCTATATATATACATGTGTGTGTGTATATATATATATATATATATGCTATTTGTGTGAACTTTGGTCAGAATTCTTGTCAGCCTTCCTAGTTTTAAACTTTTTCAGCACTGGGGAAAAGGTGTCGGGTTGTTTTCCTGTTTCGGTGAACTTTGGTCAGAATTTTTGTTGGTCTTCCCAGTTTTTGAGGTCTTCGGCATCGTGGAAAATGTGACAGATTATATTTTTTGATTTTTTAAATAAAAACCATTTGGCGCAATGATAGAGAAGGCCAGTGAAATGGCAACGACATTAATTGTTGTATGGTTTTCGTGTAGTGGTGATGGTGCAAGTAACATCTGCCTTTAAAGTCCTTGGAAAACAAAGTGAATGTTTGTGCAATTTTTGATAATGCATTGTTGGGTGTCATGCTTTGGGTTTATCTTGTTGTGCAAGATAGTTGTGAGTGAGGAGGGAAAGCTTCTGTGAAGGTGAAAGTGTGTTTATCAGCTATGGAATTTCTATGAAGGTGGTTGAAGGTTATTTTGTGTTTTATGCATGCGTCGATGGTTGCAAAAGCACTAGAAAAGTGTGGGTTGTGATAATTTTGTGCCCTTTTTTGTAGGTGGTAGAAAGAATGGAGGGTAGAGAAAGCAAGCGGGAAAAGGTGTATTTCTAAAATAGTTTATGTTATTTTACCTTATTGAAAATTGAAACAATATAGCCTTTTGAACATAACCTTATCGAAAATGAGACAATATAGGCCAAGCTAGACAATAACAATCGACAAAAAATTGCATAACATCAACAATTTTATTCTGTTGGAAACACAACCACTAAATGCAAGCCATAAAGAAAAACCCACAAAAAATTGACATGTATACAAATATATGTATATATGTACATGTATATATGTATATATTTACACATATATATACAAATATATTAATATTAAAATATACCCAATATAGCCTAAGGAAGACAACAATAATCAACAATACCTAATGTAACCAAACATAGAATCAACAACATTGACTATTTTATTTTGTTCAACCACAACCACAACATAGAAGCCATAAACCAAACAACATTGGTTTCAACAACGTCCCAGATGGAGAATATAGCCTTTTCATAAACACCTTATCAAAAATGAAACAATATAGCCTTAGGAAGGGAACAATAATCAACAATAACTAATGTAACCAAACATAGAGTGTACAACATTAACTATTTTATTCTATTCCAATGATAACTACAAAATGAAAGCCATAAATTAAACAACATTGGTTTCAATAGTGACCTTGATGGAGAAACTGGCAAAACTATAGCCACAGAACCCATGGAGAATGATATCCATTTAACACAACCATAAATGAAACAATATTTATTTTAACAAACAATAGTATTCTATCAACAACACATTAACAAAAATTGAAACAATATAGCCTTTTCAAGAGAACCTTATCAAAAATGAGACAATATGGTCTAACATACACAACAACAACCTTTTGAAGAGAACCTTATCGAACAATATAGCTATTATAGTATTTCCTCAGTGACACATTTTCGAGCATGGGATAATATGGTCGAACATACATAGCAATAGCCAACAAAAACTAGATAACATTAACAATTTTATTCCATTCCAAACATAGGAAGAAAATGGAAACCATAAAGAGAAACCCAAAGAAGTTCACAAATTGGAAGAATATAGTCTCCTCAACAACACCCTCTTGAAAATTAACAGTGAAAAACCCATCCAAAAATATACTCCTGTGTTTGCATCTAACTTCAGACACACACACACACACACACACACACATATATATTATATATATGTATATATATCTCTATATATATATGTATCTCTTTATATATATATCGTGTATATATATATATATTGTGTCATTCATGGTTTCTGTGAAGCTATGGTGGGTGGAAGGAAATATTGTTTGTTTGTGTGTTGGCTTGTTACTATGAATCCATGTGTTTTTGCTTAGTTTTTCCATCTTGGTCACTGTTGTAACTCAATATTGTTTGTTTTTGTGATGCATTGTTGTTGTGTGTTTCTATGCACTATTTTTTTGCTTTGCAACTATTTCCACTACATGGAAATCATAAATGAAATAATATGTTCAAACCTATTCAACAACAATGAACAATATATATATATATATACATATATGTGTGTTTATATATATGTCTATATGCATATATATTTATATATATATGTTTGTGTATATGTATATATGTATATATGTGTATATATATGTATGTATATATATATATATATACATATATGTGTGTATATATATATGTATATATATGTGTGTGTATATATCCATTAGGCATTCTTGATTATAGTTCTCTTGCTTAAGCTATATTGTTTCTTTTTTGAGGTGTTGTTGAAAAGGCTATATTGTTTCAATTTTTGATGAGGTTCTATTGAGAAAGGAGTTTTTTATATCTATATATATATATGTATATATATGTGTGTGTATATATGTAGATTTTTGTATGTATATATGTATATATATATATTTAAAATATAGTCTTTTCTAGATGAGGCCTTATCAAAGAGTGATAGAACCCAGCCTTTTGCAACAACACACTATCAAAAAATGAAATAGTGTAGCCTGGTCAAAGATTCCCCAGACATTCGCTATTGAAAATTCCCCAGATATCTGTTCTGTAGCCCGAGGTGTTAAACGCGAGGTGTTATTACAACCATCACTAGTGCACAGGGTGCATACAACAATTAATGATGCTGCGAACCATCATTCAATTTTGGTGGCCCTCTTTGTCTGTGCATCAGGAAATATGCCTCCTGCTAGCCGATGGGAAGCATTGAAACAATTGATGTTGATGCCATCCAATGTTAAATCCTGGAAACATTTTGCACCTACATGGTGGAAAATCTATCACCCTTTTCCCATGACACGCCAATAATCGGCTCCACCGCTTTCCAATGTTTGCTTGCACCTGCTTATGGTATGTTTCCTGAGGTGTAGAATATTAGGTGTAATTACAACCATCCCCACAATATGGATACCATACAACAATTAATTTTGGTGCCACAATGGCTTGCTCCTGTACAACTGTTGCACATGAAGAATGAAACCTTATCAAAAGTTGAGAGAAACTAGCCTTTCCAACAACACCCTATCAAAAATTGAAATACTATACCCTCTTTAGTAGCACCCTATTGAAAATAAAACAACATATCCTAAGCCAGAGAATAGTAAGTAACAATGCATAATGCAATCAAACATAAATTGTATAACAAAAAGAAATAATTAGGAAAAAGGCTTCAATGTTGTATATAATAGTTAATATAAAGTATATCATTTGAAGTATGCCCTATTAAGGTTTAGACAAATAACTATTTTTAGAAAATAATAAACATTGGGAAGATTACGTATGTACATTCCTCACATCTACTTTGACATACATACAAATCTACACATAGGAAAATTAATATTGTCCCATTTATGGCTTCCATTCTATGCAAATGGTTGCAATATATTAAAATAGTCTATGTTGTTTTCCATAACGCAATGCTAATTGTTGTTCTCTACCTTTAGCTATATACTTTCATTTGCAATGCATAATAAAATAGTTAATATTATAGAGTTAATGTTGTTATCCAAAAGCCATTCTTGGCTCTCATACTGCTTGATTTCATTTCAATTATCAACAAAAATCTACATATACAATATTAAATGCAAAAAAAAGTATTATGAAATAGTCATAATCAACAATGGGAAATGGAATTTAACACAATGTGTATAAGATTAACTATTTTTTTCCATTGCTAGCATAACCTGAAACATAAACCCCTGAGCAAGAACATACATTGTCCAACACTTTCATCAATGGTAAAACTAATCTTTCTTGACACACTTAAGATACAGGCTATCATTGTAACAAGTCCTTCTTGAGGCTAGGAGAAATAATAACTAAAAAGCTTTTGTGAAGGTGGTTGGAGGTTATTTTGGTTTCTTTGCATTGGGTGATGGTTGCAAAATGAATACATGCAATCCATAGATCAAACAATATTGATATTAACAAACAATACAACCTTTTTATAAATAGCACCTTATCTGAAATCAAAACAATATAGCCTTCTCAACAACACCTTGTTGAAAATGATACAATGTAGCCTAGCCTAGAGTATAACAATGAAGAATTCCTTATGGAAATCAACATAAATTGTATATCATTCACTATTTTTTAGCATTGTAACCATGGTGACAAAATGAAGGGCATAAATCAGAAATTCATTCCTCCCCTATGTGTACATATGTATGTATGTCACAATGGGTGCAAACAACATTGATACATAGTCATTGCTATGCTAATTTTTGTTGGGACATTGTTGAAATGATAAGTTCAATTTTTGTTGTTATATGGAACATTGATGCTGCCATTAATCGCACTGATGGACAATGTATGCTCTAGGTTGGTTGTCTTAGGGGAACATAGATTGTTTTTGAAATCATTTATAAAGAGTTTTTTAAATGTGCCCTTTTATATTATTTATTTTTAGTCATATTCTAAATGTCCCAACAAAAAAATCAAAATGTAAAAAAGTTTGTAATTTAAAAATAGGGAATGAAGCTTGTTAGCCTTTGTTGGTTTAATTAAATCTTTGGCTATTGTGTTGTTGTCGTAATAAATCTTGTGGCCATTCATCATCATTGCAGCTCTGTCCTTTTCAAAGAGAAGCCCCATCAATGTCGGTGGACTCTAGATCTCCCCAAGCTGCTCAACAACCCTTCGACACCAATCCTATAAGTCTATTCCTTGTTTATTTTTTGTTTCTGACTCTTGTATTGGTTGTTTACCATGTGCATTCAGCAAAATACAAACACGCTTTGCTTGCATTTGCATCCCTTTTGGTGTATAGTCTGACTTATTTATATTTGAGTTATTCACATTTTTGTTTGCTGGCTATTTTGGGAGCAGTCTATCTATAGCTATTTATGTGTCTTCCATTTTAGTGGACTTGCATATAACTTTCTTTTTGTTCTAATATTTCCTATAGAATGTCCAGTGATAATTATAGACTTGTTCATAGCCATTATTGCATATAATGCTATACATACACACACACATATATTTGTACTTGCATTGTGAAGTATAGATGTGGGTGACGATGTATTTTGTTTAGTTGAAAGTGCAGCTCTAGACTAAACAATGTCTAGTTGAAAATAATCTAAAGTTCTCAATTATTGAGCTGAGTTTTCAATGCAACCTATTATTCCACCCGTCGGAAAAATATGCAACCCATACATAAAGCAATGATGCTCCCACAAGTTGTGTCAAGTGATGTTTAATTCATTTTCCTAGGAAACAACCATATGTGCCTAGATTTAAACTTATCTATATTTGTTCTTACATCTATTGATAGGTTCAAGTTGGAAAAATTATTTTCTAGGTCTTTGTTGAAATCATGGTTATCTCATTGAAGGCTTTTTTTTTTTGTTGATGGTTGCAACACTATACACTTTATTTTGTTTTCTACAAGGCATTGTTGATTGCTATTCTATATCTTCTTAGCATGGTCCAGCCACCTCCACCACCTTTTCCACGGCCACTAGGAAGTCTTGTGATATGGGGAGGGCTACTAGCTAGCTAAGAGGCTGCCGATTTCAATTGTACTCTGTAAGACATTGTTGGATGTCATGCTCTAACTTTGGTTATAAGCTGGGGCTATAGACCTAAAGTCAATGATGCCTTTTTGTAAATGGAATAGACTGTTCAGTTGCTTTGGTGACTTTAGAGTGCTAAATATTTTTGTGTGCATATATGTCGACTATTATATTGCTTATTGTATGTGTTTATGTGGACTATTTGATTGCTTTGCAACTTTCACCACTACATGGAAACCATAAATTAAATAATGTGTTAGAAGCTATTTAAAAACAATCAAGAATGCATATATATTTGCATCTAACATCAAATTTATATATATTGGTGTGGATTTTGTTTTTGAGTTGCATATATATGCATTGCATATGTTGGATTCATGTGTAGCAATGTTATGTTGCTTGCAAGTATATAAGCACAAAAAAATTTTGTGTTTGTATTCTTGTGTTTTGTTTCTTTTTTGCTTTGTCCAAAAGTGTATGTATGTCAAATTCGATGTAGGAAGCGTTGATATATACTCCTCACCATGTTTATTGTTTGGGGAATTCTCATGGCAACATTGTTTCATGTATGGGCTTCGTATATTGGGGATGGTTGTAATAATAGCTTGGATTTAAAACTTACCAAAATAATTGAGTAGTTTATGTTATTTGTGTTGGAAGTGGATTCACTCTGAGAGGGGGGGTGAATCAGAGTGATAATTTTTGACTTTTTGAATTTGAAACCACAATAAAACTTTTTACTAATTTAAACCCAATGGGGTAGACTTGTTTATGCAAGTGAACATTAACACTTTAAATCATATTGAGATGAAACTTGATTAAAATTTACAACTCATATTAAAAGCATCATATGATATTTTTCAATTAGTGTGTGAACAATCTTGTATATGCTTTTGAAAGAAAACTACAACTTTTCCCAATGCAGATTTAACTTGCTTAACAAAAGGCTTTTTAAATCATATTTGAACAATTTTAACTTTGCATGACAAAATTTTGAAATATGAACCTTTTGAACACACTAAAAAATATCAGAGCATTAACTGAATAAGCACATTAACATGAAACATAATAAAAGACAAATAACACCACATAACACAAACATTTCCTAAGTGGAAAAACCCTCTTGGGGTATAAAAAACCAAAGTTCACCAAAATTTCCTTTATTAATCAAAGAGGACCAACTCTGTAACAATGGTGGAGCAACAACTCAACACCTTTTTTGAAGCACCAACTTCATAGGAGCACCAACCCCTCAATGCACAAAGTCACTGTCTAAAAATGTAACCACCAATGACTTTACAACTGCACTTTATTTTCAGTCCCAAAATCATTAATGAATACAAAAATATAAAGGATATTCAATGATTCCAACTACAATATGAACTATTTATAATAGTACCACAATAATTTCTCATAAGACTGAATGATATCTTCATTATAAGAACCAAAGATTTTACACAATAAAAAACCTCTTTCCTCTTCTCAAATATGGAAAATATAACAATGATATAACAAACAAATGCTCTGTATTTTCCTCATACAATCCCCCAATTTGAACAATGGATTAAAGCCATGTTTATATAGAGCACAAAATAAACTAAAAAAACCCTCGAGCCTAGTGACAACCCTCAAGATAGGGTTTTGAAACTGAAAAATCAGTTGCCAACTACCTTTTTCTCTTTTAATATCTTTATAATTTTCTGATTAAGAAATATCTTTCCATTTCGGAAAATGAACTGAAAGAATTTTTTTTTCACCATTTGCCTTAACTGATTTAAAGCCTTTTGAAAAAGATGAAAAAACAATGTGTAAAATTTATCTTTTATGGTGGCTTAATCTGTAGAAAAAATCCCTGAAGAAAACTTACACAAATCTCCACTACCAGCTCGTGGAAAGTCCACCATAGAAACTGCCAACCTCCATACCCTAACATACTAAAACACCAGCTTGAAGCCTCCATTATCAAGCTTGGACTATTATTGAAAGTGCATCGTGGTGGTGCTAGGGTTTTTATCTTCAAAGCAAACTAAAACAACATAATGAATGCCCTATGAAACTTTCAAACCAATGACTTTAGAATGTCTTTTTCACATTTGATAACATTTGAAAATTGCAAACTAAAACATAATCATTTTGTGTTCCATCAAATACCAACACAATAATGCATTGAATGAGTGCCAAATCATAAGCCACGCATGTTGTCCAAGACATCATGATTCTAACATTCGACTATCCAAGTCACTCTTTGACTATGTCACTGCCAAAGCCAAGTGGAAACCAATTTCATTGAGATATATATCAATGTCGATGCCAAATATTAAGTGGAGCCTGATACCATGCAAAATGGTTGGCCAAAAGCATTAGATAAGGTATACACTTGATTTCCATAATGCTAAATGTTAGCATTTTAAAAAAATATGAGTATAAAGGCATGAAACCAATGTATAGTAAGCTCGATATGAAATGAAGTAAAGCCTGAAAGAGACCACCAACAACCATTTAAAATGGATTTTATGATAACAAACCAATTTGCAATAAAGAATATGGCTATTGTATCATGATAAGCTTGGTAAGCATTATGGAGGGTATTATGCACTTTGAATCAAACTATAAGATATGCAATAGAAACCTGATATAATATTGAACCCAAGTAAAAAGTGAAGTTGTATATCAATGAAGCTATATACAATAGCCAACTTAAAAATATAAATCTGACTATGTATCAACTATGTGAGCAAGCAATATTCCTCATGTGAATTGAAGCCAAATACCATAGTGAATGACATCTATCTGGACATGGAGCATATAACATTAGTACCGTAAAAAAACTTAACATAATCACAATGCTACAACTCTGAATGTGATACTGAATACCAAAACTAAGTATGCCAAAACAGAATATGAACAAGAATGCCAATATCATGATCAAGAATTCCAAGCATTAGTCAATTTGAACTATGTGTCATCCCTGTTGTACATGTATGTGGCCAAAAAAATCAGCACTGTAAAGCATCATATGAAGATCAAACCACCAAACTAATATGAGCCAGCGGCATGTAAAAAGAATAACACTAACACTATAAATCAACTGTATCCAACATATGACTGGATGAATGGGAATCACTAAAGATTTATACCGGTTGATTCTTGTAACTTAAATACAAGAGTTCACATCACATTTGCATCTTCATTGCAACTCAAATACAGGAGCTTATATCACATTTGCATCTTTAGCCATATAGAAAGTGTCCACAAGCTCACAAAAATATATATGTAGATGTATACCTCATCAAAAATTTTCCAAGATGAAGTTTCCAAGTAATATGCTAACCACATTGAAAGATGATGTGTGAACTTGTTAGCTTTCCTTGTCGATATTGCAACATCAAGGCATATAGCATCAAATTTTGACATC
This sequence comes from Sequoia sempervirens, assembly GCA_007258455.2. Taxonomy (NCBI): domain Eukaryota; kingdom Viridiplantae; phylum Streptophyta; class Pinopsida; order Cupressales; family Cupressaceae; genus Sequoia; species Sequoia sempervirens. Next base: position 369,804,587 of record VDFB02105785.1, read on the forward strand.
AAGGACAAACTAAAACAACCGAAAGCCAACAAACTCCCCCTTTGTCCTTGATGGAAAAAAACATACTGTTCTCTCCCATTTTTTCCTCAATGACAAATGATGAAAGAGGAGAATGTGAAATGCCATGAATATAAAAACAACTAAAGCCAACCAACACATATCCCTTAGTCAAGAATAATATCATTACTTTAGATATAAGCAAATAACTCTATTGCATATATCACCTTGTGGTTATATGTGAACAAACAAGCTACCAAAGCAAACCAATACACCATGACAATGCATTACCAATGCCTATTGCATTAACTTTCCAACTGTAAACACAATGTTATCAACATGAATAACCATGTACCAGGGAATCAACTATGACAACATCAAAGAACTTATGAGCTTCTCCCTCAAAGTGAGATAACAAAGCAAACAAGATTCTCAAGGCCCTCAATACAAATCTCTTCCAAACATGATGTTATCCAACATTTGTCACAAAAATCTACACTTAAAGCACACTGTGAAAAAAAAAATCTCAAGATATTCTTACCAAATAGCCTTGCTCCCCCTGACTAAATGCATAGGATGAATCAAATACTTCAAGCATGTTCAAGCACCTACTATGAAATCTGCCCAAATAAGTATCACTAATAAAATCATTCTGCTGAAATCTCTTGAATAACACTGTCAAGTGTCAATGTTGTAATACAAATATTGAAAATGCATCAAAGAAGATCTGTAAATAGCAAAGTAGATATCACAGTGTATCAAACACTCAAAAAAATCATCATTGCAATACTGCCATGTTATCATTTGATAAATATGAACCAAGACTTAGAAATAAACCAATACACCAACACTTGTACAATAATCAAAGATTATGTCATGAAGCTCCCCCTGAACTTTGCAAATGAAATGTCAAAGATAGAATAGACTTGTTGATGCAAACTTCATTAGTACAACTCATTATGCATTTACTCTCAACTCATACACAATAGAATAGGCTTGTTACAACATAATAGACTTTCCAAAGTAAGAGGACAACACTACATCATTATAAGTTACCTTTAACCCATGACACGTTTGCATGCTTTCATTGTCTACACATTGTCATCACCAAATGTACTGTTCAAACTGAATCACTGTCACCATGGTTATCCAACTTCTTGTTGCAGTTTTACAAAATTTAGAACTACTATCCAACTCATACCTACAATCTGAGCCATAAAAAAAACACAAACATACCACAAAACTATCACTTGTATTCAAATTTGAATTCCTGCAATAAATGTGTCAGAGAGACACAAAAGAATGATGCAACTTGAAACAACAAAACTGTTATGCATATCAAATTTTTCAATGTATTAACAAGATGGCATGCATGCTGCCATATCTCATTATTGACCACATAGTGGTAATGCATGTTATCATAATAGACTCCCCTTAGGCCTTTGTATCCTCTTAGGGCCTAGATAGTATCACTTGTGCAAGGGGTACACAAGGAGTTATCACAAATTCAACTTTATTGTTCTTCTCATCATCTTGATTACTCTTTCTTTGCCATACAAACTTTTTCATTTGTTTGTTTAAAGTATTCATTTTCTTATTAAAATTGCATTGTTGTACTTTATGCCCAATGTTGTTACATTTGAAATAGGTGATCTTATGATTGATCTGAGGACAAAAAGGCTTCTTCTAGGTATTTCCAACTTTGTTAACTTCATGACTATCATTTGTATTCATTCTTCTTAAATGACCAAAGTTATTGCATATGGCAATCTCATTTCTAGAGATATTAAAATGATTCTTATTTGACCACCTCATGAAATGAACTACTTTATGACCAAAATTATTACACTCATAACAATATCCTTGAAAAAAGTGACTATTCCTGAAAGTCTGATTTTTCCAAGAGTGTAAAGAACTGAAAAAATTTCTCCTCTCTCTATGAATGTCTTTAAATTGTCTTTTATTATCAGTGTCATCTTTCAGTGCAACACTATGATAACCAAGATCAATCTTTATTCTTGTTTGCTTGGCTGTAAAAATCTTACCATCTGTAGTGGAAAACACTGTCTCATGTTTAGATTCTTCTACAGAGCTTTGTCCAACCTCATATCCCACTCTTGTAGGATCTTTAGATTGCCTTTTTCTGCCAATCATTTTATTCAATAAATTAGTGCTATGATCAAATTTCTGACTTTTATCTAATTAACCCATGGCACTTTCAAGATCTTTTCTTAGTGTAACTACTTCTCCTTCAAGTTTTTGGCATTCAACCTTTTTAACCTCCAAATCAATCATTACAACATCTACTATCCTATTACATTCTTCAATTTCAATTTTCTGACTTATAATCATATGGTCCTTGAGAGATAATTCTTTAAACAAGATATCATTATCTGAATTTTTCTTCAATGAAGCTACCTCATCTTCTGGGTTTTTACTCAACTCATTCTTGTCTCTTAACTTGACATTCAATTCTTCTTCAGTTCTTTGTTTATCGGTCATTTGAGCTTTCAAAGATCCAATAACCTCATTATGATTTTCCATTTCAATTTTATTGCCATTGCCTTGTTGTAACTGCACCTTGATATCCTAAGTTTCTTTTCTAAGCTTCTTAATTTCATCTAAAGCAGCAATCAGTTCTTCTTCCAAATCAACCTCAAACTTATCATCTTCACATTTCTCTTCATCAAATTCTTGTTCAAAGACACTTACCATGTAATCTTCTTTTTCTCCAACCACAAAATTACTTTCAGTGTCAACTTGCAGGGGTAAGTTTTGAGACAAAACTCCATCAGACTTGACAGGAATTAATTGATCTATTATTTCACAAATTTCTTGATCATCTGAATGTTCTTTGATAGTTTCTTTGGACACAAGTATGTTCTTCTCTTTCAGATGTTGTACAACTTATCTCCAAAGAAATCTCCTCTTGCAGCTCACTACCCTGATATATTTTGATCAACTTATCCCACACATCCTTGGCATTGCTATAATGAACAACACTTGCAACTACTTGTTTTGGAAGGTTATTAAAAATAACATTTATAGATTTGGCATTAGACTCAAGATATTTCTTCTCCTCAGGTGTGGAAAAGAATGTTGCAGATACATTACAACCTCTTTCTATTGCTGCCCATACTTCAAGCCCCAAAGAGCACAGATAAGTTCCCATTCTAGATTTCCACAAGGTAAAATTTGTACCTTCAAACAAAAGTGTTCCAGACCTAGGGTATCCTACCTCTTCTTCATATTATACATGCTAGATTTAGGCAGGGAATTAGTATCTTGCAGAGACCTTCTTTTACCATTATTCCTTCTACTCTTTCCCATAATAATTAACACACTTCCAAGAAACTAGAATCAATCCTAGGTATGAAACTTAATGCAGGACCCTCCACTCTAATATCACTTGTTGGAAGTGGATTCACTCTGAGAGGGGGGGGGTGAATCAGAGTGATATAATTTTTGAATTTTGACTTTGAAAGCACAATGAAACTTTTTACCAATTTAAACCCAATGTGGCAGACTTGTTTATGCAAGTGAACATTAACACTTTAAATCAGATTGACATGAAACTTGATTAACATTTACAAATCATATTAAAAGCATCATATGATATTGTTCAATTAGTGTGTGAACAATCTTTTATATGGTTTTTAAACAAAACTAAAACTTTTCCCAATGCAGATTTAACTTGCTTAACAAAAGGCTTTTTAAATCAGATTTGAACAATTTTAACTTTGCATGACAAACTTTTGAAATATGAACCTTTTGAACACACTAAAAAATATCTAAGCATTGATTGAATAAGCACATTAACATGAAACATAATAAAAGACAAATAACATCACATAACACAAAGATTTCCTGAGTGGAAAAACCCTCTTGGGGTATAAAAAACCACTCACTAAAATTTCCTTTATTAATCAAAGAGCACCAACTTTGTAACAATGGTGGAGCAACTACTCAACACCTTTTCTAAAGCACCAACTTCATAGGAGCACCAACCCCTCAATGTACAAAGTCACTGTCTAAAAATGTAACCACCAATGACTTTACAACTGCACTTTATTTGCAGTCCCAAAATCATTAATGAATATATAAATATAAAGGATATTCAATGATTCCAACTACAATATGGACTATTTATAACAATACCACAATAATTCCTCATAAAACTGAATGATATCTCTGTTATAAGAACCAAAGATTTTACACAATAAAAAACCTCTTTCCTCTTCTCAAATATGGCAAATATAACAATGATATAACAAACAAATGCTTTGTATTTTCCTCATACAATCCCCCAATCTGAACAATGGCTTAAAGCCATGTTTATATAGAGTAAAAAATAAATTGAAAAACCCTCAAGATAGGGTTTTGAAACTAAAAAATTAGTTGTCAACTACCTTTTTCTCTTTTAATATCTTTACAATTTTCTGATTAAGAAACAACTTTCCATTTGGGAAAATGAACTGAAAGATTTTTTTTTTTCACCATTTGCCTTAACTAATTTAAAGCCTTTTGAAAAAGATGAAAAAACAATGTGTAAAATTTACCTTTTATGGTGGCTTAATCTACAGACAAAATCCCTAAAGAAAACTTACACAAATCTCCACTACTAGCTTGTGGAAAGTCCACCATAGAAAACGCCAACCTCCATACCCTAACATACTAAAACACCAGCTCGAAGCCTTTAGTATCAACTTTGGACTATAACTGAAAGTGCATCATGGTAGTGCTAGGGTTTGTGTCTTCAGAGAAAATTAAAACAACATAATGAATGCCCTATCAAACTTTCAAACCAATGACTTTAGAATGTCTTTTTCACATTTGATAACATTTGAAATTCACAAACTAAAACATAATCATTCTGTGTTCCATCAAATAACAACACAATAATGCATTAAATGAGTGCCAAATCATAAGCCACACATGTTTTCCAAGACATCATGATTCTAACATTCGACTGTCCAAGTCACTCTTTGACTATGTCGTTGCCAAAGCCAAGTGGAACCCAATTTCATTGAGATATATATCAATGTCGATGCCAAATATTAAGTGGAGCATGATACCATGCAAAATGGTTGGCCAAAAACATTAGATAAGATATACACTTGATGTCCATAATGCTAAATGTTAGCATTTTAAAAAATATGAGTATAAAGGCATGAAACCAATGTATGGTAAGCTCGATATGAAATGAAGTAAAGCCTAAAAGAGACCACCAACAACCATTTAAAATGGCTTGTATGATAACAAATCAATTTGCAATAAAGAATATGACTATTGTATCATGATAATCCTGGTAAGAATTATGGAGGGTATTATGCACTTTGAATCAAACTATAAGATATGCAATAGAAACCTGATATAATATTGAACCCAAGTAAAATGTGAAGTTGTATATCAATGAAGCTATATACAATAGCCAACTTAAAAATATAAATTTGACTGTGTATCAACTCTGTGAGCAAGCAATATTCCTCATGTGAGTTGAAGCCAAATACCATAGTGAATGCCATCTATCTGCACATGGAGCATATATCATTAGTACCATAAAAAACTTAACATAATCACAATGCTACAACTCTGAATGTGATACTGAATGCCAAAACCAAGTATGCCAAAACTGAATATGAACAAGAGTGCCAATATCATGATCAAGAATGCCAGGAATTAGTCAATCTAAAGTGCATGGCATCCCTGCTATACATGTATGTGGCCAACAAAAACAACACTGTAAAGCATCATATGAAGATAAAACCACCAAACTAATATGATCCATCGACATGTAAAAAAAATAACACTAACACTATAAATCAACTGTATCCAACATATGATTGCATGAATGGGAATCACTGAAGATTTATACCAGTTGATGCTTGTAACTCAAATACAAGAGTTCACATCACATTTTTATCTTCATTGCAACTCAAATATAGGAGCTCACATCACATTTGCATCTTCAGCTAGATAGAAAGTGTGCACAAGCACAAAAATATATATGCAAATGTATACCTCATAAAAAAAATCCCAAGATGAAGTTTCCAAGTCATATGCCAACCACATTGAAACATGATGTGTGAACTTGTTAGCTTTCCTTATTGATATTTCCACATCAATTCATATAGCATCAAATTTTGACATCAAGGAAAAACTAAAACAACTAAAATCCAAAATTTTTGACTAAGGAATTGTTCATTGTTGGGTTGTAGATTGGGCTGCACAACATACACAACAAACATTGTAGCCATATCTTGTATAGTAATTCTAATAAGGCACATGGATTTTACATTGATCGAGAAGGCTAGTCGATGATGTATCTTGTGTTTCATTTCATATTTTGTATGCGCATATCTATCTATTTATCACATTTGATGCAAACAATATTCATATGTTTGAGATCCACCTATGGATATATATGTGTATTGTCTATACATAGCTTTGGATGCATATATGTGTGTATAGATTTCCCTTTCTAAGTGTATATGTAGAGTGTTTTATTGCTGCCCACCCATACCCAATACATGCAAATCATAGATGAAATAATAGTTTTTCCAGCTATTCAACAACAATCAACAATGTGTATATATGTGCAGTTAACTTTTGAGACATATATATTGATGTGGAATTTGTTTTTCATCTCAAAAAAATCTATTTCATGTGTTGAATGTATATGTATGAATGTGTTTCTTGGAGAAATGTGCATGGAAAATATGTGTCTCTTTTGTAGTGTTTTATTCCTCTTTTTTCCACTGTAGATATGTGTGTATGTCAAATTAGATGTAGACAACATTTGTATATATTTTTTGCTCTACTTATTCTTTCCATAAGACAGGGTGGAAAACATGCCTTCTTTTGTTCTTGCTCATTTTAGTTAGCCTATGTACATATATGTATGCTTGTGAAATTAGAGACCCGCATCATTCATCCCTGTTTGTAGAAATGTATCTATGTGAAATCATATGTAGACAACATTCATATATACTGCTTGATATGCTTATTCTTTTCATAGGTTACTTATGATTTCTATTTGATCTATGGTTCCTATCCAATAGGAATGGTTGCAAAGTGATAAAATAGTGCATTTTATTCACGATGGGTTGTTGTTGGTTGTTTTTTTATGGTTTCAAGGGTAGTTGTTATTTGTCTAGGCCTCAATAGCAGTTTGATAAATGTTTCATCTCACACTTGATATATAGCCTTCCATTGTAACAAACCCTTATTGAGGTCTAGATAGGTAACAACTATGCTTCAACAAGAACATTGAGTATTTTATTACTTTGCAAACATTGCGATTGCACGGGAGCCATACTCCAATTAGGCCTGATGTGAACCAATGTTTAATTTTGCTGACCTTCTTTATTGATGCACCAAATGCTTTTGATTTAAAAATAAAGAAATATCCACCAGCTTTATTGAAGGCTCGTAAGATGGGAAGGATGGTGAAAATTTTGACCAAAGTTCACACAAATAGGGGGTAACCACCCATCGTGCATGTGAGTTGTTACACTTCATGAACGGTGGCATAAATCTTGCACCTAGCACTTTCAATACAACTTTCCATTTGAAAAATATAGCAATAGAATAAACATAGGGATCAGTGTGTGTGTGAATATTGTCTGCACCCACTATTACTTATATATGTATCTACATATATGGAAAATATATTGTCCACCATTGTAATCAATGGTGGCATCAAACAAAATATCATATTAAGAAACCTATGCCCAGTTTCCAATCAAATCAAACGTAAACTAGATAAGATTAACTATTTCACTTCATTGCAACCATAATTGCACAATGTATGCCATAAATCAGCCACCGTTGGTTTGAACACTGACCCAGAAGTGGAAACCTACAAAAAAAAAAAGTACATAGTTACAAATTGATCCAAATCCATAGCCACAAAACATGAACCTTGAAGAGAGATGCACAAAAAATTGATGGTAACAAACCCATAAAAAAAAAACTCTTTTGTCAACAAAACCTCATAAAAAATTAAAACAATACAACCTTCTCAATAACACCTTCTCAAAAATGAAACAATATAGCTAGAGAAAGAGAACAATAATCAACAATGCCCAATGGAATCTAACACAAAGTGTATAAGATTAACTATTTTATTCTGTTGCAACCATAACCACAAAGCAGAAGCCATAAATTAAACAATATTGGTTTGAACACCGTCCTAGGTGGAGAAACCCACAAAACACAAAAACCCACAGTTAGAAACCCATGCAAAACCAAAGCCACAAAACTTGATCCTTAAACCAAAAAATAGTCTTTATCACAAATAATATAGTCTTTTCCCAACAACACCTTATCAAAATTTGAAGAGACCAATAATACCTTATTGCAGATAAAACAATATAGCCTACCAAAACCCATGGACCACAAGTGTAACAATATGACAAATAGTTTTCCCGATATGCACCTCTTCCTGCTTGGTTAAATCAAACCTCTTTCCAATTGATTTTTCCATGTTGCCTTGTTTCTCCAATCTTGCAACCATATCTAGAACACAAAAACAATAAAGAGAAACCCACAAAAATTCTTAGTATCAAATGCATGCAAAACCATACACACAAATCATGAACCATATATGAGCTAATATTTTGTTTTTAGAAACTATATAGTATTTTCTGAACAACTAATTAAAATTTGAAACAATCAATGGTACCTTATCACAAATTAGACAATATGGCTTGACACAGATCACAAACCACAAATCATATACTATTGCTAAGGGTTTTCCCAACATGCACCTCTTCCCACTTGCTTCAAACACAGCTCCTCTCGCTAGCTTTCCTACACAAAAATGGGAAAAATATTATCACCAATGATACTTTTATTTTTCTTTGCAACGATTGCCCCATGCAAGAAACACAAAATAACCTCTACCCACCTTTGCAGAAGCTGCACAAAGCTTGATTGAGCTAGCATCCTCACAAAATCTTACCTTCCTCGCTAACGGCTTTGATAGCATGTATAGCAATGAAACGACACCAAACAATTCCTTATCGAAAATTCCCTAGAAATTCATTTTGTTCCCTAAAGTGTTAAATGATAGGTGTTATTACAACCATTGCCAATAAATGCAAAGCATACAATAATTAATATTGATGGGAACTAGCATTCAATTCCAACGGCCTTCTCTATCCATACTGCATGAAATGCACCACCATATTCCCAAGGTATCCAACAACCACCTCTACCACCTTTTACATGGCCACCGGTAGGCTAGAAATATGTATATATATATATCTATATATATGTATATATGTATATATGTATAGACATATACATATACATATGCATATACATACATATATATATATATATACATGTACTAAAGAAATATCTATATATATATATATATATATATCTATATATATGTATATATGTATATACATATACATATTGTGTGAGTAAAATATGTGTAAATAAATAACAAACACACCTAATAAGACATTATATCAAGATATTTAAACAACAATTAATCTAATTAAAGCAGAAAATCTCTCAAAAGCGTCCTACTGCTCTCTATCTCCAAATATTTATTAAATCATTGTGGCTCTTAGATTGTTAAGCATTGTGACTATTAAAATGACAATCTAGAGAATGAGATGATGTAAAGTGTAGGAATTTAATCCTATATGATGATTGCTAATTTATATGGTGTAATCTTGTAGATGAAAATGACATGAAAATGATAAAACAAACTACTATAAACTAAGATGTAGCTAAATGAAAAGCCATGATTATGATTGCTATTCTAAAATGATTTGCTATTTGCTATTACTCAAATTCTTGGTTGCTCTAATGCTATTTCTACAAAGTAAGATTGCACTGTAAAGTTGGGATCCATTTCCTATAGAAAGAGGTTGTATTTATAGATTCACAACAACATATTTGTGATGTGGCAGGAAGTAAATGTCTAGATTTGATTTCAAAGATTCAATGGTGAAAGATGAAGAAATCTGAGAAGAATATAGAGATTGTTCCTCCCCACAAAAACATTCTACCAAAGGATTGGAAGAATTAATGGAAGAAGATGAAGTTTTCCTATAATTTGTCTCCAATTTGTCTCCAAATTTGTCTGTGAAGGATGAGTTGAATTAATTAGATATAAAATATTTTTTTTTTGTGTGGATATGATGAGTGAAAAGAGGAAATAGCTGTAGAAATATGCTTTAATTGAATTATTAGATTTATTCAATTTAGTAAAAGAAGATATTTAATTTAATAAAACAAACTATAGAAATATGTTTACTAAATAAACATGGAAGAAATATGGTACTCAAATAAAATAAAGTATGTGAACTTGTTTATTTAATTAAGATGAAATAATATGAGAAAGAAGAATTAGAAGTGAACTATAGAAATAAATATTTCTATTTATTTATAAGTAGATGAATTAAAGGAGTCGATTAATCAAATAAATTGTATTTAATTAATTAGATTATCTAGACCATTTTTAGCTATATACATTTTTCCCCTCTTTGAAGTGATGTGTTTATGCATTGCTTTTAAAAAGAAATTTTTTTTGTCACTGTTAGCATTGATGAAATAATTTTAAGTATGTTGTAGACATTGATTTTCAGATGATGATGGATATATGCCCACTTGAGAGATAAATTGATGAATTTTTAAATTTTAGGATTTTTTGAAAAAAAAATTCTCAAAATTTTATGATTTTTCAATGATTTGATAAAGATTTGATGATGCAATGATTTATCTCCCAACAAATAATGTGAAAAATTTCCCTTTGATGAAATTTGAATTAAGCCCCTTGGAAAATAAATTAAATAAATCCCACCAAAATACCTCTTAATCACTCTTTAAAAAGTTAAAAAGGTGAATTTTGAATTAATTTGTGCACTTTTTGATTTTGAGATTTGAGATTGAGAGTGATTTTGAGAAATTTGGAGCAAGATGTCCATCCCATACCACACCCACTGTTTCGAGCGCGTGTGACAACACAACTGCCCAGCCACGTACAGACCTCTAGTATGTATCTTGGAACGTCCTTGTAATTTGTGTTTTTTTATTTTCGTGTGTTTTTATCATTTTGAATTTGTTTTCCTTCTTTTAGCGCATTTGTAGGCCAATGTAGCACATTGAATGGTTGTTTTAGCACATTCACTAAAATAACACATAGGTTAACTATTTTAGCACATAGATAGGATAAATTAGCGCATCAACAATTTAGCGCATTGAACAGATAGTTTAGCACAAACGTAGGCTAGATTAGTGCATAGACTGATTCAGCCCATAGACTATGTAGATTAGCGCATTGACCTCTCAAAATGGTGCATCCACTGATTTAGCGCATTGGTTTGCTGAAATGGCGCATAGACTCCTTGAAATAGTGCATGCACTGATTTAGTGCAATGATCGCCTATTTTGGTGCATCTAAGATTTTAATAGCACATTGAATTTTCTGGCACATTGAAACTCTATTTTAGCACATCCAAGTCAGAATGATGCAATTTGTCAATTAACTCCTTGATTTTAATAATTTTCAATCACGTCATCCTTTTAGTTGATGTTGATTGATGATCCTGATAAATTAGATGATGGTCAACCTGATGATAAGGAAGGTTTGATGATTGATTGATGATAATTATCCTCATGATAGGTGAGAAATAATTATAGTTTTATTGATAAACCTCATGATAAGTGAGGTTGATTTGATTAATTGACCTCCTAATAGGTGAGCTACAATTTTAGATTTGATGATTGACATCATGATAGGTGAGGTTCAATGATAGTTGCTCATGAGATTTGATCAAAGTCTCACCAGAGTTGATTAGATTTGATAGGTTGATTGATGTTTGAATGATTGACAAAGATTATTGACTTTTGATATTCTATGATGATAGGATTCTTTGACAAACTTACAGATCCAAGAGTGATTTCCTAGGACATTTGATTTGATACCACAGCTAGTGTAGCCTAAGATAGTAGTTATTACATGATTTGGTTTATACTCTATTCTAGATATGCCCCAGGTTAGTATTAATCAGGGACTATTGACAGCCCTAGCAGAGAGATGGCATAGTAAGCAAAATACCTTCCACCTTCCCACTAACAAGGTGACAGTGATGCCAGAGGATGTATGGCAAATATTGCAGATACCTGTTGTTGGGGAGCTAGTAGTTTATAATTCTTCTGAGTAGGGTGGGACTGATACACTACGATGAGTGTTTCACTACACTGAGTGTTTCACTATGCTGAGTGTTTCAGGATGACCATATTTTTGGATACGATATTCCATGGTGAGAGATGGTAGATACCTATGATACATTGCCATCGGTACTTACTGGTTTTATTTGAGGGTTCCTTTGTCCTGATCGTAGGTGAAAGGGACTTTCTGTTGGGTGGGGCCATATTTTGAAGAGCATGATTTTCCATGATACCATATATGCATGGGGTATGTTTATGCTCACTCATCTATACCACGATTTGCATTAGGCAGTCTTCCTCTGAGGGGCTAGTTTGTCTTCTAGGGTTACATTACTTCAGGTGTTGATGTGAGAGCATATAGTCATTACTCATCTAATTATGGTCAGACAACAAACCGGCATGAGACCATATGTTCACATATATGTAGGTCAACTTGCTCAACCTAGAATAGGAAAGTTGGAGGATTGGAGGAGAGTCCTTGATGATGTAGAGGCCATTACATGGAGGCTCTATTTGAATTGTGAGCACTGGGATGATGATGATACAAAGATGCCATACTTTTTCCAGTCTATGTATCTAATTGGTAGGACACATTTTTTATTGAGAGATTTTTGTTGAGGAGGGTGTTCAGATAGTATGGCATAGTATAGGGCATGCCATAGGGTGTTGTACATTATGCCTAGTGTCAGATAGATTCCACTTAGTGGGGAGCTGGCCTATCCTATGATATTGTAGTGCAGGAGTACTAGGGTCTACAACCCTTGATTTGGGAGATTCATCATGAGATCATCGAGGCACCGGTTATAGAAAATCATGCACAATACCTTTCTTTACATCCTTTTCCATGGATCTCTATTCCAGATGATCCAATGTCGCTACAAGGTGAGGAGGAGATTGCAATTGCCCACAGTCACCGATGGAGGAGAGATGAGGGAGGTGAGGAGGAGGATGTGGAGAGTAGTGTTGATGAGGAGAGTAGTGGTGATGAGGAGGGAGATGGAGATGGGGGAGATGGGGGTGGAGGTGGTGGAGATGGTGGAGGAGGTGGCGGAGGAGTCCCAACATTTGATGTTAGAGACTTCATGGTTCCTCGTAAGAGGCAATCACTAGTAGCTCCCATAGAGCAGTGTGTGCATATTGGAGTACCTTCCTAGCAGCAGCAGACCCAGATTGCGAGCTTACAGGTTTAGGTATAGACACTACATGGTCAGCTGATACGGGCTCGAGGGTTATTAGTGTAGATGTAGACATAGATGCAGTCACATGCATAGGCTCTCTCATAGGTACAAGAACAGTTGGCAGTTGTACAGGCACATATAGCCTCCTTTACAATCAAAAGAGATGCAACTAGACAAGCTACAAAGTAGGCACAAGGATTGGCTGATAGATTATAGAGATTAGCCAATGGTACCTCTATGGTTGATTATATGAGAGAGGTTCTCTGTGTGTGTAGAGAGGCTGAGTATTATAGAGGCCGATACCATGATGCAATTCCCTCAGAGCAGAGATTCAGTTATGCTCAGTCTCGATCTAGAAAGACTCGGTCCAAGACTATGAGTAAGAGTGTAACATAGCTTCTTCTGAGAGATCCAGGTACATCTAGTGGAGGAGGCACTAGTCTAGAGATGTTGACACCATCTAGGGCTAGTAGCACATAGCCTCATGATTAGATTCCCTGATGTATTTTGAGACATGATGTATACTCTGAGATTTTGATTCACAACCATTTTTGATGTTGTATCTCTTTACATTTCAGACATCATTGTATAATTGACATTATGATTTTTGAGATTTATATGATTTTTGTTCTATATGATTTTATGATGGATGCCTATGATGAATCCATTTACTTTCTTGTTCTATATTCTATGTGTGATTTATATGATGATGTTATGGATGCAATTTATGATCATGATAATATGTTATGATTTTATGATGTTTAAATATGATTATGCTTATAAAGATGATGTATGTATGCATTTTGTTCATAGTTTTTAGATGGATCGATATATGTGTGATAATTTCCATACGTGAATGATATGATTATGCAACTATATGTAAGATTTTGGATATGATGTTTCGATGATATATGGCATAATGATGTAAATGGAATATAATGCACTATATTTTTTATATTTCAAATGCAAATAAATGATGTAATGAATGGATGAATGAATGATTAATATGATTATACTTCTAATGTGTGATGTATGATATGATAATGTTAATGAAAATGTAACTATGTTGATGATTTGTTTTTGATATTTTATATGATATGATGTACAAATGGAAAATGTGGTATGATAAATGAAAATATATGATCGAATGTGTGAATGATTAAATGATATAATAATGCTTTCTAATGTATGCAATGGAAATGATTATGCAACTACATGATAATGATGATGTTTTTGTTAATGCCAAGTATACTCATCCATCAATCATAAAAGATAACATCGTTTTTGAACTCCCAAATAGTCTTTGGTATAAATTACTCTGTAGATGCAAACTAACATAAATCCAATTTAATTTAACCATGCAAAACCTCATATGCCAAGTTATCATTCTAATAGTCTATTTATCATGCTTTTTATCATCATTGAGCCTTTAAAATGTTGAAAGTGAGTACAAGCATCGATGGTATATGTTAGACCAATGATGACCTGAGTATTACCTTCATGATTTTTGATATTGCAAGTGAACACAAGCATCTAGGTATAATTAAACCAAGATGACCTACGAATTTCTTGCATAAATAGACAAGAATCAATCATTTTGCTATGTGAATTCTAAATTTCATCAGTGATACTTTGTATAACACGTCTCAAAAAAAATTCACACAATAATAATGATCAATTCATAGATAGCAGACAAAAAATACCATTATCCTTCCTAGCTTCTCTAGTTCAATACATCATTGAGTTGCTCCAAAGAAATGATAACAAAAAATCAAAGTACAACATTTGAAAATTCGAGCTAAGACGATAAAATCATGATTCAAAAGAATATCAACCATCTAAATTTTGTTTTGATTGATTTGGTTTTAGCTGTCTGATATGGATGGTTGATTTTCTAAAAGGGTGCCAGCAAGAAGTTGAGTCCACTTTTTGGCCAAAAAGTGGAAGTGTTTTCCCCGATTTTTAGAATTTGTCACATTTGACCTTAAAATTTGAAGCACTTAGAGATGGAATCTTGAAAAAAGTCACTGATCATAAAATGTAGTACTTGGAGTCTAGTTTCCAAATATGTAATTTATTTTAAAACCCAGATGATACAAATTGATTTTCAATAGGTGTTTCTTAAAACCACTATTTAAAAGTCACTTTTTTTTACAGTACCATGCACGTGTATGACATCCATATTTTGACCTGAATAATTATATTTTTCTAAATACTTTTGGGAAAAGATTTGTAACTCGCTTAAGCATGTTCTCCCTATTTTTTTGTATTTTTTTATTGAATATTTGGTTTTTGTTAATTTTTTATTCGCCATATTTCGTGTTTTGAAAAATCATGTACATCACACATAAGATGACCTAAACTTATCATTTTTTGATATTTTTTTTTTCAAATTGAAAAGAATTGTCTGAAGTATGTTTACGTTAAAAAAAATAAAAAATATAATTTTAATAAAAAGTTATTAAAATACTAAAAAACACTAATAATTCAAGTTTATGGACCTATTTCATTAAAAAAAATTGAAAAAAAAAATAAAATCTAATTGCAAAAAAAATTACATATTTAGAATCTACACAATATCATATAAAATGGGTTTTAATTTCATAAAATAATTCTAAAAAAACCCCATCAACCATATTGACAGTCAGTTTTTTCTCTCGATATTGACATGACCTTGTACTTTTAGGTCTAAGGCTAAGGGTTGGGTTACCATGCATTTTATAAGCCTAAATCCAAATGAGAAACATGGATTATGACTTTCAAACCTTTGGAATGAGTACCCACTTTAAAATGGGTACCTATTCTAAAAAATGAGTGACTACCTATTTTAAAGCTGAAAAATGACACTTCCACTAGAACTGGACTCAACTTCTTGTACTTACCCAAAAGGTTTTGATGTTCGATGTATGTTCAATGTTGAGTTTCACTATGATCATTGTGTTTGCTGCATTGTCATGCTGTTTTTTTTCCATTTGATTAAGCTCAAAGTTTATTGCCCTCAGTGAGTTTAGGATTTTGGCCCCAAGCTAGGGTGAGACATGACCACAAAATTGCCAGGATATGTACATGAGGCTTCCCCCCCCTCAATGATAGGCATAATGATGGTGAAATTGAAGGATCAATACATTCTTCTAATAGATGGAAAAGCTAGTTTA
The DNA here is from genome assembly GCA_007258455.2 of Sequoia sempervirens. NCBI lineage: Eukaryota > Viridiplantae > Streptophyta > Pinopsida > Cupressales > Cupressaceae > Sequoia > Sequoia sempervirens. The sequence goes on from VDFB02105785.1 coordinate 369,821,112, forward strand.
AATCACTAGTAGCACCTGTTTCCAGATTTTCACTACGTGTTTTTATTGCACTTTTTTAGATTTTATGATTTTTTTGTATTTTCTCTTTTCTCATTTTTTTGTAATTTCTCCATTTTCATTTTTTTGTATTTTTGTGTCACCATGATGCCTATTTGCTAGGTTTTCATCAAGGTGACCATTTTCCCAAAAATTTAACCGTGCACTAGATGATTCATGTGTAGAATTTCCTGAGATGGAGACTATTGATAGGTTCAATCGAACAAATCCCCTTCAGGTCTAGACACTTGATAAGCTCCAGATCCATAGATTGATATGAAAAAAAGGGACCTATCCAGTTATGTTCAAATTTACTTTTCTTTTCTCTATCCTATTGATTTTGAGGGTTTTCCTTTAGGACCAAGTCACCAACCTGAAATACTCTAGGTTTTACCCTGTGATTGTAGCTTTTGGACATTCTCTGTTGATATTCCTTCAAATGGTTCATAGCTTGTTGATGATGTTCATCCAATAGTTCTAGCTCTTGAAGTCTAGACACTCTATAATCCTCATCTGAAATAATTCCCTTTAATGACACATGGAGTGATGGTATCTCAACCTCAATAGGTAGTATGGCCTCTGATTCATATACCAAGGCATATGGTGTAGCTCCTGTAGGTGTTCTAATGTTGGTTTGGTATGCCTAGAGAGTAGGGTTTAATTGAATGTGCCAATCACATCCAACATCGTTGACCGTTTTCTTTAGGATTTTTAGAATATTTTTGTTTGAGGCCTCTGCTTGGCCATTTCCTTGAGGATAGTACGGTGTTGAAAAATGATGTTGGATATGAAACCTCTCATAGAGTTCTTGAACATCCTGATTCTTAAAATGTCTGCCATTATCTGTGACAATGGACTGTGGAATATCATATTGACAAATGAGGCAATTTAGTATGAAAGAAGAAATTTATTTTCCAGTGATTGTTATCAAGGGAACAACTTCTATCCACTTTGTAAAGTATTTCATGGCTATGATTATAAATTTGTGTCCATTGGATGAAGATGGATTAATATTTCCTACCAGGTCCAGTCCCCACTAACAAATAGGCCATGTTGAAGTGAATGGTTGTAATTCTTGTGTGGGTGTATGGATTAGGTTACTATGGATTTGACATTTCTGACACTTCTTCACAAACTGAAAATACTCCTCCATGTTCGGCTAGTAATACCCCAAACAAAGGAGTTTCTTCGCTAGGGTTAGTTTGCTTGAATGAGTTCCAAAAATATCTTCATGAACCTCATGTAAGTCTATATTAGATTCATTATGTTCTAGACACTAGAGAAGAGTACCATCCAAAACTTGATGGTAAAGTATGTCAGCAATTAAGGTATGTTGTGTGGTTTGGCAAATGAAGTTGCATTTCTAGTTTTTGGAAAGATTGAGAGGAAGGATATTGTCTTTTAAGTAAGCATAGGTGTTTCCATATATTGAGGATTCAATGTCAACTGTATGGTATATGGTTTGAGATTTAGGATTAGACATTTGTTCCATCACAAACTCATAACAACCTTTCTTTTTTGGAATCTGCAAGAGAGAAGCTATTGTCACCATAACATCAATAGCTATATTTTTTTCCCTTGGAATCTTTTCAAATTTGATATCTACAAAATATTTTTTGAAATCATCCACCATTTTCTTATATGATATCAACTTCTCATCTTTGGTTTGATATTCATCATTTACCTGATAAATGGCTACTTGTGAATCTCCATATACTTGTAGCTCTGTGATCTTCCATTCAACTGCCACTTTTATGCCAATGATTAATGCCTTGTATTCAGTTACATTATTTGTACATGGAAACATGAGTCTATAGGACTTTGGGATGGTATGTCCTTGAAGTGTCATGAATAAAATTCTTGCACCTGACCCACGTTGTGTGTAAGATCCATCAAAATAAAGCAACCATTGTTGTGTTGTCATAGTAAGAATGTTTGCATTAGGAAATTCAATGCTCATTGGATGATTATCTGGTAGTGGAGCTTCAACTAATTGATCGGCTATCACTTGACCCTTGATGGCTATTCAATCCACATACTGGATGTCAAATTCACTTAAGATCATGACCCACTTGGCTAGTCTTCCTATTAGGGCAGCCTTGTTGAGTAAATATTTTAATGGATCAATCTTTGCTATGAGTTTGATTGTGTGGGTTAACATGTAATGCCACAACTGTTGAGTAGAAAATGCCACTTCCACAAAATATTTTTCGATGAAGGTGTAATTTATTTTATAACCATTCAAAGTTCTGCTGATATAATAGATAGCCTATTCCTATCCTGCAGGATCCTCCTATGCTAATAAAGCACCCAAAGAAATATTAGTTGTTGCAATGTATAGTAATAATGGTCTATCTTTTGTAGGTGGCATTAGTATGGGTGGTGACATCAGATATTTTTTTATTTGATTGAAAGTTGTTTCACATCCTTGATCCCATTTGAAAGAGACATTCTTATGTAGCAAATGATTGAATGGATGACTTTTTTCTACAAATTGGGAGATAAACCTCTTGATTGATTGTAGCTTGCCATGTAGAGACTATAGTTGACTAATATTCTTTAGTGGCGACATTTCCATTATGCCTTGACCTTGGTGGGATCCACTTCAATACCATTTTTTGAAACTATGTATCCTAGAAGCTTTGTTGATGTAACACCAAACACACATTTCTTAGGATTTAATTTGACATTGAACTTCCCTAATTTGGTGAAGATTTTGTCTAGGATCTCTAGATGTCCTTCTTTGGTATATGACTTTGCTAATATATCATCCACGTAATCCTCCATAAAGGTATGCATCATGTCATGGAAAATGGTGGTCATTGCCCATTGATATATAGCCCCTGCATTTTTCAACCCAAAGGGTATGATGTTCCAACAAAATGTTCCCCATAGACATGTGAATGTTGTTTTCTCCTAATCTTCTGGTGATATTTTGGTTTGGTTGTAACCTGAGAAGCCATCCATTAGTGATAGCATGGCGTGTCCTGCTATTAAGTCTACAATAATGTCAATGTTTGGTAAAGGAAAATCATCCTTTGGGCATGCCTTGTTGAGATATTTGAAGTTAGTACATATTTTGATTTTATTATCTGGTTTAGAAATAGGTATAATATTAGAAATCCACTTAGTGTAATCAATAGATTTGATGAATCTTACATCTAACAACTTTTTCAGCTCTGCCTTTACCAACAAGGTGATATGTGAATGCATTTTCCTTAGTTTTTGCTTCATAGGTTTTATCCTAGATGGTAGAAATAGATGATGCATTAGAAGATTTGGGTCTAAACCTATCATCTCAAAGTAAGACCAAAAAAATTTAATATGTATGTCCTCAAAGAACTTGATGAATTTAGGCTTTTCTCATCATCGATGATGCCAAATGTAGAGTTTTTTCTTTTTCTGTCATGCCAAGATTGATAGACTGTGTAGGCTCCACCAGTATTGATGATCTTTCATGATAGTGTTCTAGGAGGGTTTCAAATCTCCCATATTTCGATGCCTCAGAGAGGTTTTCACTGTTTGATGCGTTCTTTATTTTTACTTTTTCGAGTTCTAATGTTGCCATTGAATGGTTTTCACCATTAGATCCATTATTCTTGTTTTCAATTTTGAAAATGGACGATTTGAAACCCTCCTGATTCAAAGTGTAGTTATTACATTTATGAATAGAACTTGTATCAGGTTTGTCACAACAAAGAAAATTAACGATAGCAGATCATCATTTGCAAAGATAGGTATATTGATAGGTTTAGTTGGTTCCCAATCAATAAGTTCAGGATACATTAAGGGTAAAAGGCCATCAAATTGGCTAAGGTCAATGGTAGTGAGGGTTCTGATAGCCATTTTGTCAAGGTTATCAATAGCGGCATCAAGGTCTATGATATTACTCTCCTCCAAGTCATCTAGCTAACTCAATATTTGTCCATCCCCACTTGAGTCATCGATATTTTGTGATCCAAATAAAAGGGGTCTAGTCCATGAGCTTTGTCCTTCCTCACGTGTGGGTGTATACTATTTTATAACATCAACTAGTATGTCCTTGTATGATACTTATGATAAAGAATCCCACTCATACTCATTAGAATCTAGTTTAGAGCTATCCCGCATTTAAAGGATTCTTTGAACAACTCTTTGAGTGTTTTCTTCTTTTATTTCCCCTGTATAACCCAGTCTTGTTTTGTCTTTTGATTGAAGTGTGAGAGGTTGAATGGTTTGTACAATTCCATCTTTTCTTTTTCCAATAGGTCCTTGTCCTTCATACCCCATTTTCTCTAATATTTCTTTTCCCTTTCCATATTGATATATCTTTATGTTGATAGTTGCCAATGTAGATGCTTCCTCATCTTTGTAGAGCCAATTTAGGATGGCCTTATCTTTAGATTTTTCTTCTAAAGTACATGCCTTTACAAATCCATCATCCAAAATTGTGGTAGGTTGTGATGATTGTTGTGTTAATGTTGACGGCTGCCCATATGATCTTGGAGATGGCAACAACTGTGAAAGACATAAAGATTGCTTGATGGAATACTCTCCCATTCCTTTGTCTATTAACTGGATCTTTTCTTTGAATTGCTGAGATAGTGAATTCAGTTGACCTTCATTTTTTGATGGAGTGGAGTCGGTGACATTGGTATCTTTTGACTGGTCCTTTTTCTCAACCCATTTGGATACCATGTTTGGTTGTATTTCACTATTGGATGAACTAGAAATGCTTGATTCCTTATTATGGGGCACAAAAGTGTCTTGAGCTATTTTAAGTGTGTTACAATATTGGGGATTGTTGTAATCAGCTAAAATAGTGGCTTCTTGTCCATTGACAAGAAACTTTAAGCACTGATGATAAGTTGAAAGTACTACTTGCATTTCATGAATCCAAGGATGTCCCAAGAGTATATTATATGTCAGCTCTTTGTCTAGCACTTGGAAAATTATATTCTTCACAATTGGTCCTACTTGAATAGGAAACATGATAAATCCCTTGGAGGATCTCTCTTCTTCGTCATAGGATTTTATTGTGATTTTCCTTCTGGCATCAATAATATTATCAGAATATCCTAGTGAATGGATTAGTTTTAAAGTGCAAATGTTTAAAATAGCTCCACCATCTATTAGGACACGTTTAACATGGTGTTTGTGGATTAAGAATTCAATATGAAGGGAAACATTGTGTGGATGATTAAGTGATACATCATCTTGTTTAGAAAATGATAGGCAGTGAGGCATGGTTAAGTGTCCCACCATAGCCTAGAATTGAAAAACTTCCAGATTATTGGGTACTGTTGTGGCCACAAGAGCTTGTTCCAAAACCTCCTTATGAGACGGTGAGATTTTAAGGAGTTATAGCACTGATATTTGGGCCGATATTTTCTGTAGTTAAACAACTATGTTGTACTAATTTTAAGGGGAAAAAGTGGTTTTAGATGCAACTCCTTTCAATATTACCTTGGATTGCCCCCTTGTTGTTACATTGACCGGTTGGTAATCATGTTTTTCCCTGATTTTTATGACATTGATTTGATTGTTGGATGTGACCATTTTTGGGATCAGATTTAGTGGTATGATGTCATTCATCCCAACATTATTAGTTTGATTATCAACAACACCATTCTTCTCAACCACAGAAATACAATGAATAGTGTTGTCATAAATGTAGTTTACATTTTTACCTTTATTGTTTGTAGAAGAAGATTCTCCCTTTTCATAATTTGGTAAAGGATTTTTAAATGCATATGATTATTGTTCATTTGATGTCCTTCTATGAATATTTTCTTTTTTTCAATCAAATCTTGTACTAGATGTTTCAACTACATACAATCATTCATTTTTTGTCCTTTGTTTTTATGAAAGTCTCAATAGTTTGTGTCATTCCACCAAGACAGATTTACTTTTGGTTCCTAATTTATTGCTTTAGGTAATGTGATAAGTCTATGTGTAAGAATTTCTCTCATTGATAATTCTAGTGTTTGTCCCAACGGTGTAAATCTTCTTTGATTTGATGGTTTTTGATATGATTGTTGTTTTGATTGACACTTTGATTGATGTTTTGGTCATTATTTTGATTGGTATTTGCAGTAGTCATTGTCAAATTAAATATTGGTTTCACATTTTTTGTTCCATTTGTAGCATCATTATTACCAGTATTTCTATTCTTTTCCCAAAACTTTGGTTTATCATTGTTGTTATAGTGATTTGAGGAGTTCGTATTATTTGATCCTTCATTGTAATGTTTTATTACCCCTCTTTTTACCAGAGCTTCTTCGATCTTGAGCCCATTTTCAATCACTTTCTCAAATGTAGGTGGGCATTGTAGTTCAAGCTTGTAGCTCATCTCATTAGTTAGGTTGTCAATAAATAGTTCCATCTTTTTCTCTTCATGTATGGAACAAGGATACCTAGAAAGCAACCTTCGCCATCATTGTAGGAATGAGAGGAATGTTTCACCTTTATTTTGTTTTGTATTGTAAAGGTCCTTTATTGTTATCTCATGTTGAATATTATAGAAGAATTATGAGATAAACCTATTGAATAGTTCCTCAAAAGATCGAATTACTAGTTGTAGTGTAGAGAACCATTCCATATATTAACCTCCTAAGCTTCTTGGAAATAACCTCATTAGATAAGTTTCCTATTGTGCAAACTCTATACTCATGGTTCTAAATTCCCTCACATGATCAATTGGATCAGTTTTACTATTGTACTTGTCATATTTTGGGAATTCACAATGTCTAGGAAATGGTATCATGTCTACACTTGAATCAAAAGAATAGGGAAAAATGTCCTGTAATGAGTACCTTTTGTGGTCCCTTTTTACATATCTTGAAGTTGTTGTTGCAAGTTTTGCATTTGATGTTTTAGGACATTCACTTGATCTATGTTTTGTGTGTTTTGTGGTTTAGTTTCAGCTGCAATAGGTGCTTCTTTTAATTGATTAACATCAAAGTCCCTTGGAATTTTTGCACCTAGTTCAATTAGCATCAAAAGGTATTTTTCTCCATCCCGTTCCAAAAATTTTTCCATAAATTTATGAAAGTTAGGATCTTGTTGTTCCGATTGGATATCCTCTTCAGTTATTTCATTACCCTCATTTTGGTGGAATCTGTGAAAGGGATCTTCTTCAGCGATGGTATTTAGTGTTTCAATTTCTTTCTCTCTATGTTTTTGTCTTTGTAACCTTGTTAGAATGGGCATATAAGTGTTGGGGTTTTTAATAAACTTTGATCTATTTGTGAAGTAGTGCCAAGGATGATAACTAAGTCAAAATAGAATGATAAATTATATTATTGAGACTAAGTTATATTTTCTCTTTTTATACCGTTTCATTTTGTGATTGTAGGATGATTGATCATGATAAGGAAAGGGTATATGTAGGATCATGATGGGCCAAAAAGTGGCAATATGATGGGTATGTGGCTGACAACATTTTTTTAATCCAAAATTGGTGAAACAAAAAGGGTTTTTAAATGAGATTCTCAGAATTACACCAATATAAATTATGCTTTAATTTGAATTTAATAAGTAATTATTATTTATTTTCTATTCAAATTATGACTAAAGTCCTAATTGATAGGTTGATTCAAAAACATCTATAGCTTTCAAATGGTATCATATTTTTTGAATCCAAAATATGCGTCACATTCTATGATTTACATACTATAGGATTAAAAAAAGAAAAATTGAATTTCATGAAGTTCTGACCAAGTTAAGGTGGTCAGACATATGAGTTTTTTATATTTTTAAAAAGTTTTAATAAAAAAATCATAATTAATTATTTACTTGGAAAAATATTACAAAAAAATATCATCACATTGGGACATGAGTCCTCTACTTATATCTTAAATCTTATAAAAAAATATTATCATTTTGTTGTGGTTAGGGTGGTCAGACATACACCTACTTATTTTTTACCTAAAATTTAAGTACTATTACATTGAAATTTCAAATTTTCACCAAATATATATATATATATATTTTTTAACAAACCTAGTAGTTTAGAAACTACATTCAATTTGCTATAGATTCTATTCTTACATATTTTTGAAATAATATAGATAACTTATTCAAATTTTTACATCAAGTTGCCTAACTTTGATTTTTCTAAATTTTTTGCCACTTAAGGGCCTGTTTTTTCCATGATGATCCTGCACATACCTGAAACTTAACTTAATAATCAAGAGTTGTGTTTGATGATAAGGCACTTTAAAAGTGTAAGATCATGGTTTAATTTGGAAGAGTTTAACTTATAAGGTCCTATTTTTTTCTAAGTTTAAGACACTAGTTTGATTTTTGTTCTGGTAAAGATCCAAATTCTAATGTCAATTGTTTGATAGGAGGTAAAAATAACTCTCTGGTTTTTTATTTTGTGGATGCACAATAACAAACCTCAGATGCACTAAAAAAAAGTGTAAATGTTCTGGTAAACTGGGTAAATTCACCAAAACAAAGTGTAAATGCATTGCTAAACTAGGTATATGTGTTGTTAAATAGGGCAGATGCACTAACAAACTAGGTAGATGTGTTGTTAAACAGGGCTGATGCATTGAAAAACTGGGTAGATGTGCTGAAATAGAGTGTAAATGCATTGGTATTCTGGGTAAATGTGGTGACAAATTGGGTGTAGATGCACTACAAAACTGGATAGATGCACTGAAATAGAGTTTGGATGCGCTGTTTAAACAAGGAAGATGCGCAAAAAGACTGGGTAGATACACTGAAATAGAGTTTGGTTGCACTAAACTGGAAGTTTTCAGTATGTTCAATGGTTTTTTCTACTTTTTCTTAGTAAAAGGATTGATTCCCGAGTGTAATTTTCAAAACAATGGAGATTTTGGAGGGTCTTTTTGCTTGTAAATCTTGGAATTTGATGATCTAATTGGATAATATCTTTGAAAATGAATTTACACACACAAAAGAAAGTTTGTAAACATTGTTTCCAACACTACGCATTAAACAAAAAGTGTGTATTCTAGAATCAGGTTTTATTCTTTCAATTTCCATTGGTTTGACACAAATAAAGACAATTCAAGAAATTTTCTAATTGTCAAGTAGGTCACTTAGAATATCATAGCCCACAACTTGCAACTATGTTAGCTCACATAACCTTGTCACCCCCTAGAGGGTGCCCATGTTTTTTCCTTTCTTGAGTCTTAACCAAAGTTGAATCCTCCAATTTTGGCCAAGGTCTCTGATAGTTATATGGTGATTTTCTTGGGGGTAGATTCTTTCCTCCCCTTGCATCATGATATAAAAAGTGTTTTGAAACTAACATAGTTGGATTCTACTCTAAAGTTCTTAGAAAGGGTATCCGTTTAGAGCGGAAAATGATAAAATCCCCCAGGAGACCTCCTAATCTTTAGAACAAATATATTGGGGAAGGTTATGTTGCACACTTCCGGTGAATGTGGGTTTCCCCAGATTCACTTTTTTTTTTATAGTGGGTTGGACAACTTGGCTTTGGTTGTTCCCACTCAGGTTGTTCTTGTAGGGTGAGTACTTTTTCCCACTATGACATGCCTTCTAAAGGTGTTAACAAAACATGATTGCAAGTCTAGCATTCTAATCACCCAATTAAGGGGAGAGCATAAGCCTATTGCTTTCAAAACATAGTAGACATGGGGTTCAAACTATTTCTTTAATTAAGCTAGATGCACTATCTTAACCAAAGGAAAAAAAATAATGAAATTAGATCCCTATAAACACCATTAGTAATTTGTGAATTTTTTTGTCTTTGACTGGCATGAGTGTTTTCGACAATCATCTTTGACAAGCATATTTGGTACCTGCAATACAAAAAATAGTGATTAATTCTCAAATTTTTTAAGATTCTATAAAAATACTTAGATGCACCATAACAGTAATTAGATGCACCAAAAGAAAATGTGAATGCACTAAAATAAGAGTCCTATGTGCTATAGAAATTGATGCATGAACTAAAAGAAAGGGTCAATGCATTGAAAGAAAACCCCCTGACTGGTGAAAAAGAATAGTGGACGCATAGTAATAGTGGTCGTATGCACTGAAATATTTGTTAGATGTGTCGTAATAGTACTCAGATGCGCTAAATATTTTTTGTATGTGCCATAAAAGCTATTGATTGCACTAAAAAAAACACATTAGAAACCTGTGAGCATACTTTTCAGAAAAGGATGTTAAAAATGGGATTTTTGGACTCCATGGTGGGCACCAATTTATGGAGTAAAATATGCATAAATGAATAACACACCTAATAAGACATTATATCAAGAGATTTAAGCAACAATTAATCTAATTAAAGAAATAAATCTCTCAAAAGCATCCTATTTCTCTCTATCTGCAAACATTTATTAATTCATTGTGGCCCTCAGATTGTTAAGCATTGTGATTGTTAAAATGACAATCTAGAGAATGAGATGATGTAAAGTGTAGGAATCTAATCCTATATGATGATTTATAAATGATACAGTGTAATGTTGTAGATGAAAATGGCATGAAAATGATAAAACAAACTACTATAAACTAAGATACAGCTAGATGAAAAGCCATGATTATGATTTCTATTCTAAACATATTTTCTATTTGCTATTGCTCAAATGCTTGATTGCTCTAATGCTATTTCTACATAGTAAGATTGCACAAAATTGGGATCCATTTCTTGTAGAAAGAGGTTGTATTTATAGATTCATGGCAACATATTTGTGATGTGGCAGGAGGTAAAGGTCTGGATTTGATTTGAAATATTCAATGGTGAAAGATGAAGAAATCTAAGAAGAATATGGACATTGTTCCTCCCCACAAAAAAATTCTACCAGAGGATAGGAAGAATTAATGAAAGAAGATGAAGAAGTTTGCCTATAATTCATCTCCAAATTTTGTTCGTGAAGGCTAAGTTGAATTAATTAGATATAAAATATCTAATTTTGTTGGTGGATATGATGAGTGAAAAGAGGAAATAGCTGTAGAAATATGCTTTAATTGAATTATTGGATTTATTCAATTTAGTAAAAGAGGATATTTAATTAATAAAACAAACTATAGAAATTTGTTTATTAAAGATAGAAGAATTAGAAGTGAACTATATAAATAAATATTTCTATTTATTTATAAGTAGATGAATTAAAAGAGTCAATTAATCAAATAAATTGCATTTAATTAATTAGATTATCCAGACCATTTTTAGGTGTATACACACACACACACATATATAAACAATGTAGTGTAAGCCAGAGAATAATAATTAACAATGCTTGATGGAATGAAACGTATAACCCATGTAGAACAATAGCCACAAAACTCCAACCATAAATGAAACAATATTTCTTTTAACAAACAATATAGGCTTTTGAGAACAATTCCTTGAGGAAAATTCAAACAATACAACCTTTTCAACAACACTTTATTGAAAATGAGACAATATACACCAAAATAGATAGCAACAATCAACAAGGCTTGAATAGTGTTAACAATGTAATTCCTTTCTAGGCATAGCTACAAAGGTAAAGGAATAAATAGAGTCCCACACAAAAAAAAATGTAGTGGCAAGGCCATGTGAAATTATACTATTTTTCCTCAATAGAACCTGATAGAAAATTGAAACAATATGGGCTTCTCAATAGCATCTTTTTCAAAAAAAGACAGCATAGCCTAAGGTAGAGAACAGTAATCAACAATACCTAGTGCAATCAAACATAAACTATATAACATTAACTATTTTACTCCATTGCAACCATAGCCACAAAATGAATGCCATAAATCAAACAATATTTGTTTCAACAACAAGCCAGATAGAAAAAGCCATCAAACACAAAGATTCATAGTAACATACCCTTGCAAAATGATAGCCATAAAATGCAGACCATAAATTAAACAATATTTGTTTTTACAAACAATATAGTCTATTCTCAACAACAACTTATCAAAATATGAAACAATCAAGACTGCATTAACAAAGATCAAGCAATATAGCCTACAACAACCTATGAACCACAAGTGAAACAATATTCCAAAGGGTTCTCCTAGTATGCATGTCTTTGTGCTTCCTTCACATACATAGATATTTGTACATATGACACATGCATTCTGCATCACTCTAATTATTAGTGCCATTGCCAACACTTTTGTATTGGTTTTGGAGTCATTGGACCATGCAAAAGATAGAAAATATGTTGTAGCCACCTTCAGAGAAACTTCACAATAGGTGGTTGGACTTGCACCTTAATAGAATCTCATCCTCTTGGCATCAAGATTTACTGTTCTATGGTGTCCATGTAGTGGCAATGGTTGTGCCAACACTTGCTATTCAAAAACCTGAGTAGAGATAGTGAAACTCTTTACAATTTTCAACAAGGCATTGTTGGGTATTCTTTCGTGACTTTACCTCCTTTCATACTGTGAGCCAAGATTGCAAGATTATTTGAAGGTTGAAGTTTGACCAACCTTTCCAACAGATGTATCACTGTGTATCTATATCTATAAGTTTCCATTCATCTATATATCTATATTGTCTACATCTAATTCCATGCACATACATTTCCACTTGTACTCTTTTAGTATGTATACTTCCAAAAAAAAAAATCTTACATATGCATCCAATGCATGATGTTGGATTCTACTTTTTGGTGTATTAGTTGGATTGTATTTGTTGGCACGTTTGTTAAGCATACCTTTTAGGTTATTATTTCTTACAGCCTCACAAAAGGAGTTTTTGCAATGATAGGATGTATTTTATGTGTGATGAGAAAGATTTCTTCCACTATTGATAAAAGTAATGGATAATCCATGTTCTTGCTTAGGGGTTTGGTGAGAGCCCATGGGGCTCTGTGGCCCAATATGGTAGGGTGGAGAGTAGGCCTTGTTTTGTTGTTTTTCATTTCATATTTTATATTCCTTGTTTAGCTGTGTTGTGGGTGCTTGTGGACATGGTTGTATGCATGTGTAAATTTACATATGCATATACGTAAATCAAAAAAACAATCCACCACCTTTTCCTCATCACCGAAGAGCTCAAAAATTGAGAAGGATGACAAATTTTTTGACCAAAGTTCACCAAAACCAAACAACAACTTGCCACCTTTCCCCTCACACCAAAAAACACTAAAACTAGTGAATATGTATATGTGTATGTATATATGCATGCTCACTCAAAATATTGTGTTCCCAATATGGTAGGGTTGACACTACATCTTGTTTTGTTTTTTTTGGGTGTTTCAAAGAACATTTTTTTCTTCATTGTAATATATGTATATGTATATGCATATGTTGTTGGCAAAACAAGGACAAACAATTGAGAGGGGGGGTGAATTAGTTGTCACAAAATATTTAAAATTTTTCAAACTTTACTTAATCTCAGATTTAATGAATGAACAGTAAACCATGAATAAACAACACATCAAAAAAATAGATAACACCAAGATTTTTACGTGGAAACCCTATTAGGGGAAAAACCATGGTGGATGTTAGTCCACAATATTATACCCTGTTAAAAGTATAAAAAAATAATGGGAATGCACATGCATTCAGGCACACTACCTAGAGCTCACTACTCAAATACAAGAGGGCTCACTGCCAAAAAATACACAACAATACAGATTAGATCCATAGGGTATGAACTAAGGAAATAGCTTCTCCAAAAGCTTGGTTATAGTTCCAGTTAAGCACAAAAAACCTTCTTCACACTTCTCTCAAATTTCTTCTCACTCTTCTCTGCAATCAAATAATTTGGACACTATTCACACATCTACACTTTCTTTGACATACATTCGATCTTATGCACACACTAACTTCAATCAAACAATCGCTCTTATATATATGCAACATGTAATTACATCAACAACCTAGTCGGCCAGAAATATGAAACATATTTTCAATGTCGACCTAAATTTACAAATAAATTTTCAATGTGGATCAAACACAGTCGAATAATATTATGCTAAGACCCAAAACAATATCCTTGAGTGTTCCAAATATTCAAATTTTAATCTCCAAGGATCCACAACATGTTATGCCCATCATGTTGGCAAAGAACATGAAAAATGGAACATACTGAGAAAAATATTTGACCATGAGCACACCAACCAATGCAGATGTGCAATAAAGATAGAAAACAATATAAAAACATCCATGAACACCAAGAAACAATAGAGAAATATCCGCAACAACTAAAACTACTAGAATTATACCAACTTTAATCGAGAACACTAACAGAGACTACAAAAACACTGTCAGAACACAAATCTTCATAACTCAAACAAATCTACACACGAACCTCTGAGACTTTCGATGGATGGACTAGATACACTCAGAAATAAACCCTTTAGTCCATAGTAGTTGATCTTCAACATATAGAACAAGACACCTTCATGACATTCACAGTTCCACTAGGAACCTATAATACTTTCTTTTACAATTTTCTCAATATCCTTGACATATACAACCTTCAATACATAAAATTCTAATAGTGTTGATATCAATGAAAAACATATATCAACAACACAACCAAACCATCGAACAATCTCACCCTTTGGCATTGATGGCAACACATGATTTGAGAAACACCATCAACCCAACTCTCAATTAGCACTTACTCCTCCTTAGATTCAGACTCTTATTCCTTGACTTCTTTTACATGGTATTCTCCCCACAAGACTTTTTTCTCTAGATAAGCAATAGTTTTTCACATGACTCTTCTCCCTCTTTGACATAAGTGGAAAAGATAAGCATTATTCTCCCACATACAAGCTTTGAACCACATATCTACACATGTGACTACTCCCCCTGAGTAGCAGCTACAAAAACATCAATATGGATTAGGAAATATTTATGAAGCACATGGATTGATGCAAGAAAAATGCATCTTTAGTTCAAATGAGGAGGGACAATCACCCCTAGCATCCCTCTGAGATACTCAAAATTATCCTTTAGCAATGACTTAGTAAAAATTTCTACAATCTGTTCTTTGGTAGGAACATACTCTAGTCTAACTTCTTTCTCACTCACTTTTTCTTTTAAGAAGTGAAACTTGATTGATATATGCTTGGTCTTAGAATGTAGCACTAGATTCTTTGATATGTTTATTGCACTTGATTTCTCATATTATATGGAAATAGGTTCATCATATACTACTTTGATATCTTTCAACATCTATTTCATCCACATCACTTGAGTATAGTTGTTTGCAACAACAATATACTCCACTTCAGCAGTAGAAATGGAATTCTATTTTTTGCTTAACCAAGACACCAGCTTCCTCCCTAAGAAGAAGGCACCACCACTAGTACTCTTTTTGTCATCTACATATCCTACCCAACCCACATCAGTATATGCATGAACAAAGTAAGACCATCATCCTTAGGATACCAAAGTCCAAAATCAACTTGTTCCTTTTAGATACCTGGAGATTTTTTTTTAACAACAGTCACATGAGACTCTTTTGGATCAGCCTGAAATCTAGCAACCATACATACAACATTCATAATGTCTAGTTTGGTCTGAGTTAAGTAGAGCAATCCACCAATCATTGACATGTATCTTGTTTGATTTGATTTAGGATAATCATCATTTTGTATCAACTTACATCTGGTTACCATGGGAGTACTAGCAGGTTTTGAGTCATCCATGCAAAACTTTTTTAGTAGTTCTCTCACATATTTGGACTGAGATATGAAGATCCCCTTTTCTAATTGAGTAAATTTCAATCTGAGAAAGAAATTCATCTCTCCAATCATACTCATCTCAAATTCACTCTTCATTTCATCAACAACCTTTATACATAGATTGCCATCTCCTCCAAAAATAATGTCGTCAACAAAGACCTCAATAATTAATTCTTTATCATGATCCAATTTGAAATATAAGTTTTTGTCAGCAATACCTTTATTGAATCCAAGCTTCAGTAGGTATTTTTCTAATCTAGCATACCAGGCTCTAGGGGATTTCTTGAGTCCATATAGAGCTTTCTTCAATCAGAAAACCATGTCTTCCTTATCAGTCAGTTGAAATCCATCCAGTTGTTCAATATATACTTCTTCTTCTAGCTCACCATTCAAAAAAGCTGACTTCACATCCATTTGATAGAATGCATAGTTCTTGTATGTAGCATAAGCAAGAAATAAACTTATAACATCAATGATAGCAACAAGGGAAAATGTTTCTTCAAAATCAATATCTTCCATTTGTGAATACCCTTTACATACTAGTCTTTCTTTATTCTTGACCACTTCACCTTGTTCATTAAACTTATTCTGAAAGACCCATTTAGTACCAATCACATTCTTGTTTTTAGGTCTAGGAACACGTATCCATGTATCATTATTTTCAATCTACATTATTTCTTCCTTCATAGCTTCCATCTAGTGTTCATCATTGTAGGCTTCTTTGAAATCTTTGGGTTCAATCTTAGAAATTAGGCAATACTCTTCTACAATCTTTTTTCTAGTTTTCACACCTATATTCTTGTCTCCTATAATTTGATTTTAAGAATGATTTAGCTTTACATAATTCAGAGTTTTAAGATTCTCTCGAACGTCTGATTCTTCTATTATTTCTTCTACACTCGCACTTGTCCTTGCTTCTTGACTATCTTGATTTACCATAACAAATTGAAGTTGTCCTACCAGAACATATGGCACAATTTGAAGTTGATTTTGTGACTGAAAATTCTTCCCTTTGTTTGTATTGTCTTCATCAGAATTACCATTTACATTTACCCAGTTCAAAGTGTACATGTAGCAGTGCTCACAACTTCACTCCAGTAGATGTGAGGCACATTTCCTTCAATCATCATTGTTCTAGAAACATCCATAATTGTTTTGTTCTTTATGTTAGCAACACCATTTTGTTGAGGGGTTCGGGGAGTAGATACTTGTCTTCTAATTTCATGCTCTTCATAAAAGGAATTAAACTCCTTGGAGGTGAACTCACCACCTCTGTTTGACCTTCAGCATTTTATTTTTAGACCTTTGTCATTTTCTACCATAGCTTTCAAACTTTTGAACTTTTCTAATGCTTCACATTTTTCTCTTAAGAAAGCAACCCATATCATTCTAGAATAATCATCAATAAGTAGCACAAAGTACCTTTCACCATGGAGACTTCTGACTCTGGAGAGACCACATAGATTAGTATTCACCAATCCAATAATCCATTTGAATGATGGTGTTTGCTCCGAAAAGAAACTCTAGTCTATTTTCCCATCTGAAACTCTTTGCAAATTGTGCTAGTAGGCTTCACTAGCTTAGGTAGGTCTCTTATTGCTTGAGTGGAACTTATTTTGACAATATTATCAAAATTCACATGACATATCCTTCTATGCTATAACCAACTTTCATCTACTTGAGCAATTAAAAAACTTTCACTGGTAGCATTCAGGTGAAAAATATTACCTTTTGTCTATTTACCTGAGGCAATTATATTTCTAGACCTTCCATATATCCTGCATCTTCCATTTTTGAACTGAAGATCATATCTCTTTTCCACCATTTGTCCAACACTCAACAGTTTATGCTTCAAGCCTTCAACATAAAGAGCATCATTAGTGTTATGCTTACCACCAAGAAAAATAGAACCTTTGCCATGAATCACACAAGCATTGTTATCTCCAAATCTTACAACCCCACCATCATACCTCTCTAGACTTACAAATTTTCTTTTTTCACCAGTCATATGATGTGAGCATCTACTGTCAATAACCCACTCATCCTTTTCTTAAACTCAGGTTGCAAGAGCTTTCTCAACTTTAGCAGATTCAGTAGCCATAGGACTATTTTCCTTGATAGAAATGAAAACCCAATCATCTTCATTTCCATTATCTTTATCAGACTCATCATCAGTTACACCTTCTTCAACAAAGTAACATTTCTTTTGGAATCTAGATTTGTAAGGCTTAGATCTAGGAACTCATTCAGGACATCTTGATGCAAAATGACCTATTTTACTGCATGAAAAAAAATTGATAGGTATCTTTCCTTTATACTTACCTTGTCCTCTACCTTCTTTCTTCACAATCAGTGCTTCCAACTCTTCTACCTCTTTTTCTTCATATTCAAGTTGTTTCATTTCCTCCTCATTCTTTAACATCTTTCTAGAACTCTCTCTTGGATCATATCTTTGCTTGTTTCTTCCGTATATAGTAGCCTTGAATGCAATTTTAGTCTTACGAGCAGATTCACCAAATTTTCTCAACTCAAAGGTGGCAAGTTTACCAATCAGTGTATCTCTTGTCACATTCGTCAATGATCTAGTTTCTTCAATAGCATGAGCCTTTGCTTTGTAGGAGGGAGGTAATGATCTGAGCATTTTAGCCACAATTTCTTCCTCTTCCAGCTTACCACTAGCACATCTAATACCCATCACTATCTCATTTACTCTTTGCATAAAAGAAGAAATATTTTCATCTTCACCCATCTTCAAATTTTCATACTTTCCTTTCAAACTTTGTAGCTTAGCTATCTTCACATGTACATCTCCTTCATACAAAGTTTCCAGCTTCATCCACATCTCATGAGCTGTCTTTAGACCTAACACATTTTTCATTTTTGAATCAGTTAGATCACTCAGCAAGGCTTCCATAGCCCTTACATTATTCTCAGCCTCTTTAATCTCATCAGTAGTGGAAGGACCATTCCAAGGAATAACATATGCATTCTTTGTAATTTTCTAGAAGGGTTCATCAATACACTTGAAATGACACTCCATCCTGGATTTCCACAATGAGTAATTTGTTCCATCAAATCTAGGATTGTCCTTCTTGTATGATGCCATCTCAGATCACCTCAAGCTTTTAAACTTCTTCAGAGAACCTGCTCTGATACCAATTATTGGAAAAACAAGGAAAAACAACTAAGATGGGGGGGTGAATCAGTTGTTGCATAATATTTAAACTTTTTCAAACTTAACTTAATCTCATATTTGATGAATGAATAGTAAACCATGAACAAAAAACACATCAGAAACATAGAGAACACCAAGATTTTTATGTGAAAACCCTGTTAGGGGAAAAACCATGGTGGATGTTAGTCCACAATATTGTACCCTGTTAAAAGTATAAGAAAAATAATGGGAATGTACATGCATTCAGGTACACTACCTAGAGCTATTGCTCAAATAAAAGAGGGATAAATTCACAACAATACACAACAATACATATTAGATCTGTAGGGTATGAACTGAGGAAATAGCTTCTCCAAAAGTTTGATCACAATTCCAGTTAAGCATAGAAAACCTTCTTCACACTTCGCTCAAATTCATTATCACTCTACTCTACAATCAAATTATTGGACACTATTAGCACATCTACACTTTCTCTGGCATACATTTGATCTTATGTACACACTAACTTCACTCAAACAATCACTCCTATATATCCACAACATGGAATTACATAAACAACCTAGTCAGCTAGAAATATGAAACATATTTTCAATGTTGGCGCAAATTTACAAATAAATTTTCAATGTGGATCAAACACCATTGGCTAATATTATGATAAGACCCAAAACAATATCATTGAGCATGCCAAACATTCAAATTTTAATTTCCAAGGATCTACAACACGTTACACCCATCATGTCGACCAAGAACATGAAAACCTAAACATACTAAGAAAAACATTTGACCATGAGCACACTGATCAATGCAGGCATGCAACAAAGATAGAGAATGATCTAGAAACATCAACGAACACCAAGAAACAATAGAGAAACATTTTTATCAACTAAAATTACTAGAATTATACCAACTTTAATCAAGAACATTAATAGAGACCACAAAAATATTGTTAGAAAATAGATCTTCATAACTAAAAAAAATCTACACGCAGACCTCTGAGACTTCTGGTGGATGGACTAGATACACTCAGAAATAAACCCTTTAGTCCACATTACTTGATTTTCAATGTATAGAACAATTCACCTTCATGACCTTCCCAATTCCACTGGGAACTTGCAATACTTTCTTTTACAATTTTCTCAATATCCTCGACATATACAACCTTCAATACATCAAATGCTAATAGTGTTGACATCAATGAAAACCACATATCAGCAACACAACCATAGCATCCAACATATGTATATGTATATGTGTATGTATATATACATGTGCAATGAAAAATGTGAAGTTTTAATAGATGGAGATTGGAACGAATGAAGGCATGATGCACAACCATAGGAACAACATAATTACACTCTTCTTTAAAGTGTACATTGTGCCTTCCATTCGTTGCACTCTCCATTGAAACATTTCATATGTATAGCTACATTTTCAAATACATTTACATATGTGTATGCTTTGGTTGTTGTCGATAGATCACTATCGGGGAAAGTATTTGTGAATGTGCATGTTTCTAATTTCTTACTTTTGTGCCATGTTTTATATTTACGACTAGAAAATCACCAGATATGCATCTGATGCATATTTCTGATTATGATGTCTTAGTAATGGGTATGTGCAGGATCATCATTGAAAAAATAGGCCCTTAAGTGGCAAAAAATTCAGAAAAATCAGAGTTAGGCAACTTGACGTAAAAATTTGAATAAGTTATCTATATTATTTCAAAAATATGTAAGAATAGAATTTGTAGAAAATTGAATGTAGTTTCTAAATTGTACCAGGTTTATTTAAAAATAAATAAAAATCTCTTTGGTGAAAATTTGATATTTCAATGCAGTAGTACTTAAATTTCAGGGAAAAAATAAGAAGTAGGTGCCTGTCTGACAACCCTAACCACAATAAAATGATAATATTTTTTCATAATATTTTAGACATAAGTAGAGGACTCATGTCCAAATGTGATGCATATTTTTTTGTAATTTTTTTCCAAGAAAATAATTAATTATGAATTTTTTATTACAACTTTTAAAAACTATAAAAACTTGTATGTCTGACCACCTTAACTTGGTTAAAACTTAATGAAATTAATTTTTTCTTTTTTTAATCCTATAGTATGTGAAGCATAGAATGTGATACATGTTTTGGATTCAAAAAATGTGATACCGTTTGAAAGCTATAGATGTTTTTCATTCAGCCTATCAATCAACACTTTAGTCATAATTCAAATAGAAAATGAATAATAATTATTTATTAAATTCAAAGCAAATAATAATTTATATTGGTGGAAATTTGAGAATCTCCTTTAAAACCCTTTTCATTTCTTTGATTTTGGGTAAAAAAGAAGTCCTCAACCACATACCCTACAAATACCCATCATATTGCCAGTTTTTGGCCCATCATGATCCTGCACATACCTTAATAATGGTTAGTATGAAAGGTTCTATATTGGGCATAGTAAGTAGCATTGGTTTCACCATTGATCATACTTGTGGGAAATGTATGTTCTTGGCTGGGGGGTTGGTGAGACCCCATGGGGTTCCATGGCCCGCTATGGTACAGTGGAGAGCAAGTATTTCTTTGGTTTGCTTCATTTTGTGTTACCTATCTATTGATTGGTTGCATTGTTGCTTTTTTAGCTGGCATACACATCCTTTTATATTTTCATGTAGAAAAACCTGTGAATTGTTGAGATAGTGTTTGCAAACACATTCTTGTCTTCATTCTACTATATGTATATGTATATATGCATGTGCAATAAAACATGTGAAGCTATTTTAGATGGAAAGTGTAATGAAGGAAGGGGCAATGCACAACCATAGGCAGCAGCAATAGTGCAATCTCCTTTAAAGAGTGCATCGTACCTTCCATTCATGACACTCTCCATTGAAAATAGATTGCATATGCATATATATATTTGTGGACACATTTCCATATATATTTACTTTGGTTATTGTCAATAAGTCACTATAGGGAAGAGTATTTATCTACATGCAATTTTTTTATTTTCTAAATTTTCCCTCCCCTATGCCATGGTTTTATATTTGCAAGTAGGAAATCCGTATATATGCATGCAATGCATAATGTCAATTATGATTCCTTGGGTATTATCCATTCTAGGTGCGAAAAATAACTGTTAGAATGAAGGGTGATATATTTGGAGTAATAAGCAACTTTCATTTCACGATTGATCACATGGAAGAAATTTGTGGACACACTTGAGCTCATACCATTGACGAGACTTCTTTTTCAAAAGAGTATTTAAGTTTGAAACTGTGTCATTATACTTGAAAAATTACTAGTATATGCAACATGGTTTAACACTAAAAATGTTTTGCTAAAAAGAAGTCTCGTGAATGCATAGTGTTACCATTAATTCCTGTCCATAGGAAAATTTAGTATTGCAATCAATGCATTTTCTTTTGAATTGGCCACTTGTCCAATGTGATTGTTCTCACAAGGCTTTGTGACCCAGTATGTTGGGGTGGAGACCAAGCGTTCCTTTCGTCTGTTCCATTTTGTATTAGCTATTTGTTCATTGGTTACATTCTTGTTTTTTTAGTTGGAGTTTAAAAGAAATTTTAAATACAATGCATATGGATATGTACATTTATGTATACATATACATATATATATTCTTTGGTTATTTTCCATAAAGCATTGTTGAAAAAAAAATTCTCCCATGTGTGTGTTTTCCCTTCTTTGTGCATGGCTTTATTACTATGGATTGTTCTATTTTGTGAGTCTTCCATCTAGACCACTGTTCAAACCAATATTGTTTCCTTTATGGCTTCCATATTGTGTTAATGGTTGGAACATAGTAAAATAGTTCATGTTATATAGTTTATATTACTTTCCTTAAGGTATTATTGAGTGTTGTTATCTACCTTTGGCTACTCTGTTGCATATTCAATTAGCTTGACAACTTTAGTTATGCCATTTCCATTTAACTTAGTGTTTGCAACCATTTTATTGTTTCCTTAATAGTATTACTATAGGCCTCACAACCTTCTTCAAGTTCCAATGCTACATTGAGTGTGGATCATAAAAAGGTAGAAAAATTCCAAAGAAACCAGCTTTATTATGCACACCACAAAGACTAGATCTGTGTAGGTCGACGAGCCAAGTACTTGTGATAAAAATGTGCTCTAGACCCACCTTGCTTGGCACTAAATTCCTAGCTAGGAACACCACCATTGCAAGCAATCTCGCCGGTAAGACTTGCTCATTGTTCCACCCCTTCGTAGCTACAACACAACCATCACAGTAAATTTTCCCCCACAATACCTAGATATACACTGTCACAAACCCTTGCTAGGAATTCCTTGCCATCAACACATCGACAACCCACCACTTAAGCAACATGTTTGATGAATTTTTTTGCATTGCTATGCAATCCTTCCGTGGATGCATTGATGCTTTGTCTGAATTGAAAATTTGTTTTGTTTGCAATGAGAGCTATGCCGACATGAGAGTCTGAGCATTTAGTGCTGGCGTTGTGTGTTTGCATTGTGCTTCTGAAAAAGGTGTCCATAGATTTATCCTTACAAACAAAATGGATCGAGGGCCACAATCATCTATCCTTGCAAAGCTTACTCAAGTCAAAGAAATGATTATAGCCAGAGTTGCTCCAGTTTTGCAAGTAACCCATGCTAGAGGAGGCCAATACAAATATAGTGGCCATACTATAAGATTCCTACAACAAATCAAATCCATTGCAACTTTGTTGCCACATCGTCTACATGATCTTGAAGTTGTGATTGTGCGAAGAATTGGTGTTCAGGGGACAAACTATGATTGCTATGTTGACATTGAACATAATGTCATGGCTGCATTAATATACAAAATTGAGAATGGCCCATACTATAGTGATGTTGCAATAGATTGTGATGCTTTAAATTTTTTGCCTTCTACAAGTACTAACATGTCTGATCTTTTGCACATAATGGAAGAATTGAGGCATAACCCAATTGAACCAATGGAAACTATAGAAAGCGCTATTGATGAGGAAGCTGACCTTCAGGACTCGTCAGATGTCATTTATTCCATTGATGCCCAACCCTCCTTGAGAATTGTAGGAAATTAGAGATTACTTACAAATTAAAGACACTAGTCAAAATACCTTTCCTTGGCCTGAAATAAATTCTAGCCCTATCAATAAATATAATACATAAGGGTTATTAAGCATGGCTTTTCCAATATTGTTCCCCACTGGCATGGCAATGCCCCTACAACCGAGAACCATATAAATTCACTTACATGAATATGCCTTGCACTTGATGATATACTATGATAATAGATTTGGGAGGCATGTCAAATTTAGATATTACCTTTATAATTTGATAATGAGACATCAAAGACAACAATCAACACCAGTTTTTATGAAAACAGACTTGAAGGAAAGAATCCCAAAGTCTGTTATTGCTTTGTGACAATTACTTCAAGAGGCACTGGATACCCAAATAGAAAACCAACTTGTTCACTTTGGTCCATCCTTGTGAGGAACATGCTCATATTGGACCAAGTGCTGACAAGAGCTTGCAGAAATGATCCACCAACTTGGTACATTGAATATTTTCTTCACTTTCAGCTCTACAGATACAAAAATTCCCTGATCTTCATATGGTGATTGAACCTCGCGCCTAGTTGGATTTTCCATACTCTCGATGTGCTGTTATAATAGTGGTTTACAATTCCTGAGAGGAACGAATTTTAGCTGAAATCACATATTTTTAGAAAATATAATGATTTAAGCCTTAAAAAGTTCCATTTTAAGGATTCCAATTGAAGAGGGTTTGATCAAATCACCTTAGATCAAACCCCTTGGATAGAACCTCGCTAGTTTTAAACCATACCTATAAATGCATCTCCTTTACACCTATCAAAATGCTGATAAAAAATCACTTTTGATTTACTTTTGGGGATCAAATGAATTCATTTAAAATTTATTTCAAATGATTATGGTATTCCTCAGAACAAGCTATCCAATGAATATAATTTTAATATGTTTTGGTTTTGTTATGTATTTACTTTTTAAGTTTTATTAAACATAGGTTTTTCATCGAAAATGAATTTCTTTGTTCTTCACATGTGGAAAAATAGAAGATTATCAAAAAAAATTGAAAAATATGAGTGCACCAGATATTGAAGTCCTTGATCCAACAAAAAAATAAAATAAAATTTTGACATATACAAAAAAGGTTACGCGTTATACGGTCGCGCTGTGTCTGAATTATAATTCGTTTCACTTTGAAACTTGATTAAGGAAAAAATATTCAATAAAAAAATATCTAACCAAGCGGAAGCACTAGATATCAGAGTTACAAATCTAAATTTGAAAGAATTAGAATTTTATCCTTCATGGAAAAAAAGTTATGCATTATACGGTGTGTGTCACTTTTTAAAAATGTTGTTTTCTGAAAAAATCAATTTTCGTGGGAGATGGAAAGAGAAGTGCAATTTGATTCCAAAAATTTTCAAAAAAATATTTTTAGAATCTACAGACAAAATTTAATGAGACTCTAGTTTGTACCATCTTCAAATTCCTCACAGTTTAGCCGCTATAGGTGCCTGAATGTGAAGATTTAGTTAAAAATAATAATTTCACAAAGAACATTGTACAGAACCCACACATAACAACCTTGTACATGCACTTGTGATTCACTATTTTTCGTGAAGAGGTTATTGAGAGACTTTTCCACACAAAGGACTATTGGTATAGGTATGAGTTGTGACATTGTGGGTCAGCAAATGTACATGGTTTCTTGTGGCTCCCAAATGCCCTAAACATGGACATGCTTGATTGGTCCAACCCACATGAGCTTCAACAAGCAAAAAAATTCTTTGATCACTATGTTTTAGCATGGAACCCTCATCCCATGGAGCAACTAATATCAAGGATCCACCACTTAGCTTTGGAGGACCCGTGCTTGCTTAATACTACACAAATTTCTTCCATGGATCCAATGGTGGACTATTAACAATTGTTGAACATAGTGCAAAGGCATACCAAATGCACTCAATATAATTGCCTTAGGAAAAAAGGCCACCAATTACAATGTCGCTACAAAGCTCCATGGAATACACAACCATCTTCAACATTGGTAATTGACAGTGAATTGAACAAATCATATAAACTAGTGAGAAATGATGAGCGTGTTAATATCCACAACCCTGAGATGCTTACAATTTGGCGAGCAAATGTTGATTGCTAGCCAGTATTGTCTAGACAAATTGTGCTAAACTAAATTTCCAAATATGCATCAAAGTTTGAGAAAAAATCTAAAAGCTACATTGATATCTTGTAGAGGCTTGCAAATACAAATTCATCTGGGGATAAAGTGTTGTTTTCGTACCAAAAAATCATGATGAATTTGGTTGTTGATCGTGACATTGGTGCACAAGAAATATGCCATATGCTACAAAAGTTTCCCCTTGTCATCTCAAGTCAACATTTCTTGTCTTTGAACTTTAGCAGGAAGACGTTCCATCATTTGAAAATAGTTGAAAGTGATGACGAGCTTGCTAGTGGTTATATTCATTCCTACATGCAAAGATCAGTTGAAATGGAGACAATATCCCTTATTCATTTTGCACAACTTTATACATATCAGAAAAATCAGAAAGGTGCAACTTGGCATGCTTGGCCACAACCTGCTATAATCATTCTTTACCCACAATTCAAGACCATCCCACTAGAACAAAGTGATGCCTTAAAAAAAAAAAATTGGTCAAACTTGCTACTATACAAACCTTTTCGAAATGTTGAGGCTTACATAGGCCTTATGAGAGATGTATAACACAAAATTGGAGGCTATTTTATGTTGCTGGCTTTGATGCTTGGCATGCCAATAGACTTACTATCCCCCCTACTGATGTGGAGGGTAGTGATAGTGATATCGATATTGCACAGTCTCCAGCCCACGCAAATGAATATGAATGGGAGTTGCTCTCTTGACTTGGTGCCACAAACAATGTTTGTTTTGACCAGCTGCAACTCTTGGGTAGACGGGAGTTTGACCTACATCATAGGTGGGGCAACCACCATGTTCTAGAGAATCTTCATAGCATTGCTAAACAATTTTTTTCAACAAGTAAATTGCATATAGCTAAAGACACTCTTTGCTCGTTTGCAATGCCTACACTTTGCCATCAACTATCTCCTAGGAAAAAGCTTCCTTTGAATATCATTGAATAACAACATCTTGGCCTATCTTCATTGCCACTACTACATATGATCATTCAAGGAAATGCTAGCATAGGTAAATCATTCCTCATTGACAAGATATAGAGAGCACTAAATAAATTATTGAATAAGAAAATAAATCCTTTGCTTGCCTTGGTGCCGACGGGTGTTGGTACTTACAATATTCATGCCTCCACAGTGCATACTACTCTCTAGATACCAATAAGAGATATGAATCCATTGAAAGGACAACCATTGACCATATTTCAAGAGGAATTCAAACATATTAGGTACATCTTAATTGATGAAATGAGCTTCTTGGGTCCCAAGTTGTTGCTTAAAATAGATAGTTGGTCATGAAAAGCATTCCCTGGTAGACATATGCAGCCATTTGGTGGTGTCTCTATTATACTCGTGGGTGACTTGTAACAATTAGCCCCTATTATGGACAAGCCCATCTATGGTTCTTGGTCCATAGCGTTGGCACTTTGACACACTTTTAATATTGTTGTCACTCTTGGCACTATCTTTCGCTAACATGGGCAATCCGATTCACAACAACAATTTCGTATGCTCCTT
This sequence comes from Sequoia sempervirens, assembly GCA_007258455.2. Lineage (NCBI taxonomy): Eukaryota > Viridiplantae > Streptophyta > Pinopsida > Cupressales > Cupressaceae > Sequoia > Sequoia sempervirens. The sequence goes on from VDFB02105785.1 coordinate 369,848,710, forward strand.
ATGAGTATTAGAAATTTCCAGACATCCTTGTTTGATTGGAAAATTCTTATGAATTGAACAAAAGCCATGCTTATGTCTTGGAAAAACCAAGAGTTTGATGAGGCTATCCACTTGTTCCCAACAAATAGGTTGGTTTCTTCGCACAATAGGAAAATGCTACAATAGTTAAATGTGCCAATTACAATTAGTGTTGTTGAATGTACCCAACAAAAAACACTTGATTATGGTGATGATGAAAAGCTTCAAGTAGAGCTCTTGCTTGTAATTGGTCAACAAGTAATGTTGACAACAAATCTTTGGGTGGCAGCTACCCTGGTTAATGGATCGTTGGGTTTAGTGAAGGCTATTGTATATGCTAGGGGTGCTAAACCACCTCAACTGCCTAAATATGTTGTTGTCGACTTACAGAACTACATTGGCCTAGTATGGGATCAAGACAATCCAAGATTCATCCCAATTATCCCAATCACATGAGGCAGCCGGAGACAACTGCCATTGGCAATGGCCTGGGCAATAACAATCCATAAATCTCAAGGCTTAACACTAGAGAAAGCTACAATAGATATTGGAACTAAAGAAAGGAAAGGACTAACATTCACAACTCTCTCTCATGTTAAATCAATAGCAGGAATATGCATAGATCCACCTTTTTCTTATGAATTGTACTCTAGGCCACATTCCAACAAATACAATGGGCTTCAAATCAAAGAAGAGGATCACCTCCAACAATTGTCTACATTCCCATCATGATGAAATATTTTTGTTCTTGATGTTAACTATACCACTTCTCTTTTTCCTTTTCGTTTCAATGCTTTCACAATACCCTTGATTCCTACTATTCCTTTTTCCTTGTTCACTCCATAGTCTAGTTCTAATCACTTTTTCCACCATTCTAAAGGTTTTACTTCTATAGTCATTGCTAAGAGAAGTTGCTATTCAACTGTTGCCTCGTGTTTCCCCTTGCGCCCAACAACAAACATTGATTCATTCCTCTTCCCCACTTGCCTAGACTATTATCTATATTTAATTTTCCTCTCAATAGCTTCCTCCCTCTACTTTACCCAATAATGCCACTTCTAGAGCTATCACGTTTGAATCATTCCTTTCTAACAATTTCAGATTCTAACAAATTTAGATTGCAAACATTTCCAACTATTATTGAAGATCTTCACAATTCTTAATACCTTCATGCTCACAAGTTTTCCATGGTGTTTGAGTTGCAACTATATTCCATTTATATACAAGGTAAGGCTATATGTCATTCTTTCCATCTCTTCTTTTGCAACTACATCCAAAATTCATTTTCACAAATGCCACAATTTTATATATTTTTAAAAATAAATAACACTAATTTTAGCTGAATAAAATTGCTAGGTGCTAGAAGACAATTATATGCAATTGTCTACATATTGTCTCCTCCTCTTTGCAAAAGGTATGCCTGCATCTTGGTTATATGATCTATTCTATTGCACATACATTAGATATTATTTGTTACTAACTATACAACTATTTATATTTGTTCATTTATATATTGTCTACTAATGACACATGTTTTGTTGTACTAAACTTCAAAATTTCCTTATGTCTAACCATATTTCATTGAAAGCATTTTAGATTGCAAATGTGTGTACTGAAATATAGATGGACATGTCTGGTGTATAGATCGCCTAAATTTTAAATATATTTACAATTGCACATTTGCATGGTGTATGGACTTCACCTACATTCCATTTCTATATAATGCAAGCCTATATATCTTTTCTTGCATTTCTTATTTCACAACTCCATATCAATTTATTATTGAAAGCATTTTAGATTGCAAATGTGCATACTGAAATATAGATGCATATGTTTGGTGTACAAATCTCCTAAATGTTAAATAGCTTTATGATTGCGCATTTGCATGGTGTATGGCCTTCACCTACATTCCATTTTTATACAACGTAAGCCTATATATCTTTTCTTGCATTTCTTATTTCACAACTCCATGTCAATTTATTAAAAGTGTACATCATTGATTGCCACTCAACAAATTTTCTCAGGTGCCAAATCATTTCCTTCACCATTGATTAAAGTGGTGGACAATTAATATTTCTACTTGGGGGTTTGGTGAGAGCCCATGATGCTCGATGAAACAATGTGGTAGGTGCAAAGCAGGCCTCCTTGTTTGTCTCAATACTTCAATCCATTCCTTGCACAAGGTATGCCTAGATTTTATTTACTTACACTGTTCTACTATGTAGCTACATTGCATACTATTTTGTTATGAATTGTATGTCTTTATATTTTCTGATTGATTTATCGTCTACCAATGGTATGTGTTTAGTACACTAAACTTCACATTATGCTTTAATGTTTGCAAACATACTCAACCCAAACAATCCTCATTTGTGGACATTTCGACGCCTTTAGATGTTGTATTAAGTTAGCAGCAACCTAAACATTTCTTTCACCATTGATCCCAATGGTGGACAATTTATTTTCTTGTTCGGGGGTTTTGTGAGAGTGTGCAACACTCCATGAGCCAATATGGTAGGGTGGACATCAGTCCTTCTTTTCTTATGTTGACACTGCATTTTGTGACATGCACTAGGTATGCCTAAATTTTATTTACTTCATTCCTCCCATTACAAGTGCATAGCAAATTGTGTGTTATAAAATATAGAACTTTGATATCTCCTAGTTTACATATTGTCTATGAATTAGAGATGGACACTACACTAAAATTCACACTTTGTTACATTATTCTTCTAGAGCATACTCCATCCATAATGTGGATTTGAATGATTTTGTTTAAAGTCATCGGTGGCTGAAACATTGCTTCTACCATCAATCACAGTGGTGGACAATTTACTTTTCTACTCGGGGGTTTGGTGAGAGCGTGTGGCGCTCCATGACCCGATATGGTAGGGTGGAGATCAGACCTTGTTTTCTTGTCTTCCTACTGCAATCTGCCATGTGAACAAGTATGCTTAAATTTTACTTATTTCATCCTTTGCATTACACGTGTATTCCATATTTTGTACTATATATTATAGAACTCTTTAAATCTCCTGATTTATATATTATCTAGATCAAATACAAATGTTCACTATACTAAATTTCACATTTTTTTCTTATTTTTCCAAAGTAGACTCTAGCTATAATGGCAAATTTGATGAACTAATTACAAAATTAGTCACAATGGTCAAATAGACAAATAGATCCTAATATACTCTATGTTAATTGTAATAAGCAATATTCATTCCACCCTTGATTAGAGTGGTGGACAATGTATATTCTTGCTTGGGGCTTTGGTGAGAGTCCACGAGGCTCCTTGACCTAATATGGAAGGGTGGAAACTAGGGCTCATTTTGTTGTGTTTTATTTTATATATATTATGTACAAATCTCTATGTTTTTGGCATAATATTCAAACAAAATTCATATGTTTTGGGCTATGGTTGTGATAGAATAAAATAGTTAATGTTATACACTTTGTGTTAGATTCCATTGGGCATTGTTCATTATTGTTGTCTTGCTTAAGCTATATTGTTTCATTCTTGAGAAGGTGTTGTTGGAAAGGCTATATTGTGCCATTATCCCTCTCATGATCCATAGAAATTGTTGACATTATGTAGTTTTTGTCAATTGTTATTGTCTAGCTTGCGCTATATTCTCTCATTTTCGATACGCTCCTATTCAAGAGACTGCATTATTTCAATTTTCAATAGTGTGTTGTTGAGAAAAGATCAATAAGTTTATTGATTATTGTTCTCTATCTTAGGCTACATTGTTTTACTTTCGATAGGGTGTCCTTGAAGACACTATATTATTTTAATTTCTAATAGGGTGCTATTGTAAAACATAGATTCTTTCAATATTTGATAAGGTTATGTTTAGTAAAGAGTACATTTTTGTTGTTCAAACTGATAGAATATATTTATATATATGTCAAATTTATGTGGATTTCTCTCTGTGGCTTGCATTTAGTGGTTGTGTTGGCAATGAAATAAAATTGTTGACGTTATGTAGCTTTTTGTCGATTGTTATTGTCTAGCTTGCCCTATATTGTCTCATTTTTGATAAGGTTCTATTTAAAAGGCTATATTGTTTCAATTTTCGATAAGGTGTTGTTGATAGAAGACAATATTATTTGTTAAAAGAAATATTATTTAATTTATGGCTGTGTTATATGGCTATCATTCTACATTGGCTCTATGGCTACATACAAATCTACACCTAGGAAAATTTAATATTGTCTCATTTATGGCTTCTGTTTTGTGGAAATGGTTGCAATATATTAAAATAGTCTATGTTATTTTCCATAACACAATCTAATTGTTGTTTGTTAGCTTTGGCTATATTCCCTCATTTGTAATGGATAATAAAATAGTTAATATTATAGAATTATGCTTTGGTTGTTGTCAATAGATCACTATTGGGGAAAGTATTGGTGAATGTGCATGTTTCTAATTTTTAATTTTTTTACTTTTGCACGGTCATGTTTTATATTTATGACTAGCAAATCACTAGATATGCATCCGATGTAGACTGCAGTAAAATAGCTTGTCTTATACAATTTATGTTAATATATTGTTGCATCCTTGATTTGGTGCTCTATAATAGTCTACATTTTCCCATTTGTTAGTTAGTCTTTTACAATTTATCCTTCTCTTTGTAATGCATTCCTCATTTTCACTTTCTACCTTACGCTATGTTATTTCATGTCCAAATTGTTCATTGCATTCCCTATTGTGCAATGTTCTATACAATAAGTATGCACCACTATGTATCAATCATGTTTGTATCTACTACAATATACATACATATGTGCACATAGGTGAGACACATTGTCCACCACTACATACAATGTACCACTATGTCACTACCTTGTTTGCATCTGCTTCGAGATATACTAAAAACTGCCACCCTTGGTGTCTGTATGTCACTTGCCTTTCATGTTCATCTCCGTCTATCGGCTCATTGTTGTGTGTTACTACATGGAACTGTTAGTGATACATATTCACAAAAGAAAAGATGGGTGGTAAGAAGACACACCCGAAAAGTCTCATGGACCAATCCTAGAAAAGCAGAATCACTTGGGCCTAGCCCAAAAAACCATAAACATTACAAACATAAAAATAAAAAAGGCCATTAAATGACCAGATCAGTACCAGAAGAATTAGGAAGATCCCTGTCATCCATCTTCTTATCACCGTACAATATTTCAGTCATGAAATTCAATGAACGTAGATCTGAACTACAAATATTTCAGATTCTGAAACACCCAATATACATATGTTTATGGACAGTTTGTAGATGTTGGTCATTAAAGATAAAATAAAGATACATAAGCGTTACCCACGAAGAGAATTAGATTAAAAATCCAAACAATAAGCCAAATAAAAAATCCAGTTGGAATGGGCAGCTTGATAAACCAAATAAAAAAACTACTACTTGTCGAATTGACTTATTAATCCAAAAATATTACTCTCCATCCATCGTACATTCCTAGAAGTGGCAGGAATAAGCGTTACCAACGAGAAGATTTACATAACTCAGTCTTGTATAAATAGCCTCATGGACTGAGTCTTTTCGCATCCACAGAATACATTACATCTAGAGATTTGGAGTTGCAGAGACGATGGGAAAGGCAATAAATGTGCATGCGGTGCTTCTAGTGCTGTTAGTCATCTTCCTTTCCGGTACTATTCATTCTTCTTTCTGAAATTAAAAACAGTAAGCTTAGAAATAGAGTTAGATATCTGAACAAACATTACTGATTAGTGTATTTTGTAATGGATTACAAGTGGGCGATGCGTATAAGTGTGAGAGATTCAGCGGTCTTTATAAGGGTCCATGCTTCATTCCCATTGATTGCTTTCAGACCTGCGTAAACAGAGAAAATGCACTTGATGGAAATTGGCGTTGGACCTCAAGGGGACTGGCTTGTTAATGCACATTTTTCTGCAAATAATAATGAGAGTATTGGGGACCATTTCAAGACATACACTTATAAGGCTAATGCCATTTCAGGGGAATGTCATTTTAAATAAATAAATAAATAATGATACTATATAGAATACTTTAGTTTTGAGATAATATGAGACTCCTTGGATAGGAGAATGGCTGGTTTATTAAAATTGAGATTGATATATAATTACTAATGTGATTTTTATTTATTTCTGAGTTTCAGTTTTTTTAAGTTAAATATGATACACTGGTAAAATGGTAATTTATATTTTTTGAATATTTAAAGAATTTTATGATAAAAATGAGAAAAAAATTCATGTTTAGTGTTTTTTTGTATAGTTGGATGTAGATTATCTAAAAAACTATTACAGCATCATAATCCAAAATTTTATAGCAGAGGATATGATTGGATCATTCGAAATGTTTACGTGAGAATATCTCCACATTGCAAACAAAGCTAAGTAATTGCACCTTCTTTACCAATTTTGAAAAGTTTGTTTATGTAGTGTTAGTTTTGAGTAACTCATTTTTCTAGATTCTTATTTTTTTAATTTAAATAGACCTATATATTTATGTGATGAATGTTTTGTAATACCCTTATAGATAAGATGGCTAGCTTGTTTGATAAAGCACTTCTTAATTTTTTAGCATTTTGAAAAGTTAGTTTCTAATTTTATTTGTAGATCTACGTGTTATATGATTTTGTAATTTTGAAATTATATCTAGAACTTGTTTTATCATTATTGATTTAGCTACATAAATATTTTCTTTTAATCTTGCATCCTTAGATCCTTGTTACAATTAAATAATTAGATATTTCCCCACTTAGTCAAAGAAAGACTAATCTTAATAAATCATTCATAACAAAATTCACATTTCATCACTTTTTAAGCATAATGAACTTCTATGTATAGTTGTTGAGGACTTCAAATGATCTAAATGATCTTGGAAAAAATACATTCTTGTGTGTGCACACCAAAAAGTAGTGGATTTTGATTTTTAGTGAAATCATGACCTATAATAGGTGATAAACTCATCAAATGCCTCGATGAACCCATCAAGATATATGATGAACACTATTATACAATGATAATTACAAGAATTGCGATGAGCTGAAATTCTAATCACCATAATGAAAATGAAATTTTCCCATGAATCATAATAGTCCAAGGAAGTGTTGGTATTTCAAGGATTTTAACTATTTATTTCAACTAATAATAGTGGTTTTGAAACTAGATTCTAAGAACTAGTAACCTTGCTCTTGTTGTGCATCTTGAAATTTTGAATGTGGGTATCTTTAATTCTCATCCAATATCCTCTTTTGCTAATTCTAGGGAAAATATGGCTACTTCTAACTCTATTTTGGCCCCCATTCCCAAATTTTCCAAACATTTCAAAAGGTGGAACTAAGATACAAACATAGGATGAATAGCTTTGTATCCTAAGTAGAGGAAACCAAGAAATATGCTAAAAAATAAAGAACTCATCACCACAAGGAATGGACATAGTACTTTATTTAATAAAAACAAGTACAATCTTCCTCTACCTCTACTCTTGATACAAGGAAACCAAGCATAGAGGTGACAAAAGAAGAAAAGGGAAAGAAAGAACAATAAAATAACTCATTCAATAAATTTAGGAGGTAGAATTATTAATAGAATAATTGGAAATAGGGTCCACAATGATGCTATTCATGGAAGAGGTGGTCAAGAGGACACATGTCCTTGTATAGAGCATAAGAATGAAAAGGATAAAGGTATATAATAGGAAGAAGATGAAATTATTGTACTAAAGGGATCACTCCAATAGGTGAATAAGAAGATACTAAGCAATAGGAATAAGATGAAATAAAGAAAATAGCTCAAATGCCATTGCAAGATAGTGGGATTGATAATAGGGAAGAGAACAAGATCCAAATAAATAAATGAAAACGCATCATCAGATAAACAAATAGAGAATATACACCTATAAATTAGATAGAAATAATCCCACTATTATCTCAAGTATTTGACATAATAGATAAGATCAAAGAGTTAATTAATCAATAGGAGAAATCACAACTAGTGTTAAACTTGGCACCAATTTTCTTCACATCCACACTATTAGGGTTCTAGGTGGACTTATTATAAATCTCCCCAATTCAGTAATTCGATATGGTAGATATTCAACAAATAATTCAATGTAGTACCTATTAACAAAATATATAGCTAGCAATGAGACAATAAAATATAATTGCTTAAATTTAGACATGCAATTGCTACAAATCATTGCCAATAATTCTTTAACTCAAAAGAAACAATTGGTAATAGTAATCAATGAGATACTCACATATATGAAGAGACTTTTAATATACCCCTAACCAACTATTTTGTCATATATCAAATTTTGGCAAGGCAATATGTTACCAATGTATGATATACTTCATCACATGTTTGATCTTGGTCCTAAATTAGCAAATATTGAAAGAATGAATGATTACATTTATAAGTTTTTTTCATATTTATTTACCCATTTTCAATACTCTTCATTCTTCGAACAATCTAACTTCATGATAGTTTTCATTTTTTTCATAATAACAACATCCATATCCACCTTGACTTTATGAAGTGTTCCATAATTATTTGGAGATTTAATATCTTAACCAAAAAATGGATAAATAGTTCTTGATCCAATTTTTCTTTCTAGAATAGGGTGTCAACAAATGTGAAAACTAAAAAAAAAAATCCTTACAAACTTCTTATTTCCTTCTTTCTTTATTCAGATATTCCATTGCTAAAATACGTATAGCAATTAGGGTTGTGATTCCTCCCTCTTTATCTTTCAAGACCACGTTGATATTGGGCTATAAAAATAAATACATATAATAATTATGTTACCTCAAATGTTAATCAGATCTTGTTTGAGCTACTTAGTGCATATTTGAAGTTCATATAAATCATTTTCATAGGTATCACTCTAAGAATCCATTTTAGAAGCTCACATGTTTGATCCAAGGTCCTCTAGGTGTTGGTGTTACATTACCAAAGGTAATATTCCATATAAATAAGTTTTTTAACCCTCACTTTCAAAGTGTCCCTAACCAAATCATCAACATTGTTCTCTCTTTTATCACCAATATTTATGTATCCTTATTTATTTCTTCTAGTGGGTTTTTTAATTTATTCATCTCTTATTGTAAACTATTAATATTATGGTATGTGTAAGAGAAGAGAGTTAATCTTAAACTAAATCCTTTTAGTTTGCTTAAATATTCTTCTACACTTTTCCTTTTTTCACCTGGGTCCTTATCCAGTTTGATATTTGTCTACAAAAGTATATCATAATAATTTTATAAATCCTTGGTAGTTGTCGCACTAAAGTTTAGAATATTTGCAACTAAAGTTCCTCATTTCCAATCACCAGACCATCTTCACAATTAATTACCATCTTAATCTGTGTCAATCATCATACACTTTTGGATTGTCATGTTCAATGGAATTTACCCATAATGCTAGGGTTTATTGAGTCAGGTAGCATTATGATCTTGAGTAGAATAAATTTTTTTTGTTTATTAGTTTGGATGACCACCTACCTCACTACGTCATAATGTATCAAATACAACTCCAAATTCAAAATGTCATCATGGGACAAATAAGTAGTCACTTACTAATCTCTTGGCTTGCTCTTGAGTAATGTTATCATTTTTTACCCCAAATACTAATGCACATTTTATCATATCTAGATCATTTCCCACTAGTTTGTCATATTTTCTTCAAGTTGCAAGGTCTTTGTTGGCTCTCACATTCAATAGTTCTAATGAAACTATTATCAAACATGAAATTTTAGAAAATCCTTAGTTTTTGCATCATTAATAATAACATCACTATGAAATTATCCTAAAATTATTAATAGATCTTGGATGTATGACGTTAATCCTTCAATAATTCTCAAATCTTTCCACATCCTTAATGGGATCATTATATGGCATAAACTCATCATATCCTTGTGTTTCATTGTAACAAATATTTTTTTATGAGAGAATTAGTACTTGATTATGGTCTCTGACATGAGTGGCTACAATAGGTTTTGAATTTTAACCTATAGTATCTACAAAATGGAAAAATAATTATAATCACAATGATGAATCCTATGATACATTATGTATGACCATTTATCTAGATCTGCTCTTCCACCTTGAATCGACCGTAAAACCTAATGATCTATAGAAATTATAGAGAATACATTTGGAAAACAAGATGTAATGAGAGAGAATCAATTAGATAATGAATTAATAATTTTAAATCCATAAGAATTCAACACAATATAGGATTTATTTACCAAATTAAATATAATTAGGTTTCAACTCAAACAATGTGGAATTGAAAAGCAAGATGAAAATTGTGTCTTAAGTTTCTTATCCATGGTAGGTCATCACTATTGAGTGTTTATTTCTACTTTCCATGCAACAAAATTTCTCTTGGTGCTTGCTTCTCTATGCCTTCACTTGCAAAATTTGTTGTTTCTCTCACAACAGGACAAGAAAAAATAATTCAAATGGATACTTTGAAGTCTTAAAAACCACAAGTTCTGGTTGCAATAGAACAAAAGGCTCCAAAATATAATGCAAAGGAACAAAATGAGGATCATGGTAAAGACATAAAATTAGATACTCCATCTAATTCATCTCTCACTAAAAGAGAAAAAGTATAAAGGGATTCCTACATGAAGTTATTGAAATAAACATGGGCATGAAGAACACCAATAACATAAAAAGGAAATTGATGTGTTAAAAAATCTTATTCAACAATATAAAATTTAGTCTTGTACATAAAGGATAGTGTTTCTTCTTCTTCTCCATCCACATCATCCATAAATCCAAAAAATAGAAGAAATTTTTTATGAAACTTTCTATTAAAAACACCACTTCAAACTTGAGTGGCTTCTTGATTCTAGAGCATCACACGACATTGTTGCATTAGAGAATTATTTTCTATATTTGAGCCTTATTCATTTCCACAAATTTTGATAGAAAATAACATCTATATGTCAGCTTATGGAAAACGATATATTGATATTGGTGGAGGAACATTCATTGATGTACTTTATGTTCCTTTCTTATCCATAATCTTCTTTCTATTTATTAGATTGATCACATATAGCGACACAAGAAAAATAGTTGAGTGCATACCAAATATAGTGATCATAAAAGATTTAAAAATTAGAGACATCATTGCTATAATGTATATTGATCATGATTCTATATTATTTTCCTTTTCTTTCTTTGGTTTTACTAACTTTGATGATGGTTTCAGTATAGATAAAACTGATACCATCATCATACAAAATGAGATACTATTTGGTTATTTCAACCTTAGGGTTCTATCCAACTCATTAGTTTCTACACCTTATACTAATATCATTTCTCCTTCACGGGGTTTATGGTTTTGTCAAGCAGCGGTGTGTAGTGTGGTGGTGATTGGGGGTTTGGGGTTGAAGGCAGGGGTAGTGGGGGTCATGCTTGTGGTGTGTTTCGAGCCTTCTTTCGTAGGTGTGTGGGGGGGTGTGGTGTTGTTTCCTTGGGGGAGGTTTTTTTTGTTTTTGTGGTCTTTGAGGGCTTGCATGTCCTTGCATGTTTGTTTGGGGCATGTTCTTCATCAATGGCGTTTGGGGAATCATCTGCAGCTAGTCCCCAGTTGAATTTTCATTCCGCACTTGGCTCAAAACCATCACGGTAGGGTCCAAAGATTTTTTATAATAACCTATTTTCGATGGAACCAGAGAAGCTTGAGACGGGCTCACCAGGAGGGCTTCGGATTTTGAAGATTAATGGGTGCCTAGAAAGGTGTAGAGAGAGGCTGAATGTAGTCATTTCGATGGAGATGTTGGCAGAGGATATTGATTATTACTCAAGGCATTCTTTGAATTGCAAGTTCTTGGGATTGAAAATTTCGCTGCAATTTCTGGATGCCTAGGCACAAAGGACGTGGATGCCAGAGGGGGAGATGGAGATCCGACTCTTGGCGAATAATTATTTCATGGTTACTTTTGATTGCATGGCTGATCAGAATAGGGTTTTCGAGGGGGGGCCATAATTTTACAACCAAGTGGGTTTGTTCATTAAGCCATGGCATGCAGGCTTCAACCTAGCGGAGGAGCTTCCGAGTCGGGTTCCTATTTGGGTTCATCTTTCGAGGCTCCCAGTTGAATGCTAGCGTGAGGATGTTTTGTTCTTACTGGCCTCGAGGTTGGGGAAACCCGTTGGTTTGTCACAATAGACGCAATTCAAGAAGGTAATGACTTATTCCCATTTTTGTGTGGAAATTGATTTAAATAAACCATTGCCAGATTCTCTAGAGGTGTGTGCTGGAGAGTACTCATGGGTGCAACAACTCTACTATGAAACTTTACCTTTTCGTTGTCATCTTTACCATGAGTATGGCCATCTCCAACACAGATGTCCAAAGACCAAGCCTCTGGAGGCTCAGTCAACTCAACCTCCTCGTCAACCACCCAGGGGGAATAAGGGCAAGGACCCTATTCTAGGTGGTGGGGCTGGGGATGATGGTTTCATTCCTGTCAGAGCTCTGAATAGAAATAAGGGACAAAAAATGACTCCAAGGGAAAGGAAAGTTGATGATTCTTTTAACAAGTTTGAGATATTGGATGAACTTACCCAGCAAGAAGTGAATCTAGGAATACTAGATTTGGGTCAAGGGACTATGGATATTGAATAGCATGGGCCACCTATGGAGGCAATACAAATTGTCCACCAGGAGTTGAGTATGGGTGTGTTGGGATCAGAGTAGGAAGGGCAAGGTCTGGGGCAGGTCGGGTTCAATTCAAAGGTGGCTATTGTTTCACAGTCTGATGGGGTGAGGAACTTGGATTCAGACCAACAGAAGGTGACTCAAGAAGAGTCGAATTGTATTGTTGAATCTGTGAAGGGAAGTGAGGCTCAGGCTCAACCCTTACGGAAAGCGAGCATGGAGGTGAGTAAGATCAATAAGTTGTCTCCTCATTTGGGTATTTTACAAAAGGATCTAAAGAAAGGGGGGGCGGAAAAAGGTTCTAAGTTGGGGAGGAAGAAAGATGTGGAAAAGATTAAATTGATTGGGGAGACTTTGGTGGAGTCGGGGTCAGTTAAGACTTTGGATTCACATTTCTCATGTCCTTTGAAATGATAGTCCTTTCATGGAATGTAAGGGGCTTGAATAGTGGCCCTAGACAAAAAGTTGTTTGGGAGTTGGTTAGATGTCACTCTCCTTATGTCCTTTTCTTCTAGGAGACTAAAATTTCTGTTGAGTATATGATGGATTTAGCACCCAAACTTTGGAGGAATGGGGAGTGCCAGTGCATTAGAGCTCTGGGGTCTTCTAGGGGGTGGCTTACTTTTGGAACCCATGAAAGATCTGCCCCCAATGGTGGGTGTCCTCTAGGTCCTCCCTCTCCATGATGGTTTCTTGTTTTATGTCAGGAGAAAGTGTCCTCTTATCCAATGTGTATGCGCCTGTGGATTTGCAGGGCAAGCAAATCCTATGGTCTTTCATTCGATCTATCCGTAGAATGGTTCCTTACCACCCTTGGATTATAGGGGATGATTTTAATGCTATCACAGAGCTGGCGGAGAAGAGGGGTGGTATTGCTAGGTTGGAGGCTTCCGCGCTACTATTCTAGGACAACATTTCTGCTCTGAACCTAGTTGATGTTAAGCCGAGCAATGGAGTTTTTACTTGGAATAATAGGAGGGTGGGTGATAATTGCATTGTTGAACGCCTAGATTGGTTCATGGTCTCTTGCTTTTGGGTTGGTGAGTTGTGGTCTTCTAGCTCTAAGATATTGGATTGGAGGGGTTCAGACCATTGGCCTATTAAGATTTCTATTCTTTCTACTCTCTTACCCAATACTTCATCCTTCAAATTCCAGTTGATGTGGCTGTAGGATCATGACCTTCATGGCTATGTGGCTCAATGATGGCAAGATGGTAGACCCGACTTTGGTATGGCTATGTATGTTTTTGCTAAGCTTCTTCAGTTTGATAAGTATCAGCTTAAACGTTGGAACCATCAATGCTTTGGTAATATTTTCAGTGCTAAGTCAGTAGATCAGGTAGATTTGGATGGTATCACCAGGTTGATTAGGGAAAATGGGGCTACAGAGAATCTGATGAAGGAGGAATCAAGGGCCTTGAATGCTTTGGAAGAGTGGGAGGTGCAAGAGGAGATATTTTGGAAGAAGAAGGCTCGTGTTGATTGGCTCTAGGAGGGAGATAGAAATTCTACTTTCTTCTTCAATTCTGTTAAGGCTAGGCATCATGGTAACTCTATTCCTATCTTAGTCAATGATAGAGGGGTGACTCTTTCCTCATTCTGAGATATCTCGAGGGAAGCGGTCCAGTATTTTACTTCTTTATTTAGTGAGGATGTGCAGGTTAGCTTAATGGAGGAAGCTCAGGTCCTCTCTTGTATTCCTTCCTTGGTGTCTCAGGACATGAAGGATCAACTCATGGGAGAAATCACCCTTGAGGAGCTGGAAGAGATAGTGTTTCAGATAAAGAAGGGGAAGGCCCCAGGCCCGGATGGTTTCCCGATTGAATTCTTTCAAGAATTCTGGGAGATTATCAAGATGGAGTTGTTGGCAATTGTCCAAGAATCTTAAAGGAACAAGCAGATGTTAAAGGCGTTGAACTCCACTTTTCTTGCTCTTATTCCCAAGGAAGAGGGGGCAGATATATTAAGTTAGTTTCATCCTATTTCGTTGTGCAATGTGGTATATAAGATTATTTCCAACCTAATTGCTAATAGGCTAAGAAAGTGGCTGCTAATGCTCATTTCTAAGGAGTAGAGTGGTTTTGTGGAGGGCAGGAAGATTCTGGATGGTATTGTCATTGTTGCTGAGTCCATTCATTCTATGGATAATTCAAGAGATAAGGCGATGTTTATCAAGCTTGATATAGCCAAGGCATATGATAGGGTCTGATGGGCTTTCCTTCAGAAGGTTTTGGGTACTCTTGGCTTCAGTGAGGACTGGATTCAATGGGTCATGAGTTGTATCAAGTCAGTTTCATTCTCCGTCTTAATTAATGGGGAGCACACTGAGCTTTTCGGTGCCTCCTGTGGGTTGCAGCAGGGTTACCCTCTCTCTCCTTACCTGTTCCTCCTATTGGTTGAAGGTTTAGGGCACCTCTTGCAGAGACATGTGGAGTTGGGCCTGATCCAGGGGTGGTGTTGGGGGGGTGATTTACCCCCGGAATCCCATTTGCAGTTTGTTGATGATACAACCTTGATGGGGATGGCTACTATTCAGGAAGCCATGGGTTTCCATAAGGTTCTGGATATCTATCTTGGAGCTTCAGGTCAGAAAATTAATGAGGACAAGTCTTCCATCTTCTTCTTCAACACGCCAAATTCTATTTAGAGGAGAATTGCTCAGATTCTTCGGTTTCAAATTGGGACCCTCCCATTGACTTATCTTGGTATTCCTATTGATGTGGGCAGGTTATCTGGGGATTCATGGGTGCCTATATTGGATTAATTTCAGGCTAAAGTGACCCACTGGACCACTCATTGGCTTTCCTTCACGGGTAGGGTTTGGCTTCTTAAGTCGATTGTTCAAGCTCTCCCCATTTACCGATGTATGCTTCAGATGGCTCCTTTGGGCTTTGTTAAGGAAATGAACTCATTAGCAAGACAATTCTTATTGTCTGGCAGTTTGTCCTTTTCAAAATGGAGCCTTGTTAAATGGGACATTATGTGTTGGCTGAAGCAGTATGGGGGTTTGGGGCTAAGGTATTCCTCACTGGCACGTACTGCTCTAGCTGCTAAACTTTATTGGCGATGGTGTATGGAGCAGGATAGGATATGGGCCAAGATCCTTTCATTTAAGTATTTCAAGGAGATGCCTCAAGAAGATATCCCTTGGTACCCTTTGGTGGGGAAGGGGTCAGTCATTTGGGCTACTCTCAAGAAAAGAGTGGCGCTTGTCAATGAAGGCTTATTTTGGATTTGTAAGCGTGGGACGGAGGTTCACTTTTGGGCAAACTCGTGGGATGGTTACCCCCCCATTATCTCTTAGTTCCCTAACTTGGCAAACCTAAGTCAGAGATTTTTTGAGGTGGGTTGGTCAAGGGTGTGTGACTTTAAGGTGTTTGATTGTCATGGGCAGCATGTGAGATCCAGATGGAAGAAGCTTGATGAATGGCCATTGGTGGGAATGGAGGAGGAGTGTATGATGCTTCATAATATCCTCTCTGGTAGATAGTGTAGTTCCCTTCGAGAGAAGGATGTTCTTGCTTGGTCTCCCAATAAGAAGGGTCAATATACTGTTGCTTCTAGTTACCAGAGGTTGCTGGCTCAAAAGGTGGAAGGAATTGAAGTGCCTTGGTGGAAGAGGGCCTGGCATAAGTTATCTTGGCCCAAGTGTAACTGTTTTGTTTGGAATTTGGCTTGGAACAGGTGTCTCACATGGGATAATATTCAAAAGTGTGGCTTCCAAGGACCCTCTAGGTGTGTTCTTTGTGGAAATGATGAGGAGAATGCTTCTCACTTATTTTCAGGTGTCCTTTTTCTGTGCAGCTCTGGCATTGTTGGTGGGGAGTTTGGAATAGCCCCTGTGTTCACACCTCTTCCTTGGTGGAATTTTGGACAAGTTTGGGGAGACCACCCTTGTTGGCACCATTCTTATAGGATGCGTGGCATGTTGGGCCTATCTTCCTATTGTGGCAAGTGTGGTTGGAACAAAATAGGAGGATTTTTAGAGGAGAGCACTTGTAAATACAATAGGTTTGGTTTAGAATCCTTGGGATGATTCAGGAGATGTTGGAAGCAATGGGCGAGGTGGTGTTGCCACTTGAAAAAAGGGATGCGGAGATGGTGGATAGGCTAGGATTCAAAAAGTTATCCCTAGTGGCTGCTTGTTGTAAGTGAGGTAGGCAGGTGTGGGAGCATGTTCAAAGGGAGGGGAATTGGAAACCCCCTCCTGTGGACACTTTGAAGATTAATATTGATGGATCTTCCAAAGGAAACCTAGGCCCTACCGGAGTTGGTGGGATTGATATAGACTCTTTCGGCTTGGTGGTTTTTCTCTTTTCTATTCATAAGGGTTTGCAGACTATTAACCTTATGGAAGGGTTGGTGATTCTTTATGCTTTGGAATGAGCCTATGATATGGGTTGGCGTAGGGTTATTTGCGAAGCGGATTCTCAGGTTCTTGTTAACTTGCTCAATCATAAGAAAATGTCTGATGTTAGCTGGCAGCTAGCGGTGGTGGTGCAGTAGATTTGGCAAGTGGGGATTTTGATGGAAATGGTGTCTTTTGTCCATATTCCAAGGGAATGGAATAGGACTACGGATTGTTTGGCCAAATGGGCTTCTGTGCATGGGGAAGGATGGCAGATTGAGGATTGGGCTTAGATCCCCCAAGAGATAAATTTGGACTTGGAGAGAGTTCTTGCTGAAGACATGGTGGGTGCGGGTTGATTTTTTCTCTTGCTTTGCTGGTTCTTTTCGGGCTTTGTCCCTGTATGTGTTGTAATGTTTGTTTCTGATATTCAATAAAGTTTTTACCCTTTTTATTAAAAAAAATATATATCATTTCTCCTTCACATCATACTCATTTATGATTGAGTGTTACTATATCTTTGAAATAGAAATGAAAACTGATAATACATCATATCAATGAGCAAGATGAATTATAGATCATAATTGAATGTTTAGCAAACTAACTATCACTCTAAGGGATCAAACTCATGGATGGCCATGATAATTACCATAAATTTAAGCCACTATAATATAAAGGAACTAGAGAATATGATGGAAAAATATTATAAATATAATGGTTGTTAATTATATATGAACCATCAACTTATAGCTCAAAAGTCTTAGACAAAGATATGAGAGCATGTAGGATTGCTTCCAACTTTGGTGCCAACTAACACTATGGAACATGCAGATTAGAATGATGGAAAATAATCTATTATAGAATAAAAAAAATATTGATTTGATCTTTGGTCTTCTAATTAGTGTGACTCTTGGTGTGATTACCAAATATAACTTCATTCCCACAAAATCAAAGTACTTGATATTATCCAAATATTGGGAAATCTAGTATACCATGAAGCTTAAAGAATGCTTGAGTTAATTTCATGGTTGTTGGTGTGGGAAAAAAAGAGGATTACGAGATGATGCCACCTGTTATAGGAGAGAGGATCCCTAAGGAATTGGACTAGACAAGTATCCTTCAACTACATGAAAGGTTAATTTCCTCTGTTCTACTTAGTAATAGTGATCTCCTTAGCCTAGATCATTTTATAGTAGGGGATTGATGATCAGTGAGAATAAATGTCTTTCTATTAAGTGATGTTCTCAAGAAAAATATCCTAAGGACTTAGAAAAAAAGAAATTTAATTTGATAGATACTATTGAAATATACAAATTGGAACCATTTCCTTCTATATTACTCAGCGTATGTGTGTAGTCGTTGGAGAGAGATAGGAGTAAAAAAAACCTCACAATGATGGAATAAATTTTAATTATATATACAATGATATGGAAAAAAAAGGTAAAAGTGTATAATTATGTACAAGGTATAATCAAATGTTCATACATCAAAGGGTATAGGGGTAAAAAAATGTAAAAAAATAGTGTTACCATTTTTCAATATGAAAGATCATTCTTTATTTATCATGTCTTCCAAATAATGGTGATGTATGTTTGACTCCATGATGCTCCATTAATAGGTTTAAGTGATGGATTTACCTAACTTTGGGAAGGAACTTGCAGTTTGTGGCCATGATACCATGTTAGAGCAACCAAGATTTTAAAATAAAATTTAATGATATCTTCAACAACTAAATGATAAGCAAAAAGCATGTATATCATGAGAGTTTATAAATTTTACAATGATTTCCTTGCATATAAAAGATAGATAGAGGAGGTAGGAAGGTAGGAATAAACATATTACTACCCATCCATATGTGTAGCACATGTAATATGACAAGTTTGAGAGAATGTGTAACTGTGCATAAGATAAGTTTTTAAAATGCGAATACATGCTTCTCAACCATATGAAGTAAGATGAAAAATAAATTTTTTTCCTAAGTAGATAGTTAATGAGTGTGAATGGGTTAACCTAGAAATAAATATATGCTAACTAGTTTTATTATAACCCTATTTACGTTAACAATCTCTTTATATGTTGTAGATTTTTTATGCATCTAGTTTTTAGCCTTTCTTTTAATATATTATGTTATATAAATAATCCATTTTTTTCATTTCATATATGGGTTTACCTTATGAAACTTGGATAAGGTAATAGACTATATTTTATTTGAGTCATTAAACACTAGGTGAATGCATATTTCTTATGTTATATAATGTTTGGTATTCAAAATCCTAGTTATATTTAATTTCCTTCAATTATCTTTCTTGATGAATCAACCTATGTCTTTGTCCCTCTCTTTTTCTAAATTCATTTAATTATTTTTGGAAAATAGAAAAGGTTTGGCCTTGTATAAGACAACCTAGGGTTTTCTCTCTTTTTTATTTTTAGTTTATTTTTCGTTTTATTCTTTTTGGTTAAATAATTGTTGCAAATATGTTGTCAGTGTGTTGTCATTGATGTCAACTCATGTTGTTGTTGCAAATGAAATAGTATTTAATGAAGAATTATGATGATGTTGATTAGTATCATATATACATAGTTGTACCCTATCTTCTAAATTCAATGCACCCTATCTTTTGAAGTTCACAGATTGATGATTAATGTATTACTACATATGTTTTCTATTGAAATATTTTACATGGGGTATGAGGAAAATTGAATGAGTCCTCAAACTATGAAAGGAACAAATAATTACATCTCAGAAGATCACCTAAATGGTTCACATTTCTTCACAGATGAACTAGTGACCCTTCGATTTGGATGATAGCTCAACATAGCTATGAGGTATGCATGATCCAAGTTTCAATACATAAGTGTTACCACAATCTTTTTCTAGTGTTTGTAGAATAAGAACAAGTCAATTCTAGTGATTTTTTTCCTGAGGTAGAACATATTGTCTTTGTACTCCACTGTGTTATCTTGTTTGACTTTGTATTTTTTTATTTATATTCATATAAGTATTGTCCCTATTCAGTTCAAGTTTTATGTGACTTGGTTCACCATTGATGATTATGCATGTCATAGTATGTTGTCTATGATCAAACAAACTAGAAGGTCGATCAATTGGTGATCTAATGACTTGTATCAACAATTAATTTCCTAAAATTGAGTAAATAGGTTATGATATGTATGGTTGGGTCTTATTGTGTTCTCTAAAAGATCAAAAAGTTGATATTTGATCTTCTCATATACTGTAGTCCATCTGAAGTTGATACTTAGGGAATATAAGTGTTTGTGCCAACATGAAATGATCTGAATTGACAAAAAGGGTGTACATGAATGTTTGGCATCGCATATATAGTGTTCATGACATGGTTTGCATGATTTTTTTCCTCTCCAATACTGTTTTTGGTCTAAATTCAATATGAAGAAGGATAAGTGTCTTTTGAGCTGACTTAGCATGTTGAGATGGTTGTTCCAGCTATTTGGAAGTGTGAGGTAGTAAATAGGTGTATGATAAGTTAAAATAGGTCAGGGTATGTATAGGATCATGATGGGCCAAAAAGTGGTGATATGATGGGTATGTGTAGGGTATGTGGCTGACAACTTTTTTTTTACCCAAAATTGATGAAACAAAAAAGGTTTTTAAAGGAGATTCTCAGATTTCCACCAATATAAATTATGCTTTACTTTGAATTTAATAAATAATCATTATTCATTTTCTATTTGAATTACGACTAAAGTCTGATTGATAGGTTGATTGAAAAACATCTATAGCATTCAAATGGTATCACATTTTTGAATCAAAACATGTGTCACATTCTATTCTTCACATACTATAGGATTAAAAGAAGAGATTGAATTTCATGAAGTTTTGACCAAGTTAAGGTGGTCGGACATACAATTTTTTATATTTTTTAAAATTTGTAATAAAAATTCATAATTAATTATTTACTTGGAAAAAAATTACAAAAAAATGCATCACATCGGGACATGAGTCCTCTAAATATATATCTAAAATATTATAAAAAAATATTATCATTTTAATATGGTTAGGGTGGTTAGGTAGACACCTACTTCTTATTTTTTCCTTGAAATTTAAGTACTACTACATTTAAATTTCAAATTTTTGCCAAATATATTTTTTGTTTTTTTAAATAAACCTAGTAGTTTAGAAACTACATTCAATTTACTACAAATTCTATTCTTACATATTTTTGAAATAATATAGATAACTTATTCAAATTTTTACATCAAGTTGTCTAACTCTGATTTTTCTGAATTTTTTGCCACTTAAGGGCCTATTTTTTCCATGATGATCTTGCACATAACCATCATGTATATCTCTTGGAATGTTCCACATTTAATCTCTACCTACCAAAGAGGTCTTAAGGGGCTGAAATACATGGCTATTGCATGTCTCATGCTATATGTTTTATATTGGCTAACAAAGGAGAAATTTTTTGAAGCTTACAAAGGATATAAATAGAAGATTGAGGTTATTGAAAGTGTGTGCAAGTGTAATGACCTGAATATTTGAAATTTAGATAATGTATGAATAAGAAACCAGTAGAAGCATTTTTGGATAATAAAATGTGGATAAGATCAATTTAGGAATGGTAGCTCAATTGTAAGAATATGTGAAAGTGTGAAGATGCATGTGTGAGTATAAATATTATAAAATGTGCTAAAGTAGTGAGCCAAAAGTAGCAGATTGTTATGAAAAAATATTGAAGCGAGAAAAGTGTTGCGGTGGTAATTGATTAATAATTTTTGTCAAATGTTTTGTACAGAGGCTATAGAATCATTTTGGTAGTAAGTGTGTAATACTTGAAGGAGTTGTAGCTTCCTTTGGGGCGTATCCCATAAACCTTGCTGTAATTTTTGTTTTCATTTGTGAGGCTAGGTTTGGATAGTAGATTCAAGTAGCTTGCTCACCATGGTTTTTCCCTTGTAGGATTTTCATCTTAGATCTAGTGTTATGGTTATGTGTTTGTGTGTTCTCTTGCATACCATGTTTTAAATGCTTTTATTTGATTAATTTATGTTGGGAGTGGTGAATTTGATTAAATATTGATTCACCCCCTCTAAGTACTTCTTTGTGTTTAATAATTGGTATCAAAGCCAAGTTCCTTGATACGACTGAACAATTGGGGTAGATATTGGAGTGGGACACATGGGAATTGAAGCATTGAATAATGATAATAATCCTAGAGAAGATGATAAAAATAAAGAAATGACAATCTTTAATGAGGAAGATTGTGAGGTAGATTTTGAAGGAGATCTTATTTCTACGCTAGAGGATTTGAATACAACAAGGAAAGAAAATGTATATTTCAAGATGAAACTCAAAGAATCAAAAGAAACAATCATCACTTTGAATGATCAAGTTGAAGAAGGAAAGAGGGTTGCATATTTTCTAAATTCTAAGCTTAATAATAAATCAATTCAATGTTCCAAGATTGAAGAAGAAATTTTCTCTGTATGAAAACAATTGGAGTAAGCTAAGGACCAGATAGACAAAAGCTTGAAGCTCAAGAATAGAACCAACATCCTTGATGAAATAATTAGTAGTTAGAGACCTATATAAAAGGATAAGGGTGGTCTTGCGTATGAGAAAGGTCAGAACTAAAAGACAGATATCCTCGGAGGCTTACTTGAAATGAAAAAGGAAAATACCTATGCTAAAGACTCTAAGAAGGATAAAGATGAGAAGCAAGAATTGGTAAATATTTCATAAAGGTTGGCAATTGGAGTAAGAGCTTCAAAATATCTCCTCCTAGTCATGCTACTACTCCCAGGTTCTCTCAATCCTTCATGGTTATTGTTACTCTTGCAACAAATTTGGTCATAAGGCTAAATTATAGATCTAAGGAAAGAAGAAAAAAGTACATGATTACAAACTCATTTGTTCCTCCAATACATAATGCTATGATCACTTATTCCTTTTATGACATTACTTCTATGCATGCAATAAGTTTGGTCACAAGGCTGTTGATTGTGGAAGTAAAGAAAGGAGAAATAGTTTGGCTTAGGAATATAGTGTTGTCTACTACAAAAGTAATAACTTTGAGTACAAAGAAAGATTCTAAAAAGTGGTTCTATGAAACCGTATATTAAACACACTTGAAGATTGAAGAAAATAAGGAATCTGCAAAAGTTTGGAGAAAGAAACAAGGGAAAGATGATGAGATGAAGGATGACACTATTCTTGTGCATTGTACACAAGATCTCATGATTGATTGAGATAGATCATTGGATCAGAGGGAAATACCATCTATAAATATTTCAACCCCCTAGAAAGTGTTAAATGTTGAGTATCACATCATGCAAGTTGATTTGTAATAATTTTTTTGAAGCACATGATTGTTGAGTAACTTAGAACCTTTAGCTCAAATTTCCAAAGTAAACACATGATATGCAAAGGATTATGGAATGAATTTGGATCTTTGTGAAGACATCAAGCACTCCAACAATTTTTTACCTAACAAGGAAAAGGTGCATTAATTATGAAATGCTAGGGAAAATGAAAGTTAGGTATGCTTTATTTGAACTAACTAAGCTCATTCTGAATCAAATAAGTTACATATAGAGCTAAGAAGAGATGAAGATATTCAATATATATTGAAAATTTGAGAAGAATCATGCTAAAGGTGAAACCCTAGCGATGGAACACAAAGGTATTCTTCAAAGTTTCTCATAAAACCTTGGTTTTTGAAGTTTAAAGGAAACTGTAATGGTGATAGACAAGGACATTGCTTTCTCAAGTGTACTTGTAGATGTGGTATACATAGAAGATGTGAGAATATATATTCATGCCACCATAAATGGAATTGATCATATGAAGTTTGAAAAGTTGCAAAAAACCCTATTGGATGATACGAGATATAAAACATATTTTGAAAATATGGTGGAAAATAGATTAGATGTATGGAAGGATTTCCTATAACTGTGCAATAATATTAAATGGGTAAGAATCATTCTAAGCTAGATCCATGATGAATTAATTTACTTGGACAAACCTTATAAGATCACTAAGGAAGCAATTAGGGCTATTATCAGTTTATGTTAGATACTGGACCAGTTCCAATGATGGAAGAAATAAAAAATGAGAGGGTTACATAATTAATTGGGGTAAAGTTTGATAAAAGGACCTTAAGTGTAAATTACCTAATTGATATAGGGGTCTCGTATGCTTCTATTTGAAGTGCATATAAAGTGTATTACACAAATAAAGAGGGGTCTTCCATTGGTATTGCATTTCACACTACTTACTAGATGGTAAAGGAGGGAAAATATTTTGATCTCTATGAGGTCATGAGAAAAAAACTAATGGAAAAATTGAAGAAAACCAAGGAAAATGGATATAATTTTTAGGTATGGGTCTCTAATCATTTGTCTTGGATTTCATTTCTTGAATGAATTACTTGGTTTTAAGGTTAAGGTCTAGAATAAAATATTCTTGTTGCCACAAAAATTAGAACCACATGAGAGGATTTAATAATAGATAATATTGTAACATAATATATTGGGGATTCTATAAGAATCTGTAGGTAGAAATGAAATATAGGGAGAGAATTGCTTTTGACGTGGTAAGGAAGTGTAAGGATGAAATCTCTTTTCTTGTTCAGTATAGACTATTTCTATATAGAAGGTGTGGAGCCAAGGACTTTTTGAATTCCAAAGTTACCATATGAGGTCTGACCAGTAGAAATCAAGGATTGTGCTAAAATTTTGTTGAAAAATCCAAAAGATCCATCTACAAAGAGATTTGGCACCTATAGGGAGATCATGGACAAAATAATCCATAAAAAGGTAGATAAATCTCATTAAAAGAGGATAGAAAATATGTTTTAGAAATTGGAAATTTTTTAGTTAACCAAGAAGGCACCTCAAATCTCTCCCAAGACTCTGTGAAAAATTCCCTCAAACCTCGAAGAATCTATTTTGGTGAAATTTCCAAGAAGGTCTTGTAGATCATCTTCTATAGCTACAACTACTCTACATCCCTTTAGATACACACAAACTACTTCTACTAGGAGAAGAACTGCATCTAAAACACTAGCAGCATAGATCAAAACTATAGAGAAAAAACATGCAAGGCCTTAATAGCTTGCTAAAAGGAAGAAGATTAAAATTGAAGAAATTGAAGAGGAAGGAGAAGGAGAGGAAGGTACATCTAAGATGAAGAGGAAAGATGAGACTAAACATACTTCTCTAATGGAACCTCTGCGTGATTCTCTCTAATTAGAGGCAATCTTCAATGGAATTTTATGTTATGGCATGTTAGAGGGAAAAAAGAACTACATGTAGATGTATCTCCTATCTAGATTAAAAGATTATTGTGAAGGAAATGGTAATGTATATGGTCAAATATAAGGTTTCGTTTAGTGACATCATTGAAAAGGTTCCTAAGAGTCTTGCTTAGGCTCTGAGACAAAAAAGAGAAAATGCCATATAAATGGATAAAGATCTAAGGCAACAAGCTCTTGACAAGGCTGAATCCTCTATCTCTCAAGAATAGAAAGAAACATATCTCAAAAGAAAGCTCAAAGTTAAGGAAAAATCATATAGTAGATACTCTCATGAGCATGGAAAAGAAGGATAGAGATAATATTGAAAAGGAGATTGAAGAAGTATCTAATAAAATCCTTGAGGAAGTAAAAGAATATGAGGACATGTGGAGCAACCACTTATGTCTTCTCCCCACTCTGCAACATCTCCTCCACACAACATTGATCAATAGATCTAATAGGAGGAGGTAGAAGAGAAATTTGTACAAGATAAAGAAAATGCTTCTCCTAATCATGATGGTGCACAAAATAGTCATCCTCCAGATAACACTGATTAGCAATATCAACATATGGAGCAAGATACATTAGTTTTTGGAGAAAGTGCACATGACTATCCAAGTTCCTCTTCATCTACCTCACCTATTGACTCAATCAAGGATTTTCTAGCACAACAAAAATGGATTCATCCTATCATTGCTCCATAGCTACCACAAGTACCAGTTTTGATGGACAAGTTACCTTGTTTGGTATCCCACCTCTACAGAAGAAATAAATTGATAATATTTTCCACCCCTCCACAAGGGAAGTGATAT
Organism: Sequoia sempervirens; assembly: GCA_007258455.2. Taxonomy (NCBI): domain Eukaryota; kingdom Viridiplantae; phylum Streptophyta; class Pinopsida; order Cupressales; family Cupressaceae; genus Sequoia; species Sequoia sempervirens. Next base: position 369,874,846 of record VDFB02105785.1, read on the forward strand.
TATACTAGCAGGTAGAAGGTACAAAAAGGTTTCTAGAGGAAATTAAAACCTTAGGGAAAAAATGACAAAATTCAAGGAAGTATTCCTCCTTTCCACTCCCTCAAAAATGAAAATAATTAATGGATTTATTCAAAGAACATACTTCATATTTAGAGAATCAAGATGAGATAGAAAAATAAATAATAAATTATCTAGATCCTTTGAAAAATGTGTCAAGGAACATGACAATATAAGAGCAAGCATAAAAGATATTCAAAAATGTATGGAAGAAGCAAAGGTACTATACCTTTTCTACTTACAATGGCCTACAACCATAAAGAATATTAAGGATTGTTGGTTAATAGATTTATCACCTAACTCTATATTCTTAAGCCCACAAAAGGTGATAAATGTAGCCATAGTTGAATCGGTAACATTACAACATTACAAACTACAAACCGATTCTCCACTTATTTTAAAAGGTGGAAGCTACCTTTATCTGATATTCAATGAATAATTTTTAAACTAGTGATGCTTTTAACCAGAAAGCAAATAAAGGAAGGGACTTTTAACCAAAAAGCTTCAAAGGTATTTATCAACTTCATGCAATAAGAAATCAAACTCCTTAAGAAAAGATAATGAATTAAACAATAGCATCATAGAATTTTTATTCACAGATAATAACACCACATCAATACAACAAGATATCTCATCCATCATCCCAATAATAGATAACACACTAGCAAATATTTAGTATAAAAAAAATGAATTCATACACCATAATTCAAAGATTAAGCATGCATAAACTTCACCAATGCCTTCTACATCAAAATAACAAATAATAGCCAAAATATCAAAGTTTTCTCTAATGAGTAAATCAAATTATTCCCAAAAGATCCAAATCACATCAATCAAATCCATATTTAAACATAGAAAATGTCTTTGGTAACATTTTCTTGAAAGTAACCGTACCAAAAATTAAAAAGAAGTTTTAACTTAAAAGAGCCAATTTTAAAGAAAGTATTTGAAATACTAAAAATAAACTATGCATTGGTCCCACCCACTTCAACTTCATCAGCTTTTGGTTCCTCAACTCCTTGTCACAACAACCTTTCCTTCACCTTCATTCTAGCCTTGTACTCCCTGTACTTGGTAATGATTACAAAAATCTCCATGCTACCCAGTGTTAGTGTGATCTGAAGTCCTGTTCTCCATTTTTTGAGGGAAACCTCAAACTCATTTAGAGTGTTAGACCTCCTTACTACTTTAGTTTTAAAATTTTTAAGATAGAGCTCCAGCCTCCCAACCTTTGAGAAAGATTCTTTAGTCATTGTAGCAGGATCTGCTACTTCCCTGTTGAAGATTTCTTTGAATTTCAAACAAATTTCCTTTGTGTCTAAAATATTCTCATCAAACTCATCCATTATTTTCACTTGTAGATCATGAAAATTTCCTTTGATTTCTCCTAACATATCCAGATACTTTTCCAGTACTTCAGAGAATTCTTTAACCAAGTCATCATATTCTTAATTTCCATTTAAGTGAATCATGCCACGAAGGATCTAATTCCTTGGATCACTAACAATCTATTCATTGATCAACTTCAATCAATCCATAGAAATTAATTAATTCATTTCTTCTGAAAGCACATAAAGACTAGTCTAATCTTACCTAATCTTCTATAGTTATGCTATCAATCCTTTCCTTTTATCAACAATATGAGTGTAGGAAATCAATGATCTACTAATGAAAAGTACAACTTCTTGAGATAATTCTTGAATCCACTCACTAGAAGCCTTGGAGTAATTTAGGTTTTTTCTAATCAACTGCATCACAGACTCATCAATAAATCTCTCTTGGGAACTAGAAACTTCAACAAACAAAAAGTGAGAAACTATAGAAGAGATAAAGTTTTTAAAATCCAAAACCTGAGATTGCAATTTTATCCTTTCCTTTCTTTCTTCTTTTACCTACTTGGCTAAAGCATTGACTGGGTAACTTGCATGATATACATCACTCTCAAGTGTTTGGGGACCCATGTCAACATGTATAGTTTTATAATCAGCCGCAATTATCTTATCATCATCCACATCTTATAAAGGTTCTACATTCTCTAGTATTTGATTACCTGAAACTGAGTCATCCAGTATTCTTGACATTTTTTGAGCTTTCCTGGGTCTTGAAGAAGATTGGAGTAATTTTTCTGTTGTATCTACTTTGGTAGATGTTGTGTGAGTTTATTTTCTCTTCTTTTCCACTGCCTTCTTCAGCCATATTGGAGAATTTCTATCAAAATAGAACCTTTATCACTTTGAATGACTTCCCTAAACTCAATAGGAATAACTGATATATGCTCTATAGGAGGAGAAGGTTCTTCAGACAAGGGTCTGAAAGTATTATCTTGAACAGTTTTCCTAAAAAATTTATTCGAATCTTTTGGTGCAAGTTTCATTTGGACAGTCTTCTTTTTTAAGAGTAGGGGTAGATTGGCTGTCTTGTTCACAAACTGACTTCAATTTGGTTGACTCTTTAGGTTTTTCACCATCACCCCTAGATTCTGAATTAGCACTAGAAGACCTGGTGGCTATTCTTGCTAATGATGTACTTCCAGCGGCTACCTGACTAGATCCCTATTCATTTTTCTGAGATGATTCCAGTTCATGAACAAAAGTGACAGCCTTACGCCATTTTCCCTCTAATTAATCTTGAGTCCTTTTGAATACTAGCTTAGCCTGTGCACTCATATAGAAAGCTTCATCTTTTCCCTAGTCAACTCTAGGATGTGATTTGTCAGGAAAATTCTCATATTCGGGGTCAAGAACCACTGAATGTTTAGTCACATTTTAAGGAATTTTGAAAGAAAGAATAAAGGTTTGTATCTGGTCAAGGGTTAACCTCATATGATCTCTCCTAAACACTTCATTTTCATCAGTACAATCCTCCCAGAAATCCTCAACTGAGGGTTGGTGTTGATATGAGCCAAAAGCTTATAGGATTCATCTTACAAAGCCCTTGCTCTCAAAATTAGTTCTCACAAACAAGTATTGGAGATTGTATTCTTTAAGAATCTTCTCAACACCTTTATCCAACTGATTGTTTTTGAACGAGAAGGAAGGAGTAACTAATGGGATGGTATACCCCCATTTTCCCATATTCATGTATGTTATATTCACTATGGCCATTTGTCTACAAACTTCTAGAAATACTAGCAAATCTTCAAGATACTTGGGCAATTTAAGTGGGGCCTTTTCATAACCTCCTATCCTCAAATAAGAAAAACTATCAAATTGGATGTAAAAACTTCCAAACTTCAACACCAAAGATTTTGATTCAGGGGAAAAATGCATTTCAGGGTTTCCATCCAGTTTTCTTACAGCCTCCATAAAAAATGCGTCATTAACAAGACAATATTCTCCCATTCGAACCTACCTAGTGAACTGTGAATAACATTTATATACGAGCATTCCAAAAGTTGGTGGCACCTAGGGTTTCAACCTTGGCCAAAAATATCTCTGACTAGCAATGATATATATCAAACAAGAACACAGATGAGAAGTGGTAGTAGTTTGAAAATTGACTAATTGTTCATGTAGATGGAAGCAAATTATCTTAGCACAATCGATAAACACATCATCATCACAGATAACTAAAATAAACTGGCATATCGAGTCTTCAAACAATTCAATTTGTGCATTGCCGACAATATAGTGAAGCAAAGCAATGGCATCAACAATTTTTTCTTTAAAATGCACCCTTTTAAGTTTACTGGGTAACTGGGACTTACCTCTTTTCTTTGATTTTAACCACCCTTTGGCCATATAATTTTTACACGAGGCTTCATTATCCCTGAAGAATTCATTACCTGCTATAACAGAAATTTCTTTTACAGGTGCCTTCTCTGGAATTCTCAATGTCTAAGAAATGACTTAAGGGGAGATTTAAGCAACAATGGTCCCATCCACAACCTTAATTTCTTGGGTTTCAGGAATGTACCTTCTTTTGCATGCAAAAATTAGGTCTACACTTAGCACAACTTTTGGAAAACCCCCAGAATGAGCTAATCCACTTTCGAGAACCTTTGCATCTACAAAAAAAAATTCCTTACTATCCAAACATTCCCAAAACTCTTCCAACTTAAAAATTCCTAGCTCTATATCTCTCACACCGAGCCAATGATTTTCAATTTCAGACTGCATGAGCTCACCGTTCCTAAGGAAATGCTTGAATTCCTAAATAAATAATAGTAGTAGGTAGAAGTACAACTGAGGCTTTAACAAATAAGTTCTCACCACCTTAAGCCATGTAAAATGACAAGACATGTAATTGGTGCTAAATTAATACGACACTTTATTTTATTTCACAGTAATGAGAACCATAAGGTTTACGTGCCTTGTAGAAATCTTGATAAGACATCTCTTGACGATACCGTTCACTTTATTAAATGCAAAAATGGTGTCTTGAAACCTATAGAATAATAAAAAAACTCCTTTGTCATGGTGATATGAAACTTGACAACCTAAAGTCGAGAGTTACAAAGTTTTGAGAATGTACAACTCATAGATAGCACACTTGACGCTACAAAGGATAGTAAGTTGGGCTATCAGAAAGTTAAGAAAAAAAAAAAACCCAACGACATAGACAACAAACAAGGAGTGCCAAAAACTAATTTTCACAACTAGGAGAACACATGACAAAAAGTTAGAAACTTAGTGAAACCTACGATAAAGGAATGAAATGAATATGAAGGCCTTTAACCTAAGCGGGAAATGAGAACAAGGGGACATAAATTAAAAAAATGATACATAGTATATTTGTGAGTAACATTGGTTGTGAATGGGGACTAGGACTAGTAGGACACAGAGAATCTAGAAACGTGACATAATGCCTTATTTATTGGGCAACAGAGTCAAAAACCAAACAAGCCAAAGCCGAACCAATAATCAAAATAATGGAAAGAACTATGTACAGGGAAAAACCCAACAAAAGATTTAATCAATTAATTTTAAATCTTTCCCATTATAGGCAAGAGGCAGAACAATACCATTAGGATAAGCCAAACAGAAGGCGTGATCACCAATAAGCTCCTTGATTAGGAAAGGTCCCCTCCATAGAGAATCAAATTTTTTATGTGCTGCCTTTGGCTCTCTTCTTCTATCCCAAAGAAGAACTGAATCACCAACAACAAAGTCTCTTTGTCTAGCTCTTCTATAAAAAACCTTTTTTACCATCTGCTGATGTTTAGAAATTATATCAACCACAACCTCTCTTTCCTCTGTCAGTTTGTTCAAATACATGATCCATTTTTCTAGGGCATCTTGAAATTTCCCATCTTCAATAACCTTCTGCAAGTCAAGCACCGAAATCTCTAATGGTGTAGGTAGAGTACTATCAATTCCATATACTAATCAGAAAGGAAACATTCCATTAACTCTTTTGCATGTAATTCTATCAGCCCTATAATGCATCATATAACTTCTTATGCCATCCTATTTGATTTTCATTGACCAGTTTCTTAATAATAGAGATTAGGTTTTTATTGCTTGACTCGGCTTGCCCATTGCCTTGTGGATAATAATTAGATGAATGAGCAAGGCTAATACCGTAGTCATAATAGAAAAGAGTGATCTCAACAAAAGAGAATGAACTAGCATTATCAGTAACAATCTTCTTTGGAACTCCAAATATTACCAAAATATTCTCCTTCAAAAAGTTACACACAACTTCATTAGTAGTGTTTTTCACTGGGATAGCTTCCACCCACTTAGTGAGATAACCTATGGTGGTTATTATGTGTGTATGTCCTACACTATAACTAGGATTGATTGGCCCAATATAATCTAGACCCCATTGTTGAAAGGGTTCATTAATTACAACAGGTCTCAAAGGTAGAGCAACAAGTTGGGGCCTACTAGTGAACTTTAAACACTTCTCACATTTTGACACCTAGTTATATGCATCCTTAAACATACCTAGCCAATAAAATATATGACATAGGATCTTAAAAGTTGTTATAGAAGATGAAAAATGTCCACTGCATGCTTTTCCATGAAAGACTTCCAACAATCTCCTCTACTGCTCTTTATCGACACATCTCAGAAAAGTTCCATCCACACCTTTTTTATACAGGTTCCCTTCCCAAAGTACATACTTTTTTTCCTTAAGCTTCATATTTCTCTTCTCTTTTGTTGACAAGTGTGACGAATAGTCACCATAAGTTAAGAAGTAGGAAATATCAGAAAACTAGCTATTTGTTGTGCTTTTGAATAACACCGATTAAATCTTCTACTTCATCAGATTTATTTTCAACAATCAATTTAGCCAGACCCTTTCCTCTCACCAAATTGGTGAGCTTAATATATAGATCATATTCTTGAATATGAGCTTTCCAAGATCCCCTTTTGTTACATCCAATAGCCTATTGAGTAAGAATACTTTTCATAGTAGTTTCAGGAACAAAAATAGTAGCATGAGAATGAAGAATATAAAACCTGAAGCTCTTGAGTGCCTTCACAACAACATATGCATGTTTTTCAAATGGTGAATATTTGAGTTCATATTTCTTTAGAGGAGTACTCATAAAAGAGATAGAAGCTTCAATACCTTGTTCATTCTTTTGCAACAAAATAGCTGATAGAGTATGCTTAGAAGCGTAGCTATATATAATGAATTTTTTAGTAAAATAAGGATGGACCAAAGTAGGAGCATTTGCAATTGCTATTTTAATATCTATAAAAGATTGCTTCCCTTCCTTGCTCCACTTAAATATAGGTTGATCCTTCATCATATCAGAGATGGGCTTAGTCAATTCAGCAAAATCAAGAACAAATCTCCTCAGAAAATTTACTTGACCAAAGAAAGACCTGATACCATCTTTGTTAGCAGTTAGCCCCAGTTGCATGATTTCTTTCACTCTTTTTGGATCTATTTTAATTCCATCTTTCAAAACAATGTGACCTAAATTTTTTCCCTCAGTTACAACGAAGATAGACTTTTAAGGATTTAGAGATATACCCTCCTCTTTGCAACATTGTAATATAATTTCCAAGTCATGTAAATGATTTGCCCTTTTCTTAGAAAAAACTATTAAGTCATCTAGATAGATCACTATAATTTTATTTTTGAGGTCTCCAAAAGATAGATCCATAGCCCTTTGAAAAGTTTCCCCAGCATTGATAAGTCCGAATGGCATTCTATTATAAGCAAAAACACTAATCGGTGTGGTGAAGGTTGTCTTATGTTGATCTTCTGGAGCTACCTCCACCTAATTATACCCTGAGAAGCCATCAAGCATATACATCATTTCAGAGCCAACAACTGTTTGCAAAATATGATCCATCACAAGCAGTGGATAATTATCTTTCAAGTACACTTGGTTTAGGTTCCTGAAATCAACACATATCCTTATTTCTCCATTTTTCTTCCTTACCAAAAATATATTAGCTACCCATGTGGAATGATGGATGGGGTAGATAATTTTTTCTTTAAGCATTTTATCAATTTCATTAAAAATAGCTTCTACAACTTTGGATTATAAGTTCAGTGTTTTTGCTGGTAAGGTGTGGCACTAGTTTCAATGGAATATTGTGCTAAAATTATCCATTTCTAAACTTCTTTAGATCTGCATAACACCATGCAAAGACATCCTTGTAGTGTGTCAACAGGGAAATCAATCTCTCTCTTTCTTCTTGAGAACAACACTTTCCAATACAAATGATCTTAGGATCATCATCTATGTTGATATTCACCTTGTCATATTCGGCAGATGCTTCAATTGAGACTTTGTTTTTGTTTTTTAAGTATTGGTCATGTCTACCAAATAAATGCTCCAGGGACACTAATCCTTTTAGAATTTTGTTTCCCTTTAGTTGGATAATCTTTGTCTCTTTTTCATTAGGGCAGTGATATCACCTTCTAGAACATCTCCACTTTTATCATCACTACCTTCAAAATAAATGTGAGAAAAAGCTTTAGCTTTCTCCAAAAACTCAATAATTTGTTGATAATTATTGAAAACTTGCCAATGATTGACATTATCAAGAAAACTAGGTTTGTACACAATTTCAATTCTATATGGCTCATTTTTAAAGTCTGGATGAGGAAAAATTAGGGACACTGAGATTGCTAATGAATTGACCCTAGTGTTTTTTTCCCTTGGAATAGACTCTATAGAAAAAGCATCAAAATCTTCTATACAATCCCAAACTTTGTTCCTATAATGTTTAAGCCGACTATTCTTCACATTATAAATTTTCCTCACCTGTTTCACCACCAATTTTGCATCTCCTATAACCCTCAACTGTTTGATACCTTTCTCCTTAGCCATACTTAGACCAAGCAATAGAGCTTCATACTCAACCGTGTTATTAGTATTATCAAACTCCAATTTGAAAGAAAAAAGGAAATTTATAACCATAAGAGGAAATCAAAACTACACCAGTGCCTAACCCTATATTAGCACAACTTCCATCAAACTCTAATCCATAATTCATTGATTAAATCAGGGCTAATAAGGTTTGGAACTTCTCCATGATCAGAAGTGCACATGTATGTTCCTGGTCCTATTTCAACAAACAAAATGTCTATAGTTGGATCTCGACTTTAAGATAGTGAATTTCACTTTAGGTTTAGGATTCAGGCGTATCTTCTTTCCCTCTAGAGGTATCAAGGCATGAGAGCAATCCATTTTTATTTCTCCACCTAAGTCATTACAAAAAATTCTACTCAAAAGCATGCCATAACTAGTTGGAATATCAACAACCAATATGGTCAATTTTAATCTCTTTTTGGGAAAAGCGGCTAGGGCTACTTGGGAATCCTTGATTTGGCCTATGATAGGGACCAGTGACCCATCCATGGAATAACATTTTCCTTGGGAGGAGGTATAAGAAAAACCTAAAGCTATAGCTATCTAAGCAGACATTACATTTTTAGAAGCTCCATAATCAATAATACCATTACTCAATCTGAAACCAACAATGTACAATGATATATAAAAAGGTTCTGGTTTCATGAATAGGTTTTGTGAACTTGAATATTTATCGATAGTATTGGAAAAAACTTGATTCTTAAGCACAATTTCATTTTTATTAGAGGTTTGAGAATTACACTGAGTTGGTAAGGACTCTTGCTTAACGTATCTGACCAACCTATCTAATTTTAAGGATTGAGTCTCAAATATTCAACCTGTGAAATTTGGATTTTGGTATTCTTACAAGACTCAACTATATAAAATGAACTAGAAGGGAGATTTTTAGAAAATGAAGAAGATGGTACCTCTTCTTACACACTCTTAGGATTTGTTTGTTCTTTCCTTTTCTACTTGGTCAAAATATACTTCGGGGTTGAAGATGAACTACTGTGATCAGCTTTGGCATGTTGTGCTCTAGTGAAAATAACACAATTAGGATCATCAACTCTGACATAAACATCTTCTCCATCTTCCATTTTTTATACAAATTCAAATAAATTCATACTGGCATCATTGGATGAACCAGATTCGTCTATATATGGTTCCACAACATGTTCATTGGTTGAAATCATTTGCATGTATCTAATCATTTATGAATAGGTAGCTCCATAATGGTCCGAAGTTAAGTGAAAATTACAATGATTTCCTTTATTTGGAGGGAGACCTTCAATTGCCAACCTTTGATGAGGAGCAGCCAATAATGGGGTTTTGTTAGGAATTTCTTTATAATTCCTTGACATATCTTGATAAGGTGTCTGCAAAGAACTCTTAGGCATCTGTCTCTTGAGAAATTGATTATATCATTAGCCATTATCTAAATGAATGGGTCAATAGAATTCAATAGTGATGGTCTCCTAGTTTGTAATTCCTTCTTCCATTTCCTAGAAATAATCAAATCATCCTTTATCGATATGGCCCTGGTTTGGGCATTAGTGGAACCTTCTCTTTTGATAATGAAACTCATGTATGGTGGAAGAGTGTTTATGAACATTGCTTTCATCAATTCTACACCAGGTCTCATATTAGCAGAAATTCTGATATTTAACTTATCAAATTTGGCTATAATATCTCTCATCAACACATGAACTTCATTTTTCATCGAACCTAGTTGAGCAACCAAAACTTGATCATCTTCTACAGACTTAAATATGTTCTCAAACCTTGTTCTTAAGGAATCCCAACTATCGATAGCACCATTTTGGAGGGAATAAAATCAGTCAGTAGCAACATCTATCAAGGATTCTACAAAAAGCCTCATAGCAACATCCTCATGTTGTATTGCAAGAATGGAAGAAGCCACAAAGAAATCCCTTATGTTCTCATTAGGAGAGACTTTCCCATCTCCAATAAACTTAGGTATGACCTTTTTTGAACCTCTAGGAAAATCATGTAGTTGTAAGGGACCTATCACAGCTCCCCATGGAACCGGTTGAGCCATCATTGGAGGAACTAAAGAAAAATTTACTTGTGTAGGGAGGGTGGTACAACATATAAAAAAAGAATTTGAAAATATATCTTCTGGACTCCAGATACAGTAGGTTTCAGAAGAGGAGGAGAAGATGGTCTACTAATAGTCTTGACTTTTTAGGTACGTGGGAAATATGAAAAATTGACCATTTCTAGGAACTCAAAATGGTCATCTATAATCTCTTTTTTCTTATCACTCCTAGTATATCTTTTTGAAGCCAGATTTCAGATAGGATACTGATAGGCCAACAAAGTCGCCAAATTTCATTTATTAATGATTTTGAGGAGGATTTCACCTATTATTCACTTGGTTCCTAGGGGCTTGTGTGAGAGGTGCTCTTACTCTTCTAACCGAAGGAGGAATATTTTCTACAAACACAATCTCTTGTGCATTCTCAAAATGCAATGCATTTTCTCTAATAATATATCCAAGTTCTTCCTCTTCTTCTAATACTTCATTAACTTGGTGATATTGATAATTGGTTCTTCTTTGTTTCCAAGCAAGTAACCTGAGATAGGTAATTATATCTTATTGATCTCCAACTAACTAATCTACATTAGGTTGAAGGACAAGAGCATTATGCCCTAGAAGAACCATTATTATTAACTATAGAGAAACTCATTATATAAAATTTATTTTTAGAATTACTCCCTAGTAGAGTCGCCAAAAATGTGTTAGTTAACATATTTATCACCTAACTCTATATTCTTATGCCCACAAAAGGTGATAAATGTAACCACAGTTGAATCGGTAACATTACAACATTATAAACTACAAACCGATACTTTCCTTATTTTAAAAGGTGGTAGCTACCTTTATTTGATATTCAATGAATGATTTTTAAACTAGTGATACTTTTAGGGTATGTGCAGAATCATCATTGAAAAAGCAGGCCCTTAAGTGGCAAAAAATTCATAAAAATTAGAGTTAGGAAACTTGACGTAAAAATTTGAATAAGTTATCTATATTATTTCAAAAATATGTAAGAATAGAATCTGTAGCAAATTGAATGTAGTTTCTAAACTACTAGGTTTTTTTTTAAAAAGAAATCTATTTGATGAAAATTTGAAATTTCAATGTAGTAGTACTTAAATTTCAGGGAAAAAATAAGTAGGTGTTTGTCGACCACCTAACCACAATAAAATGATAATAATTTTTATAATATTTTAGAAATAAGTAGAGGACTCATGTCCGGATGTGATGCATATTTTTTTGTAACTTTTTTCCAAGTAAATAATTAATTATGAATTTTTAATTACATTTTTAAAAATATAAAACTTGTATGTCTAACCACCTTAACTTGGTCAAAACTTCATGAAATTCATTTTTCTTTTTAATCCTATAGTATGTGAATCATAGAATGTGATACAGTTTGAAAGCTATAGATATTTTTCAATCGCCTATCAATCAAGACTTTAGTCGTAATTCAAATAGAAAATGAATAATAATTATTTATTAAATTCAAAGTAAAGAATAATTTATATTGTTGGAAAGCTAAGAATATCCTTTAAAAACCCTTTTCATTCCATCAATTTTGGGTAAAAAAAAAGTCGTCAACCACATACCCTACAAATACCCATCATATTGCCACTTTTTGGCCCATCATGATCCTGCACATACCCTTTAACCAGAAAGCAAATAAAGGAAGGTGAGTTTAACCATAAAGCTTCAAAGGTATTTATCAACTTCATGCAATAAGAAATAAAACTCCTTAAGAAAAGATAACGATTAAAACAATATCACCACAAAATTCTTATTCATAGATAATAACACCACAATAATACAAGATATCTCATCCATCATCCCAATAATAGATAACACACTAGCAAATATTCAGTATAAATAGAATGAATTCATACACCATAATTCAAATATTACGCATGCATAAACTTCACCAATACCTTCTATATCAAAATAATAGATAATAGCCAAAATAACAAAGTTTTCTCTAATGAGTAAATCAAAGTTTTCCCAAAAGATCCAAATCACATAAGTCAAATCCATATTTAAACATAGAAAATGTCTTTGGTAACAGTTTCTTGAAAGTAACTGTACCGAAAATTAAAAAGAAGTTTTAACTTAAAAGAGACAATTTTAAAGAAAGTATTTGAAATACTAAAATAACTTATGCATCGGTCCCACCCGCTTCAACTTCATCAGCTTCTGTTTCCTCAACTCCTTCTTGTTGCAAAAACCTTTCTTGTGCCTTCATTATTGCCTTGTACTCCCTACACCTAGTAATGATTTAAAAAATATCTCTGGTACCTGGTGTTAGTGTGATCTAAAGCCTGGTTCTCCATTTTCAGAGGGAAAACTTAGACTCATTCAGAGTGTTAGACCTTCTTTCTTTTTAAAAGTTTTAAGATAGAGCTCCAACCTCCTAAGCTTTGAGAAAGATTCCTTAGTCATTCTAGCAGGATCTACTACTTCCTTGTTAAAGATTTCTTTGAATTTCAAACATATTTACTTTGTGTCTAGAATCTTCTCATCGTACTCATCCATTATTTTCACCTGCACATCATGAAAATTTCCTTTGATTTCTCCTAACATATCCAAATACTTTTCTAGTACTTCAGAGATTTCTTTCACCAAGTCATCATATATGCTTAATTTCCATTTAAGTAAATTAGGCCATGAAGGATCTAATTCCTTGGGATCACTAACAATTTTTTCATTGATTAACTTCAATCGATCCATAGAAATTAATTCTTTCATTTCTTCTGAAAGCACATAAATACTAGTTTGATCTTTCCTAATCTGTCGTAGTTCTGCTATCAACCCTTCCCTTTTATAAAAAATATGAGTATAGGAAATCATAGATTTACTAATGAAAAGTACAACTTCCTAAGATAACTCTTCAATCCACTCACTGGAATCCTTGGAGTAATTTAGGTTTTTTCTAATCATCTACATCACAAACTCATAAATAACTCTCCCTTGGGAACTAGAAGCTTCAGGAGAAAAAAAGGGAGAAACTATAGAAGAGATAAAGTTTTTGAAATCCAAAACCTACAATTGCAATTTTACCCTTTCCTTTCTATCTTCTTTTACTCGCTTGGCTAAAGCATTAACTAAGTAACTTGCATGATATACATCACTCTCAAGTGTTTGGGGACCCATGTCAACATGTATAATTTTATAATCAGCTGCGGTTATCTTATCATCATCCACAACTTTTAAAGGTTATGCAATCTTTAGTATTTGATTACCCGAAACAAAGTCATCTAGTATTCTTGACATTTTCTAAGCTTTCTTGGGTCTTGAAAAAGATTGGAGTAATTTTACTGCTGTATCTACTCTGACAGATGTTGTGGGAGTGTATTTTCTCTTCCTTTCCACTACCTTCTTCATTCATACTAGAGAATTTTCTATCAAAATAGAACCTTTATCACTTTGAATGACTTCCCTGGACTCAATAGGAACAATTGATATGTTCTCTATAGGAGGAGAAGGTTCTTTAGACAAGGGTGGGAAAGTATTATCATCAACAATTTTCCTAAATTTTTTATCAAAATCTTCTAGTGCAGGTTTTATTTGGATAGTCTTCTTTTTAAGAGCAAGTGTAGATGGGCTGCCTTGTTCACAAACTGACTTTAATTTGGCCGACTCTTCAGGTTTTTCACCATGACCCCTAGATTGCGAATTAGCATTAGAAGACCCAGTGGTTATTCTTGTTGATGATGTACTTCCAGTGACTACCTAACTAGATCCTTGTTCATTTTTCTAAGATGATTTCGGTTCATGAATAGAACCAGCAACCTTATGCCATTTTCCGTCTAACCAATCTTGAGTCCTTTTGAATATTGGCTCAGCCTGTGCACTCATATGTAAAACTTCATCTTTACCCTAGTCAACTCTAGGATGTGATTTGTCAGGAAAATTCTCATATTCGGGGTCAAGAACCACCAAATCTTCAGTCACATTATAAGGAATTTTGAAAGTAGTAACAAAGGTTTGTATCTGGTCAAGGGTTAACCTCATATGATCTCTCCTAAACACTTCATTTTCATCAATAAAATCCTCCCAGAAATCCTCAATTGAGGGTTGGTGTTGATATGAGCCAGAATTGTACAAGTTTCATTTTACAAATCCCTTGCTATCAAAATTAGTTCTCACAAACAAGTATTGGAGATTGTATTCTTTAAGAATTTTCTCAACACCTTTAGCCATTTGATTTTTTTTGCTCGAGAAGGAAAGAGTACCTAATGGGAATGTATACCCCCATTTTCCCATATTCATTTATTTTATATTCACTATGGCCATTTGTCTACAAACTTCCAGAAATACCAACAAATCTTTGGGATACTTGGGCAATTTAAGTGGGGCCTTTTCATAACCTTCTATCCTAAAATAAGAAAACCTTTCAAACTGGATGTAAAAACTTCCAAACTTCAACACCAAATATTTTGACTCAAGGGAAAAATGCATTTTAGGGTTTCTATCCAGTTTTCTTACAGCCTCCATAAAAAATGTGTCATTAACAAGACAATATTCTCCCATTCCAACTTGCTTGGTGAAATGTGGACAACATTTATATACATGCATGCCAAAATTTGGTAGCACTTCAGGTTTGAACCCTGGCCAAAAAGATCTCTAACTCGCAATGATATATATCAAACAAGAACACAGATGAAAAGTGGTAGTCTTTTGAAAATTGACTAATTGTTCATGCAGATGGAAGAAAATTATCCTATCCCAATTGATAAACACATCATCATTATAGATAACTAAAATAAACTTGAACATCTAGTCTTTGAACAATTCAATTTGTGCATTCTTGACAATACAGTGAAGCAAAGCAATGGCATCAACAATTTCCACTTTAAAATGCACTCTTGTAAGTTTACTAGGTAACTGGGACTTGCCTCTTTTCTCTGATTTTAACCACCCTTTGGCCATAGAATTTTTACACCAAGCTTCATTATCCCTAAAGAATTCGTTAGCTGATAAAATAGACATTTCTTTTACAGGTTTCTTCTCTAGAATTCTCAATGTCTGAGAAATGACTTCAGGGGAGATTTTAGCAACAATGGTCCCATCCACAACCTTAATTTCTTAGGTTTCAGGAATGTACCTTCTTGCGCATGCAGCAATTAGGTCTACACTTAGCATAGCTTCTAGAAAACCCTTGGTGTGAACCTTTGTGTCTACAATAGACTTTTCTTTACTATCCAAATGTGCCCAAAACTCTTCCAACTAAAAAATTCCTATCTCTATATCTCTCACACCGAGCTAGTGATTTTCAATTTCGAACTGCATGAGCTCATCGTGCCTAAGGAAACACTTGAATTCATGAAGAAATAATAAAAATAGTTAGAAGAATAGACGAGGCTTTAAAAAATAAGTTCTCACCACCTTAAGCCATGTAAAATGACAAGATGTGCAATTGGTGTTGAATTAAGACAACACTTTATTTTATTTCATAGTAATGAAAACCCTAAGGTTTGCATGCCTTGTAGAAATATTGATAAGACATCTCTCGACTATATAGTACACTCTATTAAATGAAAAAATGGTGTCTTGAAACCTACATAACAATAAAAAAACTCCTTTTTCACGATGGCATGAAACTTCACAACCTAAAGTTGGGAGTTATAAAGTTTTTAGAACCTACGATTCATCGACAACACACTTGATGCGACAAAGGATAATAAGTCAGGTTATCGAAAAGTTAAGAAAAACACAAATTGGATGACATAGAAAACAAACAAGGAGTGTCAAAAAACTAAGTTTCATAAGTAGGAGAACACATGACAAAAAGTTAGAAACTTAGTGAAACCTGCGAGAAAGGAATGAAATGAATATGAAGGCCTTTAACCTAACTGGGAAATGAGAACAAGGGGACATAAATTAAAATCATGATACATAGTATATTTATGAGGAACAAGGATCAAATAGATAGAATGGAGATGTAGATCACAAATATGGCTACCACATATGATCCAATGCAAGATAAGGATGGTGTCATAAGGGCACATGTAGAGAAACTACACTCCCAAATAGAAGAAGTACAAGATCAAAGGTTAGATAAAAAAATTACAAGAAGTAGTGAGCTTAAGGTTAGCCTCACTAACTGGGATTCTATTAGAAGCAAATGGTGTTTCACAAAAGAATCATGTACCATCTTCTTTGGAAGAAGTAGAAGAAATTTATGTGTAACTCGTAAGTCAATTCTAGATCATGACCTTTGCAAAGAAATAGTGGGATACCACCCTGTCTCAATTGAAGTCAATCTATAAGAATATACTTCCATTAGGTTAAATTTGAGTATGTCTTGATGCAAGGCACAATTTTGTGGCAGTTATTTTGAATATAATGTAGTATTTGGAAGATAATACTTAGATGAAGCATAAATTTTTATATTAAATGGCCATCATACAAATGTATAAAGTGAGAACACTGAAGAATATAACCATTTTCTATAGTCATATCCTTTTGGGACTAACTGGTGCTATCTCTTAGGGAGAGTTTATATTTTTGGGGATGAATAGTAGTAGGCCATTTCCTTTTACCTTTGATGTCAAAGGGGGAGAGAAAATGGATCATTTTCTAAGTGTTTCCATCAATGACAAAGTGGAATATTGTTACAAATGTGTTGTCAATGTGTTGTCATTGATGTTAAATTATGTTATTATTGCAAATGCTAGAATTTAATGAATAATTGTGATGATGTTGATTAGTATCATATGTACCTAGTTTTACCCTATCTTCTAAAGTTCATGGATTTATGAATAATGTATAACTACATATATTTTATGTTGAAATATTTTACATGGGGTATGAAGAAAATTGTATAAGTCCTCAAACTATTAAAGGCACAAAAAATTGCATCTTATAAACTCAGTCAAATAATCCACATTTCTTTGCAGATGAACTAGTGGCCCTATAAATTATAGGATAAATCAAGATATCTATAAGGTATGTATGATCCAATTTTCAGTACATAAGTGTTACCACAATGTTTTTCCAGTGTTAGAAGAATATGAACAAATCATTTTTAGTGAATGGTTTCTGGAGGTAGAACAAATTGTCTCTGCACTCCACCACATCATCTTATTTGGATCTATGGTTTTGTATTTATATTCACATAAATAGTTTCCTTGCTTAGTTCAAGTTTCATGTGATTTGGTTCACCACCAATGATTCTCCATGTGACAGTGTGTTGTCTGTGATCAAAAAATCTAGAAGGTTGATAATTGGTGATCTAATTACTTGTGTTAGAAAGTAATTTCCTAAAACTTAGTAAAGAGGTTATGATAAGTATGGTCAGCTCTCATTGTGTTCTCTAAAAGATCTACAAGTTAATATTTTATCTTCTCCTATACTATAGTTCATTTGAATTTGATATATTTGGGTCTTAAGTGTTTGCACCAACATGAAATGATCTAAATTGATAAAAGGCATGTTTACAATTGTTTGGCTTGGCATATAGTGTTCATAACATGGTCCACATGATTTTGTTTTACCTCTCTAGTACTATTTTTGGTCCAAAGCCAATATGAAGAGGGATAAATGTCTGCTAAGCTAACTCAACATGTTGAGATGGTTGCACCAACTATTTCGAAGTGTATGAAAGTGTAAAAGAAGGGATTCACTACTTTTGAGTCTCAGGATAAATAGAGTCTACATGGAGTTAATAGCCCTTGATTACCTCAAAGTACAAAGCTCAAACTTGACAAAGTATATACTAGAGAATTTTTTTTTGATGAGTAGGTAGCTATCTATATTAATTTAAAGATAAAGATACATATTCACAAAAAAAGGATGGGTGGTGAAAAGGCACACCCCAGGAGTCAAATGGGTAGCACCCAGAAAAACCAACAGATCACATGGGCCAAGCCTAGAAGTCCAAAATTAAAAAGTAAATAAAAAGGTCATTAAGTAGCCAGATCAATGCCAGTAGGACTAGGAGGGTCTCTGTCATCCAAAATTTCCCCCCATAAATTAACAAGGTCTGGAGTGATGTCAGGAGGACCCCAATCATCATTAGCATCTTTTTTCTCTTTATCTTGATCCTCACACTAGGGCAAGATTTCAAGTGCTAAATGCAGAAAACTTTTACTAGGAACTGGCCATCCAGAGCCAGAGGCAAGAGGGTTATTAGAAGGCCACCCAAAACTGGCACCACCGCTCCCTGAAGCACCACTAGAAGGCCACCCCTAGCTAGCCAGTGGTGGAGGAGAGCAGTTTCACTGAGGAGTGCGAGAATCTTGCTGAAACAGAGGATGGGAGCTGGGATGCACAAAACCACTCCATTGTCGGCCCCTAGAGGGTGACTGGCTATGGGA
The DNA here is from genome assembly GCA_007258455.2 of Sequoia sempervirens. NCBI lineage: Eukaryota > Viridiplantae > Streptophyta > Pinopsida > Cupressales > Cupressaceae > Sequoia > Sequoia sempervirens. The sequence goes on from VDFB02105785.1 coordinate 369,893,549, forward strand.
AGAGGTGGGCGAAGTGGGGACCCAAGCAATAGTACAAGGGGAATTACCCCAGTGGTCTAGGAGAACCTAAAGGTGAGCAACCTCAAGTGCAACTTTGTTAGCTTGCACCTGAACCTATAGAAGCACAGTAGAAAAAATTATAGCTTTAGCATACAAAGATACATGAATATCCATTTGAGTATGAGAAAAAATGCAAGCATTTATGTCTTTCCAAATATTGAAGAGAGTTTCCACCCTGAAAGTGTTGCAAAGCTGGGTGAATTTTGTAGGAAATCTGGGGGAATCTCCTAGCAGCACCATATGCCAGGAGAAAGGATTTGGCCTAAAGGGCTAAAAAAAGTCATGAATCCATGTCCAAAGCTATTGGGCTCTAGGAAAAAACTAGAAAATATGCTTAAAATTCTTAGCTTTCCCACAAAAAGGGCAATGAGGGTTCTAGACCCCTAGGTGAACAAGTGACAACCCACAGGCAAGCCTTGGAAAAGAATACACCAGGAAAAGTGGGAAAGTTTTGGATCAACACTTACAGACCAAGTGGTAGCAAATATTTTATGCCAGACATGAGTGGGAGATTGAAGAAACCACCTTTGGTTCAAACTTTGAATCATAGGAAAATGTGGTGAAAGCCACCTGTAACCAAGCCGAGGCTTGTAATTTCTGAAAGGGGTGTCTAGATACCACTTCCAGTCTTTCCACCAAGGTTTGGTCTCATGAATCCCAACCTTATGAAGCATCTCAATAGGAATGGAATTTAGTGAATCACTAGACCCTCATAAGTAGTACAGTCCTAGTTATGAAGATTGAACTAGGCATGAAAAAATTCCCATGGCATAATACACATGATGGGTCTATGAAATATTTGTTGCAGGGTTTGGATACCCTTCTTGTGAAACCTGAGTTCCTTAAGCCAAGGCGACTTAACAACCGATTGACCATTACAAAGAAAAAGAGGCAACCAACACATACTATGTTGGTTAAGAGAGATCCCATCACAAAAGCTAGAGCCAGCCCACTAGAGCCAAGGTTTGATAGCCTCCTAGGTTTGTCAAATGCTTTTGACCATAAATATCCCAACAATTTGGACTAGTTCTTCCATGACCAGAAGGGTTTGAAAGCTAATTCCCTTCCAGGTAGGTCTATGGACAAGGAAGATAGATTGAATACCATGTCTGAGAAGAATTTTCCAAGCCTCATCCCCAGTAAAGGCATGAATAATCCATTTAACACATAGAGCAGTACCTTGTCGTTGAGTGGAAAACAACCCAAGACCTCCTAAGTCTTTGGGAAAGCAGTAAAATTTCCAAGCCACATGGTGAAACCCTCTATGAGACTCAGAGGATGCCTAAAGAAAATCTCTAAGCAATTTCCCAAGCTAGCCATACGCAGCTTTGGAAGGGGCCCAACAAGAAGAGTAATAAACATGGGTGGCTGCTAGAACTTTGGAGCACACCTAAAATTTCCCTACTAAAGAGAGGGGCTTGATAATCTAATAAGAAAGCTTTTGCTTGACCCTAGAGAACATGACTTGCTAGAGCTTAGTCGGGGATGCTTGAAAGGAAAAGGGAATGCCCAGAAACTAAAAAAATTTCTCCTGGCCCAATCCACTTCCAACCATACTATTGCAACCAAGGCGGAGAAGGAAAGATAGACTGTCGGTAGCACAGAGTTTTGTGCCACTAAATGGCAAAGCTGGAAGCAAGACAAAAGGTATTAAGGCACTCAAGAGCTTCCACAATAGAATCTTCCTCCTCTAGAAGAGTGAGGAATGAGTCATTAGCAAAATGACCATTAACTAGTTGAGCCTGAGAGTTGGGCAGATAAATTCCCTTGACACGCTGCTAGAAAATCACATTGGCCAAGAGGTAACCAAAGTCCTCAGTTGCAAGCACATACAACGAGAGGGCAAGTGGGCACCCTTTCTGAATGAAATGAAAGAGTCCAAAGGGAGAGGATTGGCGGCCATTGATGGTGATGCAAGCTGAGGCATCCACAAAGAGCATTCGAATTGATTGAATGAAGTTGGGCCCAAAATCCAAAGCTTGCAGCATAGAAAGAATAAACAACCATTCAATGCGTTCATAGGCCTTGGAAAAGTCAATTTTAATGAACATGGCTTTCTGGTTTGAGCATCTGGCCCATTCCATGCCTTCCTAAACAACAATAATACTATGCAGAATAAATCTAGATTTGATAAACCTAGTTTTCTTTGGGCGCACAATCTGAGGAAGAAGATGACATACTTTTAGAGCCAAATCCTTGGAAATAATGTTGTAGGAGATATTGAGAAGCGTGATAGGTCACCAGTTGTGGATGTCTTCCAAGTCACTAGTTTTAGGTATAAATTTTATATTACCTTTGTTAATTAAGTTACCTAGAGAATTAGAATGAAAATCCTCTAAGTAAACATGAAGCAGATCTTGCCTAATGCAGTCCTACAGGGCCTTGTAGAATTCACAAGGGAACCCATCGATTCCCAAGCACTTTGAGATCATCAACTATTAACAGTTGATCACAAAAAAATTTCTAAGCTGAAGAAAGCTTATTTGGCACAGCAACAAGACAATCTTGAAGGGCTTGCTATCAGACAGGCATGGATTCCTGTGCATTGAAGACTTGCTCATAATGATGCACAAAGGCCTGGAGAATATCAGGAAGTTTAAAAATCACTTGAACGCCATCTTTAATTTTTTTAATGCCCAGGGAAGAGTGCCTAACATGAAGGGCCCAAAAAAATTCTTTGGAGGCATGATCACCAACCTTTAGCCAATGTAACCAAGCTTTGATTTGTGCACCTCTAGTAGCATAGCTGTCTACAACTTGTTTCTTGTGCCTTAATTCTACCACCCTGAGTAGCTGAGCAGAGGTCGGCAGTGGTAGCCTCATAAGACCACTAACGAAAGATAGCCAGCTAATGCCCATAAATGTGAAAAAATCTAGCCATGCGACTGATAGCATCATTCCACCAATTAATCCAACCTATATGATGAACTGGCTTGCACTCCAAATTCCAGACTCTACGAATGTGGGCCAGGGTAGGCTTGTGGTAGAGTAAGGACATATTTAGAAAAAAATGTGTTTTACACATGTGAGGCTGTCGAGTCTCCCATTCAATGCGAAAAGAAATGGGGAAGTGGTCAGAAAAGGTCACATCCACTAATGACGTAACTGGAAGAGATGAGGTATCAAAAGAAAAAAAATATTGCACCGAGATCATGGCACAATCAAGGTGCTTAAATATTCTATCAGATCTAGCTCTATAATTAAACCAAGGGTGCTAGAGAGAATGAGAATGGCAGCAACCAATATTGGGATAAAAAAGCCCCAATATATTGCACATGTAAAACCACACCTCCCTTTCACCATCTGCCCATCTAAATGAAAATGTGCCCTCTTTGTCAAATGCCATCTCAACCATATTGAATTCCCTACAAAGTAACTAGGTAGCAACTGGCAATGAATCAACAATCCAATGCTAGAGTAAAGAGCATTCCACAGCATCATTACAAGCATAGACATTAATAATCCCAAAGGAATGATTATCAATATTGAGAAGGATCCAAATGAGCCGATGAGTGGGGTCAAACCCATGGTCGAGCACACAAGAGTGCCATCGTGGGGCCAAAAGGGTGACAGCTCTGCCACTCCCAGCATCATGAGTAGTACAAAACATTTTACTGGCTGGCCAAATAGAACGACAAGCCACAACAAGCAAAAAGCCAAAAAATTTAACTTCTTGGAGACAAAGCACTTCAATACTAGAATACTTACATATGGTATCCCTGATAGAATACTTCATGGAGAGGTCTGTTAGACCCTGAACATTCTATGAGAGGAAATTCATGAATGGAACTCCATATTTTTGAAACCTGATTCCTCTTCATTTAGAGAAGAGAAATGATTGTTCAAAAATTCTAGTGGGACTGACCCAATCTAGATGGAAGGAGAGGAAAGCCTTCTCTTTTCATAAACATATTCCCCTTCTTCCATAGGAGGGGAAGGGTTGCGAGATAGCCTTTGAGCTCCCACCACAAGAGAAGGAACATTCAGTTGTGTTAGCATGGCAGCAATCGGCCGAGGCATATCCTTTGGCCTAGGTTGTTATGGAACATAATCAACTCCAACTGGAGCTCCTTTCCCCTTTAGAGAAGGGTTTGAAACATCTTTCACTGGTTCAAAGGTCATGTGAACCGACCTAGAACTAGTGGACTTATTCTTTAGATTCATAATCATGGTCCATGTCACATCAGGTTTGGTAGTAGAGGCAACCACCAAACTAGGCTTTTGCACATCTCGTGGTAGATAAGGTATATGAGGTACTTCCAAAGGGAAGTCTTTAATCTTGTGGTCAGCTGATTGAAACCAATAGCATGTGTTGGGCAGATTAAAATATGTGACCTTCTGGGTGTGTCAAAGAGCTACAATTTGGATATCAATGGAGTCTTTCAAATCTTTGGAAAGGTCCACTTCCACACCAACCCTTTTTTTGGGTCGGGCTTGAAAGAACCTATCTAGCTCAATGCAAATAACCCTCCCTAGTGAGGAAGCTATATTATTCAAAAAAGGCACACAAGCCAAGGGTAAACTAGGAAATTCAATCCAAACTAGGACCCATAGCTTGGTGTCATCTGAGACAGCAAAGTCATGGGTCCATGCCCAGAAAACTAACAAATAAGACCAAACATACCAGGGCACATGGGCTAAGATAGCCTACACATGATTGACCTCCACAAAGTGGAACAAAAAGAAACCCTTGGTTAAATTTTGGACCATATCAAGGTGGACCCCATGAGGCACCTAAGCCTTGTTAACCCATTCTTTAAGCACACTTTCAGGGGGAGTTCTCCCAACAAAATACCTAACAAGGGTGTAATGCTCAAGCTATTGAAAAGTAGTATCAAAATTTGGTAAAGGAAAAACCACATTAATTGGTGAATTAGAACACTTACCTCGTGAAAGACTTTTAGATCAAATTTCTAGGGACATTTGTTTAGAGGAGGAGCCATTAAGCAATGTCGTTGAACTGCTAACACCAGCAACAATTTTTGGGTTAGACACGATTGAAGGCATATTAAAACAAAAAAACCATAGTAAATGCAGTTGTACACACAAGAAAAGAGGGGTTTCTTGCACAGGATGCACAGTATGACGCAAGAGGGGCCAAGGGTGACCGCTGAAAACACAAAACCCTAGTAGAGCTCATTTTCCAATTTTGAATAGCTAGATGAAATGAAATGCTAGTCTATTAAGGGAAAGGACAGTAAATTGCTAAGAAACAAAATCTAATGTAAAATTACAAGATACAATTTACAAAAATAGAAAGCTTAAAAATCATATTTTTCTCTCAAAAGGGAAAATCCTTGGTCATGGATGATAGCATGCCATGGGGATGTTTGTGCCTTGTGTTTTCATCCCTATTAGAATATAAAGTAAAAACCTTGAATCTACAGTCCTGCTCCTTGAATTTGTACATCTACACACAAATAGAATAGGGAAAAATGTTGGTCTGTTTTAGGGCTTGCCTCAGTTGAAACCCCCATTTTGGTGATTCCACCTCCACAAATAGCCAAATGATAGAAATATACAAAATGATGTGAAATATAAAATATGTGTGATAGAAACAAACCTTGTTATGGAGGACAACCCCTATCATGAATTTAATAGATGAGACGAATAGATGATTTGTAAATAGAAAAGAAAAATAGACAAGAGATAGTTACCAATAGTCTATGTCTCCGCTCTTGACTTGATAGATGAGATGTGCTAGCTTGTAAGAGAGCCTTAGAAATTATTGAGATGAGAATCTGGTAGAGGTTCACTACAGAGAGAAAGAGATAAAAATGTAGAGAATAAAGCAAGAGAGGAAGATCAAATGAGAGAGAGTGAGAATGAATGATAATGAGAGTGAAAAGAAGAGTTTTGTGAGGTTGAATGGGTAGAAAGAAAAATTACACTTGCATTCCTACCACATTGACATGCATCATAGACAAAGGATGCGATATTCCCTCATTTGAAACTCACAAAATTTGGGGATGCTAGCACATAGTGCAGACATCCGTGGATTTCATAACCATCCTACTCAAAAATTTAAAAGAAATGAGGTGTTTGGACTACTAATTCTTCACCGAACTGTCCCTTATAAAGTTGGAATTACGAAGTTTTGACTCATAGGTTTTTTTCATTAATGTGGTGAGATGCCATAAATGTAGCAGGCTAGATGTGCAAGTGTGAAATTTCCATGGGATGCAATTTTATCACACTACATTTTCCCCCACTTTACTGAGCTAAATTTTCAAAGAAAAATTAGATGTACTAAAGTAGTTAAGAAGACATAAATGCAAAATCAAAATTATAAATTTTTTTATAGAGTTGCCAAAAAGGATATTCTAGAGGCCATAGAGGTCAAGTAAGTGCCTACTAAAAATTCCCCCAACATTTGAGTTTAGTGAGAAACCAAAGTGTCTGACGTAAAATTTTATTTTGTAAAACTCATAATCAAGTTAGTTTTAAAAATCAAAAGAAGCTACCATGGCGAGAAGAATTTTTAAGAAAAAAATGATGGTTTGAAGTGTAACATAAGGAAAAGGGAACCCTAATTTTAATGCCTAAACCTTAGATTTCTTTATCTTCTTTTTCACAGGTACATTGGAATGCAAATCAACAAGGTGAAGAGATTGAATTTCAAATATGAAGGTGAGCCAATCAAACCTAGATCTGCATTCTTAGGGCCTTGAAAGTGAGTTGGAAATGATTTTTTTATGATTAACCTTATTGAAATATATGACCTTATATGAAAATTGAAGATCCAAAAAACTGATAGACTGAAACAATAGTTTGTAGGAAGATCTGGAAAGTGCAGAGTGATATGTATCTACCTAGAAAAGTTGGTTTTAGTGTGCACAAGACTCATTAACCATATGGCATAGAAGTCCTAGTTAGGGTGTTGTTCTCAAATTTTGGGGTCCTCTAGTAGTAGATCTTAGACTTCCATTTCCACTTGCAAAGTTTTCAGAACATTTTCAAATAATTTTGTAGGTGAGTGGCTGTGATTCGACAAGATATAGGGCTTCAATCTAACAATGGACAATGTTTCTTCAAACTCCCTTCGATCCTCTTCAGATCTAGAGCCTACACATTCAAAGAGAGTGAAAATGTTGGGCCATTTAAGGGCTTGCCTTAGTCAAACCGCATGTAAGTGTTTCAACTTCCATAATGGAAAAGTCAATGATAAATATATAAATGAATAGGAAGGAATGATGAAATCACAAAGTGCTACAACTCACCACCCTTCAATGGCTTTCTTGAAGGACTAAAGTTATACACATCACCTCAAGGTCTTGGATATTTCTTGCTTGATTTCTTTAATTGCTTTGGAGACCTACAAAAGGGGCTAGCCTTCACAAAACAATGATTAAATGATAACATGAACTCACATAAAATTTGAAATAATGCTTGGATCTTGAGTTTCTGCAGTAAAGATCTGAAATGCTACTCTTGACTTACTTTCAAATTCTCTAAATGTTCACCTCTTGCTAGATGGGTTTGAAATGATGCAATAACTAGGTATTTATACACTATTATTCTAATTTACCAGAAAGTAAATCCCAATAGCTGACATTTAAAAATTTTGTTTTGAATGTTAAAATGGCCAATCTGAAATGTCCAAAATTGTGTCCTAGCTAAGAAGGGGGACCCATTCTCCCTTTGGTGAATGGATCTTGGGCCAAATTTTGAAGATATTAAGTATCAAGGAATTGTTGCATGCATTTATTCAATGCTTGCAATTTATTGAACTTTGGTACAAACAAGCTATAACACGCATAATTTTAGGAAATTAGGGACCCAATTGTACCATACAAAAATGTATCTTTGGACATTTTCAAACTCATTTGGGTCTTCTTATGGGTGTCGGCCTAATTTTTCCTTGATTTACTATTGTAATGTGGTCAACACATTCACATTAGGTTTTGAATTAATAAGAACTTTATGATGCCTTGTAAAAGTGTCGTGAAGTATTGTAACCCACTTTCACACTTTCTAGACTTCTCATCAATAATTTAACCCTTTTTATGTTTAAATAGACCCTTTATACACTTACAAGCCTTACTTAAGTGTGTTTTTGAGAATAATCCCATTAAACATAATTTAATACACTTTAATTCCCAACACCCACTTAAAATTTCTAAGTGGCACCCAGTCACCAATATGGGTGACTTAGTCCCACTTGGCTCAAAAATCAAAATTATTTCAAAATTCTGGTAGGATATTATTTTATAAACCTTGAGCTCAACTTGTGATGTGGTATTTTCAGGAAATTTTGTATGATCATGTATAAATATAGGGATTTTCCTCTCATTTCACCCCCCATTCACGTACTAAATCATCCATCAATTATCAAGCATTCGCTTTAGCATTCTAGGCATTTTCAAGCATACATCCATTAGAGCTTCTACTCGCATATCTTCAGATTTCTACTTCAAGGGTTTGGTAAATTGTAGCATTGCATATTGTTCATTCATCATTCTCTTTCCATTTCATTTCATTTTCAAGGTTTTAATTACCAAACTAGGGTTTGACCAAGACAAACCCCTATTCACTAACTCTTAACACTTTTTTCCCTCTTTGCATGTGTTTTGTAGGTCTTGTGTGCAGATTTGTTAAAGATCAAGGTGTGAAAAGTTGTCAAAAAAATTTCAAAGTCATTCAAAGTGGTCAAAGCCCTAATAGAAGCTTGGAGAACACCTATAGGTTAGATTCTATAGTTTCGGATCAGGAAACTTGTCGGTAGTAGAAGTACAGACCAAGCACTACAAATTGCACATTTGAATTTCTCAAAATATAGAAGTGGACTAAATCACCATTAGTGGAAAATTAGTCCCACTTCGAGGCTTGAAAAGTGGTTTCTGCAGTTCTTGATACCCTTTTGGCTAAAACTTGTTTTGGCAGAATTTCCCCGAAACAAGACTAAGTCACCCAGCTTGGCGTAAGTGTCCTAGTAGGCTTCAATAGTGACTTCTGCATGATTCCAGAGCTCCTCTCCATCACTTTCTAGTTTCGAGGTGCACCTCTTCAATCTCATTAAGATATGTTACAATTTACTTGCATTTCTAGTTCATTTTGCATATCATAATGTGTTTTCAAACAAAGTGCATTTTATTAGTTTTGCATTAGTATTTAATTACTTTTATTAGTTCTTTTGATTTACAAAATTCCTCTTAGATATATTCCAATCATCTTTGCATATTCTTGAGTGATCCTTTAAGGTGTTTAGGATTCCTCTCTCCTTTTAGGTGCAAAACCCTAGAAGTGTAAGAGAGTCCCCTATCCCCAAAAAAATCTATGGTTTATTTTGGTGAACCTGACTTTTGAATACTTTATTTTTTGATTTGGAGTCCATCATCATCCTAGAATTAGCTTGCATTAACATTGCATTACACTTTGCATTAGTTAATTTGCATTCTAGGATTTTAAAAATTTGCAATAGTGAAAGTGCATATACTTTGTGTTTTTGCATCCAAAATCATTGAAAAACATCTACACACTGAATTTTTCTTTAGTATTCAGATTATACAAACTAAGAAGCATCAAAACCAATTGAAATTTTCAATTTTTTTTGAAAAAAATCCTCATTGGGACTCATTCATCATTCTGGGCGACTTAGTCCCAATCCAGATTTTTAACTGTATGTTATAGCATCACAAACCTCATTTTTGTGCTTCCTAAGCCCCCTAGTAACATATACGACAAGTCTAGAAACTTTATGGAACATATTTTTTATGCATTTAGGTCAAAAACATCAATCTAGAGTAGTCATGTTTGAAATCACTTCAATTACAAGAATCATTAGATCTGAAAATGCTCACATTTCTAAAAAATTTCATAACATGGATAAAATTACTTTTTACCTTTTCATACACAATGTTTCTATTCATAAAAATTTACATAAGTTTGATAAAGGTACTTTTCATTCTTTGATACACATTGTTTGCATTCTTAAATTTTGCATACATTGGATAAAAGGGTTTTGCATCTTTGGATATACATTGTTTACATTGCTGAAACATTGCATGAAATGGTTACAAGTGCTTTTCATTTTTTTTCAAACAATGTTAGTGTCTTACATATCTAGATGTGCTAAGAAACAATTCATATCCCCTCCCTATGAGAGTGTTTTAGTGAAAGATAATACAAGCTTGGACATTCCTAATGATCATATTTTTTCTTCTCCTCATATCTCTCCTATTGGTGATGAAGATATTTTGGTAGAAGAATTAATTAATGAGAGTTTTGAGAATCCTAGTTGTTTCTCTCCTCTTACCTCTCTTAGTGGACAAGACATTAATGAACAAGGTAACACAACCGTAGGTAATCATGAAAATAACATTTTTTATTCTCCTAGTATCTCTCTTAGTCATGAAGAAGATGCTTTGATGTTAGAAAACACAATCAATGAAGGTCATGAGAATCTTAGTTGTCCCCCTTCACTTAGAGAAACCCTTATTAAGCAAGACAATTTAACCATTGATCCTTCCCCTACTTGCAATGAAGTCATTTAGAAGACCCAAGCTTTAATGGTAAATAACATTTGGACTGTTGTTCTCCTAAAAAATCTCCTCCTATGGAGAATATCATGGTGCAAAAAAATATGAACATTGACAAATATCCTTTTAAATCATATATTTTTGGGACTAGGAATGCTAGGTCTCTTTTACTCAATCAGGGTCTTTCACTTAACAAAAAGAGATAAATCCCACACCCAAAATCTAGGTGGTTCACTCAATCTAAGATATTTAACATGAAATTATTTCTAAATTCAATGTTATAGATGCATCTAATTGATAAGATTGATTGATTAAGTATTCAAAACCTAAGAAATGTGACTTGCTTGAAAACACATTATGTAATGCACAATCACCTAGAAATGAATGCAAAACTAAACAGAACTGAACCAAATAGAAAGTGTGCACCTATAATGTGGATGGAGACTTGAAATGACATTTGAAATGCAAGTGATGTTGATTTTTAGGTCTGGTGGGACTCATTCGCCATTTTGGGTGAATCAGTCTCAATTTTGCAAAATTGAGCCAGAATCTGTTTCCAACAAAAGGGTATCTAAAAATGAGGAAAACTCAAAATTGGCCTGGAAGTGGGACTGATTTTCCACTCATGGAAAATGAGTCCACTTTTGAATTTCTAAATATTCAAAGGTGGAATCTAGAGCTCTCAGTCTGCACTTTGATTTCCTATAGGTTTTTTCTTCTGAAACTCTAATTTCTAATCCTGAAAATGTGTTTTTGTTGATATTTTGACTTGTTGAATGAAGATAATACTTGAGAAATCTAGCAACTTGACCTTCATTTATTTATAAGCTTCCAAGAGTCCTAAATTTGCATACACACAAGACAAGAGAGAGAACTGTTGAATGTTAGGGCATGGGGGTTTGCCTTGGTCAAACCCCTTTTAGGTAATTAAACTAAAATGATGAAAGAATGTAATGAAAAATGAAACAATGGAGTCGATTACCTTGCCATGATGTTTTATCTTGAAATTCTACAACAAAACATGAAGAATCTACCCTTGAATGTCTGAAAATTGATATCTTAGAGACTTGCAATGATGAAACCCTAAGTTGCTTGACTTGAGATGGAAGATTGGTAGATGAATGAATGATAAGAGAGTAGGAGATGTAAAATGAGGAGAAAAACACTTATTTATACACATTTGTGCCTTAGTAACCAGATGATACCTCATCACAAGCCGACATCAAGTGAAATTAAACTTAAATTTCACTTTTTTCCCACTCAAAGGTCAAAATTAGGCCAAATGGGACTGATTTTCCACACATGGCGAATGGGACTAATTCACCATGCATGAAAAATGGGTCCCACAGGGGCCATTTTGACAGTTAAGATGCTGGGAGATAAGGAAATAAAGTTTAAATTACAACTTTGTCAGGTATATGATCAATTTAAGCCTCAGGATGCACAATATAGGTTAATAGGGGACTACTAGTGATGATGTGAATGCCAAATAGGGCTTGGGACACATAAATCAATGTGAAAGTGTGATTAAATACACTTTACAACACTAAAATGAGGTCCACATAGCCTAGGAAGGAACAAAAACCAATGTGAATGTGCAAGACACATTACAACACTAGTTTAACATTAAGTTTATTTCACAAGCCTTCTAAATTGATGTGATAATATTTTTAAACACATTTTATAATGTTGAATTAGGGAGAAATAGGTTCTTTAAGCCTAGGAAAGCGTGAAAGTCCTTTACAATACTTTACAACACATTTACAAGACATCGTTAAATGCATATTAAGGGTCCAAGACCTAGTGTGGATGCATACAATGCCTCACAACACCTAAATCAAGGCCTCATTTACTCAAATTTATCATGAATTATTCCCATGTCAAGCAAGAGACCCCTTTTTCTATGGTGCATTTAGCCCCCACTTTAGTGAGAGGATGAACTTGCTTCAAACTCATACTAAAGTAGAAATTCAAAAGAGATCTGAGTATACAGATGTAGATGAAAATGAATGAAAAAGATCAAGGAGGTTGCACAAGCCCCTAGGATCCAAGATCCTAAGTCAAACCATCAAGATACAAAATCATACAATGGCAAGAAAGTAGATGAAAATGAAAGAAGAGGAAATCAAGCTTCGATCATTTTTCCAGCTAGTTGTTGATTAGATCTAGGCTTGTTTGTTTTGGAAAGAAAATACATACTCACTCTAGGGTGATAGAACTCTAGGCTTTCCATTGAGTGAGAAGTCCATAACATACTCACTCTAGGGCCACAAAACTTCTAATTGTCCGCAGGGTGAGAAATCCCAAAGTGTGAGAAACATACGCTAGTTGGTATGCACTCAAACACATAGGTGGCTATGGGGAAATTTGTACCTTGGACTAGGCTTCCTGCTCAACCATACCAAACTTATACCTCCTGATAAATTTAATAAGGTGCCACAAAGGAAAAATGATTTTTGAGCTCTATGAGGTAAGCAAATCTTTGTATACTTGACACTCATAGACATTGTAAATGAAAAATGGTATAAGGAATGTTCAAAGGGATTTTTCTTAGTTCGTGCAAGGTATCATCTTAGGGAACATCATTTTTAATGTCTCCAAGAGAGGATAAGTGCAAAATAAGTGTCACGCTCTTAGAGGGAATCAAGCCCAATGACTCCACCTAGAAAAGGACGCATCACAAGAAGAAAGAAACTGCACAATGAAATGTGAGTGGTGATGTATGCCACCACTTTAAAGTGGTTGTGAACACCAGTACTATGGAAAATTTCTTTAAAGTAGAAGAAGGATACATGAGAGCTTACTCGGAAAGACCTATGCCAAGTCATACATTTTTGAGAAGCTACATCTTGAAAAGGAGAAGTATGTCATATGCGAGCCAACTTAAGGCATGTCATCCACATCCCAAGCTTTCTCTTATGTATTCATGAAAGGTGAATGAATAGCCAAAGGAGGAAACCATAGGTGAAATACAAGGACAAGGATACATAACCCCTTTTCCCCACTGAGTGCAGGACAAGGGTGAGCTGAAATGATTAACAAAATGCAGGCTAGAGTGAAAATCAGTATCAATTAGAGGAAGTAGGTGCCCCCATAGAGGGAAGCATACCAAAATCCTGAAAATATTGGATTTTAAGACTTCAAGCCTTACATTCATTAGTGGAATGACCCTGAACTCTATGATATGCACAAAATGAAGTCTTGTAATAACATTTCTTTCAAGTTCTAGGAGGGAGGGTGATCAAGTGATCTTGGAGGAGTCTCAACAAGATACCTTCTTGATCAAGAGGGTAAGGTGGTCTTGTGATTTGTTTCAAAGATACATCTTGCTTAGTATTGGCTATCATACTAACATAAGTTTCTCTAGATTGCGACAATTTATTCCCTCCATTATAGGAGGGTATAAAATATAATGATTTCAAATCATGGGTGTTTTGCGAGATGACATTGACATTAAGGAAAGGTGTAGTTTTTGGTGTCATATTTTGTAAAGGATTATTTTTAAGACCACTATTGTCAATGAGGTTAGGATGGATGACGGTTAAGGTTGATTTAGGAAAAAATTGTGTGAGATTTTTGATGTTGAGTCAAGGTTTATTGATCGCGTTCAAAGGATAATAACCAAGACCATGAGTTGTTTGTTGTGTATTAGGCTCTATAGGGTTGCAAATACCTTGTTCTCGACCACCACATCCTTTTCCAGTATATCCCTATTGTTTCATGAGTTCATAAAATTTTCCATAAAGCTTCTTCATTTTTTTGGATCGGGTGGTGGTTGATCATAAGCACCATCAAAGGTGACTATGTAGCTTTCTTCTTTGTCTAGAGTAGTGGACGCTGATGCTTTTGAAATGTCATATGAATTTTGTGTTGACATGATGGTTGGTTGTTGTTGTTTCTCATCTTTCTTTTGTGTGATTATGTATTGGCCCATAGATGATGGTTTGAATTCTAAGGATCCCCAATCGTCACCAAATAATTTAGACATTGATTTTGCATTTTTTTTTTCAATTTAAAGAGGGTCTATATTGGATGTTGGAATCAATGTTTTCAGAAGACTTGTAGCTCCTTTTTCAAGGTGTAAGCAACTTTCAGGCTCGGGGTCTATTTCAACTTGATGAATGTTATTGTTATAGACATATTTCATTCTATGATGAAGGGTTGAAGGAACTGCATTCATCTCATGAATCCATGGTCTACCTAAAAGAATATTATATGAAAGATCATAAAGAATGACATGAATAGGATTTTGCAAAGTAGCCACCCCAACTGTAACATGCAAAGTGATTATACTGAGTGGTTGCTTTGTTGTATTATCAAATGCTTGAATAGATACAAAATCAAGTATTATTTGTGACTTGTCAACACGCAATTTATCAAGGAGATTCACACTACACACATTAAGGGCATAACCATTATCAATAAGGGTTCGCTTTATCCCTATCTGATTATATCGAGCAATGATCATGGAAGCTTCGTTTTGTTTTCACAACTCTAAAGGAGGGAGCTCATGTTGATGGAAAATAATGTCTATGTTAGTTTGATTCATTTGATGGATTAAAGCTTCTACATCATTTGGAGTTGTACCAAGAGGAACTGCAATTTGTTTTAAGGTTGTTTGAAGAATATTGTGGTAATTGAGTGAGTTCTGAAGTAAATCTCAAAGAGAAATCTTCATAGGAGTAATCTTTAATTGTTCAACAAGATCATACTCCTTTATGTGTGGGAGGTAACAAGGAGCACTAGGCAGATTGGGTAAAGGTAAGGAGGGTGGGATTGGTTTGCGGTGGTTGTGGATTATTTTGAGTGTTATATGTATGAGCAATGATATTATAAATCAACTACTACAATACATTATTCTGAGATGGGTAAAGGATAAGTTTAGGTTTATTCTCAATTTCTTGTTTGTGTGAAGGTGGGTGGAGAGTAAACTCGGGCTTAGGTGAAGGTTTATGTGAAGGGGGATAAAGGATGAGTTGAGGTTGAATAGTGTTAACATCCTGTAACAAGTGAGCATCTTCATTTTCCTTGAAGGGAAAGTTATCTTTGTCTTGGGTCATAATAGGGTATGCACACGATCATGATGGGCCAAAAAGTGGCAATATGATGGGTATGTGGCTGACAACTATTTTTTTACCCAAAAGTGATGAAATGAAAAGGGTTTTTAAAGGAGATTTCTAGATTTCCATTGATATAAATTATGCTTTAATTTGAATTTAATAAGTAATTATTATTCATTTTCTATTCAAATTATGACTAAAGTCTTGATTGATAGGTTGATTGAAAAACATCTATAGCTTTCAAACGATATCACATTTTTTGAATCCAAAAAATGTGTCACATTCTATGCTTCGCATACCATAGGATTAAAAAAAGAAAAATTGAATTTCATGAAATTTTGACCAAGTTAAGGTGGTCAGACATACGAGTTTATATATTTTTTAAAAAAATTATAATAAAAAATTCATAATTAATTATTTACTTGGAAAAAAATTACAAAAAAATATGCATCACATCGGGGCATGAGTCCTCTACTTATATCCAAAATATTATAAAAAAATATTATCATTTTATGGTGGTTAGGGTGGTCAGATAGACACCTACTTCTTATTTGTCCCTTTAAATTTAAGTACCACTACATTGAAATTTCAAATTTTCACCAAATAGATTTTTTTTTTTTTGAAACAAACCTAATAGTTTAGAAACTAAATTCAATTTGCTAAAGATTCTATTCTTACATATTTTTGAAATAATATAGATAACTTATTCAAATTTTTATGTCAAGTTGCCTAACTCTATTTTTTTTGAATTTTTTGCCACTTAAGGGCCTATTTTTCCATGATGATCCTGTGCATACCCAATATCCTCCCTAGAAGGATAGTTCTTAGAAAAACAACAAACTGCATGTTCATGACAAGTAAGGTTTTTTTCATCCAAAATAACTTCATCACCACTAAGGGAGTTATTAATGGTTGAATGTGTTTGATGATTGATAGTGGGAAGAGGAGACTTGAAGACTCTATTTGATTGTCAATTTTTTCTAAGGTCTCATTCTCTTGTTCTGTATTATCTACCTTACTAGGAGAGCCTATAATATTTTCATCCAAGTTTGAGGTTTGCAAGGTAGCTTCATCACAAGTGGGAGAGGCATCAAGAGAAGGACCATTATGATTTTCAAATAGATTTTCCAAAATGGGAGGAGCATTAGGGAAGGGAGGATCAAGGGTGTCATGATGCTTAATAGGGATGTCTTCTAACACCAACCTATCCTCTTTACATCAAGGAGGGATATTAGGAGATGGAAAAGGTTGGTTGTCATGGACATAAAGACTTGGTAAGGTGATTTTGAAGAATGTTTCTATGATCTCATGCTCTTGTTGTCTAACATCTTCCAAAGGGGAATAAGGAAATGGAAAATCAAGACCTTCAATGCTTGTAACTTGCTTCATCAAGATACCTTCATCACTAATAGGAGAGGTATTGGGAGAAGAACAAGTATGTGTGTTATGATTGTCTACATTACAATTTGCTCCAATGGGAAATGTAAGATTAAGGATTGTACCAATGGTTTGATCATTTTTCTTAAAGTCCTCATTAATGTAATCAAAATTGAACTCATAAGAGGGAATGTTGTATTTATGCAATCCACTATTAACAAAATCAAAGCCACATCTTTTGAAAGAAAACATGCTAGTATGAAAAAGGAAAGAAATTTCAATGCAATGGCTTAAATGGAAATGCAATTTTCAATTTTTAAGTAAGCTAATTTTCTATTTACATAGTGCAACAATCTAAAAATGAAATGTTGTAAATGCAAAAGTGCAATTAAGCAATGCATGAAATGAGCTAAGTTAAGTGAGATCTAATAAAATATAGGTTACAGAAATGCAACTAACTAATATAGGTAGGTAAAGGAACCAAACAGGAGCTAAAAAACAATGTTTTTCAGTTTTGTAAAGTGGAGTTTCAGGTGTCAAAAGGGTCTGATTCGCCCAGGGTGGTGAATGAGTCCCAGTATGGACTTTTTTCAGAGTTAAAAAAAACAATTGAGTGATTTTGATGTTTTATGAGTTCTATGATGTAGAACTAAGTTAAAAATGCAGAATTTTATAAAATTATAATGAATTTAGAGGTTAAAAATGTAACCGAAATGCACTTTTCTATGAATGCAAAATTTGAAACCTAGCATGTAACTAAATTCATGCAAGTTTTAATGCAATATTAATGCAAGCTAGATGTATGACAAAGGACTCCAAATAAGACAAGAAAGTACTCTAAAAATTAGGTTCACCAAAATCAATCGTAGAATTTTGGGACTAGGAATGCTAGGTCTCTTTTACTCAATTAGGGTCTTTCACCTAATGAAAAGAGATAGATCCCACAGCCAAAATCTAGGTGGTTCACTCAATATAAGATATGTATGATGAAATTATGTCTAAATTAAATGTTCTAGATGTAGCTAATTGATAAGATTGATTGATTAAGTATGCAAAACCTAAGAAATGTGACTTCTTTGAAAACACATTGTGTAATGCACAATCACATAGAAATGAATGCAAAACTAAATAGAACTGAACCAAACTAAAAATTTTCACCTAGAATGTGGATGGAGACTAGAAATAACATTTGAAATGCTATTGATACTAATTTTTAGGTTTGGTGGGACTCATTCCCCATTCTAGGCGAATCAGTCCTAGTTTTGCAAAATTGAGCCAGAATTTGTTTCTGACAAAAGGGTATCTAAAAATGTAGAAAACTCAAAATTGAACTAGAAGTGGGACATATTCACCACTCATAGTGAATGAGTACACTTTGTAATTTTTGAATATTGAAAGATGGAATCTGAAGCTCTTAGTTTGCACTTTGATTTCCTACAGTTGTTCGCTTCTAAAACTCTAATTTTTTAGCCTGAAAAATGATTTTTTGTTGATATTTTGACTTGTTGAATGAAAAGAAGACTTAAGAAATATTGAAACTTGACCTTTAATGATTTCCAAGCTTCCAAGAGACCTAAATCTGTATACACACAATACAAGAGAGAGAAATTTTGAATGTGAGGGTATGGGGGTTTTCCTTGGTCAAACCCCTTTTAG
This sequence comes from Sequoia sempervirens, assembly GCA_007258455.2. Classification (NCBI taxonomy): domain Eukaryota; kingdom Viridiplantae; phylum Streptophyta; class Pinopsida; order Cupressales; family Cupressaceae; genus Sequoia; species Sequoia sempervirens. Next base: position 369,912,180 of record VDFB02105785.1, read on the forward strand.
GTAATTAGATTTAAATGATGAAAGAATGTAATGAAACATGCAACAATGGAGTTGATTACCTTACCATGATGTTTGATCTTGAATTTTTGTAGCAAAACATGAAGAATCTATCGTTGAATGTCTAAAAATTGATATCTTGGAGACTTGCAATAGTGAAACCCTAAGTTGCTTGACTTGAGATGGAAGATTGGTGTATGAATGAATGATAAGAGATTAGGAGATGTAAAATGAGGAGAAAAACACTTATTTATACACATTTTTTCCTTAGTAACCTGATGATACCTCATCACAGACCGACATGAAGAGAAATTCAACTTAAATTTCAATTTTTTCCTGCTCAAAGGTCAAAATTAGGCCAAATGGGATTGATTCACCACACATGGAGAATGGGCCCCACCTAGATGGGATGGATTTTCCATGCATGGTGAATGGGTCATGCAGGGGCCATTTTGATAGCTAATATGTTAGGAGATAAGGAAATAAGATTTAAATTGTAACTTTTGTAGGGTATTTGATCAATTTAAGCCTCAGGATGCACAATATGGGTTAATAGGGGAGTATTAGTGATGATGTGAATATAAAATAGAGCTTGGGAAATAGAAATAAATGTGAAAGTGTGATTATATACACTTTGCAACACTAAAACGAGGTCCACATAGCCTAGGAAGGCACAAAAATGAATGTGAATGTGCAAGACACATTACAACACTAGTTTAACATTTTTATGTCACAAGCCTTCTAAATTGATGTGATAATGTTATTAGACACATTTTATAATGTTTAATTAGGGAGAAACAGGTTCATTATGTCTAGAAAAGCGTGAAAGTCCTTTACAAGACTTTACAACACCTTTACAAGACATCATTAAATGCATATTAAGGGTCCAATACCTAGTGTGGATGCATAAAATGCCTCACAAAAACTGAATCAAGGCCTCCTTTATTCCAATTTATCATGAATTATTCCCATCTCAAGCAACAGACCATTTTTTCTACGGTGTACCTTCAAACAATAAACCTTCCCTAGGTGAAGATAATAAAGTGACATTAGAATCCCCTTCACTAACAATTCATGCAAATAAAGACATGATTCTTGAGGTTATGATGACACAAGTGGGATCTCCTTTAATTAGTGAGCTTTCTAAGTCACCTCCCACTAGTGAATCACATAAAAAATAAGATATTTCTTGAAATTCATGATACAATCTAATCATAACAATGTTTTGTAGCAGCTAAGTTGTAACTTAGTGACTCAAACATATAGGGGACCACATGTCACTGTCATGCCATTACCTCAAGTACCTAGTGTTGATGACCTTAAAAAGACTCCTACTAATATATCTATATGGCAACTTATTCAACTATCACCTACATTTGAGTTTCTCTTTCATTAAATGTTGCAACGAAAGAAGGAGGAGATCCAATCTTACATAAAATTGAATAATTTAACATCCTCCTCTTGTCCCATCCAAGTCACCCATTCAAAACTCACATTCCCTAAACATGAATTACCCTCACTTGAGATTAAAAAAAAATGACCCCTTGTTGATAAAGGTGATCATTAATGAAACTTTAGTTAAGCACAACCTCATAGACAATGGATCAGAAATTAATGTTTGTAGCATGGACATCCTAAACAAACTTGGCATGGAAAAAAATCTCATTCAACTTAATGACGTTCATATTCATGGATTTGAAAATGTGAATAGCAACCACTAGGGATGATCACATTACCTATTGAGGTCAGACCTATAATTTTTCCTACCTCTATACATATCATGTAAGGACCCCTTCCATACAATCTTCTCCTAGGGAGACAATGGATTCATGTTATGAAAGGATTCCCATCTACTCTTCACTGTGTAATGAAATTTGAATACAACAACAAGATATACATGATTGGCATAGATGAATGAAGCTATGAATCATATGATCACAACACTTCCAACTCCCCTAATAATTTCATTCCCAGATCAAAAATTGAACCTATACAAGTTGATGCTAATTCTTCACCTACAACAAAACTCTTTAGTAATAATTGGGGGTTGTTAGATTATACACCTCCTTTCAATAAAATTTCCAAAATCTCATCCTCATGGACCAAAGAGTCATATATAAATGATTCATTTTCAGACACAAGTTCTAGTAGCGATTGGGGTTTCACACCTTCCTTTAGGGGAGAGTAGGAAATATCACAACCTAAACCAAAACAACCTTGTGTTTTATATGCTCAACTTGGTTCTACATCAACAACATTACCCTATGATAGTGATGGGGGCTATCTAACTCCCATCCATCATGGGGAGATGACACATAACATTAAAAATGATTTGTGTTCTTGTAAATAAGCCCATCCTTCTTAGAAGCACAAACCCCCTTTATTTGAATTGAGAGATTGTTATGACATTGGATACAATCTCCCTCCTACACATGGATACAATGAACACATGAAGCAAACTAACATATCATACTCTTTCAAGAAATATCTAGGGATACCTCCCTTATCTCTGCTTTCATCTAAGACTTTAAATAATAAAATTAAACATCTCAAGGAGTGTGGTGCCCTTCCTTGTGTTGAAGTACCTAATTCCTCTAACTGATACGTACTTTTATCCTATTTAGCTCACCTTTGTCCTACACTAAGTGGGGGCAAGGGGCTAGTTAGCCTTGTCCTTGTATGTCACTTATCGTTGTCTCTTTTTTCTATTCATTAACCTTTCATGAACATATAAGAGCAAGCTTGGGATGTGGATGACATGCCTTAAGTTGGCTGGCATGTGATATACTACCTTTTTTCATGACGTAGTTTATCGATAATATATGACTTGGCATATAAGCTCTCATGTCTTCTTCTACATTAAAGCAATTACTCACAATAATGGTGTTAGAAACCACTTTAAAGTGGAGGCATATATCCACACTCATCATGTTTCATTGTGTGATTTCTTTCTTCTTGTGATGCATCCTTTTCTTGGTGATTTCATTCGACTTGATTCCCTCTAAGAGCGTGATACTTCTTTGACACATCCTCTCTTGGAGACAGTAAGCATAATGTTCCCTAAGATGAGACCTTACATGAACTATGAAAATTCCCTTTGAACATACCTTACACTATTTTGACATTTACAAAAAAAATTATATGGCCACCTTGCATCATACATCTTGCATGCCTATGGATCCATCATGTTTGTTCATGAGCTCCAAGCATACAAAGTTTTTCTTATCTCATGAAGCTCGAAAAGTCATTTTCTTTTGTGGTGCCTTATCAAAGTTATCAAGAGGTATAAATTTGGTATGGTTGAGTGGGAAGCCCATTCTGAGGCATGACTTTCCTATTAAAGTTATCATACATTAGCTAATAATTAATTAATTTTTAATTGATTATTAATCATATTTATTCTCACACAATTTAGCTAAATTAGGAATGCTTTATTAGTTGAGCTTATATTGGATCAATATGTCACATTGCATGTGATGTTGTCACTTGTCATGATCTAATCCCTTTCTCATTTATGGTTTTTCTCTTATAATCATTCAACCCTTATTGTAAATATCACTTGAATTTTATTCACAGAAATATGATGACTTCCATATCTTCTTGAAAGCTTCTTCTATAACTTTTCCTTGTTGATGAATTTAAAAATTCTTGTTTGCAGATCTCTTGCATGGAATGTTTCTTTTCTTTTTGTTTGATCATGTTGCTCATATTTTTGTGCTTGTTTCACAATTCTAACATGGTATTAGAGTGTGGATTCAACAAACCCCTTCTCGATTTATGAGGTTTTTTCTTCAACAAGGGTTGTAGGATTCAAATCTGAATCCCCTTTGCTCTTTTTGTAAATTTTTAAGGTGGGAATTTTTAAAAGCACTTTTGTGTAAAAAGGACCTCGCCGTTGGATCCAGAGCTGTCAAGAAAGTCAAATTTGGCTTTTGTTTCACTTGATTTCAACTTTGGACACCGGATCTACAAGGTTTTGAAGCGGTTGCTTTGTCTCCAAATCAGGAGGGTAGTTGTATTTTTACTACATTTGAGCCCAAATGGACATCACCATCATGCTCAGAAGGCCCAAAAACCCTAAGATCACTTGTCAAATTGTCAAAATCCAAGTAGTTGACATCTAAGACAAAAAAAATTCCCAGGGAAGCCATACGACTTCCCTAGCACGTAGATGGAGGTAATTTTTTTTTTTTTAAACCTTTTGAATTTTTTTCCTACAGATAAATTTTTATATCAAATTTGAAAAAAAAAATTAAATCCCCTTTTTTTGTAAAGGGCCAAAGTTTTCTTTTGTTTCAAAAATTGTATTAATTTTATTTTTTTTGCAGTACCTAAGGGTAACTGCCACCCTGCGGTTGCAGGCCCTCATGCCCCGCATCCCTATGGGCCAACCCCACTAGCCACTAGCAGTGACTATTAAGACTGTTGCTCAGTGGATTAAAGCCACCAGCGGTGGCCTTAATACCACTGTATCGACAGCCAATGGGAGTGGTGGGGGTGGGTCCACGTGCCCCCCCACCCCAAAATATTATTTTATTGTTTTTTATTGTAATTTTTTTAAAAACAATCTTTTTTTGAAATAAGTCAAATTGTGCAAATGCATTGATGGCCATTTGGCCATCAAATTTAAGCTCGCAGTTTTGTTGCGACGGTCATATGGCCGTCAATTTTAATGCAATGATTGTTTATTTGTTTCCCTTTTGGAGCTATTTTCTTCTGGAGGCCATAACGTTTTCCCACGATGTTGAAATTGGGAAAACAAGATATCATCACAAAGGGGACTCAGACTACTTTCCAGTGGTACATATACTTTTTGGAGATTTTTTCTCAAGTCCTTATTATTTCTAGTCAAAGTCAAATATTCTTTTTGAGAGTTGCCTTCAGTGTTTTTGGCATAACTTTTGCATATGGTGTCGAAAATGGGAAAACGAGATATCGTCGAAAAGTTGTTTCTAAGATCTTCACAGTGGTATAGCTGGTTTCAAGATTTTTTTTTTTTCCAAAAATCCTTCTTTTCAGTTGTTTTCTTATTTGGACCTTTTGGGCTCACATTGCATGTATTTAATGATTTTGTAAACGCACTGAGATAAAGTACCTCTATATTGCACATGTATTATGGGATCTTCCACATCAATTTTTTCCTTATTGTACTTACACTATAATATAAAGTGCCATGGGGGTTGATATTTTCCTTTATTTTCCTTCATACCTTTCTCATGCGTATGTGACTTTTGTTTTCACATCCTTTCTATCTGCTTGTACTTTCATGATTGCACCTTCAGATGTTCTTGGTTCCTCTTCATGCACTACTTTTAGGCATTCAGTTTTAGTGTACCTATCATTCCTCTCCCTTTTCAACATTATGGGGGGTTTCTACTATTGGTGCTATTGCTTATTTGGTTTTGTGTTGGAGTGAGCTATGTATATAGTATTTTTTCCTATGTACTAGGCAAATGTAGCGACTGGTTACCCATGCATTTGAGTGAGATGGAGCACTTACCATATGGATACTCTTGCATTCCTATTTTTGGAGGCAACCTTCCATTTTCACTTGACTAGTTCTTCAGACTATTGGTACTTATTCCATCTATATATTTGAGTTCCTAATGTTTTGCCTTGGTTTTCCATCAAATTCAAGTAGTGTCGTTGAGGGTACTCATGCAGATTATTGTCTTCTTGATCCTAATCATCATATGTTTTAGTGAAGGTTCTTCTTTCAACAGTTCAACAATCTTTCTTCGACAGTGTTTGTAGCTTCTTCATGCTTCTGTATGTTCCTTTGTTCCTATCTTTTTAGACAACCTTGCCTTGTTTGGAGGCTTCTTCAGTCCTTGAATTGGATTTCATGTATTGTTTGGAGGCTTATTCAATCCTTCGCTTGGCTTTCATCTCTTCTTGGAGTAGATTTTTTCCCAGGAGGTTTTCTCTTTTTCTCCACATTATAGGGATATTTTGTTTGGACATGGGAACCATACTTGGCCTTGTTTTCTCGGACCCATCTTGCATTCTTTTTAGGGTTTTTAGCTACTCCATAAGTTTATCTTAAGGGGGGGTGTTAGAGTTATCATACATTAGCTAATAATTAATTAATCTTTAATTGATTATTAGTCTTATTTATTCTCACACACTTTAGCTAAACTTAGGAATGCTTTATTAGTTGAGCTTATATTAGATCAATATGTCACATCACATGTGATGTTGACACTTGTCATGATCTAATCCATTTCTCATTTAGGGCTTTGCTCTTATAATCATTCAACCCTTATTGTAAATATCACTCAAATATTATTCACAGAAATATCACGACTTTCATATCTTGTTGAAAGCTTCTTCTGTAACTTTTCCTTGTTGATGAATTTAATTCTTGTTTGCAAATATCTTGCATGGAATGTGTCTTTATTTTTTGTTTGATCCTGGGGCTCATGGTTTTGTGCTTGTTTCACAATTCTAACATTTCCCCATAGCCACCTACATGTGTGTGAGTGCATACTAGCCATGAGTGTATGTTTCTCACCTTTTAGGCTTTCTTGCCCGACAGACAGCTATGAGTTTCATCACCTCAAAGTGAGTATGTATTTTCTAGATAAAAAACCTAGATCTAATCCATAATGATATGGAAAAATGATCGAAGCTTGATCTGATTCTCTCTTTCCTTTTCTCCCTTCCATTCTTTTCATCATTTTCATGTGTGTTCCTTTGTGGTAATGTTTCATTTTCAATGGATCTTGATCCTGGGGGCTTGATCACCTCTCTTGATTGGTGTTGTCTCATCTTTCCTGCACGGGTACATTTAGATCCCACTTCATGTGCATGTTTGGCTACTTTAGTGTGAGTTTGAAGCAAGTTCATCCTCTCACTAAAGTTGGGGCTAAATGTAGCATAGAAAAATGTATCTTTGGAATTTTTCACACTCATTTGGGTCTTTCTTATGGATCTTGGCCAAATTTTTCATTGATTTAATGTTGTAATGTGGTCAAAACATTCACATTAGGTCTTGAATTAATAAGAACTTTATGATGCCTTGTAAAAGTTTTGTGAAGTGTTGTAACCCACTTTCACACTTTTCTAGGACCTTTTTACTATAATTCACTTAAATAACCTCTTTTTATCACTTTCCAAGGATTATTTCAAAGTGTTGTAAAGTGTTGCAACAAAATTTCATGCTTTTCTAGGCTTGTCATCAATAATTTAATCCCTTTTTATGTTAAACTGGCCCCTTTATGCACTTACAGGCCCTACTTAAGTGTTTTTTGAGAATAATCCCATTAAACATCATTTAATTCACTTTAATTCATGACACCCACTTAAAATTCCTAGGTGGGACAAAATCGCCAATAGGGGTGACATAGTCCCACTTGGCTCAAAAATCAAAATTATTTCAAAATTCTAGCGGGATATTATTTTCTAAACCTTGAGGCCGGCCTGCGATATGGTATTTTTGGGAAATTTTGTATGATCATGTATAAATATAGGTCTTTTCCTCTCATTTCACTCCCCATTCACTTACTAATTCATCCATCAATTATCAAGCATTCACTTTAGCATTATAAGCATTTTCAAGCATACATCCATTGGAGCTTCTACTTGCATATTTTCAGATTTCTACTTCAAGGGTTTGGTGAGTTGTAGCATTGGATGTTGTTCATTCATCATTATCTTTTCATTTCATTTCATTTTCAAGGGTTTAATTACCAAACTGAGTTTTGATCAAGGAAAACCCCTATTCACTAACTCTTAACACTTTTTCCCCTCTTTGCATGTGTTTTGCATGTCTTGTGTGTATATTTTTCAAAGAGAAAGGTGTGAAAAGTTTTCAACAATTTTTCAAAGTCATTCAAAGTGGTCAAAGCCCTAATAAAAGCTTGGAGAACACCTATAGGTTAGATTTTGCAGTTTCAGATCTATAAACCTGTCAAGAGTAAAAGTGCAGAACAAGAGCTACATATTGCACCTTTGAATTTCCAAAAATATAGAAGTAGAATAAGTCACCATAAGTGGTGGATTAGTCCCACTTCCACGCCCCAAAAGTGGTTTTTGTGGTTCTGGATACCCTTTTGGCTAAAACTTGTTCTGGAAAAATTTCCCTGAAATAGGACTAACTCACCCATCTTGGCGTAAGTGTTCTAGTAGGATTCAATAGTGACTTTTGTAGGATTCTAGAGCTCATCTTCATCACTTTCTAGTTTCTAGGTGCACCTCTTCAATATCATTAAGTTTTGTTATAGTTTACTTGCATTTCTAGTTCATTTTGCATATCACAATGCATTTTTAAACAAAGTGCATTTTCTTAGTTTTGCATTAGAATTTAGTTACTTTTATTAGTTCTTTTCATTTAGGACATTCCTCTTAGATATATTCTAATCATCTTTGCATATTCTTGAGTGAGCCATCAAGGTTTTTGGGATTCCTCTCTCTTTTTAGGTGCAAAACCGTAGAAGTGTAAGAGAGTCCTGTATCCCCAAAAAAATCTATGGTTCACCAATTAGGATCAATACTTTAGGGGGAGAAAAATATAGTGTGAAAGTTTCATGGGTTACAATTTACAATGCTACATTTAGCCCTCACTTTAATGAGATATGAATTTACACTCAGACTCACACTAAAGTAGGAAAATATGTCAAGGGGGGTATGATTGTCCAAATGTTGAAGAGATAGGATGATTAAGGATCAAGGAGGATACACAAGCCCCCAGGATCCAAGATCCTATTGCAATACAACACAATCACAAAGGAACAAACTCATGTATTATATGTAGTAGGAAAACATACACAAACATACATATCAGAAGCATGAAGCACACACAATGAAAACACATGATATGATGGAACATAAATATAATGATGAAATGAAAATAGACATGATGTAAATATGATATAAACACAAAAAAGACACATGAAAAGACACAAAAAAACACAAGATTAGTACTAAAAGATTTGAATCAATAAGGAAAAGAGAATTTTGTATTAAATTGTCTCAAATACCAAATGCCATCTATCGAATGTGCTATCTAAAATTATGATCTCAGAAGGATGTAAAATCACTTATGAACACATGGTTCCACTAACAAGCAAGTTTTGTTATGCTAGGTGTCCATGTTAAAATGGTTGATCAATTTCATGATCCAACAAGCTCCATTATGCTAAATCCATGAACTATCTTACAAAAACTCACCTAAAGGGGTGAAACAAAACTCACCTCAGGGGGTGCAACAAAACTTACCTTAGGGGGTGCAAAAAAACTCACCTCAGGGGGTGCATAAAGTTTAACATCTCTATGGATGAATTGATAACCATGCCTCAGGGGCATTACAAACACCACTACCAAAGGGGGTATGTTAATAGGTCAAATATCACATGACTAAATGAATAAGGGTAATATATGCCCTCCTTGAAATTTAAACATGCTTTCTATGTTAGTATTTTAAGAAGAAAGAGGGGAAGAGGGGATATTGGAAAATAATGCATGCCTCCAAAATCTTGTTATCCTTTCCCCCTAAGTGTAGAGATAACCTAAACCAGAATAAGGAATATTATGTTGCTACCATGAAAATATGGTTTCTCTTCAGATTGTACCACCATGAATGGCAATGAGTAAAACACATAAATCTACAAATTCCACATAGTGATGAGAAACATGATAGGATGAAGATCATTATTGATTAGAGGAATTAGGTGCATCAACAGAAGGAAGAGCACCAAAATCCTTAAGATATTATATATTCCATTCCTCAAGATTTTGCATTCATTGGTAGAATGACCATGCACTTTATGATATGCACAAAATGAGATTTTTTTGTACAATTTATTTCATATTTATGGAGGAAGAGTAATTAGGAAAGATTTGAGAAGCCTTGGAAATATATTCTCTTGATCAATAGTAAGGGACATTTCTTTCTCTTATGAAGAAAATATTGCTTTCTTATCATAAGATGACATACATACAATAGATGATAAAGCATTATATAAAGATGAAGAGGAATGTTGGAAACCTAGACCTTGCTTGGAGATGTATGGTATAGAATTCACTTGATTCCTATTTTATTTCATGTTTTCATTACATATATGTTTAGAAAGAATTTGGTATCTAGGACCATAAAATGCTTCCAACTTAGATGAAGAGATTTTATCAACATGCTTGTAAGAAATATTTTCTTCTTCATAAGCACACAAATCCTTTCTAAGTTTTTTAAAGCTACGCATCTTCCTCTCATGAGGGACAAGCATTGAAGAACCACCATCACCACCATGAGGTGATGTTGTTGATAAAGAACCAAGTTGAGAAAATGAAACACAAGACAATTTTGGTTTAGATTGTGAGATTTTGTACTGTCCCATAAAAAGAGGGTGTAGAATCTAATGAACCCAAGTCATCCCCAAAATATTTGTTTGAAGATGAATCATTTATATTTGACTCTTTGGAGTTTTATGGTGATATTTTGGACTCCCCTTTGAAACAAGGTGTAAAATCTAAAAACCCCCAATCATTGTCTAAAAGTTTTGTCATTGGTGAAAGACAATTAGTATTATCATCAACTTGTATAGGTTCTAACTTTGAATTTGGAGTAAAAATATTAAGAGAGATGGAATTTTATGTTTGAATTTAGCTTGTAACTTATAACTCTCTTCATCTACTTTAACCGTGTATATCTTGGTATTATATTCATACTTCATCTCATGGTGAAGAGTAGATGAGACTCTCTTTATGACAGGAATCCACGATCTACCTATGAGAAGGTTGTGTGAGAGAGGTCTTGATGATATGGACAAGAGTAGGAAAAACCATGGGTCCAACCTCAATGGGTGATGTGATCATTCATAATGGTTGCTATTAACATTATCAAATCCACAAATATTATCATCATTGGGTTATATAAGATTCTTGTCTACACCAATTTTATCTAGGTGATGTATGCTACAAACATTAAAACCCACTCCATTATATATGAGATTATACCTAACTATATGGGTATGTGCAGGATCATGATGGGCCAACAAGTGGCAATATGATGGGTATGTGGTTTATGACTTTTTTTTTACCCAAAATTGATGAAACGAAAAGGGTTTTTAAAGGAGATTCTTAGCTTTCCACCAACATAAATTATGCTTTAATTTGAGTTTAATAAGTAATTATTATTCATTTTCTATTCAAATTACGACTAAATTCCTAATTGATAGACTGATTGAAAAATATCTATAGCTTTCAAATGGTATCACATTTTTTGAATCCAAAACATGTGTCACATTCTATGCTTCACATACTATAGGATTAAAAAAAAAGTTGAATTTCATAAAGTTTTGACCAAGTTAAGGTGGTCAGATATACAATTTTTTTATATTTTTAAAAATTTGTAATAAAAAATTCATAATTAATTATTTACTTGTTAAAAAATTACAAAAAAATGTGTATCACATCGAGACATGAGTCCTCTACTTATACCTAAAATCTTATAAAAAATATTATCATTTTATTGTAGTTAGGGTGGTCAGACACCTACTTCTTATTTTTCCTTGAAATTTAAGTACTCTTGCATTAAAATTTCAAATTTTCACCAAATAGATTTTTTTTTTTTAAACAAACCTAGTAGTTTAGAAACTACATTCAATTTGCTACAGATTCTATTGTTACATATTTTTGAAATAATATAGATAACTTATTCAAATTTTTAAGTCAAGTTGCCTAACTATGATTTTTCTGATTTTTTTGCCACTTACTGGCCTATTTTTTCCATGATGATCCTGCACATACCCATATTTTCATTAATGATCACCTTTATCATTAAGGCTTCATGTTTCTTTTGGATCTCAAGCAAGGGTAATTCATATTGAGGGAATATAATATCTATTTTTTTCACACATGCATAGAATCAAATGAGGTGGCTTCATAATTAGATCTAATAGAAGATGAGATATCAACCTTCTAAAAAATCTATTGGAGCATCCTAGGTAAACCCACAATAGTGGGTTACAATTTTTCGCACGAAGAAAAATGAAAAATTCCCATGGTCCTAATGAACCCCCCTTTCTTAAAATTTTATCCTTTAATTAAAAAATTAATGCATTTTTATGACTTTCGAAGCTTGATTTGGAGGTGAAAATGGATTCAAATAGATGAACCAAGTTGGAGAATTCTGTTCCTTAAAACGAGCATCCCAACAACTATAAATTTGATATATTTTTATTTTCTTTTTATTTTATTTGTTAGTTTTACTGAAGATAGGTTTTTCATCGAACTTGAAGTTTGATGAAAACCCATTGCAGAAAATTAGTAAATTAGTGGATTTTTTTTGAAAAATATGTACGCTCTAGATATTTATGTCCTTGTTCAAACAAAAAAAAGAAAAATATTTCAATACATACAAAAAGAGTTATGTGATTGATAGTGCACCTATGTCTAAATTGTAATTGGTTTGACATCAAAACTTAAATAAAAGAAAAATATTTAACAAAATTGAAGAACTAGATATTAGTGTTACCAACCTAAATTAAAAAAAAAAAAAATTATCCTTTGCAGAAAAAAAGTTATGCAATTGCAAGTACACATCACTTTTTAAAAATGTTGTTTATTATTAAAAACTAGTTATTAGAGGAGATGCAAAAAAAATACAATTTAATTCAATTCTTTTTTAAAAATACATTTAATATCTACATACAAAATCTTACAAATCACCAGTTTGGGTCATCTTCAAATTCTTAACATTTTGCCTACTATAGGTGTGGGAAAGTGAATATTTTTCTCAAAATATTGCTTTCAATGTAAAGTTTGGCCAAAAAGTGTAACCCACTATTGTGGGTTGACCCTCGGACTATTGTATGTAGGTGATATTCGAATCAAATCCCAAAGGGAGATGTTTGTTGGAGTATGACAAAGTTTCTCAACAAGATCATACTCTTTATCACTATACCGAGGAATGTTATATATGTGTGAGCAACTGTGTGATAACATGGTTGCAGTGACACATGATTGTTAGTGAATTATCTTGTGAATTTTAGGATACTACTAGGGGGTTTACAAGATCCTATAATGGGAGGTGAATTAGGAGGTCCACTAATTAAAGGAGATCTAGTTGTTACTTTTGTGTTCATAACCTCAACTAAGTTACCTACTTGTTGATGACCTTTTATTGAGGGGGATCTAATGCCAATTTAACATCTTCATCTATACCATTTTTCTTACTATTTTTTTAAAGAAATGTATTAATAATTTCATCCTTCTATGCCACAATATCTTTGCAAGTAGGAGAATTATTGGGAGAGACAAAAATATTCTGATGATAGTCAATGGTTAGATCTTCTAACACCAAAATACCTTCTTCACAAGCAGTTGAGGTATCAAGAAAATAATAACCATGATTGTTGTGATTTTCCATGATTTCCTCCTCTTGCATGAAAGTTTTCTCACAAGTAAGGAAGATGTTGGAATGTTAATGAAGTTTAGGCAAAGTGATATTAAGAAATGTGTCAATGACTTGATTTTTGTGTGTTAAGATACTCTCAAAATTAGAAGGCATATTATGAGAATAGCTACTATAATTATCATGAGTATCAATGATTTCATTTGTTGGAATGTTAGAAGCCTTAGTAGATGATATAGGTGAGATGAAGTCCCCAAGGGCATCATATAACATGTCAATGTCATCACAACTAAAGGGATTGGTAAATATGCAATGCGCTTGTGGAAAGAGGTCCAAAATGATTATGTTACTATGCTTTCCCCAATTTTAATCATTAAATTATAATTATAATCTAGGTTTACACATGTTAAGGAAAACTAGAATTAAAAAAACTAATATACCTAAGGCAAGCACAAATATGGAAACTAGGTTCTAGGTATGCAAACTAATAATAGGTATTAACATGTTTTGGAGATCTCAGGTAGGTTTTTGGAGGACTAGGACACCCTAGGGAATTTGAGTTATGGTAAGGATTTTTCTGAGATCTCAATTTCAAAGGCACTAGTGGTAGGAAATAACAATGTGATAACTTGCAAATGCAGATATAGAATTAATTTTGTTGCTATTTTTTAAGTTTTCAAATTGTGCAATGTGTTGTAACAACCTAAGGTTTTAAATCTTTACAAAAGTAAGATGACTCTACCAAAATTATGCACTACTTTAGAAAATATTAAAAACTGTCCTATAGATTAGATAATTTCCAACAATGAAATGCAACATTTTTTCATAAATTTGCAGCCAATGAAGCAAAATGACAAGTTTCTTTAACATACATTCTCACTTTTCCAAAATTTTAAATTAGACAATCGTAAGTAGAAATAGGTTGAAAATATAGAGATAGAGACCTATGCAAAAGTTCTTTGAGTCACCTATAGTAGGATAGAGGCACCCTAGGGTGTCTGAGTTCTATAAAAGGGTTAAAAAACTAAAAGATTGAAAGTTGATTAGATTTCCTATAGGTTTTGTTTTCGTGTGCAAATAGATTTGATAGTGATAATTTTCTATATTTTGGTCTATTTATGATTGTGAAATTGAAAATGAAAGTGTGCAAAAAAAGTTGAAAATGATTGAACAATAAATGAAAATGTTTCAAATGCAAGTTTTAGATCTAAGATGCAAAAATCTAAGAATGATAACTTGAAATAAAATAATACAATTTTTTCCACTTTTTTTTACCTAAATGAAGGATTCCTAAATGAATGCACTTTGAATGTAAATCTAATATAAATGATTGAAAGTAATCCTATTACAACCTATGATGAAATATGTAATGAAAAACCTAGATACAAGGTTTGAAAGACTACCAATTTTAGAAAGTTTATGATGTCAAGACGTCAAGTTCACCAAATTATAACATAAGAAAAAGTGAATCCTTAATTTAATGCCTAAACCTATGATTGTTTTATCATCCTTTTTTAGAGTTACATTAGAATACAAATCAACAAGGTTAATAGATTGACTTTAAATCTTGAAGGTTAGCCAATCAAACCTAGATCTACATTCTTAGGGCCTTGAAAGAGGATTAGAAATGGTCTTTTATGATTAACCTAATTGAACTATATGACCTAACATGGAAATTGGAAGATCTTGACAACTAATAAACTAAAACAATAGTTTGCAGGAAGATCTAGGAAGTGTAGAGTGATATGTACCTACCCAGAAATGTTGGTCTTTGTGTGCATATGAGGACTTTGTGTGCAATTTTATTTTTACTATCATAAATGATGCAAAACAAAAAGAAATGAAAAGGAGGAAAACAACACTTCAACACCTCAATGATTAGCCTACATTAAACTCAAACAAAGAAAGATAAAACAATGATTATATACCTTGTCTGAGTTGATCTTCTTGGTTGGCCCTTTGATGTACCTTGAATGTGTGATCCTTGATGGAAAATATGATGAAAATGGATGAAAAATGATGGGGATGCAATGAGGATTCAAATGATTCAAGTGTGTATTTTGATGGATGAATGCAGTGGATGCAAAGATGGGGTTCAAGAATGCAACAATGGTGGTTGTCAATGCAAATGCAAGTGATTGAGTTCTAGAGCTTGAATGCTTGAGTTGTTAGTGTGTGAATTCAATGAATTGATAGAAAAATATTCCATTTTAAGGGAAGAATCTCTAGAGAAATGAATGGTAAATATTTTTCCAACATGGGAAAGATGAAGGGTTGTGGTGAGTTGAGGACTCACAAGCCCTCACATCTTTCCATGTGGAAGAGAAGGTGTCACAAGGATAGGTGAGTTGGAAAGAGGGCATGTGAGATGGAGGTACTTGAAAGTACCTTGGGATTAGGGGAGGATCTCCTTAAAAAAGAAGTTATTGTACCCATATGAGGGTGATGGTGACAAGTGAGGAATTTTAGAAAGTCCTCTCTTATCATCATGGAGATGAGAGAAGTTGTTGGGGGAATAAATGTGAATATTAAATACACATGATTGGAAGGGAAAAGTGGTTGGGAGAATAAATATGAATTTTAAATTCATATGATGAGAAGTACCTTGTGGATAAGACAAGGTCCTTATAGAGGGAGCCCTTGTCCCATGTGACTAATGTGACAAGTGAGAGAATTTGGAATTTCCCAACTTGCATGGGGAAGAGAAATGTATTGAAACAATAAATGTGAATTTTAAATTCACATGGGGAAGAGGTCAATGCTCAAAAAGGAAAACACTTATGAAAGGTTGACTAGGAGGACATGCCAAAGATGGCATGTGATTAGATTAAGGTTGTGCAAACAGGTGATTAAGAAGATTAATGAGGGATTAGAGGCAAGTGGAAAAATATGGAGGATGTGACATTAATCCTAATTAAAGGTGTGCACATCCTAATCATGGATTAATTAAACTAATCTAGATTAGAAGAGGATTATGGAGGATTTGAAAAAGAGGGAGAAAAGAGGGAATTTACAATTGATTTAAATTCAAAAGGCTAAATGAATAAATTAAACAAGTTGATATATTTATTTAATTTAGAAAGGAAGGGTTGAAAGGTAAAGTATCTAATTATTAAATTAAATACTTTAGAAACCTTAGGAAAAATGTGAAATATTAATTAAATAGACCATTTAATTAATATTTATGGGGAATATGAGATAGATGAATAAAGGGGATGAATTTGACCATATCGGAATGGTTAAATTTGGATGTCTACATTTTTCCACTCTTTGAGATGGTGTTATGAAGTAGCATCATTACAAAGAAGATTAGAAGATAGCACTAGGAAGAAGATGATTAGATTGGAAAACATGCCCTAGTCATCAAAGGAGTGACTAGGAAGAAGGATGATGGGAGTGAAGAAGATTAGAGATTGAGGATGCCCCCTTATGAGGGCATATGAGTTCAAGAGAACACACGTGTGTTCTCGAAATAGATGAAATGATGAAAGGGGAGATGAGGAAGATGGTGCAAAGTGAGGGATAAGAGAGGATGATAAGTGATAGGAGATTGGAAAGCATAAATGGATTTAAGGAAAAAGGTGGTGTTTCCCCATTCAAGCTACAAGCCAAAATGGGTTGATGATTGATGGAGTATTGTCGATGAGGGGATGATATATCCTGAAATAAAATGACGATAGGGAAGGATACATCTTGATGATGATGATGATGAAAGTGTTGTTGATGAGGGAAGGATACCTCCCAAAATGACACTAAAGGATAGGGAAGGATACATCTCGATTATGATGACGATGATTATGATTGGATCAAGGCTTGTAGCAAGGCTGAGAACAAGACCAAGGATGTGATTAGATGATTTGTGCTAGATTGAATGGATGAGAATTGAATTGAGATGTGCGATGGATGATAATAATGAAAATGATGGAGGAAAAGATGCTTAGAATAACCAATCTATATTATTCTAAGAGGATTGACGAGATGATGATAATCCTGAGAAGAAAGGGAGATGGGGGGATGAATGTTTGCACAACCAAAATCATAGGTCATGGGTTTGATAGAGAAGGGATGGAGGATACATGCAATGCAATGGAATGGAAAATGAAATGCAATCCTAATGCAATTTTCCATTTTTGGAGCACTAATTTTTGCTATAGCATAAAACACCAGGTGCCAGGGTATGTAAACTAAGGCGAATTAGTGTCTAATGTATAAAACATACACAACAGACAAGAAGGCTATCCCAACACCCCAAAGTCATGAAGACCTTCGTCAGGCTAGGCATTGGGATAACCTCAAGCACAAAAGGTTTCCCCAACATAACACAAGACCTCAGGGATCTTGGTGGGTGCCACATGGGACAACCCAGGAGACAACAACAAAATAAAAAGATCAAGATATGCCCCTATGTTAACTAATCAAAACACACCATAATATGATAGATCATGGCAGCCTTGTAATAGGGAGCTCAAATGATAAATAAAATCCAAAAGTATCAAAAGATCACAATCAATTGAAAAACATCCTTTTCATAGGATCAGAAGGATGGATGGGGTTGATGAGGTCTATTAGGAAGGATGCATCTCATTGAGACCAAAGATGGATACTAAACTAAAAGATAAAAATGATGCAGGATATTCAAAACTGTTTGGATTTAATGATACTGGTGGATCACATTTGTTTAGAACCAAAAAGATAAGGACATACTTGACGACACAACATAAGACACAAGACACAAGACCAACACACCTTAACAACATAGGGTCTTGGGGTCCGATCAAAGATTAGCCTTGCCTACGTGAAAGTGTATAGCCCTTGTAGTTCGATAAAAGGTTGACGACTAACCATGGATAAAGAGAAAAGAGGACAATGGAGACCACAACGAATGACCGAGATTGGATGGAAAAAATTCCCCTGGGGTAGATCACATGATTGACCTTTCCTACATGAAAGCACAGGGGAAACATAGTTCGAAAAAAGACCAAAGACAAATTATGGATAAAGGATGATGAGATGACCATGATAAGTGGATAAAAAGATAGAACCGATACAATGAGACAAGATAGACCTGAGGGATAAGATAGGATGATGGTGATCATATGTAGTTCAGGGATGGGATAGTTATCCAAATTATCAAAAGATGAATGGGGAGAATGACATGATGGAGAGAAGAGTGATGAGAAGTGATAGGAGATTGGAAAAATGTGTGAAAGAAGTGGGAGGGATAACGGTGAGGTAGATGGCATTGGGTTGCAAGGGGTAAGCTTATAGCCAAATACCAATGACAAGGTATTATGAGAGGGGATGAGGATATAGATGAATGGATAGAAAGATAAGGATGGGGGATGGAAGGGATGCTATGATAGACAGATAGGAAGATAAGGATGGGGAAATGAAATGGGTGCTATGCTATGATGGATAGGAAGATTAGGATGGGGAGATGGAAGGGATTGTTTGGATAGGAAGATAAGGATGAGGAGAAGAAAGGGATTGTTTGGATGAGAAGATAAGGATAGGGTGACACAAGGGATTGTTTGGATGGATAGGAAGATAATGATGGGGAGATAGAAGAAATTGTTTGGATGGATAGGAAGATAAGGATGGGGAGATGGAAGGGATTATTTGGATGGGAAGATAGGGATAAGGAGATGGAAGGGATTGTTTGGATGGATAGGGGGATAAGGATTTGGATGAGGAATAGGTTACTAGATGGATAGATGGAAAGGTAAGGATTTGGAAGATGGAAGGGATTGCAATGATGGACAAATAGAGGGATAAGGATGAGTAGATAGAAAGGATTGTTTGGATGGATAGGAAGATAAAGATGGGGAGATGGAGGGGATGCTATGATGGATAGGAATATAAGGATGGGGATATGGAGGGGATACTATGATGGATAGGAAGATAAGGATGGGGAGATGGAGGGGACGCTATGATGGATGAATGATGTCTGTAAGGACTTATGTCAAAAAGGAAGATAGATTCCCCCACTCTAAATATGTCATGTGTGATGAGGTAGGAGGGAAAAAAGATGAGTGGATGGGAATATAAAGGGGATAGATGGGGGAGGATATGATGGGTGGATAATGGAGGGAGATGGATGTAGATTGGATGCCTGGATAAGGAAGGAAGACTAATGGTTAGCATGACGAGTGGACAAAGAAGGTAGATGGATGTGGATAGGATGCATGGATGAAAAGGGTAGATTTAGAGGATAACAAATACGATGTGTATGGATGAGGGAATATATGGTAAGAGGTGTCCAAAGCATGTATATATGTTTTCCCCTATCTACATCAAGATCACAAGGAAGATGGAGGGATTGGGATAAGTGGGATATGCTAGGTAGGATGTGTAAGATAGGTGGGATGGAGGATATGGGTAAAGGGGATGCATAGGAGTAAGTTGCCTCCAAGTGTGGAAAGAGATGGATGGGGATTTATGCATGATGCCTGTTTGCCAGGTTTTCATCATGGTACTTAACCAAGGTGCTTGTTTGCCAAGTTTTCATCATTGGATGAATTATTTATTTTTTTATTTTTTGGCTTTTCTTGGATTTTTGGAGATTTTGGATAGAATGTGGATTGAGATGGATAAGGATAGGGATGTGGATAAATGTGTTTAGAATACATGTGATAAGGATATGGATGAATGATTCAAGCATCAAGTTCCATATGAGGTATTAAGAGCCCATGTGTGAAGTGACTATTTGATGTTGGTACAACCTTATTAGGATAAATGGATTATGCAAGAGAATGGATTAAAGGGATTTGATGGGGGAGATATCTGGGATAATGGATGGGATGTTGGAAAGGGTATGGATGAAATGATGGGGTAGGTGTGTGATGGGGTGATGAGTTCAAGACCAACATTGGCACATATGGTGGTCGATGCAAAATGATAGGAGTATTAATGGATGGATGATGTGGGGATAATGGAGGAGATGGGATTGTGAATTTTGGGACATAAGGATCCAAAACAGATTTAGGAAATGGAAGGGGTGTATGATTAGCTTTTGGATTATCAACTTTGAATGTTGTTACAGATTTTTCATTTGAAGGAATTGTATCTTTTTTCTTTGGGATCCACATGGTTTTGATCTTTGCTTTGGTGGGCCTTTGTGGCCCATGGGTTTGATTTGGATTTTGGATTTGATTTTTCTTTTCTTCAACATGTCTTTTAAAGGAGACATGAGAGGATTTAGATTCATGTGGATATTTAGATTTATGCATTTTTACTTTAGCATCCAAAGTGCTTTTAATAGCAATGGGATGGGTGCGAGGAGATGGATGATATGATGGAAACTTGAATGGAGTGATGGAGGTTGGATTTTGGGGATGATATGTGGATGGAGGATGTGTAGGTACATGCCTTTGTTGATCCTGATTAGAGAATATGAGAGTGGGATGTTCATGATAGGTGACATGGATAGGTGATTGGTAGATAAAAGAATGAAAAGGATGGGATGGAGAAGGGCCCAAAATGGACTTAGTACTTGAAGGATGTGTGATGGTGGATGGAGGGACATAAGGACCCAAAATGGATTTAGAAGATGAAGGAGGAATATGGATGGTTTTTTTAAGGTGATACGATGGAGGGGGGATGGCGGCAAATGGTTTATTGGAGTGATGGGAAGAGCCTATTATTCTATTGGAGGAGGCTTGTTGAGGAAGTATAGAGGTTGTACCAACATTTTTTGATTGTGACTCTTGTGAGATATATCCAAGACCTTGTGTACACAAATTTTCTTTAACATGGATGGGCTCTAAAATACCTTGCTCATGAAGGCCTAAACCTTTTCCTTGATAATTCATGATCTTGAGCATTTGCTCTATAGTAGGGTGCTTGTTATTTTTGAAACATGATGTGAGTCCATTATTAGATGGAGGAGGATGGGCGATGTATATACTTGGTTCCTCTTCTACAATAAAACTACCATGGAAAAATGTAAGAGTACCAAAGGGATATAAACATGGTGTTGGGATGGTAGGGCTAGGCGACAATAGAGGATCAAGAGATGTAGATGATGGGGTAACAAAATCTTGATTGGGTGGAGTGAGTGGTAAGGGGTCAAGAGAGGGATTAGATGATATGATAGGATTTGGATTTGTGGTAGTGGGTGATAAGGGCTCGTGTGATGGAGTGATTGGATCTTGAGTGTCGAGGGGATCATGGGATGGAATGGATGGGGGATTATGATCTGGACGTGGACTAGATAGGATGGTAGGATCTTGATTGGGAGAAGAGGATATGTTAGTATGCTCTGGATCAATCTCTTGACATGACTCATCATGTGTGGGTGGCATGATGATGGAGTGTTGGAGGGACTCCTCAAGTGGGGGGATGGAAGGATGGAGGATTCATGAGGTTCATGGGAATGGATTTTGGTGCTACTAGGAGTGGCAAGAGTGGATTGGATTTTTGTATCTTTGATGGATTGGGTGGATCTAGGAGTAGAAGTAGATTGTATTTGGGTGTCTATGATGGATCGGGTGGATCTAGGAGTAGAAGATGGTGATTGGGTTTGGTTATCTTTGATTGGTTCAGCTGCTCTTGGGGTAGGAGATGGGGGTTCAATGGATTCTGAGTGTTGGATGGTTTCAATGCTTTGAGTGGTGCTAGGGGCGGTAACATCAATGATAGGTGTGGTACAGAGAAGGGTCTCATCACTAGTGACTATGGATGATGGATTGGGATGGCCTAGTTTGATGACTTCAAGGTGTGGAGTTGGAGATGTATTCTTTGTCATAAGTCCTTGGAGAACTTCTAGAGTGAAAATTGTGCATACTCTAGGCTTAGATGGCATGGTAGGAGTGGATGAAGGATTATGGATTGGTGGGATAGGATTAGATTGAGGAACGAGATTGGATGGAGGACTAAGGGAGGTGAAGGATTAGGATTGGATGGAGGGTTAAGGTAAGAATATTGTGATAGCAAATTAGAATAGGAAGACATGGATGGTGGATTGATGTTGGAGGAAGTAGATGGGGAATTAAGATAGGGATATTGGGATTGTGGATTAAGATGGGAAGATTGGGATGGTGAATTAGGACAAGTGGAAATTGGTGGTGGATTGTAGTAGAGGTAATCAGACAACAAATTAGGATGGGAAGATTGGGGTGGTGGATTAGGAAAAGAAGATGTAGGTGGTTAATTAGGACAAGAGGAATACATGGATTGTGGGTTAGGATAGGAAGATGTGGATATTAGATTAGGATAGGTTGATGGGGGTGTATGACTAAGAAAAGAAGGGGTGGATGTTGGATTAGGATGGGTAGATTGGTATAAAGAACTAGGACAGGGGGACATGGATGGTGTATTATAGTAGGAATATTGGGATGGTAGATTAGGATGGGAAGACTAGGGTGGTGGATTATAGTAAGAATATGTGGATGAAGGATTGAAATAGGAAGATGTGGATGGTGGATTATAATAGGGATAGTGGGACACTAGATTGGGATAAGAAGACCTAGATGTTGGATAGGAAGATGGCATAGAGGAAGGATATGATGAGGATGTGGACGATGAAGATAATGGGTATCCCTTGTTGAAGGTGGCATAAGGAGTGTTATTAGGTGTGGATGAAGACATAACGAGATAGCTCGAAGGGGTGATTGGGTTCTGGACAATGATTGGGGAAATATTACTAGAAATGATAGTATCAAGGGGATCAATGTCATATACCTCTCGATCAACAAGACTAGCTATCATCATCAACATAATTAGGGTTTCCCTTGATTACTATTTTTGGTTGAATTGGTGAAGGATCAGGATTCATGATGTTTGATTAGAAGGAAATAATAGGTGATAAATAGGATGAGTTTGAAGAAGATGGAAGAAGGGGTCTTAAGATTTGTTTCGATATCAGTAGATTTTGCATGTAGATGGACAAAAGCTCAGATTAGGATTTAGGTTAAGCTCAGATTGGGATTAGATTAAAGTTCAGATTAGGATTGGGTGAAAGCTCAAATTCAAATTGGGTTGAAGCTTAAATTAGGATGATTGGATGATGCGATGGGATTGATTCTAAACCAAGTTCATAGGTTCAGTGGGATTGGATTACCATAGGACAATTATGACCCCGAATCTACCTCAAGATGGAAGTAGATTTATTAGGTGATAAGATAGGGATGTGGTTGGATTAGATTGGATAAGATCGATTGATGAAATGATGGATCAGATAGGATGATGAAAGGGATTCTAAACCAAGTTCAAAGATTACCCTAGGTGACTTAGGATGTTTATTGATTAGATTAAAAGATAGATAGATGATTGCGACATGGAATCCACCTTGAGATTTAAAATGGATTGATTAGGCTAATGATGATGACTAACTCAAGATGGATTACAATCCTAAGTAGATGTGGATGATGACAATCATAATCAAACACCTAGGTCAATTTGGATAATAACTTCTGAAATAAAGTTCAAGGAATTTGGATTGAGAAAATGATGAGGGATATGTAACCTAGCGATGCTTTCAGATGATGTACATATATAATTCAGATGATGAATGAATGACCTTAGGAGAATGAAAATGGATTGAAATGCAAACTATGGGTGAACAAAAGATGCAAAATGGTTTGATAAAGATCATACTCGCCTAACCAAGGGGCAAGGTTGCCTATCTCTAGGGCATGGTCACCTATCTCTTGGGAAAGGTCACCTATCTTTGGGTCAAGGTCATCTATCTCTTGGGCAAGGTTTCCTATCTTTAGGTCAAGGAGGCATATCCCTAGGACAAGGTCACCTATCTATGGGTCAAGGTCACCTATCTCAAGGTCAAGGTTTCCTATCTAAGGGTCAAGGTCACCTATTTCAAGGTCAAGGTTGCCTATCTTTGGGTCAAGGTTAGCTATCTCTTGGGCAAAGTCACCTATCTCTAGGTTAAGGTCACCTATCTATTGGGCAAGGTCACCTATCTTTGGTTCAAGGTCACATATGTTTGGGACAAGGTCACCTATCTCTTGGACAAGGTCACCTATCTCTAGGTCAAATTCACCTATCTCTTGGGCAAGGTCACCTATCTCTGGGGAAAGGTTTCCTATCTATGGGGCAAGGTAACCTATCTCAAGGTCAAGGTCAAGGTCACCTAAGTCAAGATTAAGGTCACCCAAGTTAACTTTTGGACTTGTCTAAATCAGAAAAAAAGGGTCAAACGTACGCTCAGAATGGGAAGACAGATGCTTGGAATGGGGAACAGATCCCTGGAACAAGGAGACAGATGCTCAGATTAAAGAGATAGATGCTCAAAATAGGGAAAAAATTCTTGGAGTGGGAAATGAACACTCAAAATGTGGAAACAAATTCTCAGAACGAGGAAATAGATGCTTGAAATGAGGAAACAGATGCTCGAAACATGAAAAAAACACTAAGAATGAGGAGACAAATGCGTGAAATGAGGAGGTAGATGCTTGGAATGAGGAGATGAGTGTTTAGAATGAGGAGACGGGTTCTCGAAACAAGGGAATGGATGCTCAGAATGAGGGAACAGATGCTCGAAAGGAGGAAACGAATGCTCAAAATGAGGAAACGGATGCCCGAAGCAAGGAGATAGATGCTCAGAATGGGGAGATGGATGCTTGGAATAAGGAGATGGATGCTTAGAATGTGAAGAAAGATGCTCAAAATGGGGAGATGAATGCTTGAAATGGGAAGATGGATGCTTAGAATGAGGAGACAGATGCTCGGAACGAGGATAAAAATGCTTGAAATAGCCAAATGGATGCTCAAAATAGTGAGAGGGATGCTCAGAATGAGGAGACAAATGCTTAGAATGAGAAGATAGATGCTCAGAATTGGGAAGCGGATGCTCAGAATGACTGAACAAAAGGCTCAAAATGATTGAACGAAAAAGCTTAGAATGACTGAATGAAAGGAAAAACTGGTTGTTTAGGGTGCAAAATTTCCCAACTTGGGGCAGGGTCGCCCAACTTGGGGTAGGGTTGCCCAAATTGGGGTAGAGTCACCCAACTTAAGGTCAGGGTTGCCCCTGTTGAGGGAAAGGTCACCTATTAAGTGAAAGATAGGTGATTCTAACATAAACAAACTGGGAAATAACTAAGACAAAAGGCAAGGTCACCCCTATGGAGGGAATGGTCACCCCTGTTAAGGACAAGGTCACCCCTGTTGAGGGAAAGGTCACCTCTGTCAATAGAACTAGACTTAGCTTAGACAAAAATAGTTATGGAAAAGGACCCAAAACATAGCAAACAACAAGCAAAAAGTAAAGGTTGACTTTAAACATAAATGCAATTGTTTAGCATAGAAAAGATAGTTCAAATAACACAATCCTAAGATTAGTGAAAAGGGGTATGGCCAACATGGTCCTCTAACTAGGCTAAACAAGAAAAACTATGGATTCCTCAATATACGTGTTAGAGCCTTTTTGGTTGTCTTTCAGGTTCTGGTTGTGTTCCCTTGTTTTTCATTGCAAATCCTTCGCTTGTGAGTTTTATCTTTCATTTTAGCATATGGGTTGAATGGGCTCCCATAAGGGTTGAGCCAAGCGTGCTAGTTTTCATCTCTCTGGTGGGACGGCCTGTGTTAGGGTTTTTTCCTAGTTTTTCTTTTCCCTGTTTTTGGGCTTTTTGTTTGGTTCCCCTTTCTCTTTTGCTTGCCTTGGTTTTTTTTGTTTGTTTTGTTTTATTAGAGGCAGAATGGATGCTTGAATGGAACTAGAACTTTTCCAAATTCTGAAGTTCTAGTTTATGTTCATGCATCCATCCTAAATCTAATTTCGTGTGATTGGAGTTTCTTTTCCTTTCTGCCCTGTGTCGGTCGCTAGTTGTTTTCCTCTCCGCGTTCTTCCCTTTTTTTTTCTATTTTGTTTCCTTTGGCAGGCACGGGATCAGAATGAGAATAGGTTTTGGAACCTTTTCAGGGGTTTCATTTTTGGGTTCTATTCCGCTCTCGTCTCCCTTCCTTTGTCTTTTGCGGAGGCGGATCCAGGCAGGGGTTTGTCTTGGAACTTTTCATGAGTTCCTATTTCCATTTGGCCTCTGACTCCATGGTTTCTTATTTCAGGTTTTGTCCTGCTCCCGGCTCTGTGGCTTCTCTGTCTCGTGTTGGTTCCGACTCCACCTCTGCAGTCTTTTGCAGAGGCGGGAGCGGGAAGGTTTTTAGTCCTGGTATTTTCCTTTTTGTTCCCTGCTCTGGCTCTGGCTCCTCTTTCTTGGTTCTGACTTTGCCCCAGTCTGGTCCCCCTGACCCCTTCGTGTCTCACCGACTAACTTTTCCCTTCGGTATGTTGGCATGTCATCGGTGTGAGGTCTCAGTGAACTCCTCTTGGTCTCACCGACAAGAGCATATGGATGTCTCTCATCGTGAGTTGTGGCTATCGATATAACATCTTACCGAATTCGAGAGGTCTCGGCAAGTGACCTTCATTCTCACTAATGGAACATAAAAGGGTCTTCGTCAGCATAGGCTTTGAGTTGTCTCAGTGACACACAAGTGAAGGAAGACTTTTAGAAAGACATGGTGTGCTCTATAGGAGGTCTTCCCAATATCTTAATATTATAGCGATGCACAAAAAGAAAAAGGTTTTAGTCGGTGTGAGATCATTAATGTCTTGGCAATCTATTGTGAGCTCAGGATGTTTCAGCAAGATACCATATGTTCTATGGGATGTCTACCTGACTCTGCAATCTCTTGCCAATTATGATGGGTGTTCGGTGTAGCATCCATCCTTTAGCCTGACGTCTCCCTGTGTTCCTTCTGTCTGGCTGATGTGCTTGGTGACTTTGGTATGACTTCCCTCCGGCCGCGGTGACTTCACCAAGATCTCTGGCTGACTCGGCCATCTCTCCGTGACTTCTCTGCCCTCGCCCCTCGAGCAACTTAAAGGCCGCAAATGTGCACGTGCCAAATGTGAACAGTGATGTTTAAATTAGAATGATACAGGTGCTCGATGGTTATTAATGGCCGAATGTCAGGTATGCCATGCAAAGGACCACATAGATCAATAGCCCGTGGTGGCCGATGATAGAGAACAAGGCCTCTCGTTCAGCTCGCCGATACAAAGTGATCGATCAATACATCCTGCAAAGAATGTGATGGCCTTCCGATCTTGGGTGATTGATAGTCGAGTTTCAAACTAAACCATGGTCGAGGTTTGGTATTGATGATGCGCATAAAAACTAGAAGCCTGGAGCATTCATGGCAATAATGAGTTGGTCACTGGCTCTCCCAGGCTAGCATTCATGGCGACGTGACTCTAGGACAAGAACTGCATAGGATAGTATGGGTACATGGATTTTGTGGCAGATTTGGTGCAAGATGATGGATCTTTGTTCATGTGGGAATGTCACTCCTGACAGAGATCCAACCAGAGGCATTTATGAGACCAGAGAAGTTGTTGAAGATTGTAGCATGGGTTTTGTTTGGTCACGATGCAGTTGGGGTCTGACATGGCATGTTGATGTGGCTCTGAGCTAGATGGTGATCCCTGGACTGTTTAAAAGGAATTTCTGAATCATTTGTAAGGGTCTTCAGCCAAATACTGAAATCAGAACTAAAAGAGCACTAAGTAACAGAGTCAGGTTTTTACCAGATTTTGAGGTCTAGGGTTACAATCTATAAATTGTAAGGTTCTTGGATGCATACCAGAACCTGAATGTATTTTTTTAGGTCTTTGAGTCTCTCCTTTGGATTATACATCTGAATTGTTAATGAAACTAATCAAGGATCATTCCATTAGTCTTTGTAATACTTTCTTGCATTGTCTGTTTTGATAATAGCTCACGTTTAAGGAACAGGTTAAATTTCTTTCATCATCTCAGAAATTTATATGTATGATTGAAGTATTTGATAAGTAGTCTTTAAGAACTGATCACCAGTTGTGGGATTAATAAGGTTAGTTTCACACAGGCTTTATTTGTCCAAGTAACCATTCCATCTATTTGCAGATTGTCTTGACTCCTAGCCCAATGGATATGGTACTAATTTGATATATGCTATTTGTCTCTAGGGTTTCAGTTATCTTGCTTAAGAACCTTCATTTTATTTAATCAATCTTGTTTGATGTCTTGCCCTACCTCCTAGTTGCTGCAAGTATTGTGTTACTGAGAATCAAGCCATATTTGAGGTTCTCAATACTTGGCATCAGGAGTCATCTGCTTATAAAAGCAATGTCTGGTCTTCTTTGAGGCATTGTGTGGGTATACCCACCCTGGTTCTGCAGAGCCTAAAGTGAAGATCTTAGTCTTTGACTGAATCTTGTCAGTTGGTCTAGTTCCTCCAAACTACCCTTGATTGGAGTTGGCTACTCCATAGGTAGAATAGGAGACCAACCTGGTTTACAATAAAAATAACCAACAATACGCATAGTACATGAGACACAACCATAAACACCAACCCATCTACAAGCATGAGTCAGGAACCCCAGTGAGGTAATGGAAGCTTAGACCAACTCGTGACATCTTATCTAAGTATCACCCTAGCTTCGACGCTCCGCCAGACATGACATGACTGGATTGGGGTACAACTTTGGCTCTACCCACTTTATATACCCTGTCGATACATGTGGTTGGGATCATCCCTTGGGGTGATGAAATCCTCAATTAGGGCACACTAAAAATAGAACACTAAACATTTTTGAATACTCCCTAGGCTCACACGAAGTGTAAGGGGAAAGCTTGAATGATGTAGTGCCCCTTAGATAAAAAAAATGACTAAGTAAGCTACAATTTATCTTCACCCAAGATCACCAAATGGTGCAAGGGGATTGGATACATCAATAGCTTACTTTATAAGCACAACAAATAATATATTGACTCCCCCTAATTAGATCTATGTTTCTAACTAGTATGAAAATGAAAGACAAACAAACTAATTAATAAACTTTGCTCATTCATCTTGTAGCAACATGTTAGAAGTTTAACCTCCATTCTTCAACAAGTATGAAAAAACTACACAAATGTTAATAAAAACATGCACATTCACTGACAAGACAAGTTAGGGGGTCAAAATTAACCAAAACAACAGAAAACAGACTCTGGAAATGAACTGTAAATCATTATTTTTTCCTCAGTCACCTCTGTCTAGGAAAAATTGCCCCTGTTTAGGGTAGGGTCACCCCTGTTAAGGTTAGGGTCGCCCCTGTTAAGGTCAGGGTTACCCCTTTCTGGGGTAGGGTCGCCTATTCAGAAAATAGAGGGCAGATTTTTTTTGTTTCACAGATGGGCGATTTTGCAAGGAAGAATCACCCCTATTGAGGGAAAAGTTGCCCAAATTGGGGCAAGGTCACCCCTATTAAGGTAAAGGTCATCCAACTAGAGGAAAAATCACCCCTATCAATTGTGGAGTCGCCTCTTTGTAACCTAAATCTTCAAAATGTCAAACAATAGAAAACGTGAAAGAAAGAGAATCATTTGTGGGTCCCACCAGGTGTTCTAGAAATGTGTGCGACATTTTTTTACCATCCTAAATGATGCAAAACAAAAAGAAATGCAAAGGATAAAAACAATGCCTCAACACCTTAGTGATTAGCCTAAGTTGAACTCAAACAATGAAAGATAAAAAAATGATTATACCTTGTATGAGTTGGCCTTCTTGGTTGGCCCTTTGATGTAGTCTGAATGTGTGCTCCTTGATGGAAAACATGATGAAAATGGATGCAAAATGATGAGGATGCAATGAGGATTCAAATGATTCAAGTGGGTATTTTGATGGATGACTACAATGGATGCAAAGATGGGCTTCAAGAATTCAACAATGGTGGTTGTGAATGCAAATGCAAGTGCTAGAGTTCTAAAGCTTGAATGTTTGATTTGTGAGTGTGTGAATTGAATGGATTAAGAGAAAATCTTCCATTTTAAGGGAATAATCTCTAGAGAAATGAATGGTCAAGATTTTTCCAACATGGGCATGATGGATTGTGGTGAGTTGAGGACTCACAAGCCCTCACATCTTGCCATGTGGAAGAGGAGGTGTCACAAGGATAGGTGAGTTGGAAAGAGGACATGTGAGGTGGAGGTATTTGCAAGTACCTTGGGATTAGGGGAAGATCTCCTTAAAAAGGAAGTTATTGTCCCCATATGAGGGTGATAGTGACAAGTGAAGAATTTTAGAAAGTCCTCTCTTATCATCATGGGGATGAGAGAAGTTGTTGGGGGAATAAATGTGAATTTTAAATTCACATGATTGGAAGGGAAAATTGGTTGGGATAATAAATATGAATTTTAAATTCATATGATGAGAAGTACCTTGTGGATAAGACAAGGTCCTTATAAAGGGAGCCCCTATCCCATGTGACTAATGTGACAAGTGAGGGAATTTTGAATTTCCCAACAACTTGCATGGGGAAGAGAAATGCATTGAATGAATAAATGTGAATTTTAAATTCACACGGGGAAGAGGTCAAGGGTCAAAAAGGAAAATACTTATGAAAGGTTGACTTGGAGGACATTCCAAAGATGGCATGTGATTAGTGTTGGGAATAGGATGTCATTTAAATGACATTCTATTTCTAGCATTCTCCCACTTGACATTATGCATTGCAATTATTCTAAACAAGGAATAAATAAAACAAGTACAGGACTCAAGGCGAATGGCCTTCCTATACGAACTAATCAATCCATGCCAACTTCAAATGCAACCTACATAATCGTGAAGCTTCCAAGAAAATGATTATAACCAAGAGAACTTATTTGTAGGAACTAGTTTCATATGATAATCTATAACATTAATTAAAGCGTCAACTTTCTCAATTAGTATGTTCCCATTATCAACCAAACCAATACCTTTCCCAAGTCTCTGTATCCAAACTGCCTCTTTGGAGGCATGTTAAACCATCGAGTGTGTTGAACTCATGTTCAACCAAGGTGTAGGCTCCTTGGTAATTTCTATTGAAAATAGCTTTTCTTACAAGTAACCATTCCAACAAATATCTCTTACCATAAGAGAACTCCAGCCTCACCTATTTCTCCAAGTATCCATGAGGACCTATAACCAACCAATCCATGCCAAACTCCAAATGCAACACAACACTTTCTTGAAGTAATCAAGAAAATGATTAATGTACCCAATACTTAAGAGAACTACACAAGATCAATGCCAAAGCTCCAATCATGAATCAATAATATAAACATGACATCCATGATCTAACCATCTCCTCCGAGGAGATAACATGCACCATAACATATATATACATCCTGGTCTCAAGAGAACATGTAATATGCTAAACTCTAAACTAGTATCAAGAGTATAACATGACATCATAACAAATACACTCTAAAACAAGAAAGCATATCTCCAATCACATGGAGATAACCTTACCAATGATGCATCCATGTCACTTCCAACAACTTCCACTGAACTATGGTATCGAGTTACACATGGCATTGTGACTACCATCCTCTCCATGAAGATCACTATATCCTACCAAAGCTCCCACTGAACTATGATACTAAGCTATACATGGAAACAAGTTAAACATCAAACCATCACTGTCAAAATCATATGGAATTTCAGACATTCCTCATGATCAAAATTATCACATGTACCATGCCACAACTCTAAACCGCTAATTAAGAGTGTACCATGACATAATAACAAAACCATCCTACAACCAAGAATCCACTTCATTGCCAAATGCTCCCATTGAACAGTGATATTGAGCAATCCCATGGAATCATGATGCACATAATGAAAACCACATTTCTATCATAAGCTCACACCAAACCTATGAATCCAAGCTCTCAATGAAAAAATATAACAAACTTGTTTTCCAAAATCAGCAATAACAAAAATAGTAAAAGCTCCCACTATAGCCAAAAATCCTCCAATATTTTAAGAGAAAGGCATCCCAATCCTCTACCCAACCTTAGCTCTGATACCACTTGTTGAAAATTGAGGTTTTTTCTTAGCTTAATACTTTCTAAAACTTTAATATTGCTTATCTAAATAAGCTTTTTTTTTGTTCCATATTCTTTGAGGGTGATTATCTTGATTAATCCATTTTACTATTTGTAGAATGTAGAAAGAAGTTGATAGAAGAAGTAGATAGGATATTAGAAAGATTACACAAGATTGTACCATGGAGAAACCCTTTCGGGAAAAAACTCCACCAAGAATTATTCTATTATTCAATCTTTTAAAGTAGATTACAATAACTCCAATTCTTGCTTGAGAATGCTTCTTTTTCCTTCACCAAAACTTCTTCACAACCTACAAATAAAACTTATTATCACTCTCTTCAACTTGCTTGAGATATATAGGCTTTAATCAACTTTGTAAACTCAACATGAGTTACAATTACAATGCTCAAACCTTATCCCTAAAAGGTAAGCCTATCTCATGCAAATAGAGTTATGTCATGAAGAACAATGTCAAATCCTCATCTTCATGCATTTTGGTGTCCAAAAATGAAGTAGAAACTCAACCTATATTCTATAAATATCTTCAAGGCTTCATCCTCAAAGAAGGCACCCAAAAGAGGTCCCACTTAACTAAGCCCTCTGAAATATCTTAACATAAAAAGGAGTTAATACCAAGAAGACAACTTGGGCGTCCAAGTTGGGTCCAAGTCATTTCTTGTTAACTAAAATATTTCTCAACACCATTCATGAAAGAATGGTCATCCCTTGTTAATTGGAGGTAGTCCATGTTATCTTTCACGCAACTCAAGTAATTAGCCATACATTCTGGTGCAAGGGCACCTACAACCATGTTTCAAATTTTGAAATGGTGATGTGTAATAAGGTGAATCTTTGCGTGTCTAGGTCATCTGAGGGAGTTTTTAGTGTTTGTTGGTATCAAATAAGGTCTAACAAGACCATTTATCTTGTGACAAGGTGTGTTTTGAGTCATTAGTAATTAGGAGTCAATATGTCAAAAGTTGTAAAACTAATGTAACAATGTTAAAAACACAATTTAAGGGAATATGAAAAGTCATTTTTAGTTCTAAGGATAGTTGTGGTTGGTTGAGGGACATTTTTTGAATTGAAAATGTATAAAATCCTCTTGAAGTCCAGAATGAGGGGGTTCAATCAATTTTGAAAAACATTTCCAATAAAGAAGCCAATGTTTGTGAGCATATTTTTTGAGTTTTTAATCTTCCTTGTTGTGTACGGCCTAGTACAGGCCTCCAAAGATCTAAAACTCATATAATATTATGGTAACATGTTTTAATATACATCTCCTTTTTTTTTTAGGCTCCTTTAATTGCTTTTGTGAAAGAAATTTTTTATTTTTCTTGCTCTGCCTATAACAGGCCAGCAGGGTCTGAGTTTTCATTTTATTTAAGAATGGAGCATTTCCTCCTATTGTGGTGACCTATGACTTAGAGGAAAGGCCTAAACTATGTTAATTTAATTTTCCATGCTTTATTCGAACCTTGACAAGGCTCTATAGGGCTGGGTGGTGTTACCCTAGGCTAGAAATGTGGGCTTTTGACATGAATAAGAGAAACTAAATTAGTGATTTTGAAAAATAACGAAGTTAAAGGCATTTTGAGTGTTTATTATGGTTGTACAAACCCTATTAAAGTGGTTTAATTCTTTGGTTAGGCTTGGAAGTCCTTGGAAGGGTGAAATACAAAAAACCCTAGGTGTTTGTGGGTAAATTGAGGGTTTTGGAGAATGGTAACATATAGGGTATGAAATTGTCAAAGAACTATAAATTTGGAAGTTTTGTGACACATTTGAGGACTGTCTAGGAGATTGAGGGATTAGGATAAGTCTAAGAGGTACTTTTTTTGTAAAATAGGGCTAATCCTAGTAGCCTTTTTGTAGGGAAGTTTGAAGATTCTCTATGTTGGTGCAAAGGAACCTCATGTAATTGATTGGGGCATTGTATTTGGGGTTTGATTGGTTTCTTAATTGATGTTGAGTTCATCTTTCAATGGCCTTCTCTAAAACATAAGCCCATTTGTTGAGATTTGGAGGCTAGAAGCAATAGGTGTTGTCTTGGGAACATTTAGTGAATGGTGTTTTGAAGGTTCAATCCTTGTTGAATTCTAGTTATTTTGGTCTAATTATGAGTTCTCCACCTTGGCTTTGCATCAAAGTGGTATCAAAGCATCACGAAGTAGAATTGTTTGCATTCTGCAGGTTTGGAAGAGCAAAGAATAAGTGAAGAGTTTAGTATTCAAACACACCTCCAAATAAAAAAGGTATGGCTAAAGAGATGAAGGAGATGAAAGATAGACATTCTAGAGATATCAAAGATTTGGAGGAAAGAATCATAGCTTTGGAGACAAAAAAAAAGGGATGCAAAAGAGAGTGAATCAGACGAAGAGAAAGATGATGGGTGAAGCCATAATAGTGGTTTACAATTTGATGGACGAAGGAAAATTGAGAAAAAGCGACCCCATGGCAAAAAAATTGGTTTTAGGGGTTCGCATGAACCTACATGTTCGACCGAACCATAAAGGGGTTCGACCGAACTAGGGTTCAAGCGAACCCATTAACTATTGGGCGCACATTTTCTGCCCAAAAAACAAAGGAAAAATGCATATTAGTGGGGGTTCGCTAGAACTCCCCTGGTTCTAGCGAACCCCCTTTTTCCCTAATTTTTTAATTTGTTCACACAAAAAACCTAAAATTTTACACTTTCAAGCTCCGGTTGAGGATGAAAATGGGGGAATATTTAGAAACCAAACTTGGAATCGAGTAGCCTTCAGAACAAGCTATCCAATGAATATAATTTAAGTATGTTTTGGTTTTATTATCTATCTATTTTTTAAGTTTTATTAAATATAGGTTTTTCATCGAAAACAAAACTCTATGTTCTGCACAAGTGGAAAAATAGAAGATTATAAAAAAAAATTTAAAATATGAGTGCACCAGATATTGAAGTCCTTGATCCAACAAAAAAAAAGGAAGAATTTCGATACATACAGTAAAAGTTATGCGTTATACGGTCGCACTATGTCTGAATTCCCATTTGATTGACTTCAAAACTTCATTAAAGAAAAAATATTCAATAAAAAACTATCTAACCAAGTGGAAGCACTAGATATCAGAGTTAGAAATCTAAATTTGAAAGAATTGGAATTTTATCCTTCATGGAAAAAAAGTTATGCGTTATACGGTGTGCCTCACTTTTTAAAAATGCTATTTTTTGAAAAAAACCATTTTTTGTGGGAGATGGAAAAAGAAGTACAATCTGATTCCAAAAAAAATGAAAAAAATATTTTTAGAATCTACAAACAAAATATTACAAGACTCTAGTTTTCATCATCTTCAAATTCCTTACGGTTTAATCGCTATAGGTGCCCGAATGTGGAGATTGTGTTAAAAAAAAAATATCAGTGTCCAGTTTGGCCAAAAATTGTAAACCACTATTGTGGGATCACCCTGATGAGTTTGAAGATATGGAAGAAGAGCTTGACCTAGAGGATCAAAGAATTGCAAAGTTGGTGAAGGAAGTTAGGAATGACAAGCCTAAGGTAAAGATTGATGTTCCAAAATATGGTGGGAGTCTAAATGATGAAGAGTTACTTGACTGGATTGCTGCATTAGATAACCATTTTGAATGTGATGAGGTTCCTAAGGAGTAGAGGGTAAAGATTGCAAAGAAAAAGTTGCAGGGCCATGCTTTGGTATGGTGGGACTACTTTCAATCAGAGAGGAGGATGCAAGGAAAGTCTAAAATCCCCCCACAAGACAGGATGGTATCCAAACTCAAAGTTAAATTCTTACCTAAGGATCATCAAGTTCAAATGTTTAAGAAATTTCAAGGCTTAAGACAAAAGGAAATGGATATTAAGTCTTATACTGAGGATTTTTATAAACTAAGTTTAAGGTCTGGTCATCATGAGAATGAAGATGAAAAAGTTGCTAGATATATGGGTGGTTTGAGGTTAAACATACAAGATGAATTGGTTTTGGCTAACCTTGGGAATGTATAGGAGTGTTACCAAATGGAAATTAGGGTGGAGGAGAAAATGAAGACAAGACAAGACAAAGTAGTTAGGGGAAGAGGTAATGCATCAAGAGGTAGAGGATCTATTCCTAATCCAAAGCCAAACAATGATAATCAAGAAGATGCCATGAAATGACAAGAGCAATATAATTTCAAAGGTGGATGGAGAGGCACAAGGGGAAGATTTGGAGGAGTTAGGAGTTCCAATGTGTTTTCTGGTAGATGTTACACTTGTAATGAATTCGACCATCCATCCTAGAAGTGTCCTGAAAAGAGTGGTGCTTCATCAAGTGGAAGTAGAGGTGATAAAATAGTTCAACTTGTGAAAGAGGATGAAGAGGAGAGCATTAGTTCAACAAGCCATCCTACAAACCCTAAAGTTGGAGAAGGTTTGATGCTTCACAAACAACTCTTGAAGACTTCCAAAGAAGTAGAACCATTGCACAGGAAGAGGCTTTTCAAAACCACTTGTAAGAGAAAGGGAAAGGTATGTAAAATTGTGGTTGATTTTGGATCAACTGCAAATAAAGTGTCATGTGAAATGGTAAACAAGTTAAACTTACAAAGGATTCCTCATGAATTTCCTTACAAGGTATCTTGGCTAAGTGATGGTCAATCTTTGTTGGTGAATGAGAAGGCTACTATATATTTTAAGATTGGGGAATATAAAGACAGTTTTGTTTGTGACATCTTTCCAATTGACTATTGCCACATACTCCTAGGAATACCTTGGCAGTATGATAGGTGTGCCATGTATGATGGAAGAGAAAATGAGTACACTATAATGAAGGATGGCCATAATTTTGTCTTGACTCCACTTGTAGAGGATGTGAAAGGTAAAGCTAAGGTTATCATGTGTGGTAGGAAGGAGTTGATAAAGGTTATAGAACAAAACAAGAATTATGATATTGCAATAAGGTCTAGAATTGAGAACACAGGTGCAACAAGGGTAAAGTCTAATTTAATAGTAAGTTTGAAGGATGAAGTGTTGATAGGAACCATTAGGTGTCCTATAGTCAATAGTGGGTTGGTCAAATCACATCGAAATGCAAGAACACAGGTTAAAGCATCTGATAAGAAGGTGAGTGCAGTGGTTAAGGAACATGCAGGTCCAGGGACAAAGAATGTTGATAAGAGAGTAAGCTCTGAGATAGGGGTAAAGAGACATGGTGGACAAAGTGATCCAAGTAGGTTCAAGCAAGAGCAAGAGTAAAAAATGAAAGAGATTTATGGAACTACTCACCCTTGTCTATTTGAAGGTGTGAACAAGGAAGTGACTTCATGTTTTGTTTAGGAAATGGCACAAAGACCATTGACAAGTCTGAGAGAAAAAGGTGCAACACTTTCAAGTGTAGGGTAGAGTATAAAGACATAGCAACATGGAGCACAGAGTAGCATGGGTCAATGGAAATGGCCTATGGATCAATGGTGTCTTAATAAAGCTTGGGAATGGTGGTATCAATCCCAATTCATGGGGCATGAATTCCTTTTAGGGGGGTTGTATGGTGCATAGGCACCTACAAACATGTTTCAAAATTTGAAATGGTGATGTGTAATAAGGTGACTCTTTGGGTGTCTAGGTCATCTGAGGGAGTGTTCAATGTTTTTTGGTATCAAATAAGGTCCAAAAATACCATTTATCTTGTGACAAGGTGTGTTTTGAGTCACTAGTAATTAGGAGTCAATATGTCAAAAGTTGCATAACTAATGTAACAATCTTAACAAAACACAGTTTAAGGGACTATGAAAAGTCATTTTTAGTTCTAAGGATAGTTGTGGTCAGTTGAGGGATAGTTTTTGAATTGAAAATGTATAAAATAATCTTGAAGGCTCAAATGAGGGGGTTCAATCAATTTTGAAAAACATTTCCAATAAAGAAGCCAACGTTTGTGAGCAGATTTTATGAGTTTTTAATCTTCCTTTCTATGTATGGCCCAGTACAAACTTCCAATGATCTAAAAATCATATAATATTGTGGTAACATGTTTTAATATACATATCCTTCTATTTTGAAGCTCCTTTAATTGATTTTTTGAAAGAAAATCTTCATTTTTCTTGCTTTGCCTATAACAGACCAGTAGGATCTAAGTTTTCATTTTATTTAAGAATGAAGCCTTTCCTCCTACTATGGTGAGCTATGATTTGGAGGAAAGGTCTGCACTATGTTAATTTAAGTTTTCATGCTTTATTGGAACCTTTCCAAGGCATCTATAGCGCTAGGTGGTGTTACCCTAGGCTGGAAATGTGGGCTTTTGACATGAAAAAGAGAAACTAAAGTAGTGATTTTGAAAAATAACAAAGTTAAAGGCCTTGTGATTTTTTATTATGGTTGTACAGACCCTATTAAAGTGGTTTGATGAATTGGTTAGGCTTGTAAAGCCTTGGAAGGGTGAAATACAGAAAACCCTAGGTGTTTGTGGGTAAATTGAGGGTTTTGGAGAATGGTAACATAGAGGGTATGAAATTGTCAAAGAACTATAAATTTAGGTGTTTTGTGACACATTTGAGGGCTGCCTAGGAGATTGAGGTATTAGGAGAAGTCTAAGAGGTACTTTTTTTTAAAATAGGGCTAATCCTAATAGCCTTTTTGTAGGGAAGTTTGAAGATTCTCTATGTTGGTGCAAAGGAACCTCATGTAATTGATTGGGGCATTGTATTTGGGGTCTGAGTGGTTGCTTAATTGATGTTGAGTTGGTATTTTAGTGGCCTTATCTAAAAAATAAGCCCATTTATTGAGATTTGGAGGCTAGAAGCAATAGGTGTTGTCTTGGGAACATTTAGTGAATGGTGTTTTGAAGGTTGAATCCTTGTTGAAGTGTGGTTATTTTGGTCTAATTATAGCTCAAACTTAACTTAACTTAACTGAACTAAACTGAAGTAAATTGATTCTGAACTAAATTGAACTGATCTGAATTGAACTTCATGCATGCAAACATCAAACCCTAACTCCTAGGATATTTACATGCATTTAGAAATGTTATCTTTTACTCCAAATAGTCAACCGAACTCAAGGTGAGTGTCACCTTACCATGTGGGTGCCCCATGTGCCCCTATTATTTAGGAAGAAATAATGGATGCCCTCACATGCTCCTAACATTTAGAATTAATTACAAATTTTAATTAACATGATTATTTCATCAAATATTAATCTCTTTCTAATCCTAGTGTTGTGGAACACTTTCCAAGGACTTAGGAGATACATGAAATAAATAATGTTTAGGATTGTAATTAAATAACATAATAATTGCAATGTATAATGTCAAGTGGGAGAATGTTGGAAATAGGATGCCATTTAATGACAATCCTAAACATTATTTATTTCATCTATCTCCTAAGTCCTTGGAAAGTGTTGCACAACACTATGATTAGAAAGAGATTAATATTTGATGAAATAATCATGTTAATTGAGTTTTTAATTAATTCTAAATGTTAGGAGCATGTGAGGGAATCCATTATGAGTTCATAAATAATAGGGGCACATGGGGAACCCACATGGTAAGGTGACACTCACCTTGAGTTAAGTTAACTATTCAGAGTAAGAGATAACACTTGTGAATGCATGTAAAGATCCTAGGAGTTAGGGTTTGATGTTTGCATGCACATGAAGTTTAGTTCAGTTCAGTTCAATTCAATTCAGTTAAGTTATGGTTCAATTATCTTCATTTAGTTTTAGTTGAATGTTAGTTGATGTCAGTTAACTTGGAATTCATGGCTAATGACTTGAGTTGCATGACAAATAATAGGGACTACCCGCTGTGCATACCCCAAAAAGGAAAACATAAACTAACAAACAAAGCACCTAGGTCAACACCATGGGTCATAATGTCTGGTGTATTACCTACGCAAATAACAACTTAATGGGTCCACATTATCCCAGAGCGCCTAGTGTTTAAACTTGGGCTCTGATACCAAGCAGTAACGCCCCGCCGTGCAAACCCCAAAGGAACTAAAAATAACAGAACAATTTTTTTTTAAAAGAATATAATAAACATACTCAAGTATTCTAACATAACAATGTATTAAGTTACATGACTAATTCCATTGGGGTACACGAGGTGACATTACTATTCCAACCCATAACCAAGACAATAGATTAAACAATAATTAAACAGTTATATAAATTCATTCGTTCACACATCATCATTTAAAATATCCATTAACAATAACCATAGTAATACCATATGACAATAAATGAAATTATAAAGATATAAAGTGTTACATATTTTGATGGATACAACATAACATAACCAACTATTACAAGTGACAGTTTCTGAATAAATGCATGGCCTGAATATACATTACATCCAAATGATAGTAAAATACAACTGTTTGAACATACATCTCAATAACCACATATACAATTTACAACAAGGTCATCCAAACACACGTGGGAGACATTACATCAATGAATACATTACATCTGAAGTATAACATACATATGGTACAAATAATTACTGGATCATCAACATCCTCCAAAACCCTGCAATAAAAGATACATCTGCAACAGAAAGGGAAACCCAACAGGGTGTGAAGCACGTTCCACCCAACCACCCCCATGCTGGGAGTAGACAAGGAAGGATCCCCAACCAAGCACGTCTAATAGTAACACAATACTAACTCTAGACAGACAACTTAATAACAAAGACCACATAGAAAACTAGACAAAGATAAATCCAAAAGGCACAACAACAAACCACTGATGAACATAACAATAAAACACTTTTCCAAATTACAACTAGTCACACTCACAACATCAATGAAACTCAAGACACAATATCAAAGACTACTTCCAACAATGACCAAAGACAAATCAATAAATCACTTCCAGAGGACTTCAGTGAATCAACACAAATAGAATGTTAGAGGAGAGTGTCATCACATGGTTTCACATGGATTATCCAGACAACCTATCACAAGGTGTCGCCTCCATCTATGGTTCTCCTGACAGCCTATCTCAAGGCACCGCTCCATAGGGTTACTCATGCGGAGTCGTTAACCTTTCGTGAAGACAAGGCAATGACCTTGCCAACCACGACCTTCTCAGTCCCCTTTAGTCTATGATAGCACTAACAAGCGGATGAGGCTTCACAATTATCTTGTTAATGTTTAATCCCCACCTGTGGTTTATTACTTAGGTTATCATTGATTAATCTAACTCTACGTGGGTTACCCTGACAGCCCCTTTGTGCGCCGGCCCCCACTAGAGCCACTCTCTCTAAACACTCAACACAAAATATCCAACACAACATGATTGAATCAACAAGGAAAAACTGAACCAACAATGGATCAACTGCGAGGCACAACCCTCTCGCCCAAAATCATGCGTATAGCATTCACAAGCGGTACAGTCCACGTGTACATTAACATCAACACTCAAAACCAAAACCTAAGAACAACCATCAAATTACAAGCTCAAATATATAAGCCACAGTATTTCCACCTCTAGAAGTCCTAAACGACAACTTAAGCTCCTATATCAAGATACATCAACTCTAGGGTTTCCCTCATGCCCAAACCCGAATTAAAGAAAATCAAATTAAACAAAATAAATAATCTCAATAGTGCATAAAATCATAAATCAATGCAAACCCACTACAAGCACAATAAATTTCACCAATTTCATAAATCAATATCTCGAGAAAGTTTGACTAAATTCAAAACATACAAAATATTCCTTAAAGCAAGATAACTAACTCAGGGATTCACTCACAAAACATAAACTCGAATCAAAGAAATCCACAATTGGATAAAACGAGTGAGCTCGAGAGAAGACAACTACATACATCAATGCCATGAACAATTATATTGCACCATAAACTTCACCGAATCAATGAACCAATTAGACAAGGAAATTCAATTAACTAAAAGAACACACATTTTAATTCTAATTTTCTAGATAAACTATAACAATGCAAACTATGAAAATCATCCATTACTTTATACTCACAATATTCATAACTTATCAACATATATATGTATACTTATATATTTGAAAATATTAATAAAGAGGATAATAACAATTAAAATAACATTAATATATATATATACAATAATTAATATATATATATATATATATAAATGTTTAATATAAACATTAGTAATTATATAAATACAATAATATATATATATATTTATTAAAGTTTAATATAAACATTAATAAATATACATATATATTATACCAAAAAAAAAATTTCGAATTCAAATGAATCAAACGAAGCACCCTAAATACGGCGGCAGTGAGGGGACCATTGTACGCAGTCCCCACCGGACTGCGCCCAGCAGTCTCGACTGCTGTGCGCAGCCGGTGATGGCTGCATATAGCAAGCCCTGGGGTCCGTGGGGGTACGGCCTGGGCTGACCTCCCACCTTCCCCAATAAAAACAAATAAAATAAAATATTTATTTATATTTTGTTTTATATTTCTTTCTATTTATTTTTAAATACATACTTCCGTCCAAACACACAGGCACGAAAATTTAAACATGTTTTTAAATTAATAATAATAATAATTTCATTTTTCTACTATTTATTTCCTTTCATAAAATTTAAAAGAAAACTTTCAATTGCAGATTTCGATTTATGGAAATAAATATAAATACTTTTATATAAATATAAATATATATTTTAATTTTAATTTTAATTTTTTTTTTTGAAATACTTTTAATTATGGGTATCTATGTAGTACCTAGAGTACATAGGTCTGCAACTATGAAGATTACAAAATAAGATGAATTATATACAAATAAGGCATATCTTTATTTTTCTATTTCTATATATATATATATATGCGAAATTTATAACATAAATAATATGACATTCAGATTTTCACATTAGATATAAAATAAATTAGACAATTAATTCAATCTACAATAAGGGTAATTTCCATTTCAACAATAAATTTCATAGTTATATTGAAGAATTTCCAAAATTTCTATTATAGTTTTTCCTACCAACGAGTTCAAGGGTTTTAATCTGAACAAGTTTTCAAATCACATATCTTCTTTCTATAATTTTCTTTTTAAAACACAACAAACAAATATTGTTCAAAGCACAACAAAAATAATAATAAATAATAGAAGAAAACCCGGAGTCCTTCGTCTGATGAAGAATCTAGCACAGTAATCTTCTTTCGAACGTGGAACCCCTTTGCAGCTTCTTTTCCAAATTCCTGTCTTCAGCTCACTTCTGAATCTATCTTTTCTTCACCCACAATAATTTTACCCAGAAAACACAAAATCCAAAACTATCTTTCTTTTATTTTTCTTTTCCAGATCCAAAACAACAGAGCAAAACTTTTGTGTGTGAATCCTCTCATAAAAATAATACATCAAAATAAAGATTCAATAAAGCTCTTTTGCTTTCTTTTCTCAAAAATCCTCTTCTCTTATTGGTCCTTTTCCCAGCTTTTAAAAGCACAACTTATCTATAATTTTTAATTAAAATAATTTATTTAATCAAGATATTATCTGCACATAATTTTTCTAATTTAATTAAAAAAAAAAGATAATATCTAATCATCTTCAACAATGTTCATTTAATTTAATTTCTTAAATTTTAATTAATTAAATACATTTTAATTTACAATAAATTTAAATTTAACTATTTA
This sequence comes from Sequoia sempervirens, assembly GCA_007258455.2. Taxonomy (NCBI): domain Eukaryota; kingdom Viridiplantae; phylum Streptophyta; class Pinopsida; order Cupressales; family Cupressaceae; genus Sequoia; species Sequoia sempervirens. The sequence goes on from VDFB02105785.1 coordinate 369,956,000, forward strand.
CTAACTCACAATTAAATCAAAACAGCAAGACAACTTTAATTAATTATCTTATCAAATAAGATTAATTAATTAAACACTAACCATAAATTAAATAAAAACTCAACAATTAACTACACAACGACAAGGACAAAACTTCAGTCATGACACAACAACTCACAACAAATGATGGACTTGGGACGGGGACACTTCCAAACCTACTCCCTTTTTCAACATTTTTACCCATTGGGTTAATTTATTGCTCGCCCTGTCCTGCCGAAGCAGGTGGAATCGAGACTTATTCCGGTAATCCTGCATCCAAATAAACGTCAAGTAGCACATGTATATATATAATCAAACATCCTATCGTGAGAAGGAATTGCAGTATAGCAGGGCACTCATGAACGAGTGATGCTACACTGTCCTCCCACCTACTCTATTCTAACAATTACAATATCAATGAACTAACATTTCTAACCAAATTGATCATAAGATAACATGATACTTAACTACTACATCGTAACTAATTATTAAACCATTGCATTATAAAATAATACTGAATTCAAATAACATGATCACCATAGAATCATCACATCGACATATAAAACATTAATGAAAAACTATTTGAATAAACAATAATCCAATCAACACACAGAGTATCATAAATCATACTAATAATGTCATATCAAATGATCATGTCCACTAAAGGAATAACATCATCAAACTTCAAACCAACCAAATCAAACCATAATAGTATCATCATAGTATCAACGTATCAAGCTAAAGCATAGAAATTAATAAATCCAAATAGTAAGAGGAGGGGTATTAGAGGTATTAGGAGAAGTCTAAGAGGTACTTTTTTTTAAAATAGGGCTAATCCTAATAGCCTTTTTGTAGGGAAGTTTGAAGATTCTCTATGTTGGTGCAAAGGAACCTCATGTAATTGATTGGGGCATTGTATTTGGGGTCTGAGTGGTTGCTTAATTGATGTTGAGTTGGTATTTTAGTGGCCTTATCTAAAACATAAGCCCATTTATTGAGATTTGGAGGCTAGAAGCAATAGGTGTTGTCTTGGGAACATTTAGTGAATGGTGTTTTGAAGGTTGAATCCTTGTTGAAGTGTGGTTATTTTGGTCTAATTATAGCTCAACCTTAACTTAACTGAATTGAACTAAACTAAAGTAAATTGATTCTGAACTAAATTGAACTGATCTGAATTGAACTTCATGCATGCAAACATCAAACCCTAACTCCTAGGATATTTACATGCATTTAGAAGTGTTATCTTTTACTCCAAATAGTCAACCGAACTCAAGGTGAGTGTCACCTTACCATGTGGGTGCCCCATGTGCCCCTATTATTTAGGAAGAAATAATGGAGGCCCTCACATGCTCCTAACATTTAGAATTAATTACAAATTTTAATTAACATGATTATTTCATCAAATATTAATCTCTTTCTAATCCTAGTGTTGTGGAACACTTTCCAAGGACTTAGGAGATACATGAAATAAATAATGTTTAGGATTGTAATTAAATAACATAATAATTGCAATGTATAATGTCAAGTGGGAGAATGTTGGAAATAGGATGCCATTTAATGGCAATCCTAAACATTATTTATTTCATCTATCTCCTAAGTCCTTGGAAAGTGTTGCACAACACTATGATTAGAAAGAGATTAATATTTGATGAAATAATCATGTTAATTGAGTTTGTAATTAATTCTAAATGTTAGGAGCATGTGAGGGAATCCATTATGAGTTCATAAATAATAGGGGCACATGGGGAACCCACATGGTAAGGTGACACTCACCTTGAGTTAAGTTAACTATTCAGAGTAAGAGATAACACTTGTGAATGAATGTAAAGATCCTAGGAGTTAGGGTTTGATGTTTGCATGCACATGAAGTTTAGTTCAGTTCAGTTCAATTCGATTCAGTTAAGTTACATGGTTCAGTTATCTTCATTTAGTTTTAGTTGAATGTTAGTTGATGTCAGTTAACTTGGAATTCATGGCTAATGACTTGAGTTGCATGACAAATAACAGGGACTACCTCCAGTTAACAAGGGATTACCATTCTTGCATGGATGGTATTGAGAAATGTTTCAGTTAACAAGAAATGACTTGGACCCAACTTGGGCACCCAAGTTGTCTTCTTAGTATTAACTTCTTTGCATTTGAGATATTTCAAAAGGATTAGTTAAATGGGACCTCTTTTAGGCACCTACTTTGAGGATGAAGCCTTGAAGATATTTGTAGAACAAAGGTTGAGTTGCTACTTCAGTTTGGGATGCCCAAATGCATGAAGATGAGAATTTGACATTGTTCTTCATGGAATAACTCTATTTGCATGAGATAGGTGTACCTTTTAGGGATAGGGCTTGAGCATTGTAATTGTAACTCATTTTGAGTTTACAAAGTTGATTAAAGCCTATATATCTCAAGCAAGTTGAAGAGAGTGATAATCAATTTTTTTTGGGAGGTTGTGAAGAAGTTTTGGTGAAGGAAAAAGTGAAGAATTTTTGGTGAAGGAAAAAGAAACATTCTCAAGCAAGAATTGGAGCTATTGTAATCTACTTCAGAAGATTGAATAATAGAATAATTCTTGGTAGAGTTTTTTCCCGAAAGGGTTTCTCCACGGTACATGCTTATGTAATCTTTCTAATATCTTGGCTACTTCTATCAACTTCTATCTACATTCTACAAATAGTAAAATGGATTAATCAAGATAATCACCCACAAAGAATATGTAACAAAGGAAAAAGATTATCTAGATAAGATATATTAAAGTTTTACAAAGTATTAAGCTAAAAAAACACCTCAATTTTCAACAATTACATTAAGGTTGTGCAAACAGGTGATTAAGAAGATTAATGAGGGATTAGAGGCAAGTGGAAAAATATGGAGGATGTGACATTAATCCTAATTAAAGGTGTGCACATCCTAATCATGGATTAATTAAACTAATCTAGATTAGAAGAGGATTATGGAGGATGTGACAAGGAGAGAGAAAATAAGGAATTTAAAATTGATTTAAATTCAAAAGGCTAAATGACTTAATTAAACAAATTGATATATTTATTTAATTTAGAGAGGAAGGGCTGAAAGGTAAATAATTTAATTATTAAATTAAATACTTTAGAAACCTTAGGAAAAAGGTAAAATATTAATTAAATGTATTATTTAATTAATATTGATGGGGAATATGAGATAGACGAATAAAGGGGATGAATTTGACCATATGGGAATGGTCAAATTTGGATGTCTATAGACTCATTCACCATATGGCATATAAGTCCTTGATAAGCTGTCCTACTCAACTTTTGGGTTCCTCTAGTATCATATTAGAGACTTTTGTTTCTACTTGTAAAGTTGTCAGAGGGTATGTGCAAGATCATGATGGGCCAAAAAGTGGCAATATGATGGGTATGTAGCTGACAACTTTTTTTTAACCCAAAATTGATGACACAAAATGGGTTTTTAAAGGAGATTCTCAGCTTTCCACCAATATAAATTATGCTTTACTTTGAATTTAATAAGTAATTATTATTCATTTTCTATTCAAATTATGACTAAAGTCTTGATTGATAGGCTAATTGAAAAACATCTATAACTTTCAAATGATATCACATTTTTTGAATCCAAACATATGTCACATTCTATACTTCACATACTATAGGATTAAAAAAATAAAAAATGAATTTCATGAAGTTTTGACCAACTTAAGGTGGTCAGACATACGATTTTTTTATATTTTTTAAAAGTTGTAATAAAAAATTCATAATTAATTATTTACTTGGAAAAAATTACAAAAAATATGCATCACATTGGGACATGAGTCCTCTACTTATATCTAAAATATTATAAAAAAATATTATCATTTTATTGTGGTTAGGGTGGTCCAGACACCTACTTCTTATTTTTTCCTAAAATTTAAGCACTACTACATTGAAATTTCAATTATTTTTAAACAAACCTAGTAGTTTAGAAACTACATTCAATTTTCTATAGATTATATTCTTACATATTTTTGAAATAATATAGATAACTTATTCAAATTTTTACGTCAAGTTTCCTAACTTTTATTTTTTTGAATTTTTTGCCACTTAAGGGCCTGTTTTTTCCATGATGATCTTGCACATACCCTAGAACACTGTCAGATAATTCTATAGCTGAATTTTTATGATATGAAAAGATGTAGGGCTTCAAATTCAATAAATGGAAAATGTATCTTCAAACTTCCTTCAATACTCTTTAGATCTAGAGATTGCACATTCAAAGAGAGGGAAAATGTTGGACTATTTAGGGGATTTCCTTAGCCAAACCCCATGTAAGTGTTTCCACTTCTAGAATAGTAATGTCAATGATAAAATGGATAAATATATGGGAAGTAATGATGAAATCACAAAGTATCACAACTCACCACCCTTCAAAGGATTCTTTGAAGGACTAAATTCATACACATTACCTCAAGGTCTTGGATCTTTCTTTCTTGATTCCTTGAATTGGTTTGAAGATATATAAAAGGGGTTAGCCTTCACAAAACAATGATAAAATGATAACATGAACTCACATAAACTTTGTCATAACACTTGGATCTTGAATTTCTGCAATAAAGCTCTGAATTGCTACTCTTAAATTGATTTTGAATGTTCTTAATATTTACCTCTTGCTAGATGGGTTTGAAATGATGCAATAACTAGGTATTTATATGCTATTGTTCTAATTTACCAAAAATTAAATCTCGATAGCCGACATTTGAAAGTGGGATTTTGAATGGTAAAATGGCCTCTTCGACATGTCCAAAATTGGGTCTTGGCTAAGAAGGGGGACCAATTCACCCTTGGGTGAATGGGCCTTGGCTTAAATTTTGAGGACATTAAGTGTCAGGGGAAATTTAATGATTGGATGCATTTATTCAATGCTTGCAATTTATTGAAAAGTGGTACAAATGGGATATATAATACATAATGTTAGGAAATTAGGGACCCAATTAGGCTCAATAATTTAGGGGGAGAAAAATGTATTGTGAAATTGTCATGGGTGACAATTTATGATGCTAAAAGGAAAAAAATATAATGAAGAGGTGAATATATGCCCCCTCTTGTTTTTACTCCCAACTAGGTGCCTCCAGATGAAAACAAGAAGGATGGAAGGAACATTTTTTCCATAAAAAATGGATGAAAATGACCTATAATATATGTCTCAGGTGGGCCCATGGAAGGGTGATTTTCACTATTTACTATGAGGACTTTATTAACTTTTTGAGAGAGTTATTAGCAAAATGCCTTGCAGACACAATTTACATAGCTCTGAGGATCAACCAACTTCATGCAATAGTGGTGAGGGGTGATCCACCAAATGAGGTATGCAAAAATATTCACCTACCTAGTCATTTATGCCATTTTTTTTAGCTTTTTAAGTTTCTCAAGTAGCACAGGAATCCAACCAACACGAAGGTGTTTGACTAATGCACTAGAATCTTGATGTTGTGTTAGTGTCCTTTGGCTATGCTAATGTCTAGGCGGTGTGCTATGGTCAAAATTTGTTTGGCCTCAAACACTAGTGTTCTGTACAGACATCTATGTGGTGCACTACCATCCCAAAGGAAGACTGAAGAAATTTTTGATGTAGAGTTACATTTTTTTGGATGATGTAGAATGTGCTAGTATGAAATTATATGTTGTTGTAGGAATGTCCTGAGATCCATTTGCATGTCGACAAATCAATGTTGTGATTGCTCCATAGTTGTAGCAATGACATACATATTTATGACATAGTATTTTTGTGACACATCAAACTTTGCTGGTTCTAAACCATGCTAGAGATAAGATTTCACACTCTGATGCTCATGGTATTGATGGAGTTTTGGGACATAGAAACTTCTACATTCCATCTCTTGATGAGGGATATGACAGTGACCCTCAAGGATGTCTATTGCATCACGAGCCTACCCATCCGTGGGGAGCAAGTGATCTACGAGGATGGTAGGACAACACAGGATGCCCGGGCTACATAGGTACTACCTCGATGAAGTCATCTCAAAGGAGACCTCATTTGGACAAAGTTTTTGGCACCATAAGTCTCTCTAACACTTCTAGGGATTTTCACCTAAAAGGAAAGAGGTATGCCAAAATTGCAATGTCCACACTCAAGAATAGTGAAAATATGAATAAAATATGCCTATATGCAATAAAATAATTAAAGTTATTGATTATTAGTGCAAAACTAATGAAATGCAAGATGTTTGAAAACACATAGTGATATGCAAACATACACTAAATGACCTAGAATTGCAAATGAAACAAAATGGAAAACTGCAAAACTAAATGTGTGCACCTGGAAATGCTACTAATTTTGAAATTTTGACCTATTAGGACACTTACGCCATTCTGGGTGACCTAGTCTCAGATCTGGAAAACTATTCCAAAGCTCATTTTAGCCAAATGGGTATCTAGATCTACATAAATCTTTGAAAAACATGTATAGTGGGACTAAGTCACCATTGATGGTGACTTAGTCTAATTTTTCTTTTCTAAAAATTTGAAAGTGGAGTCAGAAGCTCTTGGTTTGCACTTTTTGCTCCTCCAGGTGTCTAGTTCTGAAACTGTGATTTTTGGCACTATAAGAGACTTTTTGTGGATATTTTGACCTAGCCAACAAGGAGATGTCTTCAAAAAGTTTGCAACTTATACTTCAATGATTTCCAAGCCTTCAAAGTACCTAAATCTACAAACATGCAAGGAAAGAAGAGAAATGTTGAATGTTAGGGCATGGGGGTTTGCCTTGGTCAAACCCCTTTTAGGTAAATAAACCAAATGAATAGATAAGATGAAGCATGAAAATGAAATCAAGGAATTAGAAACTTGTCATGATGATTGATCTTGAACTTTTGCATCAATGGATGAAGAATCTACCCTTGAATGTCTAAAAAATGATCTTGAATGCTTTCCAAATGACCTAACCCTAGCTTGCATGATTTAAATACATGATGAATGATGACTGAATAATGAATGAGTTATTAGGTTATGAATTAGGGTTCAAAATATTTTTAATATAGAAAATCCTCCTAAAATTCTCGTTAATTTGATCCCCAAGGCCGAGATGAAGGAAAAATAAACTTAAAATCCATTTTTTCCCACTCAAACCTCCAAAATAGCCCAAATAGGAATAACTCACCAAGTTGGGCGATGTAGCCCCACCTGGATGGGACTAATTCACCTAGATGCATGACTTTGTCCTACAGGGGCCCTTTTCCCAACTGGATTGTATGGGAATAAATAAATTAGGCTTCTAGGTTGTTCTAGTTGGGTCTTTGATCAAAATAAGCCTTGAGATGCATAATATGGGGTCATAGGGGCCTAATAATGATTATATAAAGGATAATTAGGGCTAGGAACAAAAAGTTCAATGTGAAAATGTGATTAAATACACTTTACATCATTAAAATGAGGTCCACATAGCCTAGAAAGGAACAACATCCAATGTGAATTTGTAAAAACAAATTACAACACTAGATTAAAGTCAAATTAAATTTACAAGACTTCTAGATTAATGTGAGATTGCAATTAAATATATTTTAAAATATTAAATTAAGGGGAAAATAGATCCATGAGTCTTAAATAAAAGTCTAGAAAAGTGTGAAAGTCATTCACAACACTTTACAACACCTTTACAAGACATGCATTTTATTTATTTTTCTAGGGCCCAAGACCTAATGTGGATGTGAAACACACCTCACAAAACTATATCAAGGTGAAATTAAGTCGAAAATCACAAGGAGGGCCTAAACAGGAAAAAGTAGAAGGGTTAATTTTTCTATGTCCACATTTATCCCCTACTTCAGTGAGAGGGTGAACTTGCTTCAAACTCACACTAAAGTAGACATTCAAGAAGGGTCCAATTGTACCACTATGTATGACAAAGGATGACAAAGATAAGAGGAGGTTGCGCAAACCCCCAAGATCCAAGATCCTAATTCAAACCAACATAAGCACAACAAGACACACATAAGGTGAATGATTTTGTAGCAGAACAAGATACACAATCATGCAATGGCAATAACTAGAAGGAAGAGAAGTATAAAATAAAAAGGTGGATCAAGCTTCAATATTTTGTCCATCATGTTGTGGGTCAGATCTAGGTTGTTTGTCCAAAAATGCATACACTCTGATGTGACAAAACTCTTGGTTGTCCACTGGGTGAGAACTCCAAAAAGGTGAGAAACATACACCCATGGCTAGTATGTACTCACACACATGCACGTGGCTATAGGGAAAGTCATGCCTCGAAATGGGCTTCCCGCTCAACCATACTAAAGTTATACCTCCTGATAACTTTAATAAGGTGCCACACAAAAATTATTTTTGAGCTCTATGAGGCAAGCAAAGCTTCATACGCTTAAAACTCATAGACATTAGAAAATAGTGTAAGGAATGTTCAAAAGGATTTTGCTTAGTTCATGCAAGGTCTCATCTTAGGGAACATTGTGTTTAATCTCTCCAAGAGAGGAAAAGTGCAAATGGTCTCATATTGTTTCCAAGAGAGGGAAAGTGCAAGATCTCATCTTGGGAAACATTGTACCTAATGTTTCAGGTATGTGTAGGATCATGATAGGCCAAAAAGTGGTGATATGATGGGTATGTGTAGGGTATGTGGCTGATGACTTTTTTCTTACCCAAATTTGATGAAACGAAAAGGGTTTTTAAAGGAGATTCTTAGCTTTCCACCAATATAAATTATGCTTTACTTTGAATTTAATAAATAATTATTATTTATTTTCTATTTGAATTATGACTATAGTCCTGATTGATATGCTAATTGAAAAACATCTATAGCTTTCAAACGGTATCACATTTTTTGAATCTAAAATACGTGTCACATTCTATGCTTTTCATACTATAGGATTACAAAAAAAAAATGAATTTCATGAAGTTTTGACCAAGTTAAGGTGGTCAGACATACAATTTTTTATATTTTTTAAAAGTTGTTATAAAAAATTCATAATCAATTATTTACTTGGAAACAAATTATAAAAAAATATTCATCACATCGAGACATGAGTCCTCTACTTATATATAAAATCTTATAAAAAATATTATCATTTTATTGTGGTTAGGGTGGTCAGAGAGACACCTACTTATTTTTTCCCTAAAATTTAAGTACTACTGCATTGAAATTTCAAATTTTTACCAAATAGATTTAAAAAAAAAACCTAGTAGTCTAGAAACTACATTCAATTTTCTATAGATGCTATTCTTACATGTTTTTGAAATAATATAGATAACTTATTCAAATTTTTATGTCAAGTTTCCTAAGTCTAATTTTTTTGAATTTTTCACCACTTAAGGGCTTGTTCCTTCCATGATGATCCTTCACATACCCTTTCCAAGAGAGGAAATCACAAGAAAATAAGAAAATTGAACAATGAAATGTGAGTGTCAATGTATGCCCCCACTTTAAAGCAGGTGCGAACACCATTACTGTGAGAAATTGCTTTAAAGTAGAAGAAGGAAAGATGGGAGCTTACTCGGAAAGCCCTGTGCCAAGTCATATGTTTCCTATAAGCTATGTCATGAAAAAAGTAGTATGTCACATGTGAGCCAACTTAAGGCATGTTGTCCAAATGCCAAGCTTGATCATATGTATACATGAAATGTTAACAACTAGCCATTTGAAAGAGGAAACAACAAGTGCCATATGAGGACAAGGCTACCTATCCCCTTGCCCCCACTTAGTGCAAGAAAAGGGTGAGCTAACATGATTGACAAGATGCATTGTAGAGTGAAAATCAATATCAATTAGAGGAATTAGGTGCCCCAACATAAGGGAGAGCACCAAACTCCTTAAGATGTTGGATTTTACTGCTCAATGTCTTACATTCATTAGTAGAATGACCATGAACTCTATGATATGCGCAAAATGAGGTCTTGTAATAGAATTTATTTCGAGTTCTTGGATGAAGGGTTATCAAGTGATCATGGAGGAGTCTCAATAAAATACCCTTTTGATCGATGGTAGAAGGTGGTCTTGTAGTTTGTGACAAAGATACTTTGTGCTTAGTACAAGATGCCATACTTATGTAAGACTCTTTAGATTGCAAGATTTTTTCTCTCCTTTGCAGGAGGGTGTAAAATCTAACGAACTCAAAACATTAGTATTTTGTGAGATGACATTGAAAATAAGCAATGATTTCTTAGATTGTTGCATTTATTGCAAAAGATAACTTTCAAGACCATTAGTGTCTATCAGATCGAGATGCACTACCATTAAGGTTGGTTAAGATGAATCATGTGTGATAGTGTTGATGTTGAGTGAAGGCTTGGTGATTTCTATCAAAGGAAAATAACCAAGACCATGAGTTGTTTCTTGCATGTTAGGTTCGTTGGGGACACAGATACCTTGTTCTCTAGTACCACATCCTTTTCCACTATATCCAAGTTGTTTCATAAGCTCATAACCTTTTCCATAAAGCTTTTTCATTGCTTTTGAATTAGGTGGTTGTTTGTGGTTAAGTTCATCAAAGTTTGTTGTTTAATTTGTTGTCGTGTGGTTAGAAGTGGTCGAGGTGGATTCTGTTGAAGGGTCTTCTAAGTTTTGTGTTGACATGACTGCTTTTTTGCATCCCTTGTTTTTATCTTTGTTTATGATCTTGTACTCACCCATGAATGTATGTTCAAAATCTAAGGAATCCCAATCATCATCTAATAGCTTTGTGACTTCATCAATGTGTGTTTCATTGTCTTTTTGCTGCATGAGTTCCACTTGTGTCATTGGTGTTAAAGGATTCCCTTTGTTTTTCTTGAGTTGTAAGACATTATAAGGTTCAGGATCAACATCAATTTTGTACGCTATGTTGTATATGTATTTCATTTTATGATGAAGATTAGTGTAGACACTTAGATTTAACCTTAGAATCATAACAACATTCGTCTATTGATTAAACAGATATTATTATTTACTTAATCAATTCATTCAGTATTTTTCTCTATTCAGGAATTTCATTAAATCATTAAACCATTAAATATTAATCATTCCTATTCATTCACATCAATTTTCATAAACTATCATAAACAGTTTGCATAAACAATCATTCCCATACAATTTTGTTCATGATTCATTGATCATAAACATTCATGTCCATTTGCATTATCATTCACGTCCATTTTCATAATAAAGCATAAGTGTTCATTATCGTCCATATCCTTTTCATAATAAATTTGTTATCATGGTCATCAACTATCATTTCATAATAAAAAAATTATCATAATATTTACATTAAATCACTTCATTTGCATGAACCGTTCACTTCATATTTCATTTCATTAAATCATTAGACCATTAAAGTACTAAATAATTGTTCATCAAATCATTCTCATTCTACATTTGCATAAATCATGATTATTCATATATCATTTCATCATTCGTTCGCATCCATTCATGGTATAAATCATTCTCGTTAATCATTTTCATTGTATAAATCATTTACATAAATCATCATTAAACATTAAAATCATGTCACAACAATCATTTACATATCCATATTCCATTATATCATTATTAATCATCTTCATTCACATTTAAATCCATTTAATCATTTTATTTAATCTCATTATTCATAAACCTTTCACCATGCATTCATCTCCCCTCTTTATCATTTGCATTCAAATGCATTTTACTTAATCAAGTAATGTGGGCTAAATTGGCATTCTTCAGTTCACATCTTTAATCTTGCATTTCCTTCTCAACACCTCTCCATCCCCAAAGATTCCTATTTAAATCGGATTTCCCTCTCATTTGGACACTCATGAATTTTATATATACATATATTTTCACATCTTTGCATTAATCTATTCACCAATTGCCTCTTGATGCACCTATGCTTTCCAAATCTGAGAGAAAAATTGCATGAACAAGACCTTGGTGTTAGGATTCCAATGGAGACTGATTTCTTTTAAAATCATTTTTGTTGTTTCTATACCTTAGAAGTTTGCATTTCTAGTTTTTCTTTTAATTAGAATGGCTCTATTGATGTGGGCATGAAATGGTGATTCTTGTTTATAGAATCATGCATTTTATGGCTCTCACAAATGGTGAACCCAACGTGAATAGTAATAATCTAAATTTGTTCTCTGGTAGTGTCATTTCTATTTACTTTTAGAGTGGCTATATATTGTTTTGATGGAAATTTTAGTGTGATTTTATTATTAATTTCAGCTATCTTTCTATTAGTTGATTCCATGGAGGATGGCTTTGATTTTTCCTTTTTTTCAAATGGTTCATGCATTCTGATTTATGGTTTTGTTGTTGCATGCATATTCACTATATTCTATTGTCTATGCAGGGCCTTGTGTGTAGGTTTTAGTGACCCCGTCTAGAAAATAAGTATGCATTTCAAAATGTATTTATGAAATATACCTTGGCCTTCATGTATTGTCATTAAAATCAAACCATTCTCAATACCTGTCGACTACCATGGCATCCTAGTTAGCATCCTTCCGCCCTTGCTAAGTGAAAATGCATGCAACCTTGTTAGCCCCTAGAAAAATCATGATTGTCATCCTCTTAGAACAAATAAAGTCAGCTCTTATTAACAAACTTTTCCAGAATGGGAACAATCCCCTTGCGGTCCGGCTAATCATTACATTCCATGAGACCACATTTGTTTGATACGCCTCTGTCAAACAGTCCATGTGCCTTGTGCCAGCTTTCACATTTTTACAGACAATTATTTGAAAATTTTGAAAGCCTTTTCATAGGCATTTTGCGTTGAATAATTCACTACTTTTATCTTCATGCTCTCATTTCATGTTCATGTTTTTATATACATTTTTTCAAATAGTTCATGTGCCTTGTGTAAGCTTCTATGTTTTCATTCATGTATACCTGAATGTTGTGATGGATTCCATTTCAGCATAGGTAGGTAGGATGTTGGTGCAAGGTCATAGGATCTAGTGGCCATTTTCATTGATTTCTAGTTCCCTTTCAATAAATCTATTTTGGGGAGCATATCTTGCAGTCACTGTAGTCCCAAAGACCATATTCCTTAGAGGAATTTTTGGCAAACAATTCACACCTTGTCTTTGCTTGTTTTGTATTTTGTGAAGATTATGTAATTATTACAGTCCATGAGGCAGCATCTATTTTTAAACATTTTTTCAAACAGTTCATGCACCCTATCTGTGTTTCCATGCACCTTGTTTGTGTCTCCAGGTTTTGCAGATTGGTTTTAGGTGTAGGTTTTAGTTTTTAGTTTAGTTTAATTTTATTTTTCTAATTCAATTTAGGTTTTTAATTTAATTTAGGTTTAATTTTATTTAGTTTTGGTTTAAATTTAGTTTTATTTTAATTCAATTTAGTTTTTTTAGTTTAGTTTAAATTTAATTTAGTTCATCTTAATTAATAGCTTAGATTTGAGTTTTTAATTTTTGATTAACTTTTTAATTTAGATTAGCTGGGTAAGTGCACCAAGATGGTTGCACTTTTGTGGCCAAAAAAGAAAAAAACAAGCCATAATTAGTTTTTAATTTTAGTTAGATTTTAATTGAGATTAGATTTAAATTAATCTTAATTTAGAATTAACTTCAATTTTTAATTTCAATTTAGATTTTCTCTTAATTTATCTTTTAGTTTAAATTAGATTTAGCTTTAAATTTATCTTATAGTTTTAATTTAGATTTAATCTCTAATTTAGATTTAGTCTTTTAATCTTGGTCTTGATTTTTTAATTTAGATTTAACTTAGAATTTAGACTTAATCATTTAGGATTTATTTTAATTTAGACTAGATTCTAGTGTAAATGTTGATTTTCTTTTTATTTTTGTTTTGTTTTGGAACTAATTTTGTTAATTTGATTTCTTTTGCAGGTTTGTTTGACATAGAATTTAAAATCAAAACGTACACTTGTCGAAGAAAGGAGGCATGAAACTACTAATAAGATTTTGATGCAGGACATTCATTGAAGACATGATTTTGAAACCAATTGTCTTTTATATTAGAAAACATTTCAATTGGTGCTTTAAAATGAACAATTGTCTTCTCTCACATAGATTTAACTAGGAGGTCAATGAAAATTGTTTGTTGTGTTTGAAGGATGGTAGGTATTATGCTCTCACCTTGTGCAAACTTGATGATCAGAAACCCAAACCCATCTGCTTTTGTGTTTATACCTTAGAGGGGCTTTCCTTGCAAGAGGGAATGACTTCAACCATTTTTTTGCTTTGGCTAGTATATAAAAGGATGAGACTAAATTGTCAAGTCCTCATGGTATGTAGGCATTATCCATGCAGTTCAATTTAAAAATGGGTACCTACCTTTTCTGTCAAAGTTATAAGAGCCCCTAGTAGAGTGGTCAAAGCCTTAAGTGTCTTGTTGTATGCTCGTGATGTGCCATGTCCCTAAGTACTCACTAGAGCCCTCATGTAGTTTTCCAAAAGCCCTTTTATTTGTTGTGCAACAATGATCATTGCCATGGCATCCAAATTATCACAGTTCTTGGTAGAGGTGAAGAGTATTTCATGGGAGATACATGAGGGCTCAAAGCTTGGTGACTTGAGAAGTGAGTGTTGTGGAGGGGAGCCAGTGTGGCCAAGCTTCTAAGTCACTCACTAAGAATAACTATGGTTGGGGAAACCCACATGGAATCCAATGAATATAGTCCTTTTCAACCTTAGGATTTGTGCTTTTATTTTTATAATAAAAAAAAATTCTATTATGTCTTGCATGTGTGTTCAAAAATAGACCTCAAACAAACATCACACCTATTAATTTGCAACATCTCAAAATTTGCAAACCCTAAAAGGTCAAACACCCAAAAACATCCAAAATGAACCTATCACTTAGATTTCTTTGGGCCATCATCCTTCAATTTTGATGTTTCAATCCTTGCATTCCACCTAGTCCTTAGATATCCTTCACCCTTGCATATCTATTATTTCTCAAACAAACCTTTAGCTTGCACTTAGGCTACTCTTCCTAGGTCTTGAAATCAAACCATTGACTATCTATCACCTGCATCACTTGAGGTTCATCATCCTTGAGTTATGGAACATACCATTATCCTTGATTAGGGAAATCCTTTTGAAGTCCATCATCTCCTACATACCCTCTCTTGATCGTTGGTCCTTGTGTCTATCCATCATAACATAAGTAAAGCCTTTACATCATAACCAACTTTGGACCTAGAAGTTTCCTTTGAGCTCTTGCATTCTTAGCTTGTCATATCATACCATACCATTTTCATATCCCATCTTAGAATCATATACTTTTCATTGCATCCTAGTCTTAGGTATCATATATTATCTCGGATTGAAGATCACAACAAATCATCCATGACCCCTAGAACAAGAGAAAAAATGTTTCAAGAAGAAGAGAACCCTTGGGGAAAATAATTTGATGGGGAAGATCACATTAGTGTTGCAACTAGTGAAACAAGTGAAATTGAGGATGAAGAAATAACCCAATCCACTATAAATTAAGATCTTAACGATAATAGATTCACTAAATTTCTTATAGAGGTGGTCAAACATAACCCACAACAATACTTCAAGGCCCTTGCTGATGAAGGAATCAAAATGCCTCCTGATTTTGACATATCATCACTCACAATGAATAACCAACCTAAACCTAGTGAATCTAAGCATCCCAAAACAAACAACGATGGTAGAATCAAAGATCATAGACCCTTTTATCTACAACCTGGTTACAAGAGATCTTCAAAGAAATCAAAACCTACACCTACAAATGATCCTATTTTGGATGAGCTTAGAACATTGATACAAGAGTTGGATACTCTCAAGAACAATAAAACATCATCTCACAAGTTCTCCATTGAAGATATATGTGCTTATCCCTTCAATTTGAGCATACCAATGCCACCTTTTCCTAACCATTGGGACATACCAAAACTTGAAAAATATACATTTGGAAAAGGAGATCCTAAGGACCACTTAAGACAATTTTGTGCCACTACCATGGAATTTGTTGTTGATGAAACGTACCTTATGAGATTATTCCTTCATAGTCTAGGAGGAAAAGCTATGGAATGGTTTTCACGATTACCCCCGACCATTAAATATTTTCAAGAATTGGCTAATAATTTTTTCTCCAATTACAATTTCAACTATGACCTTAAAGTGACCATGTAAAACCTTTTTAATACCAAACAAAAACAAGGTGAATCTTTTGTGTCATTTTTACAAATATGGAGACATTTGACAAAACAATTACCTTATACAATTCCGAACAAAGAATTGGTTGACCTATTTTGTCAAAATTTGAATAAAGAAACTAGAAGGGAACTTCACCTCAAATGCCTAGATTCCTTTGACAAAGCCATATAGATGGGCTTTGGAATCGAAAAAACTCTCATTGATGGCGAAACTATAAAACTTAATAACAATAGAGACCAAAAATCAAATTCAAACAACAAGACACATTTTTGGGTAAAGAACAAGAATGTAGTCAATGATGGAGTTGTTGATGCAAAAACAACTAAAACATCATCACCTATCTACAACCTTAAAGGTTCGTCTTTAGATAAAGGAAAATAAAAATAGAGAAGTTTCCCTAAATGAAATTTTATACCATTGGGACAATCACTTGAATCCACATTAAAAGAAATTCTTTGAAATAATATTACAATCCTACCTAAAATGAAGGAATATAATCCACAAGTCAAACCCCCATGGTGAAATGAAGATCAATTTTGTGACTATTATAGACACAAAGGACATAAGACTAATAGTTGCAATAAACTTCGACATTTAATACAAGACCTTATTGATGGCGGTAAGATAACAATTGATAGACACACTCCTTCTGGTAACTCTGATCGTGAGGTGTTTAAGAACCCTTTCCCTAAGCATGACAAGGATAAAGGAAAGGCTCTTGAATTTGGTGATGGTGTAAATTATACTGCTACTAAGTATAACTATACCATACATAACATTAGTGAGGTTGATAATCATGTCAACACTTTCATCATAAAAGGAAAAGAATCTGATTACAATGTTACTATTGGAAAAACAAGGATAGACAACTCAGAGGGGGGGGGTGAATCAGTTGTCGTGCATAATATTTAAACATTTTCAAACTTTACTTGTCTTAATCTTAGATCTGATGAATGAATAGAAAACCATGAACAAACAACACATTAGAAACATAGAGAACACCAAGATTTTTTATGTGGAAACCTTGTTAGGGGAAAAACCACGGTGAATGTTAGTCCACAATATTATACCCTGTTAAAAGTATAAGAAAAATAATGGGAATGCACATGCATTCAGGAACACTACCTAGACCTCACTGCTCAAATACAAGAGGGCTCACTTCCCAACAATACATAGCAATATAGATTAAATTTGCAAGGTATGAACTGAGGAAATAGCTTCTTCACAAGCCTAATTATAGTTCCAGTTAAGCACATAAAACCTTCTTCACACTTTGCTCAAACTTCTTCTCATTTTTCTTTGCAATTGAATGATTTGGACATTATTTTCACATCTACACTTTCCCTAGCATATATTTTCTCTTATGCACACACTAACTTCACTCAAACAATCACTCTTATATATCCACAACATGGAATTACATCAACAACCTTGTCATCCAAAATATAAGACATATTTTCAATGTTGGCCCAATTTTACAAACAAAATTTCAATGTGGATCAACCATTGTTGGATAATATCATGATGTGACCCAAAACAATAACCTTGAGTTCCACAAACATTCAAAATTAAATCTACAAGGATCCACAACATGCCACAACCATGATGTTGGCCAAGAACCTGAACATACCGAGAAAAATATTCAACCATGAGCACACTGATCAACGCAGACATGCAACAAAGATATAGCATGATCTAGAAGCATCTATGAGAACCAAGAAACAATAGAGAGACATTTGCAACAACTAGAATTACCAGAATCATGCTAACTTTAATCAAGAACACTGACAGAGACCACATAAACACTGTCCGAACATAGATCTTCATAACTTGAATAAATCTTCACGCAGACCTTTGAAACTTTTGGTGGATGGACTAGAGACACTCAACAATAAACCCTTTATTCCACAACAACTAATCTTCAACATTCAAAACAAGACACCTTCATGACCTTCACAGTTCCACTCAGAACCTAGAACTCTTCCTTTAACAATTTTCTCAATATCCTCGACATATACAACCTTCAATACAATAATGCTAATAGTGTTGACATCAATGAAAACCACATATTAGCAATACAACCACAACATCTAACAATCTCCCCCTTTGAAATTAATGGAAAAATATGATGTGAAAAACACCATCAAACCAACTCTCAATCAACACTCACTCCTCCTTAGATTCTAACTCTTCTTCCTTGACTTCTTATGCATAATCTTCTCCCCACAAGACTTTTTACTCTAGATAAGCAACACTTTTTCACATGACTCTTCTCCCCATTTGACATCAATGGAAAATATAAGCATTATCTTCTAATATACAAGCTTTGAACCACATATTTGTACATCTAACTACTCCCCCTAAGTAGCAACCACATAAACATCAATCCAGATCAAGAAATATCCTTCAAGCACATAGATTGATGCAAGTAAATGCATCTTTCATTCAAATTAGGAGGGGTAATCACCCCTAGCATCCCTCTGAGATACTCAAAATTATCCTTTGGAAATGGCTTAGTGAAAATATCTGTAATCTATTCTTTGGTAGGCACATACTCCATTCTGACTTCTTTCTCACTCACTTTTTCTCTTAAGAAGTGAAACTTGATTGATATATTCTTGGTCTTAGAGTGTAGCCCTAGATTCTTTGATATTTTAATTGCATTTGAGTTGTCATAGTATATGGTAATAGGTTCACCATATACTACTTTGATATCTTTTAGCATCTGTTTCATCCACATCACTTGAATATAATTATTTGCAGCAGCAATGTACTCTACCTCAATAGTAGATAGAGAAATGGAATTCTTCTTTTTGCTCAACCAAGACACCAGCTTCTTCCCTAGGAAGAAGGAACCACCACTAGTACTCTTCCTTTCATCTACATCTCTTGCCCAATCCATATCATTATATGCATTCAAAGTAAGATCATCGTCCTTAGGATACTAAAGTCCAAATTCAATTATTCCTTTCACATACCTGAAGATTCTCTTAACAATAGTCACATGAGATTTTTGGATCAGCCTAAAATCTAGCAACCATACATACAACATTCATAATGTCTAGTCTGGTCTGGGTTAAATAGAGAAATCCACCAATCATTGAACTATATCTTGTTTGATTTTCCTTAGGAGAATCATCATTTTGTGTCAACTTACATCTGGTTACCGTTGGGTACCAATAGGTTTTGAATCATCCATGCCAAACTTCTTTAGCAACTCTCTCACATATTTGGACTAAGATATGAAGATCCCCTTGTCTAACTGAGTAACTTGCAATCCCAGAAAGAACTTCATCTCTCCAATCATAATCATCTCAAGTTCACTCTTCATTTTATCAACAAACCTTATACATAGATTGTCATCTCCTCCAAAAATAATGTCATCAACAAAGACCTCAATAATTAATTCTTTATCATGATCTAATTTGAAATATAAGTTGTTGCCAATAGTACCTTTATTGAATCCAAGCTTTAATAAGTGTTTGTCCAATCTAGCATACCATCCTCTGGGGGCTTGCTTAAGTCCATATAGAGCTTTTTTCAAATGACAAACAATGTTTTCCTCATTAGTGAGTTGAAATCCATCCAATTGTTCAATGTATACTTCTTTTTCTAACTCACCATTCATAAAAGTTGACTTCACATCCATTTGATAGACTTTGTAATTTTTATATGTAGCATAAGCAATAAATAACCTTACAGCTTCAATTCTGGCAACAGGGGAAAAGTTCTCTTCAAAATCAATATCTTCCATTTGTGAATACCCTTTACATACCAGTCTTGCTTTATTCCAGACCACTTCACCATGGAGAATTCTGACTTTGGAGGGACCACATATATTAGTATGAACCAACTCTAGTAATCCATTTGAATGATGTTGTTTTCTTTGAAAAGAGACTCTAGTATGTTCTCCCATCTGACACTCCTTGCAAATTGTGTTAGTAGGCTTTACTAGCTTAGGTAGATCTCTTACTGCTTAAGTGGAACTTACTTTCACTATGTTATCAAAATTCACATGACATGGCCTTCTATGCCATAACCAGTTTTCATCTACTTAAGTAATTAAACAACTTTCACTCGCAACATTTAGGTGAAAAACATTACCTTTTGTCTGTTTACCTAAAGCAATTATATTTCTAGAACTTCCATATATCCTGCATCTTCCATCTTTGAACTGAAGATCATAACCCTTGTTCACCATCTTCCCAACACTCAATAGGTTGTGCTTCAAGCCTTCAACATAAAGAACATCATCAGTGTTATGCTTACCACCAAGACAAATAGATCGTGTGCCACAAATTACACAAGCATTGTTATCTCCAAATCTTACAATCCCATCGTCATACTTCTTTAGAATTAAAAATTTTCTTTTGTCACCAGTCATATGATGTGAGTATCCACTATCAATGACCCACTCATCCTTTTCTTCAATTTAGGCTGCAAGAGCTTTCTCAACTTTATCAGATTTAGTAGCCACGGGACTATTTTATTTGATAGCAATTAAAACCCAATCATCTTCATTTCCATTTTCTTTATCAGACTCTTCATCAGTCACACCTTCTTCAACAAAATAGCATTTCTTTTGGAATCTAGATTTGTAAGGCTTAGATCTAGGAACTCTTTCAGGACACCTTGATGCAAAATGACCTATTTTACTCCAAGAAAAACATTTAATAGGAAGCTTTACTTTATAGTTACCTTGTCCTCTAACTTCTTTCTTCACAATCAGTGCTTCCAACTCTTCTACCTCTCTTTCTTCATCTTCAAGTTGTTTCATTTCTTCCTCATACTTGAATTTCTTTCTAGAACTCTCTCCTAGATCATATATTTGATTGTTTCTTCTAGATATAGTAGCCTTGAATGTAGTTTCAATCATAGGAGTAGATTCAAAAAAAATTCTCAACTCAAAGGTAGCAAGTTTACCATTCAGGGTATCTCTTGTCACATTTGTCAATGATCTAGTTTCTTTAATAGCATGAGCCTTCGCTTTGTAGGAGGGAGGAAATGATCTGAGCACTTTAGCCACAATTTCTTCCTCTTCCAACTTACCACTGACACATCTAATACCATCACTATTTGGGTATCTGTAGGATCATAATGGGCCAAAATGTGGTGATATGATGGGTATGTGTAGGGTATGTGGCTAACAACTTTCTTTTTACCCAAAATTGATAAAACAAAAAGGGTTTTTAAAGGAGATTCTTAGTTTTCCACCAATATAAATTATGCTTTACTTTGAATTTAATAAATAATTATTATTCATTTTCTATTTGAATTATGACAAAATTCTTGATTGATAGAATGATTGAAAAAAATCTATAGCTTTCAAACAGTATCACATTTTTTGAATTCGAAACATGTGTCACATTCTATGCTTTGCATACTATAGGATTTAAAAAGAAAATTGAATTTCATAAAGTTTTGACCAAGTGATGAAGGCATAGCCCAAGACTTAGAAAATAATCCACAAACAAGAGAATAATTTTATTATTTAGAAAATGGAGCTTCTTACATGTAGAGGATCTCAAATCTTCAAGTTCTACATCACATGCAAGTTACAGAAAGCTACAAAATCACCCGTCTGTAATATGTGAGCTTGTGCCCAAAAAGTTACCCAAAAATTAGAAACTCACCCATAAATAAAGCTCCTCTTTAGTATGGAGCCAAAACAACATTCAAATTTCAGTTTAGGCAGTTTGGCGCCGAAAAATTACAACGTGAAGTTCAAATTTCAAAAGAACATTTGCAATTGTATCTTTTAGAAAGTGTGCCAACTTCCCAGGGCCATAACTTTTGATCCGGGACTCCAATTCGTGAACCGTTTGAACCATTGGAAAGGTATCAAACTCAATAATGCGCCCAAAATTTGCTATGCCAATTTTGGAAAGTTTTGGGGCTAATCCAGGAACTCTAAGTGCCTCAAATCTAACTTGGAAGATTTTCAGTTGCAAATCTGGGAAACTAAAACTATAATATCTTTCAACCCAGAAATAGAAAATAAAAATTATAAATTAGGAATTTAATTATGACGAAAAGGGTATCCAAAAATGTAAAAACATCTAAAAACTAAGAAACTTGAAATTTAACTATTTTTGGATGATGCAAGATTGCCCTTACACCACTGGATGCTCTTGCATCAGACACCTAGGGTAATTTAGGAAGTGACCCCGTTACGTCTCATATGGTTGAGAAAAAACCCAACCAGTCAACCGCTACCTTAGATAGCCAGGATGAATCTTCCACAGGCCTTCCTCTCCATTTCACCAAATATTCTTCATACTGCCTATTTCTGGTACTCCTTCCCACACGACTATCCAAGATTGCTTCAATCTCCTCCCTTTCTGAAGAAGGTGCTAGAATGCCATACTTCCCTATTGTTGGTACTTCCTCCGCTCCACCCTCATGATACTCTGTCAAATCTGAAATGTTGAACATAGGGAAAATGTTTATTCCATCAGGCAACTCTACCTCATATGCATTCCCTGAATCATGCTTCTTCAAAATCTTACAAGGACCAAATTTCTTCATCTTCAATTTGTTATAGGTTCCCATGGAAAACCTTTCTTTCCTCAAGTGGACCATTACTTCATCGCCAGTCTAAAACTCCTTATTCCTCCTTTTCTGATCTGCCTTAGCCTTATATTGCATATTCATCTTATTAATGTGTTCTTGTACCTTCTCATGTATATTCTTGATGTGCTATGCAAAATCTTCGATTTCAACACTTATTTTCTTCTCTTGGTCCATATTCCTCAATTATGGAGCTGTTCTAGGGCTACCTCCATACACAATCTGGAATGGTGATCTACTAGTGCTTCTGTTGAAAAAATTGTTGTAAGAAAATTATGCCTGGGGTAAGATCAAGTCCCATCCCTTAGGTTTATCTCCTACTAAACATCTCAGTAGGTGACCCAGACTCTTGTTAACAACCTCTGTCTTCCCATATGTTTGTGGATGGTGTGCAGAATTGAACTTCAACTCTGTCTTTAGCTTCTTCCACAAGGTCCTCCAAAAGTAACCCACAAATTTGGTGTCACAATCTGAAATAATACTCTTTGGCAGACCGTGTAGCCTCACCACCGCTTTAAAGAACAAGTCAGCAATGTGGACTGCATCATGGATCTTTTGACATGGAATGAAATGTGCCATCTTCGAAAACCTATCAACCACCACAAAGATTGAATCATTCCCTCATTGTGTCCTTGGTAAACCAAGAACAAACTCCATACTTATATCCTCCCATGGCCTCTCTAGTATAGGTAAGGGCTGATATAAGCCTGTATTCTAGCTCACTCCTTTAGCCATCTAACATACCCTGCAGCTTCATACAAACTTCTTCACATCCTGTGACAACTGAGGCCAATAATAATGCTCACTGATAATGGTGATGGTCTTATCCCAACCAAAATGTCTTGCCATTCCTCCACTATGCTTCTCCTTTATCAAGTTCTCCCTCATGGAACTCCTTGGGATACACAATTGACTTCCCTTAAATAACATGCCATCCTAGATTATGAAATCCAGTCACCTTGTTCTTTCCACTGTAACAAGTTCCTCGCAAGCTTTCCAAGCCTCTGCAAAATTAGGATCTTTTGCATACAGTGTCTTGAGTTCATTGAACCCAACCACTTCAATCTGCATCTTTGTCATCAATGTATGCCTCCTACTTAAGGCATCTACAACCCTATTTGACTTCCCACTCCTATATTTCAAAACAAAGGTATAGCTTTGCAAAAACTCTACCCATTTCATATGCCTCTAATTTAATTTTCCCTAACTATTTAGGTATTGCAAGGCCTGATGATCAGTATATAGAAAAAATTCCTTCGGCAACAAATAATGTCTCCATTTCTTTAATGCTTGAACTATTGCATAGAATTCCTGATCATATACAGAATACTTTCTATTGGCATCATTTAACTTTTCACTAAAATAGGCAATAGGCTTACCTTCTTAGCTCAACATTGCTCCAATGGCACAATCATCAGCATCACAATCCACCTGAAATACCTTGTTGAAATTTGGGAGGGCTAGAACTGGTTGCTTTGTTACCTTCTACTTCAATAGTTCAGAACTCTTTGTTGCTCCAATGCTCCACTTGAATTCTTTTCTATCCCCTCTCATTGTTTCAGTCAGGGGTCCACAAATACTACTCAAGTTTCTAATGAAATTTCTATAAAAACTAGCCAAACTATGGAAAGATCTCACCTTGGTAGCAGTTCTTGGGGTAGGCCATTCCAGAATAGCCTTCACCTTCTCTGGGTCCATCTTGAGACCTTCTGCTGAGACAACAAACCCCAAGTACACTAACTCCCTCTTCACAAAACTACACTTCTTCAGATTAATCAACAATTTCTCTTCTCTTAACTTCTCAAAGGCTCTCCGAATATGCATCAAATGCTCATCCAACATCTTACTCAAAATCAAAATATTATCTAAATACACAATAAAAAAACTTCCTAGAAATTATTTTAGTATGTTGTTCATGAGCCGCATGAATGTGCTCAGTGCATTGGTTAGCCCAAAAGGCATGACTAACCACTTGTACATGCCCTCTTTGGTCTTGAAGGTAGTCTTCCATTCATCTCCCTCTCGAATCCAGATCTGGTGATATCCACTCTTCAGATCAATCTTTGTGAAGTACTGAGCTCCACTCAAACAGTCCATCGGGTCATCCATCCTTAATTTGTACTTGATTGTGATCTTGTTTATGGCTCAAGAATCTGTACACATCCTCCACTCCCCATCCTTCTTTGGTGCTAGTACTGTAGGTATTGCACATGGACTCAAACTCTCCCGTATCAAACCCTTTCTCAACAACTCTTGAACTTGTCTGTTCAACTCCTCATTTTCTGCTGGAGTCATTCTATGAGCTGCCTTATTTATCAAACTGGCTCTAGGAATCAAGTCAATCTGATGACTGATCTTCCTTATTGGTGGTAAACCATTAGGTACATTATCAGAAATAATATCCTGAAACTCATCCAACATTCCAGAAAATTCTTCTGGAACCTTCTCACTATCCTCCTTACTCTAGGAATCAATGCATAACACACACGCTCATGCTTCATACCTTCTAAAAAATTTCTTCCATCTACATAAAAAATTCTAGCACTACTACATACCTTTTCTTTGGTCTCCTTCAAGGGTTTCAACTTGTGATGAATCCCATACTTTGTCAAGGAATAAGTGTTTGCATGGCCATCATGTATAGATCGCCTATCAAACTACCACGACCTCCCCAACAACATGTGACATGCATCCATGGGGATGATATCACAAAGTACCTCATCATGGTAGCTCCCGATCTTGAAATTTACTAGGCACTGCTCATTGAACAGAACTTTGTGGTCTTTCTGCAACTAGACAATCCATTACGGATGCGGGTGCCTTTCCCTCTTTAGCTTCAACTTTGTGACCATCTCTTCTAACACCAGATTATCAGTGCTCCCACCGTCAATAACGACATCACAACATTTTCCTTCACACTTGCACCTTGTGCGAAATAGATTCTTCCTCTATTCTAGTTCCTTTTCCTCATTCACCAGGGCTCTCCTAATCACTACAGCTTCTCCCCTTTCAACATCATTTGAATGTTTAGATTGGGCCTCCTCATCTACATGTGTAACCCTTCCATGACCTTTTGTCCTTTTGTTTCCCCTTTCTTGGTGTTGTGGACATTCATAGGCTCGATGCCTTTCTTCACCACACTGGAAACATGTTCCTTTGAAACCACCTCTTCTAGATCCTTGTCCATATCTCCCTCGTCCTCTACCTCTTTGATCACCACTATTTTGATCACAAGGGCAGTAGAAGTTGTCATTCCTCTGGCTTCGGCTAGTACCCACATCTTCACTTTTCTTTTCATCATCATTTCAGCTTCTTGAAGATCTTCCACTGCCCCTTCCACTTTGACCTCCTTGTCCTTTTTGCTTGCCATCAAATCTTTTGTTCACTTTCTCTTCCACCTTCAGAGCAAACTGATACACATCCTCAATGGTGGTCATTTTGACTAGGCTTAACTCCTCTTGAATGCTCATTTGTAACCCATTAAGATATCAGGCTACCTTCTCCTTATTGGCGTCTGTGTGGCTTGTTCTGATGATTATCTTGTGAAAATCTTTAGTATATTCTTTCACAGATCTGCTTCCTTGCTTCAACCCTTGCAATTTCTTCAATATATCTAACTCGTAGTCCATTGGTATGAACTGCTTCTTCAGTTTCTCTACCATGTGATCCCATCTAGTGATATTTCCTTTTCCTCTTCAATTTCTTTCCGACTGAACCTCTTTCCAACAAATACTGGCATGGCCCTTTAGCTTCATTTTCACAAACTTAACCCAATCTGGGTCCTCTATTTCCTCATACTCAAAATATTCTTCTAGCTCGTTGATCTAGTTGATCAACTCTTCCAGGTTCAGACTTCTAGAATAACTGGGGACTTATGCTCTGGGTCTTTTCTCAATCTTTGAAATGGCCCTTATTAGCCACATTTGGTCTTGATCAATTGCTTCTTCTTCCTCTTCTACATTTGAACCTTCTTCCTCTCCTTCATCCTCACTTTCCTCCCTTAGGTTTAACCCTCTTCTCAACTGCTCTTGTAACACATCAATCTATCTTTGAAGGGCTGCCAGTGCATCTCTTCCACCAACATTTCTACTGCTTTGACCACCTCTGGCACCACCATGCCTACCAGGCCTCACTCTTGGAGGCATCTTTGTTGACCTTGACCCACAACCATGGTCCTAGTGCGAACTACCTCACTATCGGCGATCTATCCACACACTCAAAAAAACCCGCTCTGATACCACTTGATGAAGGCACAGCCTGAGACTTAGAAAATAACCCACAAACAAGAGAATAATTTTATTATTTAGAAAATGGAGCTTCTTACATGTAGAGGATCTCAAATCCCCAAGTTCTACATCACATGCAAGTTACAGAAAGCTACAAAATCACCATTTCACAATATGCGAGCTTGTCCCCAAAAAGTTACCCAAAAATTAGAAACCTGCCCATAAATAGAGCTCCTCTTTAGTTTGGAGCCAAAACAACATTCAAATTTGAGTTTAGGCAGTTTGGC
This sequence comes from Sequoia sempervirens, assembly GCA_007258455.2. Lineage (NCBI taxonomy): Eukaryota > Viridiplantae > Streptophyta > Pinopsida > Cupressales > Cupressaceae > Sequoia > Sequoia sempervirens. Next base: position 369,983,231 of record VDFB02105785.1, read on the forward strand.
ACCAAAAAATTACAACTTGAAGTTCAAATTTTAAAAGAATATTTGCAATTGTATCTTCTAGAAAGTGCACCAACTTCTTGGGGCCATAACTTTTGATCCAGGACTCCGATTCGCGAACCGTTTGAACCGTTGGAAAGGTCTCAAAGTCAATAAAATGTTGAAAATCCACTACACCAATTTTGGAAAGTTTCAGGGCCGATATTGGAACTCTAAGTGCCTCAAATCTAACTCGGAAGATTTGCAGGTGCAAATTTGAGAAAGTAAAACTGCAATATCTTTCAACCCAGGAATAGAAAATAAAAATAGTAAATTGGGAATTTCATTATGATGAAAAGGTTATCCAAAAATTTGAAAGCATTTAAAAACTAAGAAACTTGAAATTTAACTATTTTTGGATGATGCAAGATTTCCCTTACACCACTAGATGCTCCTACATCACCAAGTTAATGTGGTCATACATACGAGTTTTTATATTTTTTAAAACTTGTAATAAAAAATTCATAATTAATTATTTACTTGGAAAAAAATTACAAAAAAATATGCATCACATCAGGACATGAGTCTGTACTTCTATTTTTTTCCCTGAAATTTAAGTACTATTGGATTGGAATTTCAAATTTTCACCAAATAGATTTAAAAAAAAACCTAGTAGTTTAGAAACTACATTCAATTTCCTACAAATTCTATTTTTACATATTTTTGAAAAAATATAGATAACTTATTCAAATTTTTACGTCGAGTTTCCTAACTCTGATTTTTCTGAATTTTTTGCCACTTAAGGGCCTATTTTTTCCATGATGATCCTACACATACCCATTTCATTTACTCTTTACATAAAAGAAGAAATATTTTCATCTTCACCCATCTTAAAATTTTCATACTTTCCTTTCAAACTCTATATCTTAGCCATCTTTACATGTACATCTCCTTCATACAAAGTTTCCAGGCTCATCCAAATCTCATGAGTTGTCTTTAGACCTATCACATTTGTCATTTTTTAATCTGTTAGAGCACTCAACAAAGCTTCCATAGCCCTGACATTATTCTCAGCCTCTTTAAACTCATCAGTAGTGGAAGGACCATTCTGAGGAATAACATGTGTATTCTTAGTAATCTTCCAGTAGGGTTCATCAATACACCTCAAATGACACTCCATCCTAGTTTTCCACAATGAGTAGTTTGTTCCATCAAATCTAGGGATGTCCTTCTTGTATGATGTCATCTCAGATCACCTCAAGCTTTTAAACTTCTTCAAAGGAACCTACTCTGATACAAATTGTTGGAAAAATAAGGAAAAACAACTGAGAGGGGGCTGAATCATTTGTTACAAAATATTTAAATTTTTTCAAACTTAACTTAATCTCATATCTAATGAATGAAAAGTAAACCATGAACAAACAACACATCATAAACATAGTGAACACCAAGATTTTTATGTGGAAACCATGTTAGGGGAAAAACCATAGTGGATGTTAGTGCACAATATTATACTTTGTTAAAAGTATAAGAAAAATAATGGGAATGCACATGCATTCAGACACACTTCCTAGACCTCACTACTCAAATACAAGAGGGCTCACTGCCCAAAAATACACAACAATACGGATTATATGCACAAGGTATGAATTGAGTAAATAGCTTCTTCACAAGCCTAATTATAGTTCAAGTTAAGCACATAAAAACTTCTTCACACTTCGCTCAAACTTCTTCTCACTCTTCTTGGCAATTGAATGATTTGGACACTATTCACACATCTGCACTTTCTCTGGCATACATTCACTCTTATGCACACACTAACTTCGCTCAAACAATCACTCTAATATATTTAGCACCAGCTTTGCAATACAACCTCATAGAGCACGTAGGAAAAATATTTGCACACAAATTTCTATACTTGAACTACTACGCCTATCTCCTAATCATAAAGCTATCTTAGATAAAGCACTTTCTCTTGCTATAGTGCCTACAAACCTACATGTAGATCAATTCCAAGCTATTGTTTGACACATCACCTCTCCTCATACTCTTAGTTTTACTAAAAATGGTGATTCATCCCCTGAAAAACCACATAACATATCTTTACACATTAACTTCCTCATCCATAATGTTAAGGTCAAGTAAGTTTTGATAGATAAAGGAGCAAGTTTTAATATTTGTACTCAAGAATTGATCACAAAATTAGGGTTCTCTAACAATGCAGTTGATCCAAGTAAAAAGAATACCATAAAGGCATATGATGAAGAGGAATGTTCATCTAAAGGATCAGTTAGTCTACCAATCAAAGTTGGCCCTGTGGTAAAGGATGTGGTTTGCCAAGTCCTTGATCTCCCAATGACCTATAATATCCTCCTTGGAATACCTTGGATTAATGCAATGCAAGCAGTACCTTCTACATTCCACCAGTACATTAAATTCCCACACAATGGTGTTGAAATAACAATTCATGGAGATCCAAACCCTTTCATGTATTGCCATAATCTAAGTCCTAAAACAAAAGTCACAATCCCAATAAATCGTGAAGCATTTCCTTCCCAAGCATATGTTGATCCTAAGTCCTTAAAAGCACGTCCTCCTCAAAATCCAATGAAGTTGAGATCAAAGTATAAGTAAAAGAACAAGGAGTAGGGGAATATACCTTAAGTCATTCCCTTTGCATTAGAAAGTTACCTTTATCTCCCCACACCTATGGAAAACCACAGATGACTAAGAACACATCAGATACAGATACTACAATGATTTAAAAATCAACTACTTTCAAAAAATGGGGAGCCCTTTAAAATGAAACAAAAGAAGCTAATCTCATGAAATGGTTATACAAAGATGAAGATATAGAAAAAGAATAGACTGAAATAAAGATACCAGTTGAACAATATGGTAAAGGATTTGATCATTATGAAACAAATGGGATATGATGGAAAAAGTCCTCTTGGCTTATGAAAATAGGGTATCTTGGAACCAATACAACCTAATCGTATGCAAAAAGTCCCTAGTTTAGGATATGATGTGCAGAAAGATAAGACCTTGAGTACCATGTGTACTTCAAGTAAGGAAGTAGAGTCTTCTAACACTACATAAACAAACAAGGAAAGTGCCATTGATGACTTCATTGAAATTTATTCCTATGATAGTATCCCTACCCTTGAACCCGATCATAACATTTCTATCCTTGAATCTATTCCAAATCTTGACTCAAATCATGATCCTTTACCCCTGGTTCACCTCGAACTCATTGATTTTGATCAAAAGGGACCGCCTTAATTGGATGTATTTCAAAATGATGAGGGAATCATAAAATTTCTAGGAGCACGAGAAGATACACCTCTTGAGGATCATAAAGCAGGTTTCACTATAGAACTCAATAATGTGGCTTACTTTGGGGGAGTGCCAAGCCTTTCATTTGCAAAATTATTGAAAATATAAATAGGTCTTCTAGTGAAAACTGCTCTGCGGTGCTATTAGAACTGAAAAAAGTAAAATTAAAGGATGCATCCAGGGGTGAAAAATTCTCTGAGGCACTTGAGGATAGAAGGCTTGACACACTTCCCTTAGCAGTATATCATGAAAAATCATCTATGTTGGTGGAGAAGACAATACTAGCTAATTTGGGTACAAAATAAAAACAAAAGATAATTCATCTAGTAGAGTCATTAACACCTAAAGAGAGAAGTTAACTTTGTGTGGTCCTATGTGGATATGCCAGAACTTGATCTAGATCTATTAATGCATAACTTATCTTTTCCACTAGGGGAAAAACTTGTTAAACAAAAGTATAGAAAAATCCACCCACACATTGCTCTGTTGGAAAAAGTTGAATTACAAAAGCTGCTAGATGTGGGATTTATAAGACCTATTGACTATGCTGATTGGATTTCAAATTTAGTACCAGTTTCAAAAATTGACGGGGACATCTGATTTTGCACAGACTTTATATATTTAAACAAAGCTTGTCCTAATGATGAATTCCCATTTCCAAACATTGACATGATAGTGGATTTGATAGCAGGGCATGAAATGTTATCTCTCATGGATGGTTTCTCAGGCTACAATTAGATTAAAATTGCTCCTGAAGCTCAAATTAAGACAACATTCACTTTTCCTTGGGGAATCTTCTTATGGAATGTCATTCCCTTTGGGTTGAAGAATGTTGGAGCTACATACCAACATGCAATGACCACTATATTTCATGACATGATGCATACCTATTTGGAAGACTATGTAGATGATTTGTTGGGAAAATCTCACACTAGAGTTAGACATCTAGAGATCATGGATAATTTTTTCACAAGATTAGAACAATACAAGGTCTGGTTGAATCCAAAGAAATGTGCCTTCAGAGTAACCTCTGGAAAACTCCCTGGATACATTATCTCATCTAAAGGAATTGAAGTTGATCCTACAAAAATAAAGGCTATACTTGAAATACCTCCACCTATGAATATCATTCAATTGAGATCATTACAAGGAAAAAATTATTCTATCTATCATTTTATAGCACAAATCATAGATAAATGTCAACCCTTTCAGCATTTGTTACACAAGAATGTTTCATTTAGATGGGATGACAAGTGTGAACAAGATTTTCAGAAAATCAAAGAATATCTGATGACACCACTAGTATTAGTACCTCCTATAGATGACAAGCCTTTACTTTTATATATAGCCACAACCACCATAGCACTAGGGGCACTTTTGGCACAAAATGACTTTGTGGGAAAGGAATGTGCAATCTATTACATCAGTTGTACTCTAGTGGGATATGAGGTCAATTATAGTCATATTAAAAGAGTGCTCATTTCTCTAGTTTTTGCATCACAGAAGCTACGACATTACGTTCTTACACACCAAACAAAGCTCATTGCAAAAATTGACCCTCTTAAGTACCTCTTGAACAAAGCAGCACTCAGAGGACAATTAGCTAAATGGGTGATGATTCTTAGTGAGTTTCATATTTAGCATGTAGAAAGAAAATCAATCAAAGGAAAAGATATAGTAGATCAACTCATCGATGCTCCTATGACAGATAATCATTCTCTTATTACAAATTTCCCAAATGAATCAATCTTCAACATGGAATCTACACATCTTTGTACTTTATATTTGGAAGGCTCGTTCACATAAGGTTGTTCACGTGCTAGCATTCTCTTTGTTACTCCACAAGGGGATTGTATACCTAAAGCTTATAAGATATAGTTTCCAAGTACCAACAATATTGCAAAATATGAGGCATTACTTTTTGGGCTCCGTATGGCTGTGCAATTGAAAATCCTTAAGTTATGTGTTCTTGGTGACTCTCAGTTAGTGATTAGACAAGTTAATGATGACTATAAAACTAAAGATGAAAAATTTATTCCTTACAAAAGAATGGTGGATGATTTAATGGCCTATTTCACATCAATTTCTTTTGAGCAAATTCCTCAAGATAGTAATAGAACCGCTGATGCAATGGCAACAATTGGTTCACTTGTGGAAATGCCAAGTAATGCCACCTACTGTGAGTTCTTGGTAGAACCTCTTTTGGAAATTGCTTACAATATACCACAATCTAAAATGATCTATCTTATTGTTGGTCCTAATTCTCAATGGTATGGTGATATCTATACCTATCTCTCAGATAACATCTTGCCATCTAACCTATCCAATAAATCTCATAAAACCTTTATCCATCAGGCCTCTTGTTATGTGATCTTAACTGATACCCTTTACCACTGAGGTCTCAATGGTACTTTACTCAGATGTCTTGAGCACGAGGAGGTCAAAACTGATTTACAAGAAGTACATGAAGGTATATGTGGGGATGTGAGGCCCAACACCGTCTATAAATTATGTGACATCTTAATACGTTCAATTATGCTAGTTTGGTGAATAAATAGATGAATTTACCCAATCCCATGTTTAATATTTTGATTTTCTTATGAACTAGTTTAAATGATTAATGTGATAAATTCTCTTAAGTAAATGAAAATGGGAAAACTATTAAGAATGAATGTGAGCAGATAATATTTAGATTTTTGAACAATTATCGTATGAAGAATACACTTAGATCGATATGAGCTAAGAAATTTTGTGTACCTAACATTGTTTTGAATCTCACTAATAAGTTTCATGTTTCTTGAGAAGTAATAATAGACAGGAACAAACGGGACTTTTGGAAGATCAGCAAGAAGTTTCCAGAAGTATCACTAGCCAAGCACCATCAAGGTAAATTTAAAGGATGACTCTAATAAATGAGGGGGTATACCTAAGGTAGGATAATTTGAGGAAAAATTATATAAATTAGATATCAATTTGCATGATGAATTTTATTAAAAAAGTGTCCATGAATAAACTTAGTAGTGTAAATAAAGTATTTAACGAAGGTTCAGTTTTTCATTATTATTTCATGCATGCTCAAGTTTCCATCTCTTATAGGGAAATGAAATGAATATATGTGTATTATGGTTACTAACTATTGGATTTGATCTTATGGATAGTTTGAACAGGTGTTTATTATATTTCTAACCTAACATGTATTTGGGAAAATACATATGAGAGTAATGTCAAGGGATGTAAATATAATTAGGGTTTTGTCTAAGTTGCAATTGAGTGGAGGGTTTTAATGATTGGTGGCTTAGTGTAGGTACTTTTTGGATCCTTATTGATTATACTCATGTGGTTAAGAGTGTAAGATCTATTAGGGTTTCCTAATCCTTAGTTAGGTCTTGAATTTCGAATTGGCCTTTAAAGTTGTCTTTTTAGGGTGTTGCATGGTCAATTTGTTTGATATTAGTGCAAAAGTAGACCCCTAAGGCCTATACCTATGGAAGGGGGATCTTTTGGACATGTGAATTTGTCCTTAGGACATGATATGACCCTTCAAAAGTCCACTTGAAAAAGTGTGACGAATTTGAGTCCTTGGGAGTTGGGAGAAGTGACTTGTCACTCTCCCACCACTCCTCAAAGTTCATTAATGAACTTGGGAAGAGCATCAAGGCTTTCACATGTGTGAAGCCACCCTGTAAGGGATGTTGGGTAGAGTGTTATAGTAGATTCCCCATCTCCCCAAAAGTCTCACACATGTGTGAGAATTTGTGGGGATGTGTGTTGAAAGCTCAAATGAGAGAGTGACAAGTGTCTCTCTCTCATTCAAGTGAATTCAAGTTGAATGCCTATATACTTGGATGGAAAAGAGGAAATGTTCGTTACCCACTTCTCCTCTGGAGAACTCTTTTGGAGAATTTGAAGTTTGGGAAAGAAGAAGAGAAGAAAATTGGAAAAGAAGCAAGGAGCTCTCACATGTAGAAGAGGGGTTCAAAATGCAACATGGTGGAGATAAGTGATTTCTTCTCATTTTTACCAATTTGTTTGAGTAGGAAATTTGTGTTGTGATATTTTGTTAAGGATTTCAAATCAAAGGGGATGTCCAATTTTATGTATGGGTAAATTTGTAGTTAAACTATTCTCTTTCACTTCCTACCTAGATCAATGGTAGTTGTTATTTCTTGCTCGGGGGTATGGCTAGAGCCCACGAGGCTCCATGACGCCATTATGGTAGGGTGGAGAGAAAGCTTGTAGTATTTTGACATTGTACTCATTTTATTATCAAGTCTTATTGTAAAATGAAAAGTTAGTAAATTGTTGAATGAATAAACAAATACGGAAAAGAGCAAGTTTCTTTATTTTGTGTTTTATTCATAAATATTGTTGTTAAATAAAGAGAAAATTTTCTCTCATTAGCATGTAAAACCATTATTGCACAAATATAGATGTAGCATTGTGTGTTTAAAAAAAAAAAGAAAAGAAAAAGAAATTTATTTTTCTTCTTGTTAAGACAATAAAAGTAATTACGAGATAGAGCAAGTTTTATTTAGTTGTATGCCATTCATTATATTTCTTAAAAATTAGTTGCAAAATAAAATGTTAGTGATTGTTGTGACATGGAAAGATGGGGAAGGAGAAAACTCTATTACTTTATCCACTACCCACTGTGTTTTCTGAATATTCATCATAGCCTCAAAAGTCTTATAATATGTTGTAATAAAGAAGACATCTATACCTTGTGAAATGTAGCAAAGTACTCTCTGCAAAACCCATTAAGTAATCACTATAAAACTTTCTTATATCGTAGAATGGTTATATGATGCTTCATTGTAGTAGTATGGAAATACCCTCTGTTTCAGTTTTAATGATTACAGAATGTGTAGAAGGGAAACCCAAAATAAAATAAAATATAATAAGTCAATGAAATGGATTATTTCATTTGTAATCATGGTGTTATATACCTTTATCTTGCTATGAACAAGTGTTATTCCTTTAGAAGGAGATAATAAATAAAATAGAAGAAAAAGTAGGGAAATGAGATTGGAATGGATTCTTGGTTATCTTATTTAGAATATACATAGTTTCTGCTAAATCTACACAGATATCCTCAATGAATTTTTTTGCTAATCTGGACAGTTTGGAAACAAGATAAATATATGAGCAATAAATATCTTTACGTGAATACCTTCGTGTAAGCCATATTAAAAACAAATGTAGAAGTTATAAAAAGAAATAACAATAATAATAAATAAAAGAAAAATACATGAAATTGTGCAAACTATTTTAATCATTCTGTTTGGATACTTGGACAGCAAGTGCTCTGTGTTGCAGGGCATTTAAAAATAAAAAAACTCTAAATTGGATTGAAGAACTAATTTGTTCAGACCTATATGTTAACAGAAAAGTTTGCATGTTCTCTTCAAAAGAAAATAAACAAAAACAAACCTATTCACAGCAAATACTCTACATTGAGGTGGGTCTCTGTGAAGGCTGCGATCCACCACAAAGAGGCGACAAGACTTCATCCTGCTAGAAACCTTGCAACCTTGTATCAAAGTCTTTATTTTCTCGGATAGACTAAGTGTATGAAGTGAAAACTCGTGTAGCATTTATGGTATCGATAAAACTAAAAACTACTGAAATCTCCTTGGACAGAGAAGTACGTAGACTCGATTGATGAAGATTGAGTTATCAACCATCACTCTGACAATCCACTTCTGAACTGTCATAAACTTTTAGTTCTGTGAATCCCCTCACCGCTTCTCACAAGAATCCTCCAACCATTATAAGTTATCATTCTTCAGTTGCGTTGAATGCAATAATAATAAGTGTGGTTGAGCAAGGCGATCTGTGATAGCATATCAATGGTTATCTTGCGTCCTTTGGAAGATGAGTAAGCAATGCTCAGCTATTCTCTGTTTTCTATCATTCCTTGGGTTACGCCATTGTCAGTTTCTTGCCACTTCCCTCACCGCTATTGGTAACTGTTCCCTTCCCTCTCCTCCTTGCGGGTATACCCTTTCACTTCTCCTGTTGGCAGACTGCAGCCAGCGAATAAGCTTTCGACAAGGGTCTTAGAGTATGTTTGTTAAAATGAAATTTTATCCAAGATACTAACAGCGTAACTTTGGACGCCTTCCCTCATTCAGCAAATGTCACAAACATCCACCTGACTGTAGTAGACGCCTTTGCCATATTGTTCAGTGCCTCCTCAGTGGATTATAGTACCTACTAGCTTGATGGCGATCCTTAACTCGTCAGGTTCACTTCCTCCTCTTGCTGACCAGTTCGATCCAATCAACTCTGACACCACAGTATTCTAAAATATTGCGTCTATATCCAAATGTATTTACTAACTTTACCCCTCCTCGTGTCTGGTAGTATATTGAGTTAACAAGATTATATACATATCAACTACTGCTCAAGCTGCGGCCTTTTCACATCTGTGTTGGGTCGTATAAGTGATGAGTCCACTATTATAATTGTATACCCTACCTACAAATATGGCGAGGACCTGATTTCTTTTGAAAACAAAATCAGATGTATCCACTCATTTAAATAATAATGTAGTTATCATAAGTCGTGGAGAATAAAATCATTTACACGGAGCCTATATTTCGGTGCGCACTGTTTTCAGGTTGTATGACTATGAATTCAGGAAACTCGATCGGAAACACTTCATGATGTCTGGTCGTGTACCCTCCCTTACAAAATTTTAAAGGAATGAAGCATATAAATCTTTCCTCCAACCAAGTTTGACTTTGGTTACCTGTCACGTGCCCCTTCTAGAGGCATTAATTTTGTTCGTACCAAATAGTAAGGTTTCTATAGTGGATCCCATATGCACGAGCATTAATATTAATGTCATCAAAAGAAGGAATTCTTTTATACTATCACTTGAAGGAATCTTGTATTATCACTAAAATTGTATTAACTATTATGTTGTGAAATTTATATATAATGAAATATAAACAATTTAATTGTTGAAGAAGATTGAATGGTTCTTAATGTCTTTTCTTAAGATTAGATATAAATGTGGAAATATTGTATTTTTATTTTATTTTATTTTATTTTATTTTTTCTTCTCACGAGAATATGTACTATAGAATATTAAGGTCCTCTTAGATTGACTAAAATTTTGTACTTAAGGCAACTTTATTATAATTAACTATTTTGCCTTGTGAAGGTAATTACTAAAAAGTACTTTATGTAAACTTAGTATCACCTTCGCATTAGAATTGACTGAAAATACTAGTTCTAAAATAAAATTTTATGGAAATCCATCAAAGGCTAGAATAATATTAATATTTATGACATATAGGGAACATTTGAAGTTATAGGAGTTTGGGTTCAATACTAATACCACTATAAGTATCCATAGCGAGCAACATGTTAAATCTAAGCAATAAATAAAATAAGGAGCTCATATTAAATATCAATCTTGTATTAACGTAAGAATTGGTAGAGATATGGATATAAGCATTAAAACTATTAGTACACTAATTTAGTATTAATAGTGACTTTGGATATTATGGACCATAGTAGTATCAAGGTCAGTTTTGTTATCAGAAATATGTGCAGTGTGTAGTATTGAGCTAATTGCAATAGGGAATCATTTAGCTTCATGTGTTGCTAAAGAATAGTTGTGAATAATTCATTAGGCACAACATAAAATCACAAAGTCATTTAGAACTTAAAATAATCAGAGATATTATAAACAGGTATACTCACAACTATGGCACATCATTAAGAAGGTAGCTCAGTATTACATGTTGCAAATATGAATAATAGTCATAGTGTGGGTATCATGAATTTTGTTAAGGATAGTAATATAATACTTTCATTACTAAAATTATTACTCTTAAGAGTGAAATCCATAAGAAGATTACATTTAAATCTATCTTAATCATTGTATATTTGTATACAAAAAAAAAAAATGTTGGGTTTTCCAAGTCAAAATTATGGGCATGACACTTGGTATCAGAGCCCTAGGTTGCAACTCTAGGGAACTCTGGGAATAAATTGGGCATTTGGAATTTTATGTGCATTTATAATTGTGGAAACCTCCTTGTGTGTGTTAGACTATCATGTTGATAGGAAATTCTAGAGAAATTACCTCTTAATGAAAAAGAGATATATAGTGGTTACTACCAATCTAATTAGAGTTGTGATGTATCCAATGGTCTAAGATTGAATGAAATCGATTGTTGAAATAAATTTTTAATTGAAAGTATTTGATCTTTAAGAATGAATCAAACAAAATGGGTCCCTTTGATTTAAGTAAAGAGGGTGGATGACCTAGTCTAGCTAACAAGGGTTATAACATTAATCTAGTCTTTGGCATTAAATTTTCTTAAACCTTTAAAAGGAATAGTCAAGTAGCGAAAGCATAGCCTCTCTATAAAGAACATAATTTGTGTTATTAAAGAAACATTATTTTGGTTGGCTTCCTAAGACTATATTTTTTAAATACAACAACAATGCAACTTCTTAAAAATATGGTTGTTTTGGGAGTAGCACATTTTCTGGAAGAAACCTTAGTATAAATAAAGGATAAAAACTATACTTTTTGGGAAAACCTATCACTAGATAAAGGAAGGAATTATATGAACCTCTAAAGGGGATTAATGTGTTAAGGGTTGTGGTTGAACAACGTTAAATCTCTAAACCCTTAATTTGATTAAATCAATTTGACAACAAGGATGGAATATGAGGAATTCGAACCACCATATTGTAGATTTAAACTCTTTAGAAAGATTAAAACTAAACCTTAGGGTGTAAGTTGTTTAAAAATAAAATTTAAAAAAAAACAAAAACAAAAACAAAAACAAAAAAACAAAATTAAGGACTTGTTTACAAATTGGTATTAATACACGCATGAACTGAGAATCTTTTACACCTTGACCCTGGAATTTGTAGGTCCTATTCTATTACCCAAAGACCTTGATTTACATATAAGTGTATAAGGGTTAATCTCGTAAAGCAACAAACAATTCACTTTATGGCTGGTAAGAAAGGTTTCATGTATGATGGCATCGACTAAGGATAAAAGCCTTGCAATGCATAGTAAATCCAATTTTCAAAAGTGGTCAAAATCACATTTTACCTTGAATCAAATGGTTAAACTTTAAGTTATCCTAACACTTTTTCAAGTAAACAAAGAAATAATGAATTTAATAGAAATACAATGACTAATAAATCTTGGAATTGTTTTACCAATAGACTAAAATAACAAATGATAAAACATGATTCAAGTCATAGGCGAGAATGTGTAAAAAGTTGCAACCAAGTTAAGATTGGTGGAAATTGAATTAGATATTGTATAAATAACTCACTTCTAGAAAATTAAACATAAAACCTTTGCGATGAGACCATATCAAAATGTGAACTTGATGTTAAAACTTTATCTAGAATGCATGATATTACTACTTTCCTTATAAATGAGCTAATAAATAAAGACTTTTTGAAGCCAAAATAAGAAAATATGGTATGTCTAATAGGAAGTAATAACATATCCAATTTGGCGTTGACCTTTAAGGTTGTGTATATGTCACAAGAACTAAAGAATCAATTATTTGAATTTATAAATCGGGTGAGGAACTATGTAAAATTTTTAGTGAATTGAGTGATTGAGAAACTAAATGGTATCATCAAGGCACAAAAAAAAAAATTCAATGAAAGACTCCCAACTAATGTTGTGTATTTATATACCAATGACTAGTACTCTTGAGGAAAATATATGTGCGTGAGAGAGAGAGAGAGACATATTGGAGAAAACTTAGAGGTAGGAATTGTTACTCACTGTATGTCTTTGTACTTTAAGAAGTTAGAAATAATTGTGATTGCAAAAAAATATATGATTATAACATGTGATTAAATGAGTTAACCTTAGGTAGTGGAATGCAATATTTGTTTAAAAATATATAGAGATTAATGAGTTGTGAAAACTATTATTCTATGATTCATCATGTGTTTTATGAATTGAGTTTACTTTCTCCTCTTGTATTATATTGTTTCAAAAGAAAATGGTTGATTAACTTCTTTATTGAGTAGAAAACATCCTGTATCATGTTGCAAAATAAAAGTAAAAAGGTATATATATAATGGAATTACCATATGGATATGCTAGTGAACATGTAACAAACATAGTTGAATGAAAGAGGAAGGACAATATGGATTCAAATATAGAAAACCAATATTGATCATATATGTGATGTTGGACAATGGATTAGTAAGATAAAAGTATGATATACCATGTATTGTTAAACCTTAGAAAATGGAATACTACCTAGGCTATAGTTGTGCATCGTCTAGTGATGTCCTTTTCATATGCAAAGTGAGTCGAGATTTACAAAATTGGGAGGAAAAGTGAATTTTATCTAAAGAAAATGGAGTGTACTTAAGTACATTGATTTTGCTATGTTATATGAAAAATTTCATAGAGTGTATTGTGTTATGTCATGTGATGTGAGACTAGTAAATGTGTTGTGCCCCAAGTATGAGATATAGGGTATCCGACTTGGGATAAGGGTGGTGGATGTCTGGTACGATCCCCTATGTGTACCCTTTGTGATGGTCCATTGTGTAAGTTAACTAGTTAAGAAATGATGTAAACATGATATGTGTGGACGTGTGTTTATTAAATGCAATGTGATGTATTCCTTTGTGCTAGTCTTGTTTGTATGTTAAATGTGTACCCCTAGCATTTGGTTCCCCCTTAATGGGAGTGTGATGCCAGCTAGTGTAAATAGGGGTTGAGAGGCACATGGTCTACCATCAGGAGATTACGAGCTCAGGGTGTTGTCCCTAATCCTGATAAAGGATCTATGTCAAGTCATTGTAATCTTCCCATGGACGTTTACTGTGGCCTACTCCCCCACATATGAGAGCCAAATTTGTTGGTTCATAGTGCAAACCTATTCCTTGATGTTTATAACCCATGGGTAAAGGATGGAATAACATGGACTACCAGTGATTCATGCTTATGTGGTCAGGGACCACCAGTTACTCATATTCATGTGGTTAGGGACCACCAGTACTTCATGTTTATGTGGTCAGGGACCACCAGTTACTCATATTCATGTGGTCAGGAACCACCGGTGCTTTATGTTTATGTGGTCAGGGACCACCAGTACTTCATGTTTATGTGGTCAGGGACCACCAGTGATGTATGTTAATGTGGTCGGGGACCACCTGTTATTCATATTTATGTGGTGAGGGACCACCAGCTATTGCATGTTATAATACTTATGATGTGGTTAGAGAACCACCATTCCCCTCCTCCCCTTAGGTGGCTTATCAAGTCACGTGGTGTTTGTAATGTGCAAATTTTATTGTTGAAATATGAATTATTTATAATTCTTGATGTTTTATTTTATTATGCGCCAGCAATGTGTAATTTTACATTTATGTACTTAGGCTATTTAGCCATTTGGAAGTTGTTATATAGTCTGATTTGCCTCAAGGACTTGTTTAATTTTACCTTTGAATTAAGATTGGAAAGTTGCAATGTAGCTACAATTTATCTTTATTTTGTTTCTCTTGAATTTATAAGTTCCCTCTTGGGAGTTTTATTGAAACTTTGGTTTATGATCTTTTGATATTCAGTTTGAGGCTTTCTCCTTGATTGCAAATTTGCTGGCATGTGTGGTGTAATGTGGAATTTGTAAACTGCCATATCCCGGGGGGTTCCCTGGCAGGTCGTATAGGGGAGTAGATGTGTTGGGGAATTATTTTGAAAGGGGTTGTGAATGGGACCGGTATGGGACGGTCATTAATCCATTCTTCCCTCATTCTATGACTATTCTTATCTATATGGAGGAGTCCTTAGAGAAGGGACTCGAGTGGTATCCAAGAATATCCATCCTTATAAACCCCATTGTGTGAGCCTTGTGTTGTAAATTGTGTGGTTGTATGAGGATAGGCGCACCCGATTGGGAAGAGCATCCTTGCTATTGTTGTGTGTACATGTGAAAATTGCAAGTAAATGTGATGTGTCGTACCTGTGAACTATGTGACAAAGATAGCAACAAATGATGCAAATTTAATATTCCGTGAGACATGAATTGATATTGGAACAAAAATAGTTCTAATATCGTGAGTGATGTTTGTAATGCAAAAGGAACCCTGGAAGGGTATCAAAGGATGATAATGTGATTGGATTATGGAAGTGGTGTCCCTACACATGTAATGATGAATTAATTTTTTGTACCTATATGGTAAGATAATTAGTATATTTAACTTGTCATGTGTGTTTCCATACTGGGAATAAGGATTCCAAACCTTAACAACTTCCAGGAGGAAGTCCAATCTAAGGGGAGGGTGATGTGAGGCCCAACACCGTCTATAAATTATGTGACATCTTAATACGTTCAATTATGCTAGTTTGGTGAATAAATAGATGAATTTACCCAATCCCATGTTTAATATTTTGATTTTCTTATGAACTAGTTTAAATGATTAATGTGATAAATTATCTTAAGTAAATGAAAATGGGAAAACTATTAAGAATGAATGTGAGCAGATAATATTTAGATTTTTGAACAATTATCGTATGAAGAATATACTTAGATCGATATGAGCTAAGAAATTTTGTGTACCTAACATTGTTTTGAATCTCACTAATAAGTTTCATGTTTCTTGAGAAGTAATAATAGACAAGAACAAGCGAGACTTTTGGAAGATCAGCAAGAAGTTTCCAGAAGTATCACTAGCCAAGCACCATCAAGGTAAATTTAAAGGATGACTCTAATAAATGAGGGGGTATACCTAAGGTAGGATAATTTGAGGAAAAATTATATAAATTAGATATCAATTTGCATGATGAATTTTATTAAAAAAGTGTCCATGAATAAACTTAGTAGTGTAAATAAAGTATTTAACGAAGGTTCAGTTTTTCATTATTATTTCATGCATGCTCAAGTTTCCATCTCTTATAGGGAAATGAAATGAATATATGTGTATTATGGTTACTAACTATTGGATTTGATCTTATGGATAGTTTGAACAGGTGTTTATTATATTTCTAACCTAACATGTATTTGGGAAAATACATATGAGAGTAATGTCAAGGGATGTAAATATAATTAGGGTTTTGTCTAAGTTGCAATTGAGTGGAGGGTTTTAATGATTGGTGGCTTAGTGTAGGTACTTTTTGGATCCTTATTGATTATACTCATGTGGTTAAGAGTGTAAGATCTATTAGGGTTTCCTAATCCTTAGTTAGGTCTTGAATTTCGAATTGGCCTTTAAAGTTGTCTTTTTAGGGTGTTGCATGGTCAATTTGTTTGATATTAGTGCAAAAGTAGACCCCTAAGGCCTATACCTATGGAAGGGGGATCTTTTGGACATGTGAATTTGTCCTTAGGACATGATATGACCCTTCAAAAGTCCACTTGAAAAAGTGTGACGAATTTGAGTCCTTGGGAGTTGGGAGAAGTGACTTGTCACTCTCCCACCACTCCTCAAAGTTCATTAATGAACTTGGGAAGAGCATCAAGGATTTCACATGTGTGAAGCCACCCTGTAAGGGATGTTGGGTAGAGTGTCATAGTACATTCCCCATCTCCCCAAAAGTCTCACACATGTGTGAGAATTTGTGGGGATGTGTGTTCAAAGCTCAAATGAGAGAGTGACAAGTGTCTCTCTCTCATTCAAGTGAATTCAAGTTGAATGCCTATATACTTGGATGGAAAAGAGGAAATGTTCGTTACCCACTTCTCCTCTGGAGAACTCTTTTGGAGAATTTGAAGTTTGGGAAAGAAGAAGAGAAGAAAATTGGAAAAGAAGCAAGGAGCTCTCACATGTAAAAGAGGAGTTCAAAATGCAACATGGTGGAGATAAGTGATTTCTTCTCATTTTTACCAATTTGTTTGAGTAGGAAATTTGTGTTGTGATATTTTGTTAAGGATTTCAAATCAAAGGGGATGTCCAATTTTATGTATGGGTAAATTTGTAGTTAAACTATTCTCTTTCACTTCCTACCTAGATCAATGGTAGTTGTTATTTCTTGCTCGGGGGTATGGCTAGAGCCCACAAGGCTCCATGACGCCATTATGGTAGGGTGGAGAGCAAGCTTGTAGTATTTTGACATTGTACTCATTTTATTATCAAGTCTTATTGTAAAATGAAAAGTTAGTAAATTGTTGAATGAATAAACAAATACGGAAAAGAGCAAGTTTCTTTATTTTGTGTTTTATTCATAAATATTGTTGTTAAATAAAGAGAAAATTTTCTCTCATTAGCATGTAAAACCATTATTGCACAAATATAGATGTAGCATTGTGTGTTTAAAAAAAAAAAAAGAAAAAGAAATTTATTTTCTTCTTGTTAAGACAATAAAAGTAATTACGAGATAGAGCAAGTTTTATTTAGTTGTATGCCATTCATTATATTTCTTAAAAATTAGTTGCAAAATAAAATGTTAGTGATTGTTGTGACATGGAAAGATGGGGAAGGAGAAAACTCTATTACTTTATCCACTACCCACTGTGTTTTCTGAATATTCATCGTAGCCTCAAAAGTCTTATAATATGTTGTAATAAAGAAGACATCTATACCTTGTGAAATGTAGCAAAGTACTCTCTGCAAAACCCATTAAGTAATCACTATAAAACTTTCTTATATCGTAGAATGGTTATATGATGCATCATTGTAGTAGTATGGAAATACCCTCTGTTTCAGTTTTAATGATTACAGAATGTGTAGAAGGGAAACCCAAAATAAAATAAAATATAATAAGTCAATGAAATGGATTATTTCATTTGTAATCATGGTGTTATATACCTTTATCTTGCTATGAACAAGTGTTATTCCTTTAGAAGGAGATAATAAATAAAATAGAAGAAAAAGTAGGGAAATGAGATTGGAATGGATTCTTGGTTATCTTATTTAGAATATACATAGTTTCTGCTAAATCTACACAGATATCCTCAATGAATTTTTTTGCTAATCTGGACAGTTTGGAAACAAGATAAATATATGAGCAATAAATATCTTTACGTGAATACCTTCGTGTAAGCCATATTAAAAACAAATGTAGAAGTTATAAAAAGAAATAACAATAATAATAAATAAAAGAAAAATACATGAAATTGTGCAAACTATTTTAATCATTCTGTTTGGATACTTGGACAGCAAGTGCTCTGTGTTGCAGGGCATTTAAAAATAAAAAAACTCTAAATTGGATTGAAGAACTAATTTGTTCAGACCTATATGTTAACAGAAAAGTTTGCATGTTCTCTTCAAAAGAAAATAAACAAAAACAAACCTATTCACAGCAAATACTCTACATTGAGGTGGGTCTCTGTGAAGGCTGCGATCCACCACAAAGAGGCGAGAAGACTTCATCCTGCTAGAAAGCCTGCAACCTTGTATCAAAGTCTTTATTTTCTCGGATAGACTAAGTGTATGAAGTGAAAACTTGTGTAGCATTTATGGCATCGATAAAACTAAAAACTAATGAAATCTCCTTGGACAGAGAAGTACGTAGACTCGATTGATGAAGATTGAGTTATCAACCATCACTCTGACAATCCACTTCTGAACTGTCATAAACTTTTAGTTCTGTGAATCCCCTCACCGCTTCTCACAAGAATCCTCCAACCATTATAAGTTATCGTTCTTCAGTTGCGTTGAATGCAATAATAATAAGTGTGGTTGAGCAAGGCGATCTGTGATAGCATATCAATGGTTATCTTGCGTCCTTTGGAAGATGAGTAAGCAATGCTCAACTATTCTCTGTTTTCTATCATTCCTTGGGTTACGCCATTGTCAGTTTCTTGCCACTTCCCTCACCGCTATTGGTAACTGTTCCCTTCCCTCTCCTCCTTGCGGGTATACCCTTTCACTTCTCCTGTTGGCAGACTGCAGCCAGCGAATAAGCTTTCGACAAGGGTCTTAGAGTATGTTTGTTAAAATGAAATTTTATCCAAGATACTAACAGCGTAACTTTGGACGCCTTCCCTCATTCAGCAAATGTCACAAACATCCACCTGACTGCAATAGACGCCTTTTTCCGTATTGTTCAATGCCTCCTCAGTGGATTATAGTACCTGCTAGCTTGATGGCGATCCTTAACTCGTCAGGTTCACTTCCTCCTCTTGCTGACCAGTTCGATCCAATCAACTCTGACACCACAGTATTCTAAAATATTGCGTCTATATCCAAATGTATTTACTAACTTTACCCCTCCTCGTGTCTGGTAGTATATTGAGTTAACAAGATTATATACATATCAACTACTGCTCAAGCTGCGGCCTTTTCACATCTGTGTTGGGTCGTATAAGTGATGAGTCCACTATTATAATTGTATACCCTACCTACAAATATGGCGAGGACCTGATTTCTTTTGTAAACAAAATCAGATGTATCCACTCATTTAAATAATAATGTAGTTATCATAAGTCGTGGAGAATAAAATCATTTACACGGAGCCTATATTTCGGTGCGCACTGTTTTCAGGTTGTATGACTATGAATTTAGGAAACTCGATCGAAAACACTTCATGATGTCTGGTCGTGTACCCTCCCTTACAAAATTTTAAAGGAATGAAGCATATAAATATTTCCTCCAACCAAGTTTGACTTTGGTTACCTGTCATGTGCCCCTTCTAGAGGCATTAATTTTGTTCGTACCAAATAGTAAGGTTTCTATAGTGGATCCCATATGCACGAGCATTAATATTAATGTCATCAAAAGAAGGAATTCTTTTATACTATCACTTGAAGGAATCTTGTATTATCACTAAAATTGTATTAACTATTATGTTGTGAAATTTATATATAATGAAATATAAACAATTTAATTGTTGAAGAAGATTGAATGGTTCTTAATGTCTTTTCTTAAGATTAGATATAAATGTGGAAATATTGTATTTTTATTTTATTTTATTTTATTTTATTTTTTCTTCTCACGAGAATATGTACTATAGAATATTAAGGTCCTCTTAGATTGACTAAAATTTTGTACTTAAGGCAACTTTATTATAATTAACTATTTTGCCTTGTGAAGGTAATTACTAAAAAGTACTTTATGTAAACTTAGTATCACCTTCGCATTAGAATTGACTGAAAATACTAGTTCTAAAATAAAATTTTATGGAAATCCATCAAAGGCTAGAATAATATTAATATTTATGACATATAGGGAACATTTGAAGTTATAGGAGTTTGGGTTCAATACTAATACCACTATAAGTATCCATAGCGAGCAACATGTTAAATCTAAGCAATAAATAAAATAAGGAGCTCATATTAAATATCAATCTTGTATTAACGTAAGAATTGGTAGTGATATGGATATAAGCATTAAAACTATTAGTACACTAATTTAGTATTAATAGTGACTTTGGATATTATGGACCATAGTAGTATCAAGGTCAGTTTTGTTATCAGAAATATGTGCAGTGTGTAGTATTGAGCTAATTGCAATAGGGAATCATTTAGCTTCATGTGTTGCTAAAGAATAGTTGTGAATAATTCATTAGGCACAACATAAAATCACAAAGTCATTTAGCACTTAAAATAATCAGAGATATTATAAACAGGTATACTCACAACTATGGCACATCATTAAGAAGGTAGCTCAGTATTACATGTTGCAAATATGAATAATAGTCATAGTGTGGGTATCATGAATTTTGTTAAGGATAGTAATATAATACTTTCATTACTAAAATTATTACTCTTAAGAGTGACATCCATAAGAAGATTACATTTAAATCTATCTTAATCATTGTATATTTGTATACAAAAAAAAAAATGTTGGGTTTTCCAAGTCAAAATTATGGGCATGACAGGGGAACATTCTAGCGATCCTACCTTAGCTAAGAAACTCTTGCATATGGGTTATTATTGGCCTACAATGGAAAAGGATGTTTATCAATTTGTTAAAAAATTCAAGTAGTGTCAAAAACATGCAGACTTTATAGATTCTCCTACACATGAATTGCACTCTCTTGCTACACCATGGCCCTTTTATCAGTGGGGACTCGATCTCGTGGGCAAGATACATCCACCTTCATCCAATGGTTATAATTTCATTCTCATTGCCATAGACTATTTCACAAAATGGATTGAATTTTTTCCCCTCACTCATATCACTGGAAAAAAAATAGCCACTTTCATAATGAACTACATCATATTTCATTATGTCATTCCTTTATTCATCATCACAGATAATGGTTGTCCAGTCAAAAATAAATATGTTTGTGAACTCTGTAAGAAATTATATATAGAACAAAATTTTTCCACACCTTCCTATCCTCAAGGTAATGGCTAGGATGAGGCCTCTAACAAAACCATTGTCAAAATTCTTAAAAATATGATCAATGAAGCTAGTTGAGATTGGCATATTCAACTGAATCCTGCCTTATGGGCTTACTACACAAGTGTCTGCACTCCCATGGGTACTACCCCCTATGCCCTTGTCTATGGATCTAAATCCATATTTCCCATCGAGGTTGAGTTTCCCTCTTTGTGTGTCTCCTTATAGAATTAAATCAGTGACAAAGAATACCAAGTTTCTTGTTTACAAAAATTGGAACTGTTGGATGAATGAAGATGAACTAATTTCAATCATCTTAGAGCATACCAGTAGCAGATGTGCCAAAATTATAGCTAGAAAGTGAAACCACATACATTTGAGGTTGGGGATCTTGTCCTTAGTGAAAATCCTCGCAATAAACAAGATAGAGAAAAGAAGGGTAAATTTGAGCCTAACTAGTTGGGTCCATACATTATCATTATTGTGTATGGATCTGGGGCATACTAGTTATCTACTCTAGAAGTCGAATTGCTTAGTGATCCCATCAACAGTATGCACATTCATTGGATTTATACTTGAGTACTTCAGAGGGCACACTCTTTTAAAATGTCCTAAAAAAATATTAAAAAATGGAAAAAAGTCCTAAAAAAATACAAAAAAACAAATGATGAAAAAAGTAAAGAGAAACCAATTTGTCCAATGGTGAAAACCACTTTGGTGGTACCTTGAACAAGTAGCATGATGAAAACTAAGAAATTGGCAACATGTGTAGGGGCTTTTGTCCTCTTCCTTTTGGAGCTCTACCTTATCTTTTCATCCCATTTTCATTCATCCTCCACTTCATAAGGACCTTTACACACTCACCATGGCTTGTGAATTTTTTGATAGTCCCCTCACTTGCTTACTTTACCATGCATACTAGGTTGGTCCTATTCCTCACTAGGGAATTTCCTCAACCTTAGCTATGGGTTAGGATATTGAACATCTTGCGGTCAGAGAAACTACCATATTTGTCTATATGTTCGCTTGTGATTCACATATTTTTGTTGTAAAATGTCCTTAAAAAATCCAAAAACAAATCATAAAATGTCTTGAAAAAATCTTAAAAATTCATAAATGTCTTGCAAAAAATCCAAAAAAAAGATCATAAAATGTCCTGAGAAAAAAAAAACAAAAATTACAAAGACCGGTGACACTTTCAGATCATCACACCACTTTTCACTTCAACAAAATCAAATCGTACTCAGATTGACAATCAAGCAAGCATTATAACATGCATATCAACCCATCTTACAAATCCAACCAAACACATAAACTGTAACAAAAATTCATTCTACATTGAAGCATGATGCATGTATTTTTGTTTATCTTTGGTTGATTTATGATTTTATATTTTGTGGCATGTCTTTTAGCTTCTCAAGGATGTCTTGGACTAGAGAGGCAAGGATGGGGCATGTTCACTTGTTTGTTGTCTGTGGATTGTTTCTTATTCATAGGATGACTCGTGTTATGACATGGTTATCTAAAACCATCGAAGACATATGAGTCTAGTGTGGATGAGAGCATTCCTTGTCTAATAGTGTCATCTATACAATAAGTATTTAGGTCATCTAAGGTCTTTATACAAAGATGCTTATGCTTCATTGCTAAATAAAAATGAAAACAATATTCAATTCATCTAGATGTTCATGTTGTCTAGATGCTTATACTAATTTGCAACATAATAAGCTCAATGATGATTAAATCACTTAAAAGGCACATGAGGCTTCATCACCTTCATTTTCTCCCATCTTGCATTTCTTCCATCTTCAATTTCTTGAATTTCATTTTCTTCATCTTTCTTGTCATAAAGAAATCAATCAATTGCTTTATCCAACTGATATATGTCCCTTGAATCAAATCTCAAATAAATTACCTTGCTTCTTGAAATCTCATGTCCCCTTCATCAATCAATCATTGCATCAACTTTTCTTGTGTAAGCACCAATATCAATCAACTTAATTAGCTCATCAACCTGACTATACTGATAATTTCCATCAATTGTTCAGTTATTCCTATCAACTATGCATTTTTATCAAAGGTAAGTTCTTGCTTTATCACTTGTGCAATATCAAGTATCTAATCATTTTCTAGAAATCTATCAAGAAATTAATCTTCTTACAATCTATTCAATCAATCTCTTGAAGGGGGGATATCATTCTTATCATAATAATTACTAGGATATCTTTGGGGCATGTGTCAGTTCATCAATATTTTTATTTGAAACAACATGACAAGTTGCATTGTCTCAAAGAGGGGAAAAATGTATACACTTGAATTTGTCCTCAAAATTGTAATGACATTTATCTATTGATTAAATATATATTATTATTTACTTAATCAATTCATTCAGTATTTTCCTCTATTTGGGCATTTCATCAAATCATTAAACCATTAAATATTAAAAATTCATATTCATTCATATCCATTTGCATAAACGATCATAAACCATTTCCATAAATGATCATTCCCATCTATTTCCGTTCATGATTCGTTACATAAACGTTCATGTCCATTTTCATTATCGTTCATGTCCATTTTCATAATAAAGCATAATATTTCATTATCATCCATATCCTTTTCATAATAAATCCATTATCATTGTCATCAACTATCATTTCATAATAAACTAATTATCATAATATTTACATTAAATCACTTCATATTAAATTTCATTAAATCACTAGACCATTAAAATATTAAATAATTGCTCATCAAATCATTCTCATTCTGCATTTACACAAATCATGATCATTCATATATCATTTCACCATTTGTTCACAATCGTTCAGGATATAAATCATTCTCGTTAATCATTTTCATTGTATAAATCGTTTGAATAAATCATCATTAATCATTTAAATAATGTCACAACAATCATTTACATATCCATATTCCATTAAATCATTATTAATCACCTTCATTCAGATTTAAATCCATTTAATCATTTTATTTAATCTCGTTATTCATAAACCTTTCACCATGCAATTATCTCCCCTCTTTATCATTTGCATTCAAATGAATTTTACTTAATCAAGTAATGTGGGATAAATTAGCATTCTTCAACTCACATCTTTAATCCCAAATTTCCTTCTCAACACCTCTCCATTCTCAATGATTCCTATTTAAATTGGATTTCCCTCTCATTTGAACACTCATGAATTTTGCATATACATATATCTTCAAATATTTGTATTAATCCATTCACCAAGTGCCTCTTGATGCACCTATGCTTGCCAAATCAAGGAGAAAAATTTCATGAACAAGACCTTGGTGCTAGGATGCCAATGGAGACTAATTTATTTTAAAAGCATTTTTGTTGTTTTTGTAGCTTAGAAGTTTGCATTCCTAGTTTTTCTTTTAATTAGAATGGCTCTATTGATGTGGGCATGAAATGGTGAATCTTGTTCATAGAATCATGCATTTTATGAATAATCCATTTAATCATTTTATTTAATATCATAATCCTTACTATTATATCTCTAGGGAATGTATCAATTGATCAATTTTTCTTTGAAACAACACGACAAGCTGCATTGTCTCAAGGAGGGGAAAAATGTAGACACATAAAAAAATTTGTTAAATTTATCCTCATTTAACTTTAATTTTCTTCAGGCATTGGCTATATCCTTAATATATCCTATTATTTCATTTTTATCTATTATTTGTCTTATTCCATTCTTCTTTTCATATTTTCCATTGAGTTAATCCAATAAATATGATTCTATCCTTAACACATGCACCTTATATCCATTTTCTCCATTTATTAAATAAAATCCCTCTAGTATTCCCTCCTACCACTTACTATTTACCACTTATTCCTCCTATACCACTAATCTCCCATTATCCCATGTTTACCCTAATGCTTGACTTTCTCTTGAGCGTATATATTTAAATATCTTCTTTACCTCATTTTGGGATCATCTAATATATGCATCGAATCTCTATCAATATCACTTGCAATCTAGTTATCATTTCCATCTTGCATGCTAGTTTCCTCTCAAGTTTTTTAATTTCTTAGATTCCCAATAGTCTTTACATCTTGCATTTGAATCTCCAATAAATCATAGCCTCTTGTGTGTGTTCTTTTGAGAGCCATTTTTTTACACAAGATCTTGATTTGAGGAGTGTAATAGAGATAATTACTTTATTTCCTCACAAGTAAATTGGAGATTTTCATTTACATTTGCATGTTTGAATAATTTTTTTGTAGGTTCTCTATTATTTGGATGTTGGATTGATTTGAATCTTAATCCATAACATCTCAAATCTATTTTGTTTCCTCCATCTACAAGTAGAAGGAACCCCATTCATTGTGTGAATCCACGGTCTTCCTAAGAGAATATTAGATGAAAGTTCATGAGGCATAACATGGATTGGTGTATCCAATGTGACCATTCCAACTATAAGAGGTAAAATTATCACCCCAAGTGGTTTCTTTTCATCAAATCTCCCAAGAGATAAATAATCAGGTTGAATGTTCAATTTATCAATGTCGAGCCTATCTAGAAGGCTCACACTACACACATTAAGGGCAGAGCTGATATCAACAAGAGTTCTCTTTATCCCTTTTTGTTTGTATTGAGCTATGATCATCAAAACATAATTTTGTTTTTTCACATCAAAAGAGGGGAGTTCACTTTGGTGGAAAACAATGTCAGCATTTATTCCTTGAATCATGGCTATTATGTCAACTAGTTGCACACTAGAAGGGAGAGGAACTTGTTGCAAGACTACTTGAATCATGTTGTGGTAGTGAGGGAAGGCTTGCATAAGGCCCCATAATGATATCTTAGGAGGAGTATTCTTTAGTTGAACAAGATTGTACTCCTTTCCACTTTGTAAAGGTAAATGAGGGGGACCTGGTAAGATGAAATTAGGCAAAGGTAAGGGTGTCGAGGTTAGTTGTTGTGGTTGAAAATTGTTTCTAGTGTTATATGTATGACCAATGGTATTATGACTCAGTTGCTGCGAAACATTGTTCTTAGGTGGGTAAAGGACAAGTTTGGGTTTTTTTTGAGTTTTAGGTTTGTGTGAAGGGGGGTAAAGGATGAGTTGAGGTTGAATATTATTAACATCCCTTGGGGAATGAGATTCTAACATGGGCTCTTCATTATTGTCAATTTTATCCTTATCTTGCATCATGATATCCTCCCTAAGAGGAGAGTTTTTAGGAGAATTAAAAACCACATGTTCTTGACATTCAAGGTTTGGTTCTTCTAAAATGAATTCATCACAAGTAGGGGAATGATCAATGGTGGGATTTTCTTGTTTATCGATAGTGGGGAGATTAGGGGAAGGAACTATTTGATTGTCCTTTGTCGCTAAGGTTTCATTTTCTTGTTCCATGTTATCTACACTGGTAGGAGAGCTTGTAATATGTTCACCACATTCCATGGTTAGAATTTTTAAACTTGCTTCATCACAAGTAGGGCAGGTATCAAGAGAAGGACCACTACGATTTTGAAATAGATTATCCCAAATGGTAGGAACATTAGGGAAGGGAGGGTCAAGATTCTCATGAATCTTAATAGGTATATCTTCTAACACCAACCTATCCTCTTTGCATCAAGGAAGGATGTTAGGAAAAGGAAAATTTGGATTTTCATGGTTATGGAGACTAGGTAAGGTGATGTTTAGAAATGTTTCTATAATCTCATGTTCTTTTTTCCAATATCCTCCAAAGGGGAATGAGGAGAAAGACAATAAGACCCTCAATTCTTGTATCTTTTTTCACCAAGATACCTTCATCACTAATAGGAGAGGTATCAAGAGAAGAACAAGTATGATTTTTATGATTTTCTACACTATCATTCTCACCAATAGGTAATGTAATATTAAGGATTGTGTCAATGGTTTGATGGTTAACATGTTTCTTAATGACCTCATTATTGTAATCGAAACTGAACTCATAAGAGGAAATGTTGTATTTATGCAATCCATTTTTTACCAAATCAAAGCCACATCTTTTGAAAGTAAACATGTTATCATGGAAAAGTAAAGAAAGTGCAATGAAATGACTTAAAGTGAAATGTTCAAATGAAATTTTCAGATTTGAAACAAGGTAATTTTATAATTACATTATGCAACAACCTGAAAGATGGAATGTTGTAAATGAAAGTTTGAAATTAAGCAATCCATGAAATGAACTAATTTAAGCTAAATCTAATGAAATGCATGTAACAGAAACTCAACCAACTAATACAGACAGGTAATGGCGAGAAAAAAAATCTTAAAAATAATTTTTTAGTGTTGTGAAAGGTAGTTTAAGGGGTGAAAAGGGACTAAGTCACCCAAGGTGGAAAATTAGTCCCACTAGGGATTTTTTTCAGATTTTTTACATTTTTTGATTGATTTTGATTTTTTTTGTGCTTAATGATGTAGACCTAAGATGCAAATGCAAAATTTTAGATATTTTTAATGATTTGAGATGCCAAAAATGCAACCTATATGCACTTTCACTAATGCAAAATTGGAAACCATAGAATGCAACTTAACTAATGCACAATCCAATGCAAGCTAATTATAGGATGAGGATGGACTCCAAATCAAAAAAGAAGGTATTTGAAATTCAGGTTCACCAAAATGTGGACAAATATTTTGGCACCACAAGGATCTCTAACACTTCTAGGGTTTTTCACCTAAAAGGAGAGATGTATGCCAAAATTGCAATGTCCCCACTCAAGACTAGTGCAAACATGAATGAAATATGCCTAAATATAATTTCCTAGATGCAATAAACTAATGAAATGCTATATCTTTGAAAACACTTTGTGATATGAAAACATACACTAAATGACCTAGAAATACAAATGAAACAAAATAGAAAACTGTAAAACTAAATGTGTGCACCTAGAAATGTGTTGTAGACTAGAAATGTTGTTGATTCTAAAATTTTGACCTACTGGGACACTTACGCCATTTTGGGCGACCTAGTCCCAGATCTGGAAAACTATTATGGAGCTTGTTTTAGCCAAATGGGTATCTAAATCTATAGAAATCTCTGGAAAACATGTATAGTGGGACTACATTTCCATTGATGGTGACTTAGTCCACTTTGGACTTTTTGAAAATCTAAAAGTGGAGTTGAAAGCTCTTGGTTTGCACTTTCTACTCCTCCAGGTGTCCAATTCTGAAATTGTGATTTTTAGAACTGTAAGTGACTTTTTGTGGATATTTTGACCTATCCAACAAGGAAATGTCTTAAAAAAAATTCAACTTATCCTTGAATGATTTCTAATCCTTAAAGTACCTAATTTTGCAAACACGCAAGGAAAGAAAGAGAAATGTTCAATGTTAGGGCATGGGGGTTTTCATTGGTCAAACCCCTTTTAGGTGATTAAACCAAATGAAGAAATAAGATGAAGCATGAACATGAAATGAAGGAATTATAAACTTTCCATGATGATTGATCTTGAACTTCTACAACAATGGATGAAGAATTTTCCCTTGAATGTCTAAAAAATGATCTTGAATGCTTTCTAAATGACCTAACCCTAGATTTCTTGACTTGAATGCATGATGAATGAATAATGAATGAGTTATGAGGTTATGAATTAGGGTTTAAAAGCTTTTTTTATATAGGAAATCCTCCTAAAATTCCCATTAATTTGATCCCCAAGGCCGACATGAAGGAAAAATAAACTTAAAATCCAAATTTTCTCACTTAAACCTCAAAAATAGCCCAAATGTGACTAAGTTGTCAAGTTGGGTGACTTAGTACCACCTAGATGGGTGATTTGGTCCTGCAGGGGCCCTTTTCCTAGCTAGATTGTAAGGGAATGAAGAAATTAGGCTTCTAGGTTGTTCTAGTTAGGTCTTTGATCAAAATAAGCCTTGAGATGCACAATATAGGGTTATAGGGGCCTATTAATGATGATATAAAGGATAATTAGGGATAGGGACACAAAGTTCAATTAAAAGTGTGATTAAATACACTTTACATCATTAAAATGAGGTCCACATAGCCTAGAAAGGAACAACATCCAATGTGAATGTGTAAAACACATTACAACACTAGATTAAAGTCAAATTCAATTTAAAAGCCTTCTAGATTAATGTGAGAATGAAATTAAATATATTTTACAATATTAAATTAAGGGGAAAATAGATCCATGAGACTTAAATAAAAGTCTAGAAAAGTGTGAAAGTTATTCACAACACTTTACAACACCTTTACAAGACATGTATTTTATTCATTTTGCTAGGACCCAAGGCCTAAAGTGGATGTGAAAAACACCTCACAACACTAGATCAAGGTAAAATTAAGTCCAAAATCACAAGGAGGGCCTAAATAGGAAAAAGTAGAAGGGTTACTTTTTCCATGTCCACACCTCCAAACACATATACATGTGTTGGATGGAGTAGGGGTGAGTGGTGATGCCACTTGTGCATTGAGTTATAATAGTCACCACCATTCTACATGTTTGAATGGATGTGTGAGGCTCACACCATCATGGTGGCCTTTCCTATTGCATCTACATGATGGAGGAGAGGGGGATGGTATATGCTTGGGGTAGGAGAATGCTTGCGCATCTTTGACATGAACTTGAGCATTATGTCGATTAAGAGTACCATAACCTAATGACCTAAATGCTACTCCAAGTGTGGTTGTTTGAGCATATCTTATATATGAGGCCAGCCGTGTATCCCCTTAACCTATCGCATATGATTCCTCTAGCGCATGTGTACCCCCTAGTTTGCAATTGGTGGTATGATGATCTATAGTTTTGGTAGTTACAGATGGATAGTCTATCTACATGTCATATTATATGGAACCCTTATAGGTGAATGGAAATTTGGTTGTTTGATAGGAGGTGGTTGCATAAGATGCAGTGTGACTAAGTCTTTGGTTGATAATCAGATCATATTATTGTTCCTTATTACTACCATCAGGTAGCCCAAGAGTTTGGGTAGGTTAAAACCACTTGCTAGTGGCTCATATGTAAATACAATTGCATAGGAGTGTGACTCAAATAGAATATCAACCTCATTCAATGATCAAAAGGATCACTCTCAATGATGATAGGTTGAATGACAATCATCAACCCCCAACCCTTATGATTAATGACATCAATATTGCCCACGACTTTTCTGATTTGTGTGAGATAGCAAGTCTAACCCTAATTTTCCCATCATGTGACCTAATGGG
Organism: Sequoia sempervirens; assembly: GCA_007258455.2. Classification (NCBI taxonomy): domain Eukaryota; kingdom Viridiplantae; phylum Streptophyta; class Pinopsida; order Cupressales; family Cupressaceae; genus Sequoia; species Sequoia sempervirens. The sequence goes on from VDFB02105785.1 coordinate 370,013,982, forward strand.
TGATGATGGTGTATAGGGGTCAGGAGGTAAGGGTCTCGATGAAAACAAGGAGGGTGAGGTAGAATCTAGTGGAGCATTGGAGAGATCAAGGTGGTGGTGAAGGGTTTCATCAATAGTACACTCGACACTAGTCTCATCACTACCACCTACCACCCTGGTGATATTACCTCCATCAACATCAATAACAAGCCCAAGCATGGCACCGCCCCTTAATCCTCACTGATAGGAAAGGACCTAGATATGAGTTTTATATGTTATTTTTCTTTAGTTACTTTTATGTCACGTTTCTCATATATATATATATGTATTGATGTTTTTATGATATGGCACTGATATCAGCTACTATCTCTATGGTTGTAGTAGACACACAAGAGTGGCTCACTTTGATTGGGTGATACATTGTAGAGGTGTCCCAACCATCTAGATCTAGGGTTTTGTCCTTGATGCCTACAAGCCTACATTATTAGGTTTCCACACCCACTTGTTTGAGCTTCTAGAGCACTTGAGGATGGTGTACAAGAAGACTCAGGTGGAGGTTGTTCAGTGGGCCATGAAGCTAACCGCCATGATCAGACAATATGTTGAACAAGAAAGAGAGATCCTCACCACCCTGTTTAAGTGAGACCAAGCTATGACACATGTTGACAATGTTGAGAAGGCATGTGATGTCTTATAGATCTAGGTTGATGACCTTGATAGGCAAGTAGAGGTAGCAAAGACAACATTTATTGATCCTCAGGTGTAACAACTCCAAGAGGAGCTACAGTAGGCCCACGAGTGAGAGGCTTCATTGTAGGAGTATGTTGTACAACTGTGAGAGGATGCAACAAAGCTTATAGGAGAGATTTCAGTATTTTAGTCATAGAGAATGTTCATTTTCGTGGTCATATTGGTCACATTCCTATACATTTATCCAGCACCCTCCTCCTCCACCACTGCAAGAACTAGAAGACTCAAGGAGTCATCCACCTGGGGGCTAGAAGCCTAATTTTTTTTGCCAAATTTTGTGTACCATATAATTTTTTATGTATAGATTCACATAAAAATATACAAACGCCACATTTTGACAGAGTGGTGTGATACATGTATATGACTTTTTTGATATATATATGAGATTTTGATTGACATAATGGTGTTTGTTTATGTTTACTTTCATTTCATGTATGATTATGTAATGGATGCATGTTAGATTATATTCTATCATAATTTAATAAATACACATGGATATATGCCTAATTAAATTTAATGATGATCTAATGCCTGAAAAAAAGATGTTAATCAAACACAAAGCAAGGATACATAACACAAACTAAAAGTATAATGTGTTAATGAATAAATTTCATAGCATAATGAACTACGATCCTTGAAGAGGGACGAGTGTCATGCACATGCCACATAGACCCTATACATTGTATCAACAAAGATGAATTAAATTGACTAGTTATTTTAGAGGTGTACCATCCATAGATGATATTCCATATACACAAGATCCATACAGGATGGTGATTATGTAAGGACCTAACTAGTTAGGGTTGAAATTTCCCTTTTGATCAAGTGGCACATTTACATTTCTCAAATTTTCATAGAGAATGAGATGACCTATCTTGAAAGTATGAGAATGGATACCTTGATTATAATGCTTAGAAATATATTGTTGATAAGACTGGAGATGTTTTAGGGCTTGTAACCAATGCTCATTAAGCAACTCAACCTGGTTTAAATGTTCATGATAGTAAGTGCAATCATTAATTAACCCTTTAAGGGAAACTCGTAGAGATATAATTTCCTACTTTAAACGAATGATAGCCTCAACACCATACATGAGGTTGAATGGAGTTGTACCAATAGCTATATGAACACTCATACAATAGGCCCATAAGGTGTACATCAATTGAGTATGCTAGTATTTACCATGTTTATTTATTATTTTACAAAGAATTAGCTCAATATTTTTATTAGAAACTTCATCTTGGCCATTAGATTGAGGAGAATATGGTGTAGAAAATCAATTTTGAATGTGAATTTTTTTGGAAGAATTGCTTAACCTCTTTATTCTTAAATGAAGTACCATTATTAGAAACAAGGGTAGAAGGAAATCCAAAATGAGAAATAATATTGTTCAAAATAAATCCATAGGTTGCTTCAATGCTAGTGGATCAAAGTGGAATAACTTCAACCCATTTCATAAAGTATTTAATAGTGGTAATGTGATAGGTATGTCCTTTCAAAGGAGGAGGTGATATTTTTTCAATAATATCCAACCCCCATTTTATGAATGGCTAAGGAGAGGTTTGATTTTTAAGCTCTTGTGTAGGAGCTTAGATAAGATTGTTGTGTTATTGACATTAAGGACACTTCTTGACAAAGGTAAAGGTGTGTTTCTCCATTGTTTTCCAATAGTATCCCATGTGAATTCACTAAGGTTTACCACTGAAATGTCCACACCTAGAGCATGAATGAGCTTCTTGAAGGGCAAGGGTTATTTCAGCCTCAGTGAGACACCAAAGAAGAATACCATTGTAAAGCTTTTGATAAAGAATATCAAATAGGATAAAAAATTTGTATCTGAGTGTGACCATGTTTATTCACATCATCAGGAAAATTTATAGTCTTCAGATAATTATAAATATGATAATACCATGCCCCTGAGTCTATGTGAGAACACACAAGAAAATCATGTTTAGGGTGATATAAGAAAACAAGAGAGTGGATAATGTTAATCACAAAGTGGTACTCTTCTACACCATCGTCTAAAGATACAATGGACGCTGGACTCACCATTGTACCCATGTGGCAATGTTCTCTCCTAGGGACATTGGCTATCATGAAATAAGAAAAAAAATCAAGAAAGTATAGATATTGAGATATCATACTCTGCTTATTTTGATACATTCCCTTTATTTGATTTACAATAAGTTAAAAATTGCCATGAATATAAATATGCTTCATTTTATTCCATCATTGTACATAAGCCAAAAATAATGGCTTCATACTCAATGATGTTATTAGTACAATAAAATTCTAATTTAAGTGATAGAGGAACCAGTTTACCTTCAAGTGAGATTAAAAATCACACTTGCCCTGTAGCTGATTTGACACCTTGATCCATCTAAGTACATCTTCCATATAGGTTCATGATCTAATGTGAACAAATTTTCATCAATAAATAAGTCCAAATTAGGTAAGGAACGAGATGAGGGAGCTTTTTCCAACTGGCCAACAACAACATGTCCTTTGATTACTTTTTGAGTTAAGAATTTAATGTCAAACTTAGAGAGAAACATTACCTATTTCACCAACCTTATGGAGAGATTTTTTATAGTAAAAAAATGTTTAGGAGGATTACATTTCACAATAACCTAGGTTTCGGCATGGAGAATATTTAATTTTGTAACTTTTGCATTGCAAAAACAAGAGCTAGGCATTGTTTCTCCATGGAAAAATATGGAATTGAACATAATCAATCAAAATACAACTAATTTAGTAGACCACTCTTTCTTTACCAGCATCATGATGTTGAGATAATAAATGTTCTAAGGTATGAGGTGATGCAAATATGTAAAGTAAAAGGAGGTCTATCCTACATAACTGACATCAAGATAGGAGGATTGGCCAAATAAATTTTGATTAACTCAAAAGATTTGTCATACTCATCATCCTATTAGAAAAAACATATTTCTTCAAAGAATGCATGCATCGAAGGGTATGATAGACCAACCAAGATACAAATCTATGAATTTCGTAAATCTTCCCCTAAAAATGATGTAGTTGAGAGATGTTTTTAGAAGGCATGCTCACAATTGCATCGATTTTATTTGTGTCAACTTTTATTCCATGATGAGAGTTGATAAATCTTAAAAGATTTTTAGAATCTATGAAAAATACACATTTAAGAGGATTTAGTATCATCTTATAGAGTTGAAGCCTTTCAAAGATAAGACAAATATTTTCAACTTGATCTTGATGAGTTGTAGACCTAGCCTAGATGTCATCAACATAATATTCTAGGATTTTGTGAATTAAATAATGAAAGATAAGCCATTACACATTGGTAATTTTCTCGAGCATTATTTAACCCAAATGACATTACCATGTAACAAAGATACACCAAGGAGTAGTAAAGGTTGTATTGTATTGATCTTCTAAGTTAATACAAATCTAATTATAGCCCAAGAAGCCATTCATAAAGGACAATAAGGCATGGCCTATAGTAGAGTCCACAATCATATCAATATTAGGCAATAGAAAATAATCCTGAAGAGAAGACTTATTAAGATCAAGAAAATCTATGCAAATATGAATATGACCATCAAGTTTACTAATGAAGATGATATTCAATATCCAAGGTGAATAGTCGATAGGACAAATAAAACTAGCTTTTATAAGCTATTATATCTCAGTCTTGATGAATAAAACAACCTTAGGATTCATCTTACAAATATTTTGTTTAGCATGCTTGGAATTGGGACATAGAATGTTATTGTGCACCACCACAAACTTATCAATACTAGGTATGTCCTCATATAATCAAGAAAAATATCAAGATGAGAATGTAATAGATCATCATATTGTTTAGACTCTTTCAAATAAATGAATTTTCCAATCTTAATAACTCTTTCAAAAAAATTAGGATCCATGCAAACATCATAAGTATCCCCCTTAAGGAGAGTTCTATAGTCTTTAGGATCAAGTATAGGAGTATTATCATCTACATTTGACAAAGGGGCCTCTCATCGATACTCATAAAAATATTCTCCAAAGTATGAATTTTTATTCAAGTAATACGAGAACCATTGTTTATGGTGATAAGAAGGAAAATGGGAGTAGGAACCTAAGAATTTTTCTAGCATTTTCTCAGAAGAGAAAACATATAGAGGATTTTTTCTCCTAGATTTTACATTTTTTCAATAAATTCAAGATGAACTAATTTAAAAGTAGTAGGTTAAATGGAAATCATGTTGACATTCAACCATTTTTTCCTCTTAGGCTTCATGTGATAGTATCCAAGTCCCATGTTACAGTTACAAGGATCAAATTCTATGGGTACTTTGATACCTTGTTCATTACATCCATAACCATTACCTCCACAACCATATATAGACAAGAGATTGAAACTTGGACCATAACACGTTTGTAATCTTACGGAGAAGGATTAATGTAAAGAGCATGATTCCAAAAACGAGTACCATACTACTTTATAGGGAAATAATCATCCTTCTTAACAAGAACATAAACACTAACCTCCTTAAAAGAATCATGATTATCTTCCTTAGCAATGGCACGATCATCTTACTCAACAGGAGCATGATTCTTTTCCTTAGCAGGAGGACAATCATCTTTCTTCATAGAGGTGTATGAGATCATTGGAATATCTAGGTAGATAGGGTCTACTTTGTACTCTCCAATAAAGGATTCAGTAAATTTTAAAGACCCCCAATCATCACTAAGAAATTCATTCACTTTAGAAGAAGTAGAAGGGGTAGACTTAGGATTCTTTGCTTTAGGATCTTCAAGGAAATATATCTCAAGAGTACAATCTTTAGAATAGGTGCTACCAAAGTAGATTTCAATGCATTAGAAGATGATAAAAGAACAAAAATTTAAAGAGTAGAAGCAACCAAGGCTCGACCTATATTTTCCATTTCACAAAGGTGTATAAAATTTGGGTCAGCCTTGATTGTGACTACTTTGTTACTAGAATTTTTTTTTATAAATGATGTAAAGTAGAAGTGATTTATCCCAAAGTATTAAACCATGGTCTTCCCAAGAATATTTTGTAAGATAATTTTCTTGAAAATATTATATACTAGGTTGGGTAGAGTAATGGGTCCCAACCTCAAAGGTAATATTATTGTGCTCAAGGCTTGTCGACTAGTGTTATTAAATCCATGAATGTATAAAGACGAAGAAATAAGAGAAGATGAATCAATTTTAATTTTAGGTAAAAATTTCATGCTACATATGTTGAGTGTTGAACTAGTATCAATGAGAGAACATCTAATACCAATATTATTAATGTTAATTATTATCATTAGAGGATCTACTTTCTTCTGTATTTCAAGAGGTGGGAGTTCATGTGAATAGAATGTGATATTTGATGATTCCACATGAATATGAGCCATCACCACATTAACATCCATTGGCCTTGTGGAAGAAGGAAAGAGGATCTTTTACAAGGCTTCCTAAAGCATACCTTGGTAAACTAGAGTAGTCTAAAGCAAATCCCAAAGTGAGCTATTGGAAAAAGTAATGCGAAGTTGCTCAATAGGATCACACTCATCACATTCTTTAGTTGTAGGTTTAGGTTCTTGAGAAAGGTTCAGTTGAGAAGGTGGTAAAGTAGGTTGATTGATATTTTATTGATTCCTTCTATTATTGTAGTTATGGGATACCCATTTATAAGAGGGAGCCTTATATTGTATAAATCATGTGTAAAGGTCTGACGTGTCATTTATGATAGGAACCCAACAAATAGAATGAATTATTTTAGAAGTGCTACCTAGAGTCACATAAATGACTGGTCTCTTAGGCCTTTGATGGGAAATAGAGGCTACAACCACATACACGTAATGTTTGACTTGCAAAGAAGAAGAAGGTTGTGATGAAGAAGTTTGTTTATTATATTTACAGCTAGAAGGGTCGACACCTCTAAGAAATAATCCAGGGCATCTTCAAACATATCAAAATCTTGTTTATAAAATGCATTGTCAACAATATTAAAGTTTTGAAGAAAATTTTATGACATGATTTCATTCACGTCAGTTCACCAAAAGTGTAAAGGATGGAATTTGTTACTCTAATCTAAAGAAAAAATTAGTCTATAGGGATTGAATAGCCCTTGGTTACCTCAAAGTACAAATATCAAGTGAAAAAGTATAAAATAGAGAATATTTGAATAGCTAGATGAAACAAAATGCTAAGATATTAAGGGAAAGGACAATAAATTTCTAAATAACATAATCTATTATAAAATTACAAGATATGAATTACTAAAATATAAATATTAAAACTCACAGATTCTACCCCCAAAAGGGAGAATCCTTGATCATGTATGATAGCATGTTGTAGGCATGCCCATGTTTTGTAATGCCATCCCTATTAGAATAGAAATTAAAAACCTTGAATCTACAGTTTCTAGCTCCTCGAATCTGTACATTTGCACACAAATAGAAGAGGGGAAAATGTTAGGGTTATTTTGGGGCTTACCTCTATCAAAATCTTGTTTTGGTGTTTCCACCTCCATGAACAACCAAATAGATAAATATAGAAAAAATAACATGAAATGTAAAATACATGTGATTCAAAAAAAAAATATGGTAGAGAGACTCTATCATGAATAGAATAGACAAGAAAAATAGATGATTTGTCAATAGACAAGAAAAATAGACAAGAGAGTATCACCAAAATTTTGTGTCTCCCCTCTTGGCTTGATAAACAAGACATGATAGATTTCAAGATATTCTTGCTTGCTATTGAGATGATAATTCAATAGAGCTTCACTATGGAGAGAAAGAGAGAAAAGATGTACAAGAGAATAGAGAAAGAGAGGAAGATTGAATGAGAGAGAGTGAGAATGAATAAGAATGAGAGTGAAAAGAGTTTTGTGAGTTCGAAAAGGTGGGAAGATCCATTACACTCACATTCCTTCCACAATCACATGTTCCATAGGAAAAGGATGCAAGATTCCCCCATTTAAAAATCAAAAAGTTTTGGGATGCTAGCATGTTGTGCAGATGTTTGTTGGTTGTGTAATCATGCTACTCAAAATTTTGCAAGAAATAGGTGCTCGCACTGCTAATGCTTCATCATTGTCCCTTATGAAGTTGGAATCGTGAAATTTTGACTCATAGGTTTTTGTCATCAATGTTGTGAGGTGCCATAAATACAACAAGCTAGATGCACAAGTGTGGAATCATCACAAGGTACAATTTCACGACACTAAAAGTAGTAAAGAAGTGTATGATAAGGTAAAATAGGTCTTTTTTATCTCTTGGTGTGTGCTACATTTTATTTCTACCTACCACAAAGGTCTTGGGGGGCCGATATACATGGATATTGCACATCTCATGTTATATGTTTTATCTTGGCCAACAAAGGAGAAATTTTTTGAATCTTGTTGAGGATATAAATAGAAGATCAAGGTTATTGAAAGTGTGTGTGAGTGTAATGATGAATATTTGAAAAGGATAATGTGTGAGTAAGAAATATGAAAAATTAGTTTTGAATAATGAAATATGGAGAAGATTAGTTTGGTAGCTTAGCTGTAAGAGGTTGTAAAAGTGTAAAGAGGCATGTGTGAGTTTATATATGAGAAAATATGTTCAAGGTAGTGAGCTAAAACCAGCATATTATTGAGCATAAATATTGAAGTTAGAAAATGTTGTGGTAGTAATTGATCATCAATAACTTTTGTTAAATATTTTGTATAGAGGTTGTAGCCGCATTTTGATTATAAATGTGTGATACTTGAGGGAGTTGTAGCTTCCTTTGGGGTGTAGGCCATTAAAATTGTTGTAACTCATGTTTTTATTTGTGAGTTTAGATTTGGATAGTAGATCTGAGAAGATTTCTCACTATGGTTTTTCACTTGTAAGTGTTTCCACGTAAATCTAGTGTTATGGTTTTGTTTTTTTGTGTTCTCCTTCTTATCATGTTTTAAATTATTTCATTTGATTAATTTTTGTTGGGAGTGTTGAATTTTATTAAGTATTGATTCATCCCCCTCTTAGCACTTCAGTGTGTTCAACAATAATACCCTTAAAGAACCCAAAACTCTATCTTATGAGGGAGCTATCCATCTCAAATGTAGAAGAAAATTACTAATTTACTATAAATTTCTCTACTTTCAATTATAAAATTTCTTGTTATCCATTGGATAAGTAAACCCTCATTTTAAGTGATAATCATAGTGATAAATTTATTTACCAACACTTAATTTATCCAACTTATAACACCACCAAATAGAGAACAAATATGCATAGGTTGATAGTCTACTATCAACATTTCCTACCTAGTTTAAAATCCACATAACGATGAATATCCAAGGAATTCCTATCTCTTATTCTGGATGTAAACACAACGAATAATCTAATGTTCCTCACAAAAATATAAAGACTCTTTTAACTACATACCAATGAAATCTTTTGGGATTAGACATATATTTAAGAACTTCTACTACTAGGGGAATATGTGGTCTAGTACAAACCATAACATACATTAAGCTTACAAATATATAATGATACAAAACACTATATTCATGCCTTCCATCTTTGAAAAAGATTTCGGAATTTTTAATATATAATTTTATTTCCATTGTTACAAGAATACACTATGGTCTATAACCTTGCATGTTAAACCTCTATAAAACTGAACCACTATACTCTATCCAAGTCATAATTTTAATCTATATATATATATATATATATATATATATATATATATATATATATATATATATATATATATCTCTCCTAATCTCCATTCAGTGAATGTGTTTAGCCACACTAAGAAATTTTATTTGAAACTTTAATGAGAATAAATATTTTAGTTATAAAATTAAACCTTCCCATTTTTAAGAAACAACACATCATCAACATATAAATAACTAACTAGATTTAGAATAAGTTTATTGATCAAATTCTAAATGCACTCAAATATCAAACTCAACACATATGTATCAAAATTTTGGTACCACATTCTAAGACTTTTTTAGGCCATTCAATTATTTCTTCAATTTTTATACTCATTTACTTTTACATATAACCATGTAGCTCTCTAGCTATTCCATATAGATATCCTTCTCCAAATCACCATGACAGAATGTCGAGGGCTTGGAGGATCTGGATATAAGAGCTCTTAGTATAATTCAAATGTGTTTATAAAATGATGCTCTTTTAAATATTGTTGGAGAGAAAACAACAAGATTAGGGAATATAATGAAGAGTATTTACATGAAAAATCCTTGACGAATCAAATCTACTTCAAGAGGTAGTTGTATAGTTTACGAGTGACTAAAGGTACAATTTTTTTATAATTTAATTTTTTTCAACAATTTTATGCGTCAATTAAATAGTATGGGTATAATAGTCAAGATGAAGAGAAGGAAGTCACACTATTCTATTTATTGTTTGAATCTTGGAATCATTTAGTCACTTCCATTAGATTGAGCATAAATAACACTCTTGAATTTTATTATGTTTTGGGAGCTTTTATTTTTGAAGAGGTGCAAAGGAAACACAATATAGAAACCTCAACATTAGAAGAAATGATGGCTAGGGGTTGATCTATAGAAAAAGGGGTGGATTGGAGAGCTACATCTAAATCTAAATCACAAGGTAGAAAAGGTAAAGGAAAATTTTGGTATTGCAATAAATAAGGACATATCAGGAAATATTTTTGGAAGTGGAAAGAAGACAATGATGAATCCAAAAAAGAAGCAAACCTAGTTGAGACAAGTTTAGGTATAGTTGGTGAAGTACTATCTATTTTTAATATCTTATAGTATCACGAGGAATGGTTATTATATATTGATTCTTCTAATCACATGTACTCACATAGGAGTTGGTTTTATACTTACCAAGCTATTAATGGTGGTTTTTTTCTTATGAGAAATAAATTTTCTCGTAAGACTATTGGGATTCAAAGTATTAAGATTAAGATGTTTGATGGTATTGTAAAGGAATTAACATAATTAATACAAGTACTAGAACTCAAAAAGAATTTAATTTTCTTGATATTTTTAGATTTTGAAGGTCACAAATTTACTTTCCAAGGTAGATTATTGAAAGTATTCAAGGGAATCTAACTGGTTATGAAGGCTAAAAATAATGGAAATGTTTACAAGCTAGAAGGGCTTATACTCAAATAAATGAAGCAGCTATGGTATCTACAGAAGCAATTGAATCTACTCAATTATGTCATCAATGATTGGGTCATATGAGAAAGAAAGAGCTAAATATATTGAAGAACATGAGGTGTTTTTAGATTTAAAATCTTTCAATTTGAATTTTTGCAAGCATTATGTCTTTTGGAAGCAATGTAGGAAAAACTTAAAATAGGTAGTCATACAAGTAAAATATTGGTATTGCAATAAATAAGGACATATCAAGAAATATTTTTGGAAGTGGAAAGAAGACAATGATGAATCCAAAAAAGAAGCAAACCTAGTTGAGACAAGTTTAGGTATAGTTGGTGAAGTACTATCTATTTGTAATATCTTATAGTATCATGAGGAATGGTTATTATATGTTGATGCTTCTAATCACATGTACTCACATAGGAGTTGGTTTTATACTTACCAAGCTATTAATGGTGGTCTTTTTCTTATGAGAAATAAATTTTCTCGTAAGACTATTGGGATTCAAAGTATTAAGATTAAGATGTTTGATGGTATTGTAAAGGAATTAACATAATTAATACAAGTACTAGAACTCAAAAAGAATTTAATTTTCTTGATATTTTTAGATTTTGAAGGTCACAAATTTACTTTCCAAGGTAGATTATTGAAAGTATTCAAGGGCATCTGAGTGGTTATGAAGGCTAAAAATAATGGAAATATTTACAAGCTAGAAGGGCTCATACTCAAATAAATGAAGTAGCTATGGTATCTACAGAAGCAATTGAATCTACTCAGTTATGTCATCAATGACTGGGTCATATGAGAAAGAAAGGGCTAAATATATTGAAGAACATGAGTTATTTTTAGATTTAAAATCTTTCAATTTGAATTTTTGCAAGCATTATGTCTTTTAGAAGCAGTGTAGGAAAAACTTAAAATAGGTAGTCATACAAGTAAAGGTGTTCTAGACTATATTCATTTATATATTTGGGGACCATCCTGTATACTTTAATTTGGAGGATCAACATAATTTAAATTTTTTATAGATGAATACTCTAGAAATGTATGGGTCTAAATTTGTAAAAGTGAAGCTGATGTGTTTAGTATATTTAATTAGTTTAGAGTTTTGGTTAAAAATATTATTCAAAAATCAATGAAGTGATTAAGAAAATATAATGGAGGTGAGCTCAAATCTTTATAATTTTATAATTATTATAAGGAAGCTAGGATTGATTTACACATAGAACCATAGTTCACATGTGCCTCAACAAAATGGTGTTGTTGAATGCATGAGCATGAATCTTCTAAAAAGAGCAAGAAACGCTCAATAATACCAAGTTGGAGCAAGATTTGTAAGAAAATTAAGGTTATGTACAAGATCATCATGGAAAAAATAGGCTCTTAAGTGATGAAATATTTATAAAAATCAGAGTTAGGAAACTTGACGTAAAAAAATGAATAAGTTATCTATATTATTTTAAAAATATGTAAGAATAGAATCTATAGCAAATTGAATGTAGTTTCTAAACTACTAGGTTTTTTTATTTTTTTAAAAATCTATTTGGTGAAAATTTGAAATTTCAATGCAATAGTACTTAAATTTCAAGGAAAAGTATGTCTGACAATAAAATAATAATATTTTTTATAATATCTTAGATATACATAGAGGACTAATGTCCCAATGTGATGCATATTATTTTGTAATTTTTTTCCAAGTAAATAATTAATTATGATTTTTTTATCACAACTTTTAAAAAATATAAAAAATCGTATGTCGACCACCTTAACTTGGTCAAAACTTCATGAAATTCAATTTTTTTTTAATCCTATAGTATATGAAACATAGGCGCATGTTTCAAATTCAAAAAATGTGATAAAAGCTATAGATGTTTTTCAATCAGCCTACCAATTAGGACTTTAGTCTAATTCAAATAGAAAATGAATAATAATTATTTATTAAGTTCAAAGTAAAGCATAATTTATATTGGTGGAAGCTGAGAATATCGTTTAAAAACCCTTTTCGTTTCATTAATTTTGGGTAAAAAAAAGTCATTAGCCACATACCCTACACATACCCATCGTATCGCCACTTTTTGGCCCATCATGATCCTACACATACTCTTAAATAAATATAATTATCATATAAACTGGTCACCATTAGATGCAATAGATTGTAATATTTGTGAAGAGGTATGGATAGGTCATTCTTGTGATTACTCAAATTTTATTTTTTTGGTTATGCACATGGTATTATTTATAAAGATTTGTATTCTAAATTGGACTCCAAATCTAAGAAATCTCTTTTTATTTTCTATGGTGGTGGATTTAAGGATACATGTTTTAGGATCTAGTTTGCCACAAAATCATCATTAGTAGAGATGTATTTTTTGAAAAATATTCTCTTGAATACAATCAAACATAGTATAATTTGATATGAAATAGGAAAAAGTACCACAATATCAAAAAAATAGTTTGAAACGCATCCATTTATAGGAAATACAAAACAAGAGGCTTTTGAAGATGAAGACGATTATGGAAAAAATATCTAGGAAAATATAAAAATATAACTAACATCTCTAAGTAGATCTACATAGGTCAAAAATCCTCCTAAAAGGTATGTTGATTATGCTTTATCTATTGCTTTGATTTCTAATGATGGGGAACCTAGTTGTTATCAAGAAGTAATGGATGGTACTAGAAATGTTAAATGCAAAATATAACTTAAAAAAGAAATGGATGCCTTGGAGAAGAAAACATGGGACCTAATAGAACTCCCAAATGGTAGGAAAGTTGTTGGTTGCAAATGGGTCTGACAAAAAAGGGTGGTGATGATAAAGTCAAAAGCTACAAAGAAAAACTAGTAGTACAAGGGTATTCTCAGAAGGAAGGTATTGTTTTTCATGTAATTTATCACTAGTTGTAAGTATTTTTTATATTAAGGTTGTATTAGAACAAGTTGCATTACTTGATATTGAGTTAAAGTAGATAGATATTAACACAAAAAAATTACATGAAGATTCAAATTAGAAGATATATATGGAACAAATGAAATGGTTTGTTCAAGATTACAATGAAAAAATTAATTACAAAATAAAGAAATCATTGTATGCCTTGAAGCAATCACTCAGGCAATGGTACACGAATTTTGATTCCTCCATGATAATCCAAAAATTTACAAGAAGTGGGTATGACCATTGTGCTTACTTTAAGAGTTTGAAAAATGTTTTATTCATTATATTGGTGTTATATGTTGATGATATACTTATAGAAAATAAAATCATGGTTTAAATTAGTAATTTAAAGGCTCATTTGGCTAGGATGTTTGATGTAAAGGGTCTAGGAGCAACAAAACAAATATTGGGCATAGAAATACACAAAAACAAGGAACATGATAAGATTTGGTTGTCATAGTAGAAATATGTGGGGAAGATCCTTATACAATTCAGTATGAAGAATGTGAAATTGATAAATATCCCTTCACTTTCTCATTTTAAGATTTTTTTCAATTTTATGTCCTAGTAATAAAGAGGAAAAGGATTATATGTCTCATGTATTTTGTGCTAATGCAATAGAAAGTTTAATGTATGAAATTTGGTACATAGAAGACCAGATATTTGACATGTAGTTGGTGTTTTCAATAGATATATGGAAAATATAGGTAAAGAGAATTGGGCAATAGTGAAATGGGTGCTTTGGTATCTTAGAGGCACAAATGATTATTGTATCACCTATAATGGTTGCAGTGATTCAATTTGTGGTTATGTTGATTCATATTTTGCAAGTGATTTGGATAAAAGGAGATCTAATTTAAAAGATATGTGTTTACTCTTGCAAGAGGATCTATTTGTTGGATGTCAAATATTCAAGGAACAATTTCTTTATAAACTTCTAAGATAGAGCATATGGTTTTCTCACATGCATGTAGAAAGGTAATTTTGTTAAACGGTATACTGGGTTAGTTTGAAAAAGTGCAAGACAAAGTAATTATATTTTTTGATAGTTAAAGTGTTATCCTTTTGGATAAAAATATAGCTTATAATATTAGTACCAAGCATATTGAAATTAAGCACCATTTTACAAGATAGGTTACTGATGGAGATGGAGTAACTCTTGAGAAAGTTCATACAACAAAAAATTATGCAGATATGTTTACAAAGCTAGTACTATTAGAGAACTTGAGGTGGAGTTTGGCCTCTCTTAGCTTGTAGAAAATATAGTGAATGGGTATTGATAAGTATAAGGTAAATTTTGCCGGTATTGGCATGGTGTGATGGTTTAATGGTGGCATTGTTGTTCTTGCCACCAAGGTTCAAACCCCATTGGGGTGGTATTGTTGAATGGTTGTATTCCGGTTCATAGCTCCGGTCAAAAGCGTTTACCCCTTGAATAAAAAAGTATAAGGTAAATTTTTATCAAGAGGGATATTTTTAGACAATGAAAATAATTAAAAGAATAAAAAAACCTTGGGTAGGTGCAAGAAGTTGGGTCCACAAAATGTTCAAAATGTGGAAGTGTTTTTAGAATTTGTCACAGTTGGACTTAAAATTTGAAGCACTTACATATTGAATCTTTAAAAAATTTAATAATATGAAATTTAGTATTTTAAGTTTAGTTTTCAATTATGTAATTTATTCTAATACCTAGATGATACAAAATAATTTTTGATATGCATTTATAAAAACCACTTTTAAAAGTCACTTTTTTAGGATCATACCATGCACATGTATGGACACCACAATTTGACCCAAAAAAAAGTATTTTTCTAATCAGGGAAAGATGTGTATTATTATAAATATTAATGAGGATATTTTCTTATAATTTTTTCAATATTATTTTTATTTACTAATTTTTCTTGGCCCTAATTGCTAGTTTTTAAAACCCTTGTGTATAGACACCATAACTTGACCTAAACTTTATCATTTTTTGAATTTTGTTTTTTGTTGTGTTCAGAATTGTTTATAGATTTATGCCATTATTTTTTTTAACAATAAAATTAACAAATTAAAAGTTATTAAAAAATACAACTTGACATTTCAAGTTTTTGGATCAATTTCCTCATAAATTAATTAAAAATTAAAAAAAAACCTTCAATCATAAAAAATCAAACTTATATATTTTAAAACTTGACATCATCATCTATAATGGGTTTTAATTTCATAATTTCTTTAGAAAAAACCTCATTAGCTATGTTGCCTAAGTTTTTCTCTTGAAATTACCATGAATTTGTACTTGTAAGTCCAAGGCTAAGTGTTGGGTTACCATGCCTTTATGAGCCTAAATAAAATGAAAAAATATATTATGAGTTTCAAAACTTTTGGAATGAGTACCCACTTTAAAATGGGGGCCTATTCTTAAAAAAAGAATGGGTACATGTTTCAGAGCTAAAAAATGACACTTCTCTTGAATGTGAACCCAACTTCTTGCACTTACCCTCTTATCTTATCATATAAAACCTAGTTTTTCCTTAAGAGGTAGTCTATAATTTCCTTCAAGTAAAATCATATTTTTTTCTAATATTGATGGTTACTGTTATCTTGAAGATATATATATATTTTATATATATATATATATATATATATATATATATATATATATATATATATATATATATATATATATATATCATGTTTCCTTGGAGTAAAATCAATTGTAATAGCAATGGTTATGTGAAGATTCTATGTAATAACCCAACTTACTTGATATGCTTGATGTTTTAAATCCTTCTCTATTGAATCCTCGCTCCTCAGCTTTGCCAAGTCTTTGCTACTCTCCAAGAAGAAATAAAAACCCAACCCTTTCCTACAAAATTATTACCCTTGGAATTGTATGCAACAAATCATGAAAGAAAACTGAGCATGAGAAATTCTAATTTTTCTCTGCTATGAAAGAAGTTAAGGGTCATATTTATAGAAAAAATATATGGTAATTCGATGGTTAAGATTTAATTATAAAAATCAACAATCAATATTAGGGAAGCATAAAGGAAAGTTTCCATTTTGTCTCACGAGAGGATAATATTGAATTTTTAATTTCAAAAGGTGGATAATAGTGCACACATGTGAGAAGATAATATTGAATTTTAAATTTTAAAGATGGATAAAGGTGCACACAAGTTTCCCTTTTATGGGTAGTTTACTCATGAAGTTACTAAAATAAAAGTAGTTAACTGATAAAATAAAGATTTAAATTCTAAAACAAGTTGGAAAAATCAAGGTGTTGACTAGAGAGAAGAATAGAAGTTAAAATAGAAAAGTATGACAATTTTTAAAATAAAAATTCAATTTATTTATTCTTTCATGAAAAATATGCTTATTTTCATAATTAAATTTTAGCATCATAAATTTTCTATTTATTTTAAATTACCTAATTTTAATATTATTATTTATTTATTTATTTCTTTGTTTTAATTCCATAATAAAATAAAATAATGATTATTTCCAAACCAACTTAATTTGATAATAAGGATTTTCATTTTCAAATGTATTAAGAAGAGGGTTGTGATATCCTCCCTCCTTATATTGTGCATCATCCCGATGCACTTATAAGTGCCAAATGGGAGTTAACATCTTTTTTTATCAAAATTAAACCAATCTCATAAATTATTTCTCCACGTATTCATTTATGTTATGTACCTTTCTTTGCCAAAGTTCATCTTAACCAAAATAAAACTCATGCAAATTAAATGATTCAAGCATAGTCATCTCAAGATGAGGACAACATTAATTAAGGCATAAATATATCCACTCTGCAATAAGTCATAAAATGTATATAATCATACTTATTCCAATCGTATGTCAAAATATGTATTTTCTTCAATAAGTCATAAAATAAACCTCATTTTCTCATTAAAACATCAATGCATTTGCATCTCAAAAATAAAATCGGCAATAAGCCATCAATTCATTAATTCCAACAATAACTCAAAACAATGAATTCACTTCCAACAATAAGTCTCAAAATATGTCCTTTTCAATAATAAGTTAAAAGAATATTCATTCCAACAATAACTCATAAAATATAGCCATTGAAACAATAAATCATGAAATGTATTCACTTGTTCAATAAGGTGTAAAACTTTCGTCAACAACAAATCATAAAAATAAATCGATTCCAACAATAATTCATAAAAATGCCATCAATAAGGTATAAAAAGGTATCAATAAGGTATAAAGTTTAATAATTCAATATACTTAAGGTCATATTAAAAATTGGTGGCAAAAATAAATAAAAGAAAATCTTCATAAATATACAAGAATTCCATCAATCAAAAGTTTATATAAAAAAAAAAAATAGTTACAACCAAGAGAAAATAAAACAGGTTTAGAAAAGAAATCAACAATGAAACTAATTTTCACATGAGGTTCAATATCAAATAGTTTTAGAGGTATATATCCAAACATGAAGGAAACATATATCAAAATAAAATAAGTCAAACAAACTTGTCATAAATATCTAAGAATCTATCAAGGTCAGATTAAAATTTGAATTCCACATACACAAGCAAGAAATAATAAAATAAGACAACTTAGAAAATAATTTAATAATGAAAATAAGTTTCACAAAAGGTTCGATTTGTAGTTCAAAAAATATTATGCAATTTTAATTTATGCAAGTCATAGTAGGCTCAAGGCCTAGCTTCTGAACCTTGCTCTGATACCACATGTAATAACCCAACTTACTTGTGATGCTTGATCTTTTAAATCCTTCTCTATTGAATCCTCGCTCCTCAACTTTTCCAAGTCTTTGCTACTCTCCAAGAAGAAATAAAAGCCCAACCCTTTCCTACAAAATTATTACCCTTGGAATTGTATGCAACAAATCATGAAAGAAAATTGAGCATGAGCAATTCTAATTTTTCTCTGCTATGAAAGAAGTTAAGGGTCATATTTATAGAAAAAATATATGGTAATTCGATGGTTAAGATTTAATTGTAAAAATAAACAATCGATATTAGGGAAGCAGAAAGGAAAGTTTCCATTTTGTCTCACGAGAGGATATTATTGAATTTTTAATTTCAAATGGTGGATAATAGTGCACACACGTGAGAAGATAATATTGGATTCTAAATTTTAAAGATGGATAAAGGTGCACAAAAGTTTCCCTTTTTATGGGTAGTTTACTCATGAAGTTACTAAAATAAAAGTAGTTAACTGATAAAATAAAGATTTAAATTCTAAAACGAGATGGAAAAATCAAGGTGTTGACTAGAGAGAAGAATAGAAGTTAAAATAGAAAAGTATGGCAATTTTTTAAATAAAAATTCAATTTATTTATTCTTTCATGAAAAATATGCTTATTTTCATAATTAAATTTTAGCATCATAAATTTTCTATTTATTTTAAAGTACCTAATTTTAATATTTTAATTTATTTATTTAATTCTTTGTTTTAATTCCATAATAAAATAAAATAATGATTATTTCCAAACCAACTTAATTTGATAATAAGGATTTTTATTTTCAAATGTATTAAGAAGAGGGTTGTGACATTGTAATTAATCCTTTGGGAAATAAGAATGACAATACATTTCCCATGCATGTTTCCTTGGCATATTGTCAAGGTTTTACCACATGTCAATATATGTCTTTTTTTTATTATGTTTCTTTTTTTTCTTTGTTACTTCTTTGCAACTAGTTTTTGTTGTGAAATATTTTTTGGGGGGATTTACATTTCTCCTTTCATAACATGCATTACATCTAGAGATTTGGAGTCACAAAGATAATGGAGAAGAGCATAAATTTGTTTTTGTTTCTTCTATTTCCATTAGTCATCATTGTTTTTAATACTATTCATTCTTCTTTCTTAATTTAGAAGGTATGAATAAGTGTAGTGGATGAAATTTTCTACTCTCAAGTCTCTATGACAAAGAAGAGTCTACAGGGAGAAAATGGTCCTCAACTACCTCAAGGAACAAAGATGAAGTGAAGATATAACAAATTAGAGAGTTGCAAAATAAAAAAGCATAGATCATGGAGGTTTTCTAGAAAGACTATTGAGTTCTCAGCCAAGGATGACAGTGCAGCATCCTAGTGTCTCCATGGTGTACTAGCATCTCGTATAAACCAAAAATTGAGAATGACACAAAAAAAAACAAAGTAACTACTACTACTCTATTTGCTACGAACTTTAAAGAATGTACAAAAAAAAAGGAATGCATATGAACTAAGATTAAATGGGTAGGAAATGATGAAGCAAGAAAAGAAAGAATAGAAACACCCACAAAGGTCCAAGAATGAAGCATCCAACAAAGAAACACCTTTAATAATGCACAAATAAGAACAAGAGAAAATGTTGGGGCTATTTAGGGGCTTTTCTCAATTAAACCTTTGTTTTGGTGTTTCCACCTCCACGGAAAACCAAATAGATAGATAGATAGAAAGATAAATAGAAAATATAGTAAAATACATAGGAAAGGGATGTGAGAAATTCTAGGATGCTCAAAGACATAAGACGAGATAAATATCACCTACAAGGCTTGAGGAAGCCAAAGAGAGAGAGAGAGAAAGAAAGAGATAGTTGTGAGATCCAAGAGAGTTATAGAGAATGTTGTGAAAACTTGAGACTACTGTAGCAAGCAAGAGAGATGCACAAGCTTGAGAGAAGGAAAGTAAGAGCAAGGGACTGAGACAAAAAGATAAAGAGAGAAATAAAATGAAAGAGATGGATTTTAAAGAGAGAATAGGAGGGAAAAGAAGGTTCCCAAGCTCTTACAAGGCATCTTGAGTTGTTTCCACTAAAAAAATAGGTGACAAGTGGAAACATGTTAAAAAATGATTGTTTGAACATTGAAATGTCGTAGGATGCTAGTGTAGTGCACAAATGTCCACATGGCAGGCTACTGTCTAGATTAATCATGCTCAAGAATGTTGGCAATGAGGAAAACACAAGGTTTGACACAAAGCTAACACATAAAGGTGTTGGATGTTGTTGATATGTGGTTGTCATTGATGTCAACACTATTGTAATTAATGTCTTTAAGGTTGTATATGTCGAGGATATTGAGAAAAATGCAATAAAATAAGTTGCAGGTTGTCAGTGATGCAGTGAAGTTTAGTATGTTGGCTAGTTCAGTATGTTGATGATAAGAGGTTGTGGATTAAAGGGTTTTTGTTTAGTATATCTAGTTTATCCACATTCAGTTTTAGAGATTTGCATGAAGATTTGAATGAGTTATGAGTATTTGTGTTATGATAGTTATTCTATTGCTTTAGTTGGCATTCCTGAAAGAACATAATGTGACTCTAGTGATTTGAGTTGTTGTGGATGCTTCTTTGGTGATTCATGATGCTTTTGGATGTTTCTAGATCATGTTCTATCTGTGGTGTTGTTCTACATTGATCATTGTGCTCGCAATTGGTGATTTTCTTTTGCGTGTTCATGTTTTTCATGATCATGGCTAACGGGGTGATTGTAGTGTGTTGTGGATCTTCGAGGGATAATTGGTTAAGGTGTTTCATGTTTGAGTATTTGTTTTGGGGTCTTTACTATGTTTTCGCCGACATTGGTTGATTCACATTAATAATTATTTACATTTTGGGTCTATAGTTTGTACACATTTTATATTTTGTTGGAGTTGACATGGAGATGATGTTATCCTTAGTCGTGGATATATATGAGCAATTGTTTATTCCATTTGAAGGTATAGTACAAATGGTGTGAGTGATGTGCGAATGTTGTGTGTTAATAATTTTATAATCATTCGAAGACAAAAGTAAAGTGTGAACAAGAATGAGCAGAGTTTATGTGCTTAATCAAAACTGTAATCAAGCATTAGTAGATGCTATTTTCTCAGTTCAAAATCTTGTGGATGTAATCCAAATGTTTCTGTAAGACAATGGGTCTTCCTTTGGGCAATAATCCTTTTTGTAATTGAGCAGTGAGCTCTAGGAAGTGTGCCTAAATGCATTTGCATTCCCCATTTATTATTCTTTTATACTTTTAATAAGGTATAATCTTGTGTACTAACCTCCACAGTGGTTTTTCACCTAAGAAGGTTTCCACATAAAAATCTTGGTGTTATGTGTGTTTCTGATGTGGTGATGGTTTATGCTTTCATGTTTATTTATCATATATGAGAATAAGTTTAATTTGTATAATTTATGTGACAATTGATTCACCCCCCTTCTTAGTTGTCTTCCCTTGTGTTTCTAACAATTGGTATCAGAGTAGGTTCCTTGGAAGAAGTTTAATAGCTTGAGGTGATCCAGGATGGAGACATATAAGAAGGATAGTTTGAGATTTGATGGAACTAATTATTCTCTATCAAGGACTCAAATGGAGTGTCATCTGAGATGCATTGGTGAACCCTACTAGAAAATTACAAGGAATAGGTATATCATTGCATAGAATGGTCCTTGTACTATTGCTAAGATTAAGGATGTTGAGTACAATATCAGGTCTAAGGAAGCATTATTGAGTGCTCTAACTGATTTAGAGATGAAAAATGTAATGGATCTAAAGACTGCTTATGAGATTTGGAAAAATTTGGAAAATTTGTATGAAGGTGATGCACATGTGAAGATTGCTAAGTTTCAAAGCCTGAAAGGGAAATATGAAATGTTGAGAATGGGTGAAGATGAGAACATTACTTATTTTATGTAGAGAGTGAATGAACTTGTGTGTAATATCAGATGTGCTAGTGGAACATTGGAAGAATCAGAGATTGTTGCTAAAGTTCTTAGATCCTTGCCCACTACATACAAAGCCAAAGCTACTACTATTGAGGAGATACGGATTGTGACAAATGTAACCAAAGATATATTGATTGGTAATATTACTGGTTTTGTGTTAAGTGATTCTCTTCATTATATAAAATATGGATTCAAAGCTACTATCTCTGGAAAAGATAAGCAAAGATATGATTCGGGAGAAAGTTTTTCTAGAAGAATGTTCAAGTATGAGGAAATGAGAGAGATTGAAGAAGAAGAGAGAAAACTAGATGAGCTTGAAGCACTTATTGTCAATAGGGAAGCCAGAGGAGAAGGTAAGTATAAAGGGAAATTTCATATTAATTGTTTTTCTTGCAATAAGATAGGTCATTTTTTCTCAAGGTGTCCAGATAGAGTTCCTAAGCTAGGACCTAACAAGCCTAGATTCCAAAGAAAGTGTTATTATGCTACTAATGAAGGTGTGACAAATGATGAATCTGATAAAGGGAATGTAAGTGAGGACGAATGGGTATTTATTGCTATCAAGGAAAATGATCCAGCCCCTACTGAATTTTCTAGTTGCACAAATGTGGAGAAAGCTTTCATAGCCAGAGTTGAAGAAAAAGGTGAATGGGTGATTGACAGTGGATGCTCTCATCACATGACAGGTGATAAAAGTAAATTTGTGAGCTTGGAAAAGTATGATGGTGGTGTTGTAAGATTTGATGATGACAAAGTTGGTGTAATATGTGGCAGAGGATCCATTTCTCTTGATGTAAGAATAATACTGATGATTTCCTATATGTGGAAGGTTTGAAGCATAATCTCTTAAATGTTGGATAGATGGTTGACAAGGGATATAATGTTCAATTAAAGGATGGAAAGTGCAAAATATTGGGGAGTTTCAGAAACATGATTGTATCAAGTACAAAAACAAAATGTAGTATCTTTCACCTGAGTGCTTCTAGTAAAAGTTGTCTGATTGCTCAAGTTGATGAAAGTTGGTTGTGGCATAGGAGAATGTGTCATGTAAATTTTGACAATATTATTAAGATAATTTCAACTCAAGAAGTGAGATCTTCCTAAGTTGATAAAACCTACTAATACCATATGCAAGGAATGTTAGTTAGGGAAGAAAAATAGAGTTTCATTTCAGAGCAAACAACATTGTTCAAATGAAGTATTGGAGCTTGTGCATACTAATTTGTGTGGTCCTTCTAGATTCAAAAGTTTACAAGGTTATAGGTATTTCATGTTACTTATTGATGATTATTCTAGAATGATGTGGGTTACTTTCTTAAGGAAAATTTTGAAGCTCTAGGGAAATTTAAGATCTTTAAGGCTATGGTTGAGATAGAGATAGGTTTGAAGATTAAATGTCTGAGATTAGATAGAGGTGGTGAATTCACTTCTAGTGAGTTTAATTATTTTTGTGAAGAGCATGGGATAAAGAGACAATTATCTTCCTCACGGACCCCTCAGCAAAATGGAGTTGTAGAAAAGAAGAATAGGACAATTGAAGAAGTTGCCAGGATTATGATGCTGGAAGGAAATGTTCCTCATATCTACTGGAGAGAAGTTGTGAGTACTGTTGTTTACACTCTCAACCAGGTAAAAGTCAAAGGTGATACCGGTAAGACTCCTTAAGAGCTATGGTATGGTTATAAGCTTACTGTTAGATACTTCAAAATATTTGGATGTAAATGCTTTATGAAAAGAGATGAAGATATAGGAAATTTTGATGCTATAAGTGATGAAGGAATCTTTCTTGGTTATTCTACTAAAAGTAAAGCCTACCGGTGCTATAATAATAGATTAAGGAAATTAATTGAAAGTTATAATGTAAAGGTTGATGAAGACACAGTTAGACCATCCAAAACTTGTGGATATGATTCAGATGATTAGAATGACAACTTGGATAAAGGAAAGAAATTTTAGACTTCAAATCAAGTTAAGACCATTCTAGTGAATTAGGAAAATCAAGAGGAAGGAACTAGTGAAAGTGTAGAAGTGAGATCATAAGATCCTAAAGTTCAAGAACATCCTAAGACTCTAAGGTATGTAAGACTGAACCATTTAGAAGATCAGACTATTGGTGAAAAGAATAAAGGTGTTCAAACTAGGAGAAAAAATGTAGAAGAATATTGTTTGATCTCAAATACTAAGCCTAACAGTGTCACTGAAGCATGAAAATATGAACATTGGGTGGAAGCAATGAAAGAGGAGCTACTACAAATTGAGAAGAATGATACATGGTTTCTTGTTCCTAGACCTAAGGACAAAAATGTAATTGGAACTAAATGGGTCTTTTGGAACAAACTAAATGAGCAAGGTGAAGTTGTTAGAAACAAAGCAAGACTAGTGTGTAAAGGATCTTCTCAGATGGAAGGAATCAACTTTGAAGAAAATTTTGATCATGTTGCTAGGATTGAAGTTGTGCGACTATTTCCTACTTATGAGCTGCTTACAAAAACTTCAAGGTTTATTAGATAGATGTCAAGTCAACATTTCTAAATGGTGAACTGGAAGAAGAAGTGTATGTTGACCAACCTGAGGGATTTCAATTGACTGACCATGGAGATATGGTTTTTCAATTGAAGAAAGCACTGCATGGACTCAAGCAAGCCTGAAGAGCATGGTATGCTAGATTGGACAAGTATTTGCTAAAGCTTGGATTTAACAAAGGTACTATTGATAGTAATTTGTATTTCAAGATTGATCATGATAAAGATTTGATTATTGATGTCTCTATTGATAATATCATTTTTGGAGGAGATGATAGTTTGTGCATGAAGTTTACTGATGAGATGCAGAGTGAGTTTGAGATGTCTATGATTGGAGAAATGAAGTTCTTTCTGGGTTACAAATTACTCAGCTAGATAAAGGGATCTTTATATCTCAGTCCAAGTATGTGAAAGAATTGCTAAAGAATTTTGGTATGGAAGATTCAAATCTAGTTGGTACACCTATGGTGATAGGATGTAAGTTGACACAAGATGATGATTCACCTAAAGAAAACTATACTAGACACAGATCGATGATTGGTGGATTGCTCTATTTGACTCAAACTAGACCTGATATCATGAATGTCGTATGAATTGTTGTAAGATTTCAAGATGATCCTAAGGAATCTCATGTGACTGCTGTGAGGAGATTTTTAGATACTTGAAGGGGACAATTGATTTTGGCCTATGGTATCCTAAAGAAGATGACCTTACTTTGAGTGTTTTTACTTATGTTGATTGGGTAGGAGATGTGAATGACAAAAAGAGTACTAGTGGTGGTGCATTTTTCTTGGGAAAGAAACCGATTTCATGGTTAAGTAAGAAGCAGAATGCCATTTCTTTATCTACTACAAAGGCATAATACATTGCTGCTACTAACAATTATACTCAACTATTGTGGATGAAGCAAATGTTGAAAGATATCAATGTTGTGTATGATGAGTCTATTGCTATATCTTGTGATAATTCAAATGCAATTAATATTTCTAAGAATCCGGTGCAACATTCAAAAACTAAGCATATATCTATCAAGTTTCACTTTTTGAGAGAGAAGGTGAGTGAAAAGGAAGTCAGATTGGAGTATGTGCCCACTAAGGAACAAATTATGGGTGCTATCATAATAGTGGTTTACAATTCTTAAGAGGAACAAATTTTAGCTGAAATCACATATTTTTAGAAAATATAATGATTTAAGCCTTAAAAAGTTCCATTTTAAGGATTCCAATTGAAGAAGGTTTGATCAAATCACCTTAGATCAAACCCCCTTGGATAGATCCTCGCTAGTTTTAAACCATACCTATAAATGCGTCTCCTTTACACCTATCAAAATGTGATAAAAAATCACTTTTGATTTAGATTTTGGGGGATCAAATGAATTCATTTAAAATTTATTTCAAATGATTATGGTATTCCTCGCAAGCTATCCAATGAATATAATTTTAATATGTTTTGGTTTTGTTATGTATTTGTTTTTAAGTTTTATTAAACATAGGTTTTCATCGAAAATGAATTTCTTTGTTCTTCACATGTGGAAAAATAAAGATTATCAAAAAAAAAATTGAAAAATATGAGTGCACCAGATATTGAAGTCCTTGATCCAACAAAAAATAAAATAAAATTTTGACATATAAAAGTTACGCCGCTATACATCGCTTGTGTTTGAATTGTAATTCGCTTGACTTTGAAACTTGATTAAGGAAAAAAAATATTCAATAAAAATTATCAAACTAAGTGGAAGCACTAGATATCAGAGATACAAATCTAAATTTGAAAGAATTAGAATTTTATCCTTCATGGAAAAAAATGTTATATGCTATAACTGCAAAGGCCACTTTGTAAAATGTTGTTTTATGAAAAAATCTATTTTCGTGGGAGATGAAAAAGAAGTGCAATTTGATTCCAAAAATTTTGAAAAAAATATTTTTTAAATCTATAGAAAAAATTTGATGAGACTCTAGTTTGCACCATCTTCAAATTCCTCATAGTTTAGCCGCTATAGGTGCTCGAATGTGAAGATTTAGTTAAAAATAATAATTTCAATGTCCAGTTTGGCCAAAAATTGTAAACCACTATTATGGGATCACCCTTATAGATATATTTTCCAAGCCTTTTCATAAGGATACTTTTGAGTATCTCAAAGGGAAGCTAGGGGTGATTATGCCTCCTAATCAGCATTAAGATGCATTGACTTGCATCATTTTGTGCATTTCATAGTCATATCTTGATTCAAATTGATTTTGTGGTGACTCCTATTTAGGGGGAGTAGTCAGATGTTCAGAAATATGGTTCAAAACTTGTGTGGAGAATGAGAATGTGTATCTTTGTCATTGATGTCAAAGGGGGAGAAGAGTCATGTGAAAAATTGTGAAAGAGTTGAGAAGAAAAGAGTCAAAATCTAAGGGGGATAAAGTGTTAAGAGAAAGTTGCACTGATGGTATTTTTCACATCATGTGTTGCCATCAATGCCAAAGGGGGAGATTGTTTGATGTTGCTGATATGTGGTTGTCATTGATATCAACACTATTAGAATTAATGTCTTTAAGGTTGTATATGTCGAGGATATTAAGAAAATTGTAATAAAATAAGTTGTAGGTTGTCAGTGATGTAGTGAACTTCAGTATGTTGGCTAGCTTAGTATGTTGATGATAAGAGGTTGTGGATTAAAGGGCTTTTTGTCAAGTATATCTATCTTATCCGTGTTAATTTTTAGAGATCCACATGAAGATTTGATTGAGTTATGAGTATCTATGTTCTGATAGTTATTTTGTTGCTTCAGTTGGTGTTCCTAAAAGAAGATAATGTGATTCTAGTAATCTGAGTTGTTGTGGATGCTTCTATTGTGATTCATGATGCTTGTGGATGTTTCTAGATCATGTTATATATGTGTTGTTGGTCCGCATTGATTGTTGTTCTCACGATTGGTGATTTTCTTTTGTATGTTCCTATTTTTCATGATCATGACCAACAGGGTGATTATATCATGTTGTGGATCTTTGAGGCATAATTGGTTAAGGTGTTTCATGTTCAAGGATGTTGTTTTGGGTATTTACTATGTTGTGGCCAACATTGTTTGATTTGTATTCATAATTATTTATGTTTTGGGCCAAGATTTTGACCACATGTTATATTTTGTTGGAGTTGACATGGAGATGATGTTATCCTTAGTCATGCATATATATGAGCAATTGTTTATTCCATTTGAAGGTATGGTGAAAATGGTGTGCGTGATGTGCAAGTGTTGTGCGAATAATGTTCTAATCATTCAAAGGTAGAAGTAAAGTGTGAAGGAGAGTGAGCAGAGTTTATGTGCTTAACCAGAACTATAATTAGGCATTAGTAGATGCTATTTTCACAGTTCAAAATCTTGTGGATGTAATCCAAATGTTTCTATAAGATAGTGTGTCTTCCTTTGGGTAGTAATATTTTTTGTAATTGAGTAGTGAGCTCTAGTCAGTGTGCCTGAATACATGTGCATTCCCCATTTATTATTTTTTTATACTTTTAACAGAGTATAATCTTGTGGACTAACCTCCACCAGTTTTTTCCCCTAATATGGTTTCCATGTAAAAATCTTGGTGTTATGTGTGTTTCTAATGTGGTGATGGTTTATTCTTTCATGTTTATTTATCAGATCTGAGAATAAGTTTAATTTGCATAATTTATATGACAAATAATTCACCCCCTCCTCTTAGTTGTCTTCCCTTGTGTTGCCAACAAAAGGTAGCTACTGAAAAGGGGTCTTGATTATCCTGAGGGGAAAAAGGCTGATGCAAGGGCTGAAATGAACCTACATAAATACTAAGGGAGTGGACACTAAATTGGATACAAAAGTGTAGGTGAAATTCCCATAGGGTGCAATTTTACAACACTGCAATAACAAATATAGTTACTTATATGAACAACCATTATTGGTTAGTGTAGTTTTTAAAGGATTACAAGTGGGCAATGTGGATTTGTGTGAGAGTTTCAAAGGTAACTTTAGGTGGGCATGTTTGGATCCCCTTGCTTGATTTAATACATGAGTAAATAATGAAAATTTAATTGAGGGATATTACCATTGGAGTTGAAGGGGAATGGCTTGTTTCTACCAATATGAATGTAAATAATGATGAGAGTATGGAGGAATGTTTCAAGACATACATTTATAAGGATAAGTTCATTTCAGGGAAATATAACTAAAAAAATTTGATACAATATGGAATACTTTACCCTTGAGATAATATGTGTCTCCCTTGATAGAATAATGGTTGGATTATTTATCTCAATTTGAGTTTTTGTAGATTAAAATAAAATAATATGTTGTAGTGGTAATGTTCATTTTTTATTTTTTGATAGGTTAATGTGGCACTGTGGGGCCACAACAACAGAATGTATAGAAAAAATTACATCAAGGGACTTTTAATAGGAATGTGTGTGTGTTTACATCCATCTAAGGTTACAAAGGGGGAGCCTCATCCTCACAACTAAGGTCCCCAATACCCATACCAAAAAAACTCATAAACTTGAGATACAAGACCAAAATTGATTAAACACTATGATTTTTCTCCACATTTGCAATGGAAGTGGAGTTGCATGTTAAACACAACCTCACTTATCTTCCTCTTCCTTTGAACCATGATCTAATTTCCCTCATGTTCCTCAGTACTCACCTCCCCCATCAAATTCTCTATGGTTTTTTCCCCTCCCCAAAAGTACAAAGTTGTACTTTCTACTTGCTTTACCAACACCATACTTGATTTTAGATCTAGACCTCCAAAAAGGTTATCTTTCCCCTTAGGCAAGGATCCTTCCTTGTCCCACATCTATGGTTGTGATTTACTTGATGCAATATTATGTACGCTAACCTCACCGGTAGGGGCATGTCCATGACCATCCACAACACAGGGAGTTGTCATAGACTGTAGTTCCTTTCGACACCCTTGGGCATCATTACTTTTGGCATCC
Organism: Sequoia sempervirens; assembly: GCA_007258455.2. Taxonomy (NCBI): domain Eukaryota; kingdom Viridiplantae; phylum Streptophyta; class Pinopsida; order Cupressales; family Cupressaceae; genus Sequoia; species Sequoia sempervirens. The sequence continues at coordinate 370,043,914 of VDFB02105785.1, forward strand.
TACAAGTTATAATTTTTCATCGAGTAGTGATATATGGATGCATCAATCCACCTAGTGGGTGGGCATTCAATATTTTGTTTGGAGAAATTTGTGATATTATGGCCAATTTTGAAATATCTATGGCACTGAAAAGTTATTATCTCATAATCTACCATTTAATTCCAGCACCCATCAGTGGTCGAGCAATAATTTTGTAGGAATATCTTTTGTAATATCTATCTCTACTAGAATCTATGCATATTTCGTATGTAGAAAATTCTTAGACCCCTCATCAATAACTAAGAATTTCCATAGTGAGTTTCCTATCCCTTCAAAATAGGAATCAAACTAGAATTCGAGTGGAAGATTTGGTAGTCTTACCTAAATTGGAATGGTTGTAAACAATTCAGAGGTGGGATTGAATGTAGGATACCATTATTTTAGCATTATTAGATGCTCCTCAACTCTATTGATAGTCACAAAGAACTTTGTGATGATCCCAAGGATTTTTTAAAACCACCACAAGGGAGCCTAGTGTGCAATGGGAGATTTGGAGATCACCCTCCAAGTTTGGATTCCATGTCTCTAATATCCATCTATGAAGATTGGAGAGGCTTAGCCAAAAACCTCAAAATCTCCCAATCAAACCCTTCTTAGGTAAAAGGGCTTTGTTTTCTACCACTTAATCCATGATTTCCTTTCCAAAAACCATGGAATGAGGAGTTCTAGAGTAGAGGAGGGGATGAACCACTTGATGGGGCTTGGTTCTATTGATCTCATTGCAAGGATTTGGTCTCATTTTCTATTGATCTCTCTTAGCATGGTCATGCTTAGGTTGCTGCCAATATGTATCCCTAGATGTGGAGGAAGGATGCAACAATGTCGGCTTGACATAAGCTTCAGTAGTGTTGTGAATCAATTCCTCATGGGAACCACGCCGAAAATCCAAAGATGGATGCTAATACTTATTTTCCCCCACTAGAGTCACCATCTCTAGAGGGATCATCACCCTGGGGAGAAGTTTCACATAGGGCTTCAACATAGGTGCACAACATTTCAGACAAAAAATAAATATAATTTGGTAAAACAAGGTTGTTTATTTTTAAATACTTAAAGGAAATGATTTTCATTTAGTATTTTTTGAATTTATCTTTTATCTTTTTAAATAATTTTTTTGTTATATTATAGTAATTTTAATTGTCAAATATCTAGTAAAAAAAAATTGATTTTTTATTGTAACTATTTTTGTCGAGTATGTAATGCCCAAGTCTTTACACCAAAATATAGTTAAGAACAAAACCCAAATTTCAAATTTCGTTCACTTATGCTTGCAAAAACTCTCAAGGTTTGCTACCAACGTAGGAACTATAAGAAGGAAAACAACTTTCGACTAGACATAAACTATAATTATTTTAGATAGGTAACTAAATTTCTTAGACCATCTTGATCGGGGCTCGAAGGAAGACGGGGAGTTCACATCACCTAGACAGACTTGATTAGTTATGTTAACTCAACAATAGTCATAGACTTTGTTCAAGTCCCAAGTTATCCAAATAAAATATATAACAATAGTAACTTCAAGTAATAACAAGAGAACAAGCCTAGGGGCTAGACCTAATTCCTCGGGGGCTCGTCTTTGATGGCCTTGCCTACGTATATAATTCGCAGAGGAATCGTAGTTCGACACTGGACTTCAACCATCTCTCCCATGGTTGGATAGCAAAGGGATATAATCCACTAGGTTAAAAAAAAAATTGTTTTAACATCAAACTCCTTCATAATGGCAACTCACACAATAATTATACTGTTAACAATTCAAAAGAAGGCTCTTAAACAAATTGGCCTTGATTAAAAAAATATTGGACCTACATCAATGGAAGATTTCCCAATTGACACACAATAAAGGCCTCTATCGAAACCATACCTCAAGTAATATTTTAATAGAGAATACATTGAAGGAAGTTTCAAATACACTCCTATCACGTAACACTAATCAAAATATTTCACTATAGCATTAGTTACCAAAGACACTTAAGACCCTATTACATCCTTGGAGCATATTTTCTATTTGGTTTACAAATCCAAAATTTACCTTGCTAGGACCATAATAAAAAGGGCATCGACTAACTGCTTAATAAAGTATACAATCTAATAAAACATGCCAACTAGAGTATTAAGGAAAGGTGTAAAAACATATGAAATGCCATGATTGTAAGAATGAGCAAAAAGATTTACTTATAAAACTTGCATGTAATTGGAATGTCTAGATTAAAATGCATGTTAGAGTAGTGTCAAAAAACTTTAATGGGGACAAGCAAGTATGAAACAAGGCTTCATATTTGAATGCCAAGACATAGATTATCCCATAGAAAAGTCCCTCCTACAAGTTGGTAAGCATTAAATAAAGGCTATAGAATGATACCATTTACTCTCCAATCTTCTATATTATTTGACTTTAAAAATAAATAAATAAATAATAATAATAATAATAATGGCAATAAAGTGTCTTCCAATTTCATGGTACCAAATTAGCAAGCAAGGGAAAATGTCAAATTGCAAAGGATGTCAATTACATAGGGTAGGATGAGAAGTTATCCTAGGATATAGTTAGTCGAGTCCCATGGAGACCTCATACTTCACTTGAAAAAAAAAAGAATACACAACTAACAATTATTATTTTTATATAGCAATAGCATATAAACACTATTTTTTTGTCAACTTCTTGTTGCTTGCAAAACTTTAATTACCACCGTAGCATCCTTAATACCTAACTCCAAAAAAAACTAAGACCATTAAATTCAAATTCTTAAACACGAAAATAAATTCTCAAATTTATTTATTATTATCCATATACACAAAGATTATATACATATTTATTCATATTCAATTATTATTTATTTAATTGATTATTTATTCCTTAAATATATAAAAATAATGAATATTTTATTTTATTGAATTAATCTTTAATATATAAATCAATTTATCCTTATAAAAATATATTAAAAGGAAACTTATATAAATAAAGATATTTGTCTTAAAAGTATACATTAAAATCATCTTTATAAAAAAATATAGATACTTCTGAAAAAAACAAGAATACGTGACAAGAAAAGTCTTAAGGAATTAAAGAAAATTAGGAATATCTCCTAAACTAAAAGCAATGTTAATTTGGCATTTGTTTTCATCTAAGTCATAAATTTTCCTTGCCAAATGTCTTGTGAGGCTCGTAAAAACTTTCCACCGTTCCCTAAGTGATTTTATAAGCTCAAGAGATACTCTACCATGTAGGAAAGAGTTTGACTTTGAATTTTTTCTTTTTCTTTATTTAATACCGTTACAGGTAAAGTGAAGTTAAAAACCTCAAAATAGAAATTTCATAATTTATGTTAAATGCAAATTGGTGACAGAGAATAAATTAAAAGCGGAGCTGTTATAATGTGTCACTTATAATTTTATTATATATATATAATTTTATTATATATATATATTTTTATTATATATATATATTTTTATTACTCTGAGAATTCAATGATCTCAATTCAACCTATATTTAAAAATAATAATAACAAGATATATATACAGAAAATCCATGTGGCTCACATTATCCAGAATAAGAAAACGAAATGCTGCTGGAAACTTTTATAGAAGACATACTACAACTGCCATAATTCCTATCAAAAATACTTTAAAAAAATGAACAGCAGTAATGTGTCACTGTTTTGCACAGAGGTACAACAACAAAATTATCTAAAGCTTATAATAATGGTTTAAAGATTTTGATGGAATCATCAGCCCCAAACAAAGCCACGCAGCTATCACATGCTTATCATCCTTAAGGTTTTTGAGGAGTAGAGACTAGAAATATGTATTCACCAAAAGATTTTGAGGCCTTTCATAATCTATTTAAAAACTGGAACGAAACCAAATTCCATTTACAATGATTTCATTGAATTCCATATATTTATAAATATCACCAAGAGCACCTGCTATTGAGACATAAATTTTGACATGCACATATTTCTCGTTGTATGTATATATTTATTTTAAAAGTAACACTACAAAAAGGGGTATCCTACATACCGATACTACCAAAAGCTCGGCCACCCCATTACCTTCGCAGGCCCCTTGCTGTCCTCCAGACGTTCAAAACTCACCCCTTCAACTCTAATTCTCTCGCCCTTCGCTCGCATGCTCAGAGTGGATTTCTAATGCCATTGCGTGGGCTGATTTTTTTTTTTTTAAGCTGATTCCTTTTCCTGCAACTTGAAAGAAACACTGCCTCCAACATCTCCATTTTCAAAGCTCTCTTATGAAGTCTCCTACAAAGTGAATCTCTCCACCTAAGGACAACTATCAAAGCATAATAAAAGGGGGATCTCTGTACGATATTATAACTGGAAATCTCTGATAGATTTCTACAAAAAGTGGGAGGATAGATAGGAGGGTGCACAAGTGGTAGAGATGGGAATTGCAAAAATCTTCTATTCGTCAAAAGATTTCATTCTAGTGCACAATCATCATCTTGAATTCTGAAATAATCAATCTGATATCCGATATCTACTGGTATGGCTTCATCCCATGATTTATACCCATGATCTAACAGATAGCTCTACAGGTTGTTTTAGATAACTCCCCCCCTTCATGCATTCCACTTTCCCCATACTGATCTAACGAGATCTCTTTCCCCCCCCCCGTTTTTTTTGTCTCTCTCTTTCTGAGAAATCCTATGGCCCTTCCATCTCGGCTCATCATAATATTCCCCCATTAAAGCAGTGAGTTGTTCTGGTGAGAAATTCAATGTTTTGCAAGGTACTTCCTATCCCTTGAATGTCGATCAAATCTCTCACATCTCTGACAACTAGTTGAGGAGAGAGCCTCTTTAGAAGTGGCGCGCTATAAATGAGCCTGATTTTAAAACCATTACCAAATCCCCATATTGTTCTGACATTTATGTCAATAACCAATCAACTCAATAGCCTCGATATTTTGCCTAGGATCAATCACGGTTGTAGATTTCAAAACTTAAATATCTGACAGGTATAAAAATTCTACACTGCCCAGCATTGATTTCTACCTCTATGTGCTCTTGATCTAGTTTGCACAATTATTCTGATTGCTTTACATTTCAATAGTATGGTGGAACATTAGTTTAATATCTTAGTAATCATTAATGATAATTTCATACCTATAAACTGTTTATTAATTTGGACTCCCTTTATAATGAATGTTCTTCTATTGTTCAAATAAAAATTAAATTATTATTAACAATTTCTATCATTTGTGGAATATTTGATTATAGATAAAAATATAAACCATGCTTTATACTAATTTTATTGGTACTTTCCTAATTAATAAGGATAATATTTGATACTATATATCATAATACTTTTGGTCATTTAACTTACATTTTCTCTTTCTTGATCTTTTTAATAGTTTCATGCCATAGTTAAGGTTTCATAGTTGTACAAAACATGGATATTATTTTAATTGCTTCATGAAACTAACCAGTCTTAACATACATCATCACTCTCTTGATCTCGTGACATTAATTTTTATAATATATGGATCCCTAAGTAATAATTGTAAATTAACTTTATTACATAATATTTTTATCTTTACATTTTAATGTAAGATCACACCTACAACTAAAATTAATTCTTGTACAATCTTCAATCAAATAAATCTCTTATCATCAATAGAGGTACACCCACCTAGTTGACATTGTTAGTAAAAAAAAATGCATTCGCTCCACACTAGACAAACCATACTACAATGATAAACATATATAAACTTATGATTCCTTCATCTAATTTTCCTTGCATATTTCACTAAGATTATGGATAAATGTATTTATCATAAGAATTTATCATAACACCTCCAATTATTAATAATATTAATGTTTAGATATAGTATTATGACCCGACTGAGTCTATAAGGTAATGGGGTCTCCCCACTCCATTTGTTCTCTAGTACCTATTATTAAATATTCCTAACATCCTATTAGCACTCCTATTTTGGCACCATAAAAATGAGCAATGTGCAAGGAGTGCATCAATGAGAAAGGAAGCTTCATGCTAAAACGATTATCACACGATTTAGAATTGGCATCCCCATATTCCATACAACTTCAAACATCAAAAGGTACCTTTAAGCTTAATCACAACTTGTTCAAGTATTGTTCATTTATAACAATTGATATCTTTTCAAACACTATCACAATGCAAGTAAAATAATCTATAAGAACAAGTAAACCTATATTAAACTATATGAATTTTATGACACGAGGTGCAATGCTACCACATACTTTAAAAACCCTACATGCATTAAGGGAAATTAACTGGGTGACCTTACAGAGTATTACAAAAAATCATACAATTCAAGACAATACACATAAATAAATTGGCTAGTATGTAAGTAATTGTGATGATTTTTTTGGATTATAACTACATGAAAAAATTTACACCAATGTTTTGGATCATACTTCATGATTCATAATAGAGATGATATACAACTAGAGAAGATAATTTATTATAAAAGTGTACGAGGGAAAACACATATGTATCTCATCTTATTATGTAGTAAAACATGGATTATCTAAAAATCTATTAGATAATTACAGCTTCAAATCTTATAGAAAGGCACATGATTGGATCATTGAGCAACTCATATGTCCAAGTTCATTTGTTATTGTAGTTTATTTAATTATAACTGGATATTTATTTGATAATGGTTTTATATTTTCTTTACATATAAATTAACAAACATGTTTAATCTTATAATTCCTACTTTTAATAATTTAGGAAAGTTATTTTCCAATTCTATTTGTATATATCTAAGTTTTTTTGTATTTTATAAATTTTGAATAAGGGAAAATAGAATAAGAAGTAAAATACATAGAAATCCATAAATAAGAAGGGAAAGATGAATATGATGATAAATACAAGAAAATTCATAAAGGACTTGCATAAATGAGATTTATACCTTCATAGTCTTCTCCTCTTCATGGATTGAGCTCACAAGATGGACCCATATCTTGCATATTTTCTCAAGTGATTGGAATGTGGTTGCTCATAATTATTGCGGCATAATCTTAGCATAAGAGAAGTGGTGAAAATGGGATGGGAGGTCTCTCATTTATAGAAATGAGAGGGGAAAAAGCAAGGGCCAAGATTGCTTGTTTGAGGAATGGCTAGGATTGATTTAGAAGGCGAGGTTCAAATCAAGATGGATTGGAGTCTTAGGATTGTGACAAGTATCACAAGATGGAAAGAGGCTAAGAGGTGAGGTGTGAGCACACATTGGGAAGAGAGGCATTGATTTTTTGTAAGAGATAGGGTGGCTTGTGTAATAGGTTAGGGTGGATTGTGTGATTAATTGATTTAATGATGATGGGTCGAGTTAATAAATGAAGGGTTTATTAACTTGGGTGGACTTAAAAGTTCAATATTGAGATAATGAGGTTTAGGATCGGGATAAAGTTGATTAATCAAGGATTAACTAACTTAAGAAAGGTTAGGGGATTTAGAGAAATAAGGGTAAAGGGTTCTTGAATTAAATAAATGTAAATATATTTAATTAAAGGTGGTGGATAAAGGATGATAGGGAAATTAATTAAATAAATAATGAATATTTATTTGATTAATTATTAGGATAAGAGAGGGGATAAATTAATTAAATAAATAACAAGTATTTATTTAATTAAATATTATTTTAGGTGTCTATATTTTTCCCCTCTTTGATATGATGTTGTGACTAAGAGAATTAACATCATTTGAAAGAAGAATAAAACATAGTGGCTAGGAAAGGGATAAATACTAATGGAATGATGCCCCAATCACTAATGAGGATGAGGAAGGATGACGAGGAGGTAGTGGTATGCCCCCTCGAGAGGACATGCAGGTTAGGAGAACATGGGTGTGCTCTCGAAAGGGATGAGAGGATTAGAAGGGTGATAAGATGAAATACATGAGGATGGGTGAAAAAAGATAAGGGGGATGGAGATATGGATGGATGGATGATCATCATGCTGAAATGATAAGAGTAACCTAGATTTGATATAGTACTTAACATTATGAACCAAGGTATAAGGAACCAAGATGACAATGTGCCAAGTACATGATCAAAAGGTCAAGTGCAAGCATATTCATTATAACACCATGATATGGAAGAATACAATTCCCCTATGGAAATAGAGTGAAAAATACCATACAAACAATGATAAAACACACAAGCAATAAGAAATCATGCAAAAAAGACTAAAAAGAAAGCAAGTGTTGCAAGAGCACCCTAGCAATTTACCCCTTCATGTGGAAATTGATTCAATTTGTTGTTTTACCTTGTGATAAGGGTGATTTAAATCATTTCTTATGTGTCTAGGTGAGTAGGAGGTTAATTGAGTCAAAAATGCAAAAAAATGCCAATATATGCAAAAGTTGTCAACTTAAAAGATGTAAAATTGCAAAATAATGCAAATTATGGAAGTTGAAGGGTCTTAGGCATTGGTGGGTAGTTAGATAGCAGTTAGAAGAATAAAATTCAGTTTTTTTTCCTTTAAAAAGGATTTTGTATCATTTGAAACTTTGAGGGTGGTTGAATAAAGGACGAGTTCTATGAAATTCTCTATTTTATTCATTTTCTATAGAAAATCACTATTTCTAGGCCTATGTACCACCTGTACGAACTAAGAAACATGCAATATAATTAGTTATAAATGCTTATACTAACAATCACCTTCCATTTGGCACAATTTTCATGTAGATTGGCTAGTTTTTGAAGAAGTTATTACATTTTTTGTGAAATACAGTCAAACCCTCTGTTAGGGTAAGCAGTGACTCAAGATAATTGTGTTTCTCTTTTGATTATTGGTGGAATTCTCTAATTCTTTGTGAAAATGTTGCTCTAAGTATGATATTTCATATTTCAAAGGGTTTGGTTCAAAGGTTTAAAGTTAAAGAGTTGGAAATTTGAATCTCTAACTATAATTTTGTATAAGAAAGCTTGTAACAGAGTTGTGAAGGAAACTCCATCTAGGGTTCATACAAATAAAAATGGGAATGAACTTTAAATGGACTACTAAACATGTGTAAGTTAAATACAATTTATTCCAATAATTGGTAGTACAAATTTGTGTTTGGAATGGGTAAACCCAATAAGCCCTTTGTGAACAATGTCTAATTAGCCCTATTTTTGAAGTGTAGTCAGTCATATTTCAGCACTTTTACCAAAGTAACATATACTAAATGTCTGATATGTTTTAAAGCATGAAAAAATGATGTCCTAAAAGTTGGCTATAGTCAATACTAATGGTCTTTTTTGGAAGTTGTTTCTGACAGTATGCAAGAGCATAACTACAAGGGAGTACAATAGTTATTAAAGGTTTGTCTATCAAATCATGGAAGTTGAGTTCTTGGGATGTAAAAAGGATTAGATAATGTTGTTTTAGGCCTATTGAAGGTAGTCCAAGGGTTGAATCACTGTTGAATCTAGGCAAGCAAAGTTTTTAGATTTATGACCTATGAGTGCCATTATACCATAAGGAGGATAGTCATAACAAAGTCAATCATTTGAAAAGGAAGGCTTTGTACAGAGTTTAGTCTTGTTAATTGAATTCATATGAAGGTGTTTCAAGTATTTTATTGATTGTTGGTGTCTTGAAATTTGGAGTTTGTGGTTGCGATCTAAAAGGTACCATGGTATGTATTTAAAGATAGTAGTGAAAGAATTTGATCTTCGTTGATGTTTGAGGGAAATATAGTTGAATAAGTGTGTCAAAAGAAGGTGAGCTAGTGATTTTTTGAGTTAGTTAGTGAAGATTGTTGAAGGTGTTGATTTCTTCCTATGTACTTGCATTAGCAAGGACTAAGCTCCAAGTCAAGCTAAAAACTAGTTGGTGGATTGGTGATGATGATGATAAGTGTAGCAAATTTAAAGATAAGAACAATTCATACACCAAGGATTCTGTTGTTAATGATAAGAAAAATGTATGGATTGGGAAGGATACATTCATATGATGATAGTTGGATTAAATTAGATCAATAAATTTGAGCTTTATTTTGATTAAGATGATGGATTTCCTAAGGATGATGCATTAGCTTGCAATATTGGATTTCATGGATTAGGATTGATTTCATTAGATAGGATTAAATGGGGATGGTTGAATTGGAAGAATAGATGGATGGAGGATAGGATGATTAGGATAGAGGAATGGATGGGATCCAATGACAAGGGAGAACCAGGTCTTAAGAAAAGGATGGAGGAATAAATAGATTATGTGGATAGGAGATAAATGGATTTAGTAGATGAAAGATAGGTGATGGGAGGATGAGGATGGTGGATGAAGGATAGGAGGATGGAGGTCCAAGGACTAGTTTCAAAGGACTAAGATGCCACAAACTAGAGGTAGTGCAAATTTGATATGGAAGGATAATAGCATGAGATGGAGGGGTAGTTCATAAGAACATGGATAGAAGTACGAGTAAGGATTTCCTTTTCAAAAGCATCCATGGATATTTTGACCCTAGATTTATGAAGATCAAGGGTGAAAAGAGGGGGTGAATTGGTTAGGATGGGGGGGTGGAGATAGAATAAGGGATGTGGGATGTATGATATGGATAGGATGATCAAGGTTAAGTGGATAAGATATGGATGCATGGATATTTGACCCCTAGGCTCTTCATCAAGATAAAATATGGGAAGGGAGGAAAAATTAAGATAGGATGAGGGATATGTGATGAATTATATGGATAAGATAGGATACATGGTGACTGTGAATATCCTTAGCCTTGCCAAGATCAAAAGTGGAAAGGGTGGGATGGATTTAGATAAGATTATGGATAGACAATGAAGGATAATGGAAGATGTGGACAATATGTGGGGTGGATGAAGCTTTCCCCCAAGTGTAGATTGCAAGAGTATGGGGAGGAAGGACTCAAGCATCTAGTTCCATAGGTGGTATCCCTTGATTATGTTCTATTGTTCTTATAGACATTGGTGGAATAATGGTAATGGGGATAAGATGGATTGAAAGAGGGAGAGGGATATGGATTTATAGAAAGGATTGGATTAGAGGTATGTAAGGATGGAGAATTGATGTTGGATAATGGATGGGTTGGTGGAAGAGATGTGGATGAGTGGATGGGAATTTTCATAAGATCAACATTCACACACACCTTGAAGGGTGGTGGATTTGTGGAAGAGAAGACGATTTTGAATTTGGAGTTTTAGGTGGAGTAGTGGGTGTGGATTTTGGGATACAAGGACCCAAAATGGATGGAGGTGATGAAGTATTATTAAATGGGATGAAAGACTTAAGATTGGATGAAGCTTTTGGATTAGCAAGTTTGGATGTTGATTTTATTTTTCTTTGGGATAAATTGATTCTAGAGTAGTTTTAGAATCCACATGGTTTTTGACTTTGATTTTTTGCTTCATGGGAATTTTTGGCCTTTGGGATTTAGATTTTGGATTTTGGATCATATTTTTCTTTGATTTTTCATGTATTTTTCAATGGACATGTTGATCCTTTGATTTTTGTGGATTTTTGGAATTATGAATTTGAGATTTGGCATCCAAATTTCTTCCAAAATCAATGGGATTGGTGGATGGACATGAATGATGTGGATTTATTATGGATGAGTTGGTGTAAGTAGTATGCTGGAAGCATTTCAAAGATATGTGCCTTTGTTGGTCTTCATTTAGGATATGAGGTGATGAATAAATAAGATAGAGAGATTTTGGAGTAGGAGAACTTGGTATGTGGTTGAATGTAAGGACCCAAGATGGATAGAGGGGATGATGGACTTTGTTTTGGGACATAGGGACCCAAAATGGATGGAAGGAATGAGGAATTGGGATTTGGAACATAAGGGCCCAAGATAGATTTGGACGATGGGGAATGTGCATTTTTGGATATAATATGGGTGGAAGGAATACATGTTGAAATAAAAAAAAATGATTGAGAGGGGGGTGAATCAATTACAGTAAATTAAACCTTAAAAACCCTCAATAGTTATCAGATCTAAAAGTATTCATTAAACCCTTATTCTTTTAAATTGATTAAACATGAAATGTAGATTAAAAGAATGAAATCACAACACCATACACATGAGAAAACATTTTTTGTGGAAAACCCAATGAGGGAAAAACCATAGTGAGGATTCGCTCACAATATAAGTAATATAAAAATTGATACATAGGGGTTCACTACTAGAATAGGACACATTGTCCAAAACGGCTCACAACCAGGGCTCACTACCACATAAATAAAACAAGAAGATAGAACAAGAATGTTAAATAGATAAAAAAAATTCTCAATGCAACAAGGAGACCACCACATTTGCTTGCACACTTTCGTAGTCTCACATGAAAGATATCAGATGCCTTTAGCTCACTGCTTTTAGGAACCTTAACTTGAAGTTTTCATTTATCTTCTCAATTTTGCATCACACACATCACTTGCAACAATATTACATATATATTTCTTATTACTCTTTCCACACCCTCTTTCATTAGTACCATACATATTTATATCAAGTTCTACCTCAAAGACTTTCTCCAATGTCGGCCACTAGTCATTATACATTCAAATTCAAAATAATTTGACACCTAAACATTCCTGCAGTGGATAGGAACGGAAAGCAACCTAAAAAAATCCTTAATTAGGACACAAATTGATCCCAACACATTTTAAAACACTTCCAAAAGCTTCACATGTAGTGTTAAACACAAGGTCAACCAACACCCATGCAAAAAACCATAGACATTAAGCACACACTCTTTAGATGAAGTCAAAAGTTTTGGACAATATAATTCACTTGAAATCAATCTTGAATAACACAAAAACTACATAGGATTCATCAAAAACTTCAAATCCAGACAAATGATTATCCTTAATTGCATACTGATAAATGAAACTCAAACTACACTGCACCTAATCAAGTAAAATTTGAACACAAAATATAAAAGAATTGTAAGAAAATTCCCAAATTTGCACAACCTGAAGCCAAACAATGAAGAAATGTGGAGAAAATACTTTTCTCCCAGACCACATAAAACATCACAGAACAACTACTTCACAAATTGATGAAAGTATCTCGCACTAGACAATGATCTAGAAACCCAATTTTTTAATATAGCAATCTCTGATACCCTTAAATAAATTGTAAGATCTAAAAACACATAGCATCAACATAGAAAGAATGTGGAGCACAATACTAGAGCACACTATGAACATTTGCACAACAAAATTTACTCTATTTATTAAATTTTCTCAAAAGTACTTGGAAACCAATACTAGAGACATCATCTCAGCTCATTAATTCATTGCAACTCATCTTTAGACTCTACAAGAAAGTAATAGCTCCATCTACTCACAACACTTCCTCAAGGTCTCAACTACATAAGCACAACCTATTTTCCTCTTTTCCACAATTTTCTCAATATCCTCAACATCCTCATCCCATAGTTGACATCAATAACAAAACTATTTAGTAGACTTCCTATTGATATCAATGACAACACCTTCATACGTGGAACAATCTCTGCCTTTGTCATTAATGGCAACAAAAGATGTGAAAAGCCACCCAAGACCACACAACAGCTCTGAATACTCTCTCCATTTTTTTGAGATTAGATAGCCTACACAACATTCCTAAAACCTCTCTTTTTCACATGATTCTCTCTCCCCCTTTGACATTAGTGGAAAAGAATAAAAAAAATTGCATTGTTCAACCAAAATTACCTCTCTAATAACTTCCCCTTACAAGTACACCCAACTAAATCAGCAACACAGTGTTAGCACATGACAATACCTACTCCCCATGAGATGTAGCCACCAACATCAGTCCAAAAAATAGATAGGTCCATAGATTCATTAGAATGATACATCTCCATTTGCATGATCTAGTTCAAGAAAGGAGGGGCAATAACCCCCAACTTCTCCCAAAGATACTCAAAAGTATCCTTAGGAAAAGCCTTAGTAAATATGTTAGGAATTTGATCCTTTGTAGGAACATACTCAAGCTTCACTACATTCTCCATAATCTTCTCTCTCAAAAAGTGATACCTAATAGATATATGCTTTGTCCTTCAATGCATCACTAGATTCTTTGAAATAATTATTGCACTTGTATTATCACAAAAGATAGATATAGTTTCATCATATACAACTCTGATATCCTTCAATATTTTCCTCATCCATAATACCTATGTACAACATGATGTTGCTACAATATACTTAGCCTTTGTAGTGGATAAATAAATTGAATCATGTTTATTACTCATCCATGACACAAATTTACATCCAAGAAAGAATGCACCACCACTTGTACTTTTCCTGTCAACAACACAACTATCCCAATCTGCATATGTATAAGCATTTAATATGAAATTAGTATCCTTAGGATACCACAAACCATAATTTGGTGTGCCTCTTAAAAATTTGAATTTTCTCTTCACTATTGCAACATGTGTTTCTTTACGATCTTCTTGAAATCTAGCCACAATACAAACTTCATGCATGATATTCGATCTAGTAGCAGTCAAATATAAAATTCCACCAATCATAGATCTATACTTGCTCTGATCAACCTTAGGTGAATAATCATTTTTTTCTCAATTTACAACTAGCCACCATAGGAGTACATGCAAGTTTGGAGTCATCCATTCAAAACTTCTTGAACATTTCTTTGACATACTTAGATTGTGAAATGAATATCCCTTTATTTGTTTGATTGATCTATAGCCCAAGAAATAAATTCATCTCCCTAAACATTGACATCTCAAATTCTTTCTACATTTCTTCAACAAATTTCTTACACATAGCCTCATTTCCACCAAATATAATATCATCCACATATGAAACTACTACCAAGATTTTGTCTTCCTTAATTTCAAAGTAAAGATTATTATCTGCAGAGCCCTTATTAAATCCTTGATGTATCAAGTACCTATCCAATCTTGCATACCTTGCCCTGGGAGCTTGATTCAAACCATATAGTGCCTTATTCAACTTACACACCATGCCTAATTGGTCTAATAACTAAAATCCTTCTATTTGGTCCATGTAAATCTATTCTTCCAATTCTCCATTTAGAAAATGAGACTTCACATCCATTTGATAGACCTTAAAATCTTTATGTGTTGCAAATGCCAAAAAAATTATGATAACTTCCATTCTAGCCACAAGGGAAAAATTATCCTCAAAATATATACCTTCTACTTGTGAGTAACCCTTACACACAAGTATTTCCTTGTTTCTTACTATTTCTCCATTCTCATCCAACTTGTTCCTGAATACCCATTTAGTTCCAATTATGTTCTTGTTTGCCAGTCTAGGGACCAATTCCAAAGTCTAATTTTTCTCTATCTACATAAGTTTTTCCATTTCCTTCATCCAATATTCATCCTTACATGCTTCACTTACTAATTTAGGTTCAACTTCATAAAGTGAAAAAAAATTAACTCAGCTTCAGTAGCTTTGCTTCTTGTCAGTATACCTTTCCTTTTTTTTGCAATTATTTTATCTTTAGAATGATTCTTTTGCACATACTTAGGGGTTTTAGAGGTCTTCTTCAGAGCTTCTTCCTCTTCATTTTTCACTTCTTGTTCATCATCTATTTCTCCCACTTCTCTGCAATTAGGTTCATCTGACACATATCCATCTACTATAATAGATTTCTGCATGTTTTCATCAACTTTAACATTTTCACTTTCAACAATCTTTCTCAACCTTTTGTTGTAACATCTATAAGCTTTTCTTCTAATAGAATATACAAGGAAGATAGCTTCATCACACCTTGCATCAAACTTTCATAATTTTTCTTCTTCTCTTTTCATCTAACATTTACTTCTAAACATTCTAAAGTACTTCACAGTAGGAATCCTTCCATTTTATAGCTCTCATAAGGAGTCTTTGTGCTCTTAACATTAGATTGAACTCTGTTAAGTATGTAAACAATAGTATGAATAGCTTCTCTCTAATAGAATTGTAGTAGATTTTCCTCTTTCATCATAGTCCTTGTAGCTTCTTGAATAGTTCTATTTTTCCTTTCAACAACTCCATTCTAATAAGGAGTTCTAGGGGAAAACATATGCCTCTTTATTCCACAAACTTTACAAAACATGTTAAACAAATTAGAGGTGAATTCACCACCCTTGTCAAACCTCAAGTATTTAATTTTCAAATCCATTTCATTCTCAACCATACCTTTAAATGCCTTGAATTTATCTAATGAATCAAATTTTAGTTTAAGAGAAGTAACCTATGTCATTCTAGAATAATCATTAGTTAAAAGAATAAAGCACTTGTCACCTTGTAGACTTCTTACCCTTGTACGATCACAAAGATATGTATGCTCTAATTCCAGAAACCCAATAGTAGATTGTTCCTTTCCCTTAAAGCTACTCCTTGTTTGTTTCCAAATTGACAACTCTCACAAACAACAATGATAGGTTTTGTGATTCTAGGTAAATATCTCATAGCATGAACTGAACTATTTCTTGCCAAATTATCAAAATTCATGTGACATATCCTCTGGTGCCATAACAAATATAATTAATTTGTGACATAAAGAAATGACCATCAACACCCTTAAGTTGATAGATTTTTCCATCTGTTCTCTTACCGATATCAATTATAGTTATGGACCCTTTTCAAATCTCACATGCTTCATCCTTAAACACAAGATTATACCCTTTGCTAAACATTTTTCCAACACTCAAGAGATTATGTCCTAAGTGCTTAACATATTAAACATTTTCAATATTATGCTTGCCATCAAAACTAATTAAACCTATTCCACAAAACTTAGCTTTTGAATCATCTCCAAATTTAACTAATCCTCTAGCATACTTTTCAAGTTTAAAAAACTTACTTTTTTCTCTGTTTATATGATTAGAGCATCCACTGTCAACAACCTAGTAATTATTATCCTCTTTGACATGAAAATTAGATACCAAAGTACCTTCAACCTTATCCTTCATCTCTGGAACACTTTCCTTCACACAAATTTTAGGGTTAGTAGAACCAAATTCTTCTTTTATAGAAAAATATAGACATTCATTATCATCAAAATCTCCATAAGCAGATTCATCATTAGAAATACCAACATCTTCTTTCACATAGTACACTTTCTTAATCATCTTTCCTTTATTTTCCTTGTTCTTATTGTTTAGATCTCTCTTTGGACATCTAGAAGCATAATGACCTATACCACCATAACTAAAACATTTGAAAGGTAATTGACCTTGATACTTACCAGTTCCCTTTTTCATCCTTCTCACAAATTTATCTTCCAAATCATTAAGATCTTCATCACCCGAATCTTCAACCTTCTCTAATTTACTAGCCTTGAAAGTAGTCTCTCCTTTTGTACTTTTCTTAAGTTTTCTCATTTCAAATACAGTTAGAGTACCAATCAACTGATCTCTAGAATAATTATCAAAATCAATTATTTCCTCGATAGAAAATATCTTTTCACTATAGCAATCCGAAAGAGATCAGATAACCTTCTTCACCACCTTAGATTCTTTAACATTTTCACCAAGGCCTGCCTCTCATGTTACTTACCAATTCATAAACTCTATGTATGTAGCCTTTTATTATTGCATCTTCAAAAATATGCATCATTTAAAACTACGCCTTCAAGTTCTACAACTTTACTTGCTTGAACTTCATATCTCCTTCATAAATTATTTCAGAACTTATCTCAAACTTCCTCAAGGTCTCAACTACACATGTACAACCTTTTTTCCTCTTTTCTAAATTTTTCTCAATATCCTTAACATCCTCATCCCATATTTGACATCAATGACAACACCAGTCAGTAGACTTCCTATTGACATCAATGAAAACACCTTCATACTTGTAATAATCTCCCCCTTTTCCATTGATGGTAACACAAGATTTGAAAAGCCACCCATGACTACACAAAAACTCTTAATACTCTCTCCCTTTTTTTTGAGATTAGAGAGCCTACATAACATTCCTGAAACCTCTCTTTTTCACATGATTCTCTCTCCCCCTTTGAAATCAATGGAAAGGAATTTTTTTTTTGCATTGTTCAACCAAAATTACCTACTTTGATTACTTCTTGTTAGGAGTACACCTAACTAAATCAGCAACACAATGGCAACACATGACACTACCTACTCCCCATGAGAGGTAGCCACCAACATCAATCCAGAAAATAGATAGATCCATAGATCCATTGGACTGATACATCTCCATATGCATCTAGATCAAGAAAGGAGAAGCAATAGCCCCCAACTTCTTTTGAAGATACTCAAAATTATCCTTAGGAATAACCTTAGTAAATATGTCAACAATCTGATCCTTTGTAGGAACATACTCAAGCTTCAATTCATTCTCCATAATCTTCTCTCTCAAAAAGTGATAATTGATAGATATATGCTTTTTCCTTGAATGTATCACTGGATTCTTTGAAATGTTTATTACACTTGTATTATCATAGAAGATAGATATAGGTTCCTCATATACAACTCTGATATCCTTTAATGTTTTCCTCATCCATAATACATGTGTATAGCATGATGTTGCTACAATATACTCAGCCTCTGCAATGGATAAAGAAACTAAATCTTGTTTCTTACTTAGACATGACACCAATTTACATTCAAGAAAGAATGCACCACCACTTGTACTTTTCTTGTTGTCAACACAACCAACCCAATTTTCATTTGTATAAGCATTTAATTTGAAATCAGTATCCCTAGGATACCACAAACCATAATTTGGCGTGCCTCTTAAATATCTGAATATTCTCTTCACTATTGCAACATGTGTTTCTTTACGATCTTGAAATCTAGCCACAAGACAAACTACATGCTTGATATCTAGTCTAGTATTAGTCAAATATAGCAGTCCACCAATCATAGATATATACTTGCTCTTATCATCCTTAAGTGAATCATTTTTCTCAATTTACAACCAACCACCATAAGAGTACATACTGGTTTGGAGTCATCCATTCCAAACTTCTTCAACATTTATTTGACATACGTACACTGTGAAATGAAAATACCTTTATCTATTTGATTGATCTATAGCCCAATAAATAAATTCATCTCCCCAAACATTGTCATCTCTTATTCTTTCTTCATTTCTTCAAAAAAATTCTTACACATAGCCTCATTTCCACCAAATATAATATCATCTACATATACAACTACTATCAAGATTTTGTCTTCCTCAATTTTAAAGTAAAGATTACTATCTATGGAGCCCTTATTGAATCCTTGATGTATCAAGTACCTATCCAATCTTGGATACTGGGCTTTGGGAGCTTGCTTCATACCATATAGTGTGTTATTCAACTTATACACCATGTTCAGTTGATTTGATAACTGAAAACCTTCTAGTTTTTCCATGTAACCTCTTCTTCCAATTCTCCATTTAGAAAATGAGACTTCACATCCATCGGATAGACTTTACAATCTTTATGTGCTACAAATACCAAAAAACATTATGATAGGTTCCATTTTAGCCATAGGGGAAAAATTCTCCTCATAATCTATACCATCTACTTTTGAGTAACCCTTACACACAATTCTTTCCTTGTTTCTTACTATTTCTCCATTCAAAACTAGCTTGTTCTTGAATACCCATTTAGTTCCAATTGTAAATGCTTGTTTTCCATTGTAGGGACCAATTCCCAAGTATGATTTTTCTCTATCTATATGAGTTCTTCTATTTCCTTCATCCAATGTTCATCCTTACATGCTTCAATTATTGATTTAGGTTCAAATGAACATAAAGTAAATACAAATTTACCTCAACTTCAACAACTTTTATTCTTGTCACTATACCTTTCCTTTTGTCTACAATGATTCTATCTTTAGAATGATTCTTTTGCACATTCTTTGGAGTTTTAGGGGTCTTCTTTGGAGATTCTTCCTCTTCATTCTGCACTTCTTTTTCATCAATTATTTCTCCCACTTCTCTATAATTAGTTTCATCTGACACATATCCGTCTACTTAATAGATTTCTACATATTTTAATCAACTTTAACATTTGTACTTTCAACAATCTTTCTCAACATTTCTTTGTAACATATGTAAGCTTTGCTTCTAATAGAATATCCAAGGAAGATACCTTCATTAGACCTTGCATCAAAATTTTGTAAGTTTTATTCTTCTCTTTTGATGTAATATTTACTTCCAAACACTCTAAAGTACTTCACAGTAGGAATCCTTCAATACCATAGCTCATAAGGAGTCTTTGTGCTCTAAACTTTAGGTTGAACTCTATTAAGTATGTAAAGAACAGTATGAATAGCTTCTCTCCAGTAGACTTGTGATATATTTTCCTCTTTCATCATAGTCCTTGAATCTTCTTGAATAGTTCTATTTTTCCTTTCAATAACTCCATTCTATTGAGGATTTCTAGGAGCAGGAAGATACCTCTTTATTCCATGAATTTCACAAAACATGTTAGAATCATTGGAGGTGAATTCACCACCTCTGTCAAACTTCAAGCATTTTATTTTCAAATCCATTTCTTTCTCAACCATAGCTTTAAATTCCTTGAATTTATCTAATCCATTAGATTTCTCTTTAAGAAAAGTAACCCATGTCATTCTAGAATAAACATCAATCTAAAGCATAAAGTACCTATCACCTTGTAGACTTCTTACACTTGTAGGACAACAAAGATCTGTATACTCTAATTCTAGTAGCCTAATAGCATATTGTTCCCTTCCCTTAAAGCTACTCCTTGTTTGTTTATCAAATTGATAACTCTCACAAACAAAATTGATAGGTTTTCTGATTCTAGGTAAATCTCTCACAGCATGAACCAAACTAATTCTTTCCAAATTATCAAAATTCGTGTGACACATCCTCTAGTGCCATAACCAACTATCATTAATTTGTGACATAAAGAAATGACCATCAACACCCTTAAGCTAATAGATGTTTTCATCTACTCCCTTACCAATATCAATTACAGTTCCAGACCCTTTTGAGATCTCACATGCATCATCCTTAAACACAAGATTATACCCTTCGTTACACATTTTTCCAACACTCAAGAGATTATGTCTTAAGCCCTTAACAAATTAAACATTTTTAGTACTATGCTTGCCATCAAAATTGATTGAACGTATTCCACAAATCTTAACTCTTGAATCATCTCTAAATTTAACTAATTCTCCATCATACTTTTCAATTTCAAAATCTTATTTTTATCTCTAGTCATATGATTAGAGTAGCCACTATCAACAACCTAGTAATTCTTATCCTCTTTGACATGAAAAGAAGATACCAAAATACCTTCAATGTTATTGTTCATCTCTAGAACACTTTCCTTCACACAAATTTTAGGGTTAGTAGAACCAAATTCTTCTTTTATAGCCAAAAACAGACATTCATTATCATCAAAATCTCCATAATTAGATTCATCATCAGATACCATCTTCTTTCACATAGTATGCTTTCTTAATCATCTTTCCTTAATTTTCCTTTTTCTTATTGTTTAGAGATCTCTTTGGACATCTAGAAGCATAATGACCTATACCTCCATAGCTAAAACATTTGAAAGGTAATTTACCTTGATACTTATCAGTGCCTTTTTTCATCCTTCTCCCAAAGTTAGCTTCCAAATCATCAAGATCTTCATCACTTGAATCTTCAACCTTCTCTGATTTGCCAACCTTGAAAGCAGTCTCTACTTTTGTACTTTTCTTTAGTTTTCTCATTTCAAATGTAGTCAGAGTACCAATCAATTGATCTCTAGAATAATTATCAAAATCAACTATTTCCTCAATAGCAAATACCTTTTCACTGTAGCAATTCAAAAGATATCTAATAACCTTCTTCACCACTTTAGATTATTTAACGGTTGCACCAAGGCCTCTCATGTTACTTACCAATTCATCAACTCTTTGTATGTATCCTTTTATTGTTTCATCTTTAGACATATGCATCATTTCAAACTGTGCCTTCAAGTTTTGCAACTTTTCTTGCTTGAACTTCAGATCTCCTTCATAAATGCTTTCTAACTTATCCCAAAATTCTTTATCAGTCTTCAAAATCATAACTTTAACTAATTCAGTATTTGAAAGACTATTCATAATAATGTACCTTTCTATAGCATTGATCTCATGCACCTTGACTTCTTCACTTGTACTCGGACCATTTGAAGTTGGAGTGTATGTATTCTAATAAGCCTTCTCAATCTCATATCCCTAAGGACACAAATATCCTTCAACTTTTTTTCCTACAATGCATAATCTAAGCCATTGAATATATGATATTCCAAAGGAATCTTGTTCGCCATCCAAAATCTACCTCAAGTGATTAAGCTCTTCTTCAAGGAAACTTGCTTTGATACTAATTATTGAAATAAACAAGACAACTAAGAGGGGGTGAATTAGTTGTAGCAAATTAAACCTTCAAAGCACTAAAGAGTAATCAAATCCATAAGAATTCATTAAACCCTTATTTTGTTAAATTGATTAAACATAAAATATAGATAATAGAGATTGAAATCATAAAACCATACACATGAGAACACAAAATTTATGTGGAAAACCCAATGAAGGAAAAACCACGATGAGGATTATCTCACAATATAAGTAATAGAAAAACTGGTACAAAGGGGCTCACTACTAGAATAGGACACACTATCTAGAAAGGCTCACAACTAGGGATCACTACCACAAAAAGAAAAACAGAAGATAGAAGAATAATGTTACACAAAAAATAATTTTCAATGCAACAAGCATTCCACCACAATTTCTCACACACTTGCACAATCCCACATGAAAGATATCAGATGCCTCCCAATCACTGCCTTTAGGAACCCTACCATGAAGTTTGCACTACTCTGCTTAATTTCACATCACACACATCACTTGCATGAATCTCACATATATCTTTTTTCTTACTCTTTCATAGTCCCATCTTGCATCAACACCATACATATTTATATCAAGATTTACCTCAAAAAAATTCTCCAATGTCTTCCACTAGTTGTTATACATTCAAATTCAAAGTAGGTCACCACCTAAACATTCCCATGATGTGCAAAGGAATGAAAGGTTACCTACATAAATTATTAATTAGCACCCAAATAGATACCAACACACTTCAACACACTTCCACAAGCCTCACATGTAGTTTTAACAAAAGGTCAACCAACACTCATGCAAAACACCATAGACATTAAGTACACGGTTCCTTAAACCAAGCCAAAAGTTCTAGATAACATAATTCACTTGAAATTAATCCAAAATAATCCATGAAATACTTAAGATTCATAAAACACTTCATCAAAGCTCACATCAACAAATACTTTTAACTTAGAACAATTGATAACCCTTAATTGCATACTAATAAATGAAACTCACTTTGTATTGCACCAAATGAAGTAAAACCTTGAAGACAAAAATATAAAAGAATTATAAGAAACTTACCAAATCTGCACAACTTGAATACAAATAGTAGATAAATGTGGAGCAAATACATTTCTCCCAGACCATAGAAAACATCATTGAACATTTTGTTCACACACTAGTGGAAGTATCTCGCACTATACATTGCTCTAGAAACCCAAATTTTGAATATAGCAATCTCTAACACCCTTGAATAACATGTAAGATCTGCACAGACATAGCATCAACATAGAAAGAATGCAGAGCACAATACCATAGCACACTATGAACATTTACACAACATAGTATACTCTATTTATTAAAATTTCTCAAAAACACTTGGAAATTAAGTACCAAAGACATCATCTCAGCTCATTACTTCATTCCAACTCATCTTCAAACTCTGCAATAAAAGAATATCTCCATTTACTCACAACAATCCCTTAAGGTCTTAACTACAAATGCTTAACATATTTTCCTCTTTCCCACAATTTTCTCAATATCCTTAACATCTTCATCCCATAGTTGACATCAATGACAACACCAGTTAGTAAACTTCCTAGTGACATCAATGACAAAACCTTCATACTTGTAATAGTACAAATGTCTAGAGCTTCGTATCCAAGGCCATGATAGTTTGAATTTTCTTTAATATTAAGGGGTTCTAACATGCCTTGTTCATGGAGGCCTAACCTTTTTTCCTTGATAATTCGTGGTTTGATAAATCATTTTTCCAATGGGATATTATTTTGGAAACAATATGTGAGTCTATTTTGAGGGGGATATGATATGGAAGGAATGATAGGCTCTTGGTTTAAACTAGCTTGGATGAAGGTGGAGGAACCCATTTGATAAGTATGGGTTTCATGGATATCTTGGATAAGGGTGATGGGATCTTGTGGGGAATTAGGATCATGAGATGGAGATGAAGGGATGGTTTTCTCTTAACTTGGGGTAGGATTATGGGATGGGGTAGATGGTATAGTGTGCTCTTGGTGATGAGATGGAAGGGGATCATGACATGAATTGGGAGGGGTTTTTTGATTATGGGAGGGGAGAGGATCATTAAATGGGGTGGAGAGTGTACTTTGATCTTTATTTAGAGAGGGATCATGAAATGGAGTTGAAGGGGTATTTGGATCTTCAGATGGAAAAGTATCATTAGATAGAATGGGAGGGATATGTTGTTCTTGATTATAAATGAGATCATGAGATTAAAGGGGATCTATGTTAGCATGCTTTAGATTAGAGAATTGACATAGCTCATTTGATGTGGATAGTGTGATGGAGGAAAAAGGTTGGATAGATCCTTCAACTTGGATGAATGGAGTAGTATATGATTCATGAGATTTAGGGGATTAGGATTTATCTTGATGTGGAGATGATGAAGGTGGGTGCATGACATGGGAAGATTTCATAACTTTTTTTTGCATGGGGGATTAATCACCTTTGCTAATATTCCTTGGAGCCAATTATTATGAGGGACACAGGATGAATTTGATTGGTAAGATTGGGTTGAGGTGAATTGTAGTGATGTGGGAGATGAACAAGTGGAATAAGAGGTGGAATATTCCATGGATTGGTAAATTGTGGATGAGGATGAGGAACTTTAAAAGTATTGGGAGATGGGAATTTAGGATTTGGATGGAGTTGGAGTGATATTTTGGATGAATGATTTTTCTCCCTTGTCAAAGGAAGGGGAATGATAATCAAGAGGGGATGGATTGAGATCAAATGAAGGTAGGGAGGATGGAAGTTTATCACCAATGCCAAGGAGATATCTAAGCATGGAATCCTTATCATTATTAAAGTAGTGGGTGAGGAAATAATTGGTGATGGGGTCCCATGAGGATGATATGGGTGGTATGCATGTGGGTGGGATTTGACAGGGACTTTGGATGGGTGATTGGTGGAATCTTGGAGAATTTTGTCTAATGATCATGGATTAAAGGTGATCCACAATATTCACACTATCATCACATGGACTAGGATATGGGTGCATGATTTTGGGTTGGGTTGGAATGGATGAAGGTGGATTAGAATTGATTAGGTTGGATGGATGATAGCTTAAGTGGTTAGACATGGTGGAGGGCTGATTGGAGGTGGAAATTTTGGGATTGCTTTTGGATGAGGATGGATTAGGTATATGTTAGGGGATGTTTAGGAAAATATGGGTGATTAGAAGAATAAAATATGAGGATGAATATGGAGGATGGGATTAGACTTGGGATCAAATGTCAAGACCTTAAAATGATTTGATTTTATTAAGGTTGATTATCCATACTTAAGATTGAATTTGAGATGGATGATATTAGATTAAGGAGAGGATCCTTATGAAATATTTGGATGATTATGAAAGGATATGATGTATGAAGGAAATTAAGTTCAAATTATGGTTTTTGACTAAGGATTAGGGATTGGATGTAGGTTGAGATAGGTAGATGGATAATAGATGATTATATTTTTTATGATGGGTAGATGGATTAGATTAGGATTTTGTTAGAATGATATTAGGTTTGAAAGGGGGATTGGATTAAGAAAATTAAGGATACAGATTAAGGATGATAGTGAATGATGGATTAAGGATGATGATGGATAGAGGATATTAGGACCAATATTTTTGATGAAATTGGATAGGGATTATGGAAGATGATTACGGTAATGATTAGGACTTCAAATAGAGTAGGAAAATTAAGCCTAGGGTCGTAAATGAAGGATTATAGATGGATTGGATGTAGATTATTGGATGATTTGGATATGATGGATGATTAGAATGATTATAGAGGATTATGATGGGATGATTAGGATAAGGTGATTAAGAAGAAGGGGGAATGGGATAACAAAGGATGTTTAGGATAATAAAGGATGGTTATGATGAGATGATGGGGGTGGTTAGGATTAGAAGGGGTGATTATGATGAAAAGGGATGATTAGGATGTAAAATATGATTAGGATGTGGAGGGATGATTGGGATAGGAAGAATTGGATGAGATGAGGATTTTTTTTGCTTGACTAGGCGATAGAATTAAAATCACACAAAAAAAAACAAAGTGGCTAAGTTTGATGGATTTTTACAGTGTATGTTCAATCCCTAGTCCTTGGCTGATTTTTTTTTCATGGGTATTGCACAAGAAGATATTTCGAACACTTGTTTACAAATCCTAAGGTCGAGTGGGTTTATAGGCTAGTATATTCCCACAAACTTGGATTTCTCCAAACTTGGAATCTCCTTCAACTCAAGGGTAAGGAAACCTCAACAAGGTGTATAGACTTGCGTCTTTGTGAGAGAAGACAACTAGGGCCTCCTAGAATGGAAGGATAACCCAAATCATTCTCTCCTTGGAAAGCTACACATAGCTTATGCAACACCAAGGATTTCTATCTCACTCAAGGGAGTCATATAGTGGGAATCTACAGGATGTGATGCACATACCTTGTACCACACTAGCCTATGGTCAAAGGGTCTTAATCTAGGATACACAGGAGCTACTAGGGAGTCTTCTAAATACCTCAAGGGTACATGAGGCCAAAATTCGTAGATGAAAAGTATAATGCCAAACAACTAGGAGGAGAGGTTAACCCAATCTCCACATTCAATTATTGATGCAGAGCTAGGAGGATTCAATAACACATCTCACAAACCTTCAATAATAATCCAAAACAATCTTTGTATAACACATGCTATTAGCCATTGTATATCACATTGGAAACATAGCCATGGGAGCCCAAAATTTAATGCAATGAATAGTCATTAATAACTTCCAAAAAAAAAAATGAAGCCAATCTCTCTAGTGAGATTAAATAAAACATAGTTATAGACTTTTCCTCCAATTTTTATGAAGATACAATGGTGAAAATGAAAGTTATTGTATTTTTCCCAAAACTACAAATCCTAGGTAGGTTTTAGACCTGCCCTCACAAAAATGGTCATAACTTATTCAAATCTTAATTAAATTTGATGGGACTTGATGTAAATAAAATTAGATTCACATTGAAAAAAAATCCAATTGGTTTTAGATCCAAAATATAGGGTTTACAATCTGTACCATCACATTTTTTAGACTATAAATTCTGCACAATATTGTTAGAATAGGTAGTCTCACCAAAATATTCATATCTTCAATAAAACTCAATAAAATTCAATGAGAGAAAAATAATTGGAAACTAGAAATAGATATATTTCCATCCATATATGATACTCTATTATTTTAGTCCATTCCAGGCTGTACAAAGCACAACTTCAGCCTAGAAACAATGCAAAAATCAGAAAATGCACACAAAACTTGAGGTTGCCATTCATTAAACTTCAAAAATAATGTCTCCCAATCCCCAATTCTAGTTTCTGAGGGTGTATCTATAAATTTACAACCAAAACCAACCATTTTCAACTACCTTTTGATTAGTTTGTTGGCAAAACACCTTAATGACACTTTTTGACAAGTTGCTCGACAACTTTCTTGAGCAACTTTTACAATTTTTACAATATGGAACAACTTTAAACATTATTTGAAAAATGACTTAAAATATGACTTCCTAAGACTAAAAAACCTATAAAATGGTTTGATAAACCTTATTATAAGACCCAATACAAAAAATAGAGCAACTATTTAAAAATGGCCTCATGGAGGCAAGAAATCAAACATGTGCTCCTGCACCACTTCTCCAAGGTATAAAGTTCTTGGAGGCTTAGCCCATATTGAAAATATTCCACTTCCAAGAGGTGTCTTTTGATTCACCTCCCACTTTTTATACTCCACTGGAACATGAGAGTTGAGGTTGTCCCTTAGTGTGATGAAATCCCTAGGTACCTAAAATGAATGATCCAAGTGTTTTTGATCCCCAAGATCGCACGAAGCATAAAAAGAGATCATTCACATGTTGGTTTCCTTGGGATAAAAATAAGAGAAAAATAGTAGGTGATGTTTTTGATCCTCAAGATCACACTAGGTGTGAGAGGAGAGAATACACACTACTCACTCAAAGACACATCAAACATAAATTGATCAACCTTAAGAAATGAAATGTGCCTAGATTAGTGGAAAAAAGGTCTTTAACAAGTGAATCTGCAAGAAAAGTGTTAGTAGTTTGATGCTTTTTCCTTTGAAAATTGATTTCAAGATGCAAAACAAGTGATTAGATGATAAGATGATCACATAAAAAGATTGTTAGCATAAATATAATAATAAAAATTTGGAACCCCTTTTGCAATAAGGGGGTTGGTACATTTAACCTAACAATAGGGGGTGCAATTTTTTTTATTATTTTTCCTTATAAAAGAATTAAAACCCTACAACATGTAGTAGTAACTCAAAAATATCTAGATCAGATGAAGAAAACATCTGAAATAACCCCTAAAAGTGCCTCCTAAAATAAAGGTGTAGCTTTATAGATAGAGCTACACTTTAGTTGAGGCAAAGGCACTACTCTATGAAACAAAGGTGAGGTAGGTCATTTCCTAGGTGCAGGTAGTCGCTATGTAGGCACAAAATTTTTCTACACAATCGCTAAAATATAGAGCACATACATTGCAAGTCAACACGTAGGCACAACTATTTTCTATGAAGGTGCAGCAAAACAGAGACCTGAGAGCAAATTAAAATTGCAACAAAAAGCTAAATATGCAAGTTAAATGTGTGTTCTTTAAGCCTTTAAGGTAAATTTGAGGCCTAAAAGTAAAATGTGTATTGTTAATATAGGGTAGTTCTTAACCTAGGTACATTTTTTTGTATTTTGTGGATTTGTAATTTTTGTCTTTTTAAAATGTGCAAGTTGTAGTTGCAAAATAAAAACAAGGAAACTGCTGCAAATACAAATTATAATTAATCTAGGATTTAAACTCTAAGCTAACTATGAAAGTGAAACACACAATTTAAGCCTACAAAATATAAGCAGTTATAAAAATTCTAAAGCAACTATGATGAAATGCATGCATGGATTTTGGGATATTGGGCACCAAAATTCAAGGTAGAGGTGCAAGAGTTTGTAGCATAGGCATAATAGTTTATAGCGTAGGTGCACCAATTTGTGGCATAAGCATGCTTCAGGAGAGAAGGTTTGATTCTAGAACCTACAAACTAAAAACTCACAAAAACCTTCCCAAATCGTTGGAAAAAAGGGGGTAACCCACGAGTGTGCCAAAATGAAGAAGGAAAAATAGAATAAAAAGGTAAATAGATAGAAATGCATAAAGAAGAATGGAAAGATGAATATGATGATAAATAGAATACAATGCATAAAGGACATGCATAAATGATATTTATACCTTCATATTCTTCTCCTCTTCATGGATTGAGCTCACAAGATGTACCCATATCTTGCATATTTAATCAAGTGATTGGAATGTGGTTGCTCATATTTCTTGTAGCATAATCTTTTCATAAGAGAAGTGAGAAAAATGGGATTCGAGGTTTCTCATTTATAGAAATGAGAGGGGAAAAAACAAGGGTTAAGATTGCTTGTTTGAGGAATGGCTAGGATTGATTGAAAAGGTGAGGTTTGGATCAAGATGGAGTGGAGTACTAGGAATGTGAAAAGTGTCATAAGATGGAAAGGGGCTAAGAGGTTAGGTGTTCTCACACATGTGTGAGCACACATTGGGAAGAGAGGAATTAAATTTGTGTAAGAGATAGGGTGGCTTGTGTAAGAGGTTAGATTGGCTTGTTTAAGAGGCTAGTGGGGATAGGTGAGATGTAGGAATTTAAGATTAGGAAATAATGATAATGAGGATTATAGATAAGTGTTAGATCAATTAATCAAGGATTAATTGATTTAATGAGGATGGGTTAAGTTAATAAACCAAGGGTTTATTAAATTGGGTGGAGTTAAAAGTTGGAGAATGGGATAATGAGGTTTAGTATGGGGATAAAGTTGATTAATCAAGGATTAGCTAACTTAAGAAATGTTAAGGGATTTAGAGTAATAAGGGTAAAGGGTTCTTGAATTAAATAAGTGAAGGTTTATTAATTAAAGGTGGTGGATAAAGGATGATAGGAAAATTCATTAAATAAATAATAAATATTTAATTAATAATTAATAGGATAAGGGAGGGGGTAAATTTATTATATAAATAACAAATATTTATTTAATTAAATATTATTTTAGATCTCTACATTTTTCCCCTCTTTGAGATGATATCGCGACTAAGAGAATTAACATCATTCAAAGAAGAATAAAACATAGTGGCTAGGAAAGAGATAAAGACTAGTGGCATGATGCCCTAGTCACTAATGAGAATGAGGAAGGATGACAAGGAGGTAGTGGTATGCCCCCTCGAGATGAAATGGGGGTTAGGAGAACATGTATGTGGTCTCTAAATTGATGAGAGGACTAGAAGGATGAAATGATGAAATACATGAGGATGGGTGAAAAATGATAAGGTGGATGGAGATATGGATTGGATGAATGATTATCATGCTAAAATTATAAGAGAAACCTAGATTTGATATTGTACTTGACATTATGCACCAATGTATAAGGAACTAGGATGACAATGTACCATGTACTTGATCAAAATGTCAAGTACAAACACATGCCTTCTTCAATGGATCAACCAAGAAACACACCATCCACAAATAAGTAAGTGTTGTAACATGAGAAAGATGAAAATTTGATCAAATGATGATCTATGATGAATTGATCTAGAATATCTTAGATGATTTACAAATGTAGAAGAGCATTATTCATATAGGCAAGATGAGAGGGGGTATGATAACCACCTTGGATGAATACATTAAATGCCTAATACATATTTTTAAATGCATTAGGGAAATATTAAATGCCTAGATAACAATAAGTTAATTAATGAGGCATGGCCCTATTATAACTAGTTTCTAGAAATGACACCTAGAAAAATTAACTCCTAAGTAAGCTTATAATTGTTATCACTAAAATTTTGCACCCTATTGAATATGGAATTTAACAATCCAGTGTAATGTGGGAATGATCTCAAAAGTATGAATACTTGGATAAGACCAAACCTCTAGAGAAGGCTGGCTCCCTATGTTGATAATATCACCTAAACTACTGACTTTGTAAGGAAAATGGAGAAAAAGCTTGCATAAAACTGAAAAGGTGAAAACAATGGTAAAACTGGGTGATACACCAAATTGTTAAGAGCTACGAAATATTAGGACTGTTATACACTTGGTTACTTTTGATGAAAAAAAAAATTGCATAGCCTATTAGTGTAAGTTTATGCATAAATATTTCATGAATAGGTCTATTCTACATATATTCTCAAGAAGGGAAGATAGAGTTTCACACACTAGAAGCTTCTATGCAATTTTGGTGACACAATTCATAACCTGCATATTCCTACTTTTGCAAAAAAGGCATAAAATGAGACAAAGCTAAAGGAGAAAGAAAATCTCAAAAAGAACTTGATCATCTGAAATGCACAATACTTGCAAGAAACTGGAAGGTAAAATAACTCTTCAATGATCTCCAAGGTAAAAAAATTGTAATTCATACTCCAAAAGACTGAGTTACAAAAAATGCTCCAAAACTGTTACAAAGGACTATATCAGTCACAATCTCCAGAAAATTTTCATAATAAAAAATGAGTTACAAAATGATTAATCCAAAGACTAAGTACATGAGCTCCACCAAGATACCTGTTCTAGAACCTTCATGAACTCGTATGCCATCAAAATCCTAAGATTTAGCAACAAAATCTATCTCCAAAAGAGCTCATAATGCCAAAAAAATTCATGCAAGACTTAATCAAAACATAAAACATCTCTAAAAATGTTCCAAACTAAGCCAAAAGCCTAAAATTGCTCCATATGTCTTTCAACATTTCACAACTACCCCTAGATACCTTCTCAATGTTTGCAAACTGCAACCAACTTCCCAATATACTCTCTCAATCATAAATAGAAGCATTTATTATAACAACACATGTCCCTTTTTTGCATTTGAAAGATAATGTTTAGACTAAATAATTCATAAAATATCATTTAATCTAAAGCATTTTACAAAATAATAAATGCAAAAAATTACAAAGCTACACCCTAGGCATTGGCCATATGAAGAGGTAATAATGTGAAGAAAAAGTTTATGATTTGATAGAGGCAAAAAACGAAGGTAAATAAATTACCTTGTATCAAAAGGTCACAGATTTGTAAATCATTTTTTCAACTTTGATAAATAAAGTGATAAAACAACTTCACTCATATCGATGAAAAGAATACGGTTTTCAACCCTAACCCAAGAGTAGTGCATTTTATTTTCTTCACTTTCACTTTCTGAAACTTCTGGATGAAGCTAAGTCCGCCACCATTGGGAAAGCCCTAGCTAAGCTTTGCTTGGGATATCGCCACCATGGAGGAACCCTATCACTCTGTTTGTTGGAAATTTTCCTGTATGTCATCATGAAGACTTTTTTGAAGATTTAAGGTAGAAGAAATAAAGTAAAGTTTGATCTTTTCAAAATCTGGTTTTTCCTTTGAGTTTGAAGCTTACTAAGAGCTTAAAGGTTGCAGCCTTATGATTCCCTATCGATTTAATTTTATTTTTTGTATTTATTTTACCTGGCCATGCCATTAACATGATTTTTTTTTAAGAAAAATTATGTATTTGAATACAACTATGGTTGTACTAGGCTTTGACCTTTCTACAAACCGTATTCTTAGCACTTAGCATTCCACTTTCTGTAGGTTTCATTCCATGAAAATGGTGAATTTTAAGGCTACAGGAGGACACTTTTTTGTATTTTCTTCACTCACTTCGAATGTTTTTCATGTAAACTCTATCTTTCTTACCAATTGCACCACCAAATCTGTATTTGTAAGTTTCATTCCCTTGTCTTTTCCTAAAAGACTTAACAAAAACTCGTGAGGGTTTCAGTGTATTTTAGACTTATATCACAAAACCCATGAGGGTTTCCTTATGGTATGCTTTCATTGTACATCCCATAATTCTTCTTTCATTAGTTGTGATTCAAACTCATTTTGAATCCTTTTATTTTTGTTTTGTTTTTTCACTTTTTTATGGTAGCATCATAATGGCTTTCTATGTCACTTCTAATATTCTATAAATCCTTGTAACCATCATGTGTGATAAATATGTTGTAATGCACTTAAATGCTCTGGAAGGGATAGTCTCTAGTTTGAGGAAAATTTTCTCTAGAACTTACAAACTTGAGCAAGTTCTTCTCCCTTGATTATCTCTATTTCACATAACTTGGAAATAATAAGTTCTTACTGTAAGCTTTAAAATTTCATGCAAGCTACATTAAGTACACAAAAATTGTGTTTTCTATTTACCCATAATTCTGTAGTTCAAATAGATTCTGGATTTCACATTTCATGGCCATCCAAATGTCAATGATTTCACTATTATCTTGAAACCCTGATATATATATATCATCTTTAAGCTATAAAATTTTGGAGAAGATTTGCATTTCTCTCAGAGAACTCTATATTTTTTTTGTGAGAATTATCTTCATTTGATTTTGAGACTATGGTACCTGTTAGGAGCATAACTCTTTTTTTGATTTCCTGATCTAAATCTTGAAAACATTGCTAATTTTAGTGGGGACAACCAATATGACTCATATTACTGTAGAGATTTCTAGAGCTGGGCCCTTTGCTTTTTTCACTTTTTCTGATAGTGACTGAACTCCTTGTGCATACTTTGTTATGTCCTCTTTACTATAAAAATTTCTTTTAGAGAACTGTACTTTTCTACAATACCCTTCCAAAACAACATATGCCTGAACTCATGCCCATTATGATTATATAGTGACTGTCCTTAAAATATGGCTTGCAATATGTAAGCTTTCTGTGCTTTCATAAGTGAAGGATCATTATGTTTTCTTTGCATAAAATATCATGATTATCATTGTACTTGTTGAATAATTCTTGTGCTCTGCCATTTGATATTCAACAATTTATATTTTGATTCATGATTGTTTCACTTTCTTGATTTGTAACCCTATATCATACATAGGGATTCATGAAATTATTCTTCCAGAACATATTTCTTTACTTGCAAAATAGAGTTCTCCAATGTTTCATGCTGTTATGATACCTGGTGAATGATCCTGCTATTTTATGCTCTTCCACTATTTCAATGATCAAGTATCTGTCAGTGACATATTATAATTGCAATCTACACTTCAAAAGTTGTTGTAGAATTTAAAGATGGCAATCTACATTGAATGTACTGAAGTGTACTTTAAAATTTGAGCATAAATAATGAGCTGGGCTCAACCCTTGTGGGAGCCAAATTTATCCCACTCATATGATTAAAGGTTATTTACACTTGTTGTTGCACATAATTTTTTTTAGGAAAAATGCATACTTTGATGTGACATCTCGATAATTTCAGTGTGTATGTTAATTAGATGACTTTCCTAGACATCTAAGGGATTGATTGATCTTTAATACACATGAAGATGAATTAATGCATACATAGGTGAATGATATAAATGATCATGTATGGTTATGACCCTTCATTGCTTAGAGTACAACTCTAATACATTGCTTGACAACTGCAGGAACATGAGCGCAAGGAAATTAGGAAGGAAAAGCAACAAGGACAACACCAAAGCGAGACAAACCTTAACTGGTGATTCAGGAAATGACTGGTCATCCCTCTTACATGCACATTTATTTTCCTTTATTTATTCATGTATTAATTTGTCTTTATTTGTATCATAGAAAATTTAGTCTCACGGCTTGTTGTGTGAGACACATGTACTTAATTACATCCAATAAAGATTACATTTTCAAAACGAATGTAAAATATTTTATGTTTCATTCACTTGTATGAATGTAATACTTTTTGTATTCTTGTAATATTTTAAAGTTGTTTCATTTGTATAACTAAATGTAACATAGAAGGTTAAAAAATGTACCATTTTCTTTCTTCTTTCTCAATGGGTTCTACCTGATTGAACCATGGGTGAAAATCTGGTAACATTTTGGCAACATCTGTTGGATGTTTTCCTGCTAAACATATAACTAGTAGCCTAGACTTGTCTATTGGGCATGGAGTCACTTGATAACTTAGAGGCTGACCTAAAACAAATTACTCAAGGTTGTTGCTCATTTGCAACTCGAGAACTAGATCACTTGGTAACTTATTGAAAATAGGAAAATTATAGAAAGGAACTGTCTGACTATGCTAGAACAACACTTAGGTAAATGAAACAAGAACTAAACTAAAGTGCAACAACACTTATTAAAAGTATAAAACCTAACCTAATACGTTCAATGATAAGTCATACCTCAAAACAACATTTGAGGTGAATCCCATTAACTAGGATTGGTAACATTTCTCCATTCATGTTTGAAATTTGGGACGTGTTATGCTCCTTGCATTCAGTAATGATAAATGGGCCTACCCATAAATGATCAAATTTTGTATGCTTGCTTGGTCCACTTTTCAGCACATCCCACTTAAGAACAAGATCACCTTCCTTGAAAACTTTGTTGTAGCTTTCTTATCAAATTTTTTCTTTGTTTGGAGTTGATGATACTCTAAAGTTTTCATTTCTTTGTCTCTTATCTCTTCGAGCTCCATGAGCTCTGCATATCTTATGGACATTGGGTCCTATTCTTCAAACATTTCTGATTGGTGAACAATATCTAGAGTTGGAAGCTCTAAGGATAGAGGTAATCTGGCCTCTTTACCATAAACAAGTACATATGGTGAGTTACCAACTGATCTCTTAGGGGTTATTCTATTTGCTCAAAGTGTAGATTTCAATGTGGTATGCCAAACCCTTTGATTCTCCTCCATGGTTCTCTTAATAATTCTGACCAGATTTTTATTTGTACTTTCTGCTAAACCATTACCTTGTGGGTAATAATTGGAGGAGGTATTCAAATGAATTCCATGTTTAACAACCCAATCTGTAACTCTTAACCCAACAAAAGAAAGAGCATTATCTAAAATGATGGAGTCGGGAACTCCAAATCTGGTGACTATATCTTCATAAAAGCTCATAACGGAAGATTCATTAGCTTCTTTCAAAGCTACTGCTTCTGTCCACCATGTAAAATAATTTGTGGCTGTCAGCACCCACTTGTGACCAGCACTAGATGGTGGATTAATAGGCCTGATAAAGTCAATGCCCCATCTCATGAAGGGCTACTCTACCTGAATTGGATGTAGAGGCATAGCAGGAAACTTTTCCTTTCCTACAAATAAAGAACATATAATACACTTTCTTGACCAAGCATATGCATCTTTAAATAAACTAGGCCAAAAGTAACCAACCCTCATGATTTTCCAAGTAGTTGTCCTAGGAGCAAAATGACCTAAAACTTTGTCATGAAACTCATGAAGTACCTTTTATGTTTGATCAATATGAATACACCTTAACAAGACACCATTCAGATATTTCCTGAAAATAATATTGTCAATGAGGACATAAGAAATTGATTGCAATCTAAAGTATCTTCATTTTATTCTGTCTAGGCCTAGTGGACATTCACCAGTTTGAGGAAAATGGGTCATTTCTTGAACCCAACTTGCTTCTAATGCAGGTGCAACACCTTGAGGATTTTGAGGTTCATTTGTATTAGCTAGAACAACACCAGTTTCTTATTTCTATGCATCTTCAGGGGTTGAGCCAAGTTGCTCACAAAGTCCTCTACCTCTGACAAGTTTTGTGATCTTGATATCAACGTCAAACTCCATTACTTTTGTGATCCATCCTACTCTTTTCTCACTCAGATCTTTGTTTAACAAAAAATATTTCTCACTTGGGTGTGCAACTAAAAGTTGAATCTTGTTGTTGTAAATTAGGGGTTTAAACTTCTTTAAAATTTTGATCACAGTGAGAACATGTTTCTCAACAAAATTATATTTCTCTTCATAATCAACAAGTCCTTGACTAAAGAAAGCTATTTGCTGCTCCAAATTATCATTTTTTTTCTAAACCAGCATAGAAAAAATAGAACTAATGCTACCAAAAGCATATAAAATGAATTCTTTAGAGAAATCTTGGTTTACCAGTGTTGGGGCTGATGCTAAAGCCTCCTTGATTTCTTCAAAACTACATTTTGCTTCTTTAGTCCAACTGAAAACTACATTCTTTTTAAGCATGGCAGTCAAAGGTTGTTGTAA
Organism: Sequoia sempervirens; assembly: GCA_007258455.2. Lineage (NCBI taxonomy): Eukaryota > Viridiplantae > Streptophyta > Pinopsida > Cupressales > Cupressaceae > Sequoia > Sequoia sempervirens. The sequence goes on from VDFB02105785.1 coordinate 370,081,363, forward strand.
GTTTGAAACATCAGCAATGAACCTCCTCAAAAAGTTGATTCTACCAAAAAAGCTCTGTAATCCTTTCTTGTGATTGGGTAATGGCAATTCAAGTATGGCCTTAACTCTTTTAGGGTCAATGGTAATTCCTTCTTTTGACACTATATGACCTAACAGTTTACCTTCATGAACTGCAAAAATACTCTTTTTAGGATTGAGAGATATTCCATATTCTCTGCATTTTTCAAAAACTTGCTTAATATGTGATAAGTGCTCATCCACATCCTTTGAATAAATAGTTACATCATCTAGATAAACAAGCAAACAAATTTGAATTAAAATCTGAAATTCCATACCCATGGCACATTGAAAGGTGGCACAAGTGTTAGATAAGCCAAAAGGAATTATCTTGTAAGCCACATTGTCCCATTTTGTTGTAAATGATGTTTTATATTGATCTTCTTCTTTGACTAAGATTTGGTTATAACTAGAATACCCATCTAAAAGTGAAAATCTCTCAGAACCAGCGAAAACTTGGAGAATCTACTCCATTGAAGGTAAGGGGTAATGGTCTTTTAAAGATGCTCTATTAAGGTCTCTAAAATCTACACATAATCTTATCTCACCATTATTTCTAATCAGAACAAGGTTAGAAACCTAGGATGTGTGTTTAATTGGAAATACAATACCCCCCTCAACTAATTTAGTCAACTCTTTGATCATTAAAGGTTTGAGCTTGGGGTTCAAAGGTCTATGTTTTTGTCTAATAGGATTGGCACTAGGTTCTAACTCAATTGTATGTTGTTCAATATGATGATCAAACCCTTTTAAATCAGAATATTGCCAAGCAAAAACATCATGATACTCTTGGCATAAAGCAATAAAAGCTTTCCTATCTTCAGCTGAACAAATTTTTCCTAATTTGAGAAGCTTACCTTTAAAAATTTCCACTTCCTCTTAATCATCTTCCTTCACTTGAATGTTGACTTTTCTTTTCTTAAGCTGATCATCAGTATTGAATATGGACTCCAAGGTAACTAGTCCTTTGGGAATTTTTTTTGTCTTCAGCTGTATCACTTCATCATCATACTATTGTTTAATCTTTTCTTGGTTTACTACAAAAAATTAATCTTCTTGGAACAGAAAGGTTAAAATCTGCTCGTTGCTTTCAAATACCTGCCAGTTAATGTTGTTATTAGGAATTGATGGCCTGATTACAACCTTAAAATACTATTGTATTTTATCTTTTTTGATATCACCTAGCATATCAAACAGTGCTCCAATCGCTGCAAGTCTGTTGGCATGTTTATTCTAATTTCTTGGGATAGAAATCAAATTGAGGGCATTAAACTCCTCAATTATGTTCCATACTCTATTTCTATAAGATTTCAAGGCATCATTCTTGGCAACATTCAGGCCTCTAACCTAATTAACTATCAATTTTTTGTCTTGATAGACTTTCAAATAGTTAATTCCTCTTTTCCTTGCCCACTCAAGGCCTTGAATGAGTCCTTCATACTCAACAATGTTGTTAGAGCATTCAAAAGCAAAATGAAAGGATGAAAATTACTTATCACCCTGTGGAGAAACCAACATTGCACCTCCACCTACTCCATCCTTACTTCTGGAACCATCAAAAAACATTTCCCAAAGTTAATTTTGCTATTGTAACAACTAATCTATTCCCTTTTCAAGGTTTGGAACCTCTGCATTAGGTTCAAGCATCACATAATTTCTCATACCAGTATCTTGAATAAGATCTTCAGGACTATCTAACACATTTCCAGCTACCTATTCATGTAACAGTACATCAGGAACAACTTCTGCTTGAAGTTCTTGAGTGACAATCAACTCACTATCAGTAAAAATGACACAATTTGTGTCTACAGCAGTAGGAACAACATTGATAACACTTGGGTCATATGGCTCAATGTGATATTTGGCCAACTTTTCAGATTTAATGGTAACTTTGGTTACATATCTTGTTCTAAATAGCATATGTGACCAATCAGCTGACACATAACCTCCTATCTTAGCTATAAATTCTCTTGAGAGACATAAGGCAAAGAAAGGTGGGAGATCTATAACACATATGTCTTAAGGAACTAAAAATTTTGGACAAGCGTGAAGAGTAAGACTCAAACCTTTTATAACACCTAAAGTATTAACTAAGGTACCATCCAATTGAATAACTCCTTTCTCTAAAGGATGATATTTTAGTCCAAGTTTGTTAGCAATTTGTTTTGGTATAATAGAGCTACTAGTTCCGCTATCTACCATATAGTTGTGGACTAACTTATCACCTATGATTACATACACATAAAATGGAGGTGGTTTGATGTCTTTTCCTACCCCTTTGCTAGGTTTTTTATCATTTTCTTGAGGATCATTTTTCAATACAACTCTAACTTTACCTATTGGAGAGTTAGACTCATAAAAAAAAAATTCATATTTGACAAGGCTAACTGTAACATGTCTTTTTGACCTGTTGATAGCTAATGAATCCCACATAGACATCGTTATGTTTAACTTTTTCATATTATCAATAATATTGTAAGGTATAGCTAGGTTTGCTTTATGATGTACCTTTATGCCAACATGATCAACTTGCAAGTGTGGCTGCTCCTTAACTGAGAGTTGTTGATTTCTTTGCAAAACACAAGTTACTTGAGATGTAGATGATCTTATAGTTGTTGCTTTTTATTTGTCAGCTACTTGATCAAGTTCAAAAGCTCTTTTATTTGCCCTTGTATCAGCTGCAACTAGAGAATTATCTACATTCAATCCACATAATTCTTCCTCTTGCTATTTAAGTAAGGTAGTTTCATTTGTAAGTTGATCTTGGTGTTGTGAAGGTCCATCATTGAGTTCGCGTTGTTGTGAACCTAAAGCATTTTGTACCATAAGCATTATTTATAACTCCATTGGAGCATGTAGCTTGATTATGTGGTTGGTTACATGGGTAGCACCACTCATAATCAACAGCCAAGTTATTTTGAATAGGGACAAGGTCCCCAGTTGTACTTATAGGTGCTGGATTATATGCCTAAAAATGCCTTGATTCACATTATGTCTTGGACCTTGGAAATTTCCTTGGTACTGCTACCTATTACCTTGAAATGGTTGATTTGAAGTCCGATTCTACTGCTGATAAGTCCTAGTGTAAGATTTTTGCTTTTCTAAATTAACCAACTTGTTACCAAAGGTCTGTAAAATATTTTCAATCTTTTGTTGGCTCTCTTTTATTTCTTGCAACTCATGGGACTATACTAGAACAACAAATTCTTGTTTACCAGTAGCTGGAAAAGTTGGTAGAGTAGGTAATGGTGTAAATGATGGAATTTGAAGAGGCATATTTGGCTATATCTCTAAAAAAATGGGCATTGGTGGTCTAGGAGCAATTTTTCCTGCCTATATTAAGCAATTTTCTGCTCTAATTGCTATTTCAAAAGCATCTAGTAGAGAAACACTTCACATTGATTGTATCATAACAACTATGTCACTATTAAGAGATTTCAAATAGTACAAAAATGCATATTATAGAGGTGGTCTCACTGTTGCAGGGATTCTATCCCAAATCCTATGAAACTTGAAATTAAAATCATTCATTTTCTCTTCAAGAGCCCTCTTTATTGTATTCAATTGCTCCAATAGTGACAAATTATCAGATCTGTCCTGAAATTGTTTGTGTAACTTGTCACCTAACTCATCCCATGTTGTAATTGAACATAATCCAAGACTTATAAACCACTGTAATTCTCTTCCTTTAAATGACGCTACAAGTAGCCTTAAAGATACATCCTCTTGTGTGATATCGTGAACACCACATAAGGAAGCAACATCTCTTATGTGCTCAATTGGAGTTGTTTGGTCCTCACCAATGAAAATTGGCAAGCTCTTTAAAGCTACCACTGGTATGTCATTATGTTGTGCCAAATTTAATGGACTGCCTCCATTAAATGGCACAAAGGGCTGATTTCTGGGAGCAACCATTAGAGGTGGCTGAGGTGGATTCAAATATGTAAAAACAATAGCTGACAAACTTGCTGTAGTAGTAGAACTTAAAAGAGAACAAGCTGTAAAACCTATAGGGACAACAAAATAAGTTGGACTACTTGAAGATGACCTTGTTGTTCTAAGGCTTGGTGAGGCTAAATGATACTCACTATGCTTTTTGGATGGTCTTCCTCTCCTCCTTGGTGATGAAAACAATGATTCTGGTTTAACACTAGGTGGTGTAGATTGTATTCTCTTGGAAGAAGGTACTCTTTTTTCTACTCCACCTTGTCTTATGGGTGGTGACAGCTGCAAAAATTCAAACTCTCTTGTACTTCTTGTTTTTACTCTTCTCATAAGCTATGACAACACTAATTTTGTTGTTCTTTCACCTCACGGAGTCTCCAAGTATGCTAAAATAACTTCTGCAAAGTCTAAAACTTGTTGGTTGCATATCAAACCAACAATATGATGTGGAACTTGTCCCACCAGGCATGCCAAAATTGTTATCATTGAAATTTTCCACCCTATTGAATATGGAATTCAACAATCCAGTGTAACATGGGAATGATCTCAAAAGTATGAATACTTAGATAAGACCAAACCTCCGAAGAAGCCTGACTTCCTATGTTGATAATATCACCTAGACTACTGAATTTTTAAGGAAAATGGAAAAAAATCTTGCATAAAACTGAAAAAGGTGAAAAAATATGGTAAAACTAGGTGATACACCAAACTGTTAAGAGCTATGAAATATTAGGACTATTATACACCGGGTTACTTTTGATGAAAACTAAAATTACACAGCCTTTTAGTGTAAGTTTATGCATAAATATTTCATGAATAGGTCTATTCTGCATATATTCTCAAGAAGGGAAGATAGCGTTTCACACACTAGAAGCTTCTATGCAATTTTGGTGACAGAATTCATAACCTGCATATTCCTACTTTTGCAAAAAAGGCATAAAATGAGACAAATCTAAAGGAGAAAGAAAATATCACAAAGAAATTTATCAATCATTTGAAATGCACAATACTTGCAAGAAACTGGAAGGTAAAAGAACTCTTCAATGATCTCCAAGATAAAAAAATTGTATTTCATACTCCAAAAGACTGAGTTACAAAATATGCTCTGAAACTATTACAAAGGACTATATCAGTCATAATCTCTAGAAAATTTGCATAATCAGAACTGAGTTACAAAATGAGTAGTCCAAAGACTAAGTACATGAGCTACACCAAAATAGGTTCTAGAACCTTCATGAACTTGTATGCCACCAAAATCCTAAGATTTAGCAACAAAATCTATCTCCAAAAGAGCTCATCATGTTTGAAAAAGTCATGCAATACTTAATCAAAACATAAAACATCTCTAAAAATGTTCCAAACTAAGCCAAAAGCCTAAAATTGCTCCATATGTCTCAACTTTTTACAACTACCCCTAGATACCTTCGTAATGTTTGCAAACTGCAAACATCCTCCCAATATACTCTCTCAATCATAAATAGAAGCATACATTATAATAGCACATGTCCCTTTTTTACATTTGAAAGGTAATGTTTAGACTAAATGATTCATAAAATATCATTTAATCTAAAGCATTTTACAAAATAATAAATGTAAAAATTACAAAGCTACACCTTAGGCATTGGCCATATGAAAGGGTAATAATGTGAAGAAAAAGTTTATTATTTGATGGAGTTAGAAAACAAAGGTAAATAAATTACCTTGTATCAAAAGGTCGCGGATTCGTAAATCATGTTCACAACTTTGATAAATAAAGTGATAAAACTACTTCACTCATATCGATGAAAAGAATAGGGTTTCAACCCTAACCCAACAATAATGTATTTTATTTTCTTCACTTTCACTTTCTAAAGCTTCTGGATGAAGCTAAGTCCACCGCCATTGGGAAAACCCTAGTTGAGCTTTGCTTGGGACATCGCCGCCATGGAGGAACCCTAACACTCTGTTTGTTGGAGATTTTCTTGTATGTCATCATGAAGACTTTTCTTAAGATTTAAGGCAGAAGAAATAAGGTAAAGTTTGATCTTTTCAAAATCTATTTTTTCCTTTGAGTTGGAAGCTTACTAAGACCTTACAGGCCGCACCCTTATGATTCCCTATTGATTTCATTTCATTTTTTTTATTTCTTTTACCTGGTTGTGCCTTTAACATGAATTTTTTTTAAATTCTTTTTGTATTTGAATACAACTATGGTTGCACTGGGCTTTGACCTTTCTACAAATTGTATTCTTTGCACTTAGCATTCCACTTTCTATAGGTTTCATTCCATGAAAATGGTGAATTTTAAGGCTACAGGAGGACCCTTTTCTACATTTTCTTCACTCACTTCGAATGTTTTTCCTATTAACTCTATCTTTCTTACTAGCTGTGCCACCAAATCTGCATTTTTGAGTTTCATTCCCTTGTCTTTTACTAAAACACTTAACCAAAACCCATGAGGGTTTCAATGTATTTTATACTTCTAACACAAAACCCTTGAGGGTTTCCTTATGGCATGCTTTCATTGTATATCCCATAATTCCTCTTTCATTAGATGTGATTCAAACTCATTCCAAATCCTTTTATTTTTGTTTTCTTTTTTTCACTTTTCTATGGTAGTGTCATATTGGCTTTCTGGGTCACTTCTAATATTCTGTAAATCCTTGTAACCATCATGTGTGATAAATATGTTGTAAGTCACTCATATGATCTAGAAGGGATAGTCTCTATTTTGAGGAAAAGTTTCTCCAAAACTTACGAACTTGAGCAAGTTCTTCTCCCTCAATTATCTCTATTTCAAATAACTTGCAAATAATAAGTTGTTACTATAAGCTTTAAAATTTCATGCAAACTACATTAAGTACCCAGAAATTGCATTTTTTATTTACCCATAATTATATAGTTCAAATGGATTTTGGATTTCACATTTCATGGTCATCCAAATGTCAATGATTTCACTATTATCTTGAAACCCTGATATATATATATGATCTTTAAGCTGTAAAATTTTGGAGAAGATTTGCATTTGCCTCAAAGAACTCTATATATTTTTTTTGAGTATTATCTTCATTTTCTTTTGAGACTATGGTACCTGTCAGGAACATAACTATTTTTTTGATTTCCTGATCTAAATCTAGAAAACATTGTTAATTGTAGTGGGGACAACCAATATGACTCATATTACTGTAGAGATTTCTAGAATTGGGCCATTTGTTTTTTTCTCTTTTGTTGATAGTGACTGAATTCCTTGTGCATACTTTGTTATGTCCTCTTTACTGTAAAAATGTCTTTTAGAGAACTATACTTTTTTACAATACCCTTCCAAAACAACATATGTCTGAACTTATGCCCATTATGATTATATAGTGACTGTCCTTAACATATGGCTTGCAATATGTAAGCTTTGCTTTTAAACAAAAAAGCAATTGTACTTTCATAAGTGAAGGATCATTATGTTTTCTTTGCATAAAATATCATGATTATCACTGTACTTGCTGAATAATTCTTGTGCTCTACCATTTGATATTCAACAGTGTATATTTTGATTCATGATTGTTTCAATTTCTTGATTTGTAACCCTATATCATACATAAGGCTTCATGATGTTATGCTTCTAGAACATATTTCTTTACTTGCAAAATAGAGTTCTCCAATGTTTCATGCTATTATGATACCTGGTGAATGATCCTGCTATTTTATGCTCTTCCACTGTTTCAATGAGCAAGTATCTGTCAATGACATATTATAATTGCAATCTACACTTCAAAAGTTGTTGTAGATGTTAAACATGGAAATCTACATTGAATGTACTGAAGTGTACTTTAAAAATTTAGCATTAATAATGAGTTGAGTTTAACCCTTGTGCGAGCCACATTTATCCCAATCATATGATTAGAGGTTATTTACACCAGTTGTTGCACATAAAAAAAAAAAAAGTTAGGAAAAATGCATACTTTGCTGTGATATCTTGATTATTTCAGTGTGTATGCCAATCAGATGACTTTCCTATACATCGAAGGGATTTATTGATCTTTAATACATATGAAGATGAATTAATGCATGCATAGGTGAATGATATAAATGATCATGTATGGTTATGATCCTTCATTGCTTAGATTACTCTAATACATTGCTTGACAACTGCAGGAACATGAGCACAAGGAAACTAGGAAGGACAAGCAACAAGGACAACACCAAAGTGAGACAAGCCATAACCAGTCATTCAGGCAATGACTTGTCATCCCTCTTACATGCACATTTATTTTCCTTTATTTATTCATGTATTAATTTGTCTTTATTTGTATCAAGGAAAATTCAATCTCATGGCTTGCTGTGTGAGATACATGCACTTAATTACATCTAATAAAGATTACATTTTCAAAAATATTGTAAAACATTTTATGTTTCATTCACTTGTATGAATGTAATACTTTTTGTATTCTTGTAATCTTGTAAAGTTGTTTGATTTGTATAACTGAATGTAACATAGAAGGTATAAAAATGTACCATTTCCTTTTTTCTTTCTCAATGGGTTCTACCTAATTGAACCATGGGTGAAAATATGGTAACAATAATGATGTGTATAGGCCCTCACTAAGAACTAGTTAGGAAATAGCCCCATTCACACTAACACCCCCCGCAAATGCAACTTAGGGAGTGTAGTTATTATATGAATGATGCAAATGTAATATGAGTCTCAAAAACAAGGCCATGTTAGGTACTCATGTACAAATAATCAATGCAAATAATCTCTCACAAATGGAGAAAAGGAGAAAAACCAATAGGAAGAAAAATTTTCTCCAAAAAAAAATATAAAATGCAAATCATGTAAAAATGATGGAAGTGATGAATGGAGGTCTCAACATTAATACCCCCAAGAGCAATATTTATCATAGGAATACAATATAATCAATATCCCCCCCATAAGAATGAAAGTGAGATTATGTATCCCTCCCACAATGTATAATCACCTATAAAAAGGGTAAGTGTCTATAGAAAAAATGTGATCCAATGTCAACAAACAACTTGTCTCGCTTTTGGAAGAAACAAAACCAAGTACAAATGCAGGAATGCTTCCCATTCCAAATAGGAAGTGAAGGAAGGAAGGATGAATATAGATGATGATGATGATGTCTCTGAAAACTTCTTGTGTGTCTCCTTGTCCAATGAAGATGAAAATTCCACTATCAAATTAGGTACATACCCAATCAAAGAAGAAGGTGAAAATCAAGACTAAATGGAAATTGATGTTGAACAATATCTAAGGACCATGATGGTTTGACAATAGCTGTGCAATGATTATCATCAAAGAGGAGATGTAACCCCTCAAAAGGTTTCCTCCAAATATGAAATGTGAGTCTCCAAAAACAATGATGTAATGTGTATCAAATAAGAATTACCAACATAAGATGAATTGTCTTGATGAACAAGAATTATGGAAACCTCAATTAATGACTCTACACAATGAATCACTAAAGATGAAGGTACATCAACTATGTGATGGAGAAGAAGGAGCATTTGAAGAACCCTTGTCATCCTCATTTTTAGATTCAAAGCATTTCAAATATGTAAACCCCTACATAGTATTATGATCATAAGGTATCTTTTATGTACAATGAAGAGGCTCATGACATTTTAAATCATGATCGTCAAGGAATGGTGGAGTATCAAGATCTCCATATAGCTCCCAAATATTAGTCGAAAGAGTATGAGGAAAATCACAATGATCATGATGAAGGGTACTCCTGTTACAATTTGAAGCTCATAACAACAACAAAGAATTGCACAAACAATATGCAAGAAGGAAGCAAATATTTTCTACTATCACTAAAACAAAAATGAAATTACAACATTACAATTGTCATCACATGGGTGCTCTGATTACATAAATCTGCAAATCTACAAATCAAAGCCATAATCCACTTTTCTCTACCATCCCTCTGTAACCCCCATTCACATCCTTTATTTGGGAGATGTAACTTCCCTAGAATCTTCTGGAAAGTGTAACATCCTAAAGAAGATATTTTGAAATTTTATTAATTCTTGTAGTAAAACTTTGCAGGGTCATAAATTTTGATCCGATTGTTGGATTTTCAATTATAATACCATTTTGGAAATCTCTTCAGAAGATGAATCCCTCAAAATTAGTACCAATAGGTAGACTACTTTAATTTTCCACCAATTTTCAGGTCCATGCAAAGCCTCTAAGTTCCTCAAAATTGAATTTGAAGATTTTAACAGGATTTTTGAAAATTGAAATTTTAATCTCTCAAATGATAAATGATATTTAGGTGATTTCTTCACCATTGGCTTCAATTTACCATTTTGGAGGTTTGTGTAAGATTTTGTGCCTAATCATGCATAAATGTAAACTTCCTAAAAATATTAACCCTACCAAATTTGGACCAGATTTAAAAGAAACAATATTTTTTTGGGTGATGCAAGATTGCTCTTGCACCTTGAATGCTCCTACATCAAACACCCAGGGTAAATTTAAAAGTGACCTTGTCACTTCTTAGGAGTTAGAGGGAAACCAAGATGGTTAACCTCAACCTCAGATAACCATGAGAGGGAAACCAAGATGGTTAACCTCAACCTCAAATAACCATGATGAATCTCCAATAGGCTTTACTCTCTATTTCACCAATTACTTTACATATTTCCTATTTCATGTGCTTCTACCCACATAACTATCCAAAATTTCTTCTATCTCCTCCTTTTCTAAAGTAGGTACTAGAATATTCCACTATGCTTCTATTATTTCTTCATCAATTCCTCCATGATATTTTGTTAAATTTGAAATGTTAAACACAAGTGAAATATGAATTTCATTAGGTAACTCTACCTCATATGCATTTCCTGATTCATGCTTCTTCAGGATCTTGCAAGGTCCAAACTTCTTCATCTTTAACTTATTGTATATACCTACTAGAAACCTATCCTTTCAAAAAGAACCATGAATTCATCTCCTACCTAGAACTCCTTATTCCTCATTTTCTAATCTTCCTTAGCCTTATATTGAGATTTCATCTTATTGATATGTTTCTTCACCTCTTCATGAAAATTCTTTAGGTGCTCAACAAAATCTTCAGCCTTAGCACTATGCTCCCCCGTATCCATCTTTATCAATTCAAAATGAGTTCTTGGACTATTCCCATACACAATCTGGAATGGTAATTTACCAATGCTCCTATTGAAAAAAGTATTGTAAGAAGATTCTATATGTGGTATAATTAAATTCCATCCCTTGTGTTTGTCTCCTACTAAGCATCTTAGAAAGTTACCCAAGCTCCTATTCACCACCTCTATTTGTCCATTTGTCTATGGATGGTGTGTAGAACTAAACTTCAAATTAGTCTTCATATTCTTCCACAATCTCCTCTAGAAATACACAACAAACTTGGTATCTCAATCTGAAACTATGCTCTTGGGTAGGCTATGTAGTCTCACCACCTCTCTAAAAAGTAATTCTACAACATGAAGAGCACCACTAGTCTTATGACATGGAATGAAGTGTGTCATCTTCGAAAATCTATCCGCCAACACAAACATGGAATTATGCCATCTTTGTGTCCTTGGAAAAACAAAAACAAAATCCATACTAATGTCCTCCCATGGCCTCACAAGTATAGGTAATGGTTGATACAATACAATATTATGACTTGTTTGTTTCACCATCTGACATACTCTGCAACTTTGCACAAACTTATTCACATCTTGTTGTAACTATGGCCAATAGTATCACTCAACAAAAATAGCAATGGTCTTATCATGACCAAAGTGTCCAACTAATCCTCCATTGTGTTTCTCATTGATCAGGTTCTCTCTCATAGAACTCCTTGGAATGGACAATTGATTCCCTTCAAACAACATATCTTCTTGGATTGTAAAATCCAACCATATCATCCTATCCAAAGTGATAGGCTCCTTTCAAGATCTCCAATCCTCTACAAAATCAAGATCCTTAGGATACAGGCTCTCGAGTTCATTAAACCCAACAACTTCAATCTACATTTATGTTAACAAAATTTTCCTCCTACTCAAGGCATCTACAACTCTGTTAAATCTTCCACTCCTATGCCTAAAAAAGTTGTATAACTTTGCAAAAATTCAACCCATTTCAAATGTCTTTGATTTGGCTTCCCTTGAATATTCAAATATTGTAGAGCTTGATGATCAGTAAATAAAACATACTCTTTTGGCAACAAATAGTGTCTCCATTTCTTCAAATCCTGAACTATAGATAAAACTCCTAATTATAAATAGAATAATTCTTCTTTTCATCATTCAAATTTTCACTAAAATAGGGAATGGGTTTACCTTCTTGACTCAAAACAACTCTAATGACATTTCCACTAGCATCACAATCTACCTAAAATAACTCGTTGAAATATAGAAGCACTAAAACAAATTTCCTTCTAACTTTATTCTTCAACATATCAATTTTTTTTGCTGCTCCTATAGTCCACTTAAACTCTTTTCTATCCCCTCTCATTGTTATAGTTAGAGGTGCACAAATAGTACTGAAACCTTCAAATGATAAGCTTTCTATAAAAGCTTATCAAACCATGGAAAGATCTCACCTTTGTAGCACTCCTTGGTGTAGGCCATTCAATAATAGCTTTCACCTTCTCTTGATCCATCTTAAGACCCACTATTGAGATAACAAATCCTAGGTGCACCAACTCTCTCTTCACAAAACTACACTTCTTCAAATTGATCAACTTCTCCTCTCTTCGCTTCTCAATTTTTTTTTATTTGCATCAAATTCTCCTCCAATGTCTTGCTAAAAATTAAAATTTCATCCAAATAAACAATGAAAAAAATACACAAAAATTCTTTCAACACCTCGTTCATGAGTCACATGAATGTACTCGATGCATTGGTTAGCCCAAAAGGCATGAATACCACTTGTACAAGCCCTCTTTGGTTTTGAAGGCTTCCTTCCATTCATCTCCTTCTCTAATCTAGATATGGTGATAACCACTCTTTAGATCTATCTTTGTGAAGTGCACATCTTCACTCAAAAAATCCATGATGTCATCCATCCTTAGTAAGGGAAATCTATACTTGATGGTGATCTTCTTGATGGCTCTAGAATCTGTACACATCCACTACTCCCCATCCTTCATTGGTGCTAGTACTATAGGTATTACACATGGACTCAAACTCTCTCTGATGAGTCCCTTTCGCAAAAAATATTGAACTTGTTTGTTCAACTTCCTGCTCTCTACTAGGCTCATACAATGAGCTGCCTTATTCAACTAACTGGCTCTAGGCATTAGGTCCATCTAGTGGCTAATCTTCCTTACTGGAGGAAAACCTTCAGGTACATTATCAAAAACAATATCCTAAAACTCATTCAACAAATTTGAAACCTCTACAAGTACCTCTTTAGTATCTTCTTTTTCAACTCTAGGAATCAAAGCGAAACACATATGCTCATGTCTCATACCTTCTAGGAACTTTCTTCCATCAACCAAAAAAATACTTGCATTACTATATACCTTTTCTTTTTCCTCCTTCAGGGGTTTCAAATTATGACAAACACTGTCCCTTTTCAAGGAATAGGTATTAGCATGTCCATCACACATCACTCATCGATCAAACTTCCATGATATGCCTAGCAACATGTGACAAACATCCATACGTATAATATCACACAAAAATTCATCCTGATAGTTACCAATCCTAAACTTTACCAACCATACCTCATTGACCAATGCCCTATGGTCCTTCTACAACCATGTGATCTGATATGGTTTTGGATGCCTTCTCCTCTTCAACTGCAATTTAGTAACCATTTCCTTTGAAACTAGATTACCAATGCTACCTCCATCATGATAACATTACAAACTTTACCTTCACACTTGCATCGAGTGTGGAATAGGTTCTTTCTTTGATTTGGTTCCTTCTACTCATTCAACAAGGCTCTTTTGACAACAATGAGCTCTTCTCTTTTAGCATCTTTAAGAATGTGAAGATTGAGCATTTTCATCTACATGGGAAACTTAAGCATTACCTTCAGGTCTTCTAATTTTCCTCCCTTGATGTTGAGAAAACTCGTAGGATCAATGGTATTCTTCTCTACATTGAAAATAGGTTCCATGGAAACTTCCTCTTCCTCTTTGGTCTCCATTAGCTTGATCTCAAGGACGTTAGGTATTATCTCCCTTATGGTTCTGACTACTACTAGATCCTCCAGTCTTCTTTTGATCTTTACTTTAGCCTCCATATGACCATCCAATAGTCTTTCCACCACAACCTCCACCCATTTTCTTGCTCTTAAACCTTCTATTAAGCTTATCTTTCACCTTTAGGGAAAAATAATATGGATCTTCAATCATATTCATCCTTACCAAACTCAACTCCTCTTGGATAATTGGTTTCAACCCATTAATATAACGGGAAACCTTCTCTTTGTCGGTCTCAGAATGGCCTACTCTAATCAAGACCTCGTAGAATTCTTCTATGTATTCTTTGATGGATCTCCTAGCTTGCTTCAATCCTTGCATCTTCTTCAACAAATCCAATTCGTAATCTACAAGAATGAATTTCCTCTTTAGTTTATCCACCAAACAATCCCACTTGGTTATCTTCTGACTACCTCTTTGATTTATCTCCAACTGGACTTCTTTGCACCATATGCTAGCATGGCCTTTGCAAATTTGACCCTCTCCAGATCTTTTATTTCCTCATACTCAAAATACTCTTCCATATCATTGACCTAATTGATCAGTGACTCCTTTGGGTTCAGATTTCAAGAAAAATTAGAAACTTCTATCTTCAACCTCTTTCCAATCTTGGAAATGGCCCTATTTAGTCTGAATTCTCTAGGATCCATTACATCTTGTGCTTCTTCTTCAAATGGCTCTTTGTTTTCAGCCTCATCCTCAAATTCATCTCTTCTTCTAACATCAACCCCTCTATGTAGCTCTTATTATAGTGCCTGAACTTGTCTCTAGAGGGCTCTAAAACCCTCTGCTATTACCCCAATATTTCTCCCACCATGATTTATTTGTGGAGGAATCTTTTCTCATAGCCACAACCACAAGTCCTAGTGCAAACTGCCTCATGCTTGATGATCTTTCTACACACTCAGGAACTCCTACTCTAATACCACTTGATGAAGGGTACTCCCCTTACAATCTGAAGCTCATAAAAACAAAAAATAATTGCACAAACAATATGCAAGAAGAAAGAAAATATTTTCTATTATCATTGAAATGAAAATGAAATTACAAAATTACAATTGCCATGACATGTGCACTTTGATTACATAAATCTACAAATCTGCAAATCAGAGCCACAATCTACATTGCTCTACCCTCCCTTTGTAACTCCCATTCACATCCTTTATTTGGAAGGTGTAACTAACCTAGAATCTTCTAGAAAGTGTAACTTCCTCAAGAAGTTATGGGTATGTGCAAGATCATCATGGAAATAATAGGCCCTTAAGTGGGAATGAAAATTCACAAAAATTAGAGTTAGGAAAATTGACTTAAAAATTTGAATAAGTTATTGTGTGAACCCCAATCCTAATACCTGCAAAACAATAAGAACAAACACATTAGATTAGAGAATGCAAGGACAAGGATTCCTCATGAAATCCATTAACTTGGTTCAAATTAGGAAAAATAATAAAGAACACAATGAAAATAACAAAATAGAGATTGAATCCTAATTAAGCTAGCAAACTCATGATCCCACAGGGGAATTAGTGCCAATTTGATGTGAAAATTGGACCTTTCCCAATTCCCATGATGTAAGATTGATTTATGTTGATGATAATTGATGAGTGATCCACTTTTTTGATGCTTGATGAGAGCTCCAAGCTAAAACCCTACATAACCTAGTGAATATTCAATGATGATGGATGGAATTTGATAGATATTTGAGCATGGTAACTTTGCATAAATTGTGGATGATCAAATGAGGAATAAAACCTCTCATTTAAAGGTTAATTAATTTAATGAATGTCCAAATTTGAGCAATGTGGGACTAAAATTCATCCAATGGCAAGATGCCACTTGTCAACCTACGAGTGGATGGAGGATGTGCAAGATTTGGGGATTGTGATAATAAATGCTTATTTTTGAATTTTGATTTTTTTTGAAATGACATGTAAGAGGGAAGGAAAAAAAGCATTAAATGCCACTTGGCTCAAGGAAAACGACATGTAAGATGGAGTAAATTCCTTGTTGGATGTACATGTCAACTTAGATTTTTGAATTCAAACTTGAAGAATAATCCAAAAAGATGCCTTGTTAAAGAAAATAGGGATTTAATAAATCAATTAAATCTATTTTTATGTGCAAGTGGTAAATGCTAGAGGATGGGACATGATAGGAGATTAAATTAATCAAGGTTAATTAATTTAAAGAAGGGGATTAGTTGATGTGAGAAATTTGACTTAGATTTGTGGATTTATTTAAATCAGATATGAGAAGAATATGATAAAAGATTCATTAAATAAAGATTTTGATTTATTTAATTAAAAGAGATGGTGTAAGATTAAATTAAATAAGGTTTTAATTTATTTAATTTAATAGATAAACTTAAGAAATTTAATCAAATAACATTGATTATTTAATTAAATAAGGATAATTAGAATAGAATGATTAATTTAATTATCGAGAAGAGGTGACTTAATTAGATAACTGGTTTATTTAATTAAGAGATGAATATTGATGAATTTAATCAGATAAGGAGATTTGATTAAATGGTTAGACCAAAAGATGATTCAGGATGGAAGGATGTTAGTACTCAGGATTAGATGCACAATGTCAATCAGTACATTTTACGTGTCTACATTTTTCCCCTCTTTGAAGCAATGCACTCGTTGTGTTGGTTCCAAGAATAAACGATCTCAATTGAAGCCAAAATTTTTGTTATTTAAAAAAATTGCCCCACGATTGCCTAGCGAGAGAAAACATGCCAATATATTTCCCCCTCGAGAGATTGGATGAAAATTTTAAATTTTTAGGTGATATTGAGAAAAAAGAGGACAAGGTGCCCAACAGGTCCAAAAAGGCTCCAAGAGGCCAAAAACATGTCTAAATGGAATAAAACGATGTAAAATAGGCCTCAACTAGACAAAAATAGTTTCAAGGGTCCAAAACCCTAGTAGGATAGCCAATTAGGGTGAAAAAACCCTAATTTTCAAGCTTAAAAAGGCTCTGAGGGGTGATTTTTAAACTGCAACATGGTGGTCCTATTTCTTTTCAAAGTGCGTCATTGGGAAGGAAAGTGCACTATGGTGGTGTGCTTTCAGCCTTTTGTCCCCTAGCATTGGAGTTTGATTAAAAATGAAACTGTAACGCCTTCACGAATTGCGATGCTGGAGAGGTTTCTTGGACGCCCAGCGAATAATTTTTCAAAAATTTTAACTTGATGACCCTTCCTAATGCAGGATGCAACGAGGGAGCTCTACTCCCAAGAGCACAGGTCACAAGATCTGTTTGGTTATTTGTAGGACCTGAGTGACAGGGATCAAGATCAACTACAAGACATGGGGCTATGGTACATTGCCTATGCAGCACCCATTCGCACCCACCTGGGGATGATTTTAGCGCTTGTCAAGAGATGGAATAGCGAGACCTCTTTGTTCCACCTTCCTACTGGTGAGGCCACCATCACCTTGGAGGATGTTTGGCACATTTTACGATTGTTGATTCATTGTCGGCAGGTCATTTTTGATATTGAGGGGCAGAATACATGCCACATAGGACATTGTCATTTGCGAGGGGCAGATCGAGCTCAAGTGACAAAAAACCTTGGCACCTCCCTTTCACTTGGTTGTTGCATCCATTATTTTCGGTCTCGTTGCCCAAGACTGATGAGATCGATATTTCAGTCTTGGTTGGGGACTTTGTTGGGAGTGCATGGTTCGTGACAGGCCAGTCTATTTTGCTTGGGGGTTGGTTCTTCTTGCCTCATTGTACAGAGATCTCCACAAGTACATCTACCTTGATGGCAGAGCACTCGAAGTAGGCATGACACTCCTCCATGTATGGGTGTGGGAGAATATTGTTGTCCTTCTACCACATATTGTTATAGCTCTAATTATGCCAAACAATCCCCTCGTATGGCACTACAGAGGTGGTGTGCCCTTTACACACACAGGCAAGCACATGATCCCTTATTGGAGGAGGGTCCTGGACGAGATGTAGGTATTCATATGGCATCCATACCTTGGTCGGCCTGGATGGGTCGGTGATGTAGATTATATTTTCTATGCCCACCAGGACCACCTCATGCATGGGCAAGAGCACACTATGATCGAGAGATATCTACCTAGGCGCGTACAACGTCAATTTGGTGAGTCCCAGGATCAGCCTGATGATGATTATGTGGCCATCTTTTCTTGCACCATGTCATAGGTTTCATGGAGGAAATACATTCCTTCCTCAAAGGTCGTGGATAGTTTTAGATAGTTGGTGGCTCGACCATGAGCCTATGAACAGGGGACTGCAGATCCAAGTGTGACACATGCATACAGGGATTGGTTCTGGCCTCCCCTACATTTGATGATTCCAAGAGTAGTCCCTGATTGATAGAGGGTGAGAGGTAGAGGGGGAGGACAAGGATAGAGGGATGGTGCATGGTAGGAGTAGTTAGTCAGGCCTCCAGTTCAGCCAAGTTAGGCAGATGTACAGATGCAGGATGAGGAGCAAGTGCCTCCGGGTGTACTAGCATGAGCTGAGGATCAGCCTCAGGTATAGCCACGAGCACAGCCAGTAGTGTAGCCAGTAGGGTAGGTGGATCCTCGAGATGCATTGATTGTACAGTTGTAGGCCCAAGTCCAAACCATGACAACCAATAGGGATGAGGCTAGGACTAAGAGAGATTAGCTTAGGGCCAAGAGGGATTAGGCCATACAGTAGAGACAGGCCACAGAGCTACATGTAGCTACAAAGCTAGGTCAGAGACAACAGTTGGAGAGCACGAAAACCTCCTCCTCTCATAGTATAGTGTCCATTTGGTCCTACAGGGATGTTGTTCGAGAGGCCGAGTACTATCGAATGCATTATCACAAGGCCGTATCTAGAGCAACATGGGTCCCAGAGTACTCCCAATGGACTACCCACAGACAAACACATGGTTACGGTGATAGGGGCGAGGGCAACATACAAGAGGGTAGACCTTGATCGAGATGATGTCATTTTGTACCTTATGGGTTCCTTTTGATAGCCCGATGGGCCTTTTTGTATAGATTGATATACATGTACAATGATTTGATTATTTGTACTATGACAGTTATCTGATGATATATATATATATATATGAGTGGATGACTTTGATATGATGTGATGTCATTTATTTATGCATGTATGGATGATTCTATTTCTATATGTTGTGCAATGCTGTTATGTTATATTTATTTCTGATGATGTATGCATTATGATTATGACTAACATATCTATATTATGTCAACTTATGATATGAAAATGTATTTATGTGATGCGTATATGATATGTACTATGCAATATGCAAAATGATATGGAAAGTGATCTATGGTGTATACGCAAAATGATGTGGATCTTGCTTATATATGGAATGATTATGGATGGATGTACGCTTTGCATGTAATGGTTTTTTGATGTTTCTATTTATGCTTATAATGATGTGGAATGATTGATGCAATGAAATGTAAAAATGATCATGATGCTATTTATGAGATGACATGGATGATTAATGCAATGTGAATGCAATGGATGTGTTTTATATGATATGATGCAAATGATATGGTTTTTTAAGATGCTTAGAATAACAAATATTATTATTCTAAACATATTAAATGATAAATGTAATGTATGTTATGCATTTAATGTGATGTGATGCAATGATATGAAATGATATGTTAATGCAAAGTGGTATGATTTGTGGATGCAAAATGAACTTAATGTGTGAGATGACTTTATGATGTTATGCAAGTATGTATGCAATGGATTATCTATAATGCTTATGTATTTATTATGTATGATTTATGCAATAGGTGGTGATGGTTATGAAATGTTTATGCAAATGAATGTTATGCAATGATTGATGAAAAATGCTTATAATATCATGTTTAGATGATTGAAATGTGATGCATATGTTTCCTATATGATATACTGATGCAATATGGTAATGGTTTATGGAGGTAGGATCGATGATGATGAGGATGATAATGATGATCAATTGTCATAGTACCTTGTTAATGTGATAAGCAAGAAGGAATGAAAGAGAAGAAGTCATTTCAACAAGACACAAGATGATGAAAATGCAAATGATGATGATTACTTTCCAAGTAGTTGGGATTTTCAAAGGGCCAATTTTCTTATGTTTGATAACACACGTGGTACGATGCATCAAGGTATAGAAAACTAGGATGGCATTGTACCTAGTGTGATGGACTTTGACTCGAAAAATAGATAGGAGTATTCTTGTTCACACCTAACATATGGAAACATTGCTAGGATGCACTTTAGAAGTTTCAAATGCCTCAGACCAAAACACAGAAAGGTATAACCTATCATTGCAATAGTCAACAAGTTGCCCAAAACCTCCTCCATACATACCTAACAAAGCAAGTATTCACCAAGGTTATATTACAAGGACATCCAACAAGCATAGCAGATAAAAGATAATGATCGTTTCCCCATTCGTATTTCTCTAAATCCGTTGTTCGGATATCATCGAGAAGTCCTTGGAATGAACACAATAAGATAAATCAAAAAGGAAAATATCAAGTATGCAAACAAGCCAATGTTCTTCATACCTATAGCCAAAGGGATGTGTTTTGTTTAGGATAAGTATCCAAAGTGATATCCAAAATGATGCCCATTGTCAGAACGATATATCTTAGGACATGCATTGTATAGGATGATGATGGGTTGATAAGTTATTTGATAAGATGTTGATATAAGGTTGACTGACATGTTTGAAAATGATCAAGATTTTGATTTTGCATTTAAAAGTTTGAAGTTTGCTTTTGACTTTACATTTGAAGCTTTCTTTTGCTGATTGTTGTGGTTGTTTTTGTTTGTTTGCCAAAGGATGAAGGTGATGATTAGTTTATTATGGATGATTGATTATTGTGGGTGAAAGTGAGATGGGACAGATGGATTTTTTGGGTTTTTTGAATGTTTTTGATCTTTTTGAAATGTTTTGAGGCTATTTTTTGGGTTTTATGATTTTAAGACTATTTTTGGATTTTTTGATGTTTTTTGGATGTTTTTGGATTTTTTGTGTCTCAGGGGTTGATCAAAGATGAGCCTTGCCTATGTTTAAGCTCAGAGACGATGTTGTTCGGATACCATGTTTTTGATGTTTTCTTGATTTTTTTAGTGTTTTTGGATTTTGATATGATTTGAATGTTTTAAGATTTTCTAATTTTTTTATGTTTTTGGATTTTTGCATGATTTTGATGATTTGGATAAGGATGTGTGTGATGATATCAGTGATCTATTTTGGGATTTTCTTGAAAACCAAGCTAAGGTTGATTGATTAGATTGATGGATTGATGATGATAACATTGTTGAGGATGCACAACAGTGCAAGGATAGTGTTAAGCAACACAAGGATTGAGATGTTGATGGGATTGATGATGATAACATTGTTGAGGATACACAACAATGTAATGATAGTGTTAAGCAACAAAAGGATATCCTGAGATGATGATTTTTTGATTGGATTTGATTGATCATGATTGATGAAGCTTGATTTGGAACAAAAGTTGTTCAAATGATTTGATGTGACATTGACGTGCAAATTAGATGCAACTGATATTGATTATTTGGATTGATGTTCGATGAAAGATAAAGCCTGATAAGAAACATCTTCTTGTCAAAATATGCCATGGGCTAGTGATTTATATTTTGGATCACAAGAGTTTTGACCAAGTTTATTTCATGTTTTCCAATGCTCAGATCACCACATAAGTTGAAGGATATAGATTAAGATTTATTCCTTGAGCAAGATGTAAATATCTGCCCCTAGTGTCTAGCCATGTATGGAATGTGATGGGTGGATGCTCGGATAAGTGTATGGATGGATGGATATGGCAAGAATGCAAAGGATGCCAAGGATTATCTTGCTATAAGATGTAGTGTTCAGATAAAGAATGCTCATTTGGATAATGCTTCCTGGCTCATATAACATTGGATAGGATAGGATCAATGAAAATGACCCATGCTAAGATTTTTATTGTAAGAAAGTGTAAAGTGTGCACTAAAGTTCATCAAGATCAAGATAACTCAGACTATGGATGCAGATATATGAAAATGGATTAGATAACTGATTCATTGATAGATGGATTTATTATGGATGACATGGATGGAATGTTGAATTTATTATGGGTGGGATGAGATGCTTCCACCTAAACTAGCACATGTAAATGCTTGATTCTACACATGATGCCTATTTTCTAGGTTTTCATCATGGTACCTGCCCAAAGCACCACAAAGTGGTTTTCACTAGAGGATGATTTTTTTCTTTACTGTTTTCAATCATTTTTCTAATTTTTTTGGATTTTTTATATTTTTTAATAATTTTTTTTTAATTGTTCTGTGAAAGATTTAAAGCTCATGCTGAACCACAAGGTGTTGTTGATGCTTTGTTCATGATGTGCCATTGATATCCTGCTTGAAGAAGTTTCTTTGCTAAGAGACATGCACTTGAATGCAACTTTTTGGATTCTTGATAAGCTTTATTGATACCAGGGTTAACTTTGTCTCTTTGTGCAAATCGTGATAGAGTGCCTTTGGAGTCCTTATGATGAAGGGTCGTTTCCAATACATGGTTAATTTGAGAATTGGATATTACACATGGAGGAATGGATGGAGTGTGTTTAGGGATAAGAGATGGATAGGTTGAAAGTTTGGAACCTTTGACTCTCCAAACTTGGGAAGATGAGAAATTATGGGTGGATACAGAAGTGTGCGTGGAATTAGGACCACCTACTTGATATACTTTGTACATTGCTTGAAAAGCCTGCTTTTTATTTTGTGGACATCTTTGATGGATGCTTTGACTGATGGAGCATGATAGGGATGATCTTTCTTTGTATTCTTTGGTATCCATATGTATTTGAATTTTCCATCATGCTTTGCTTCTTTCAAATCTTTCCTTCAAAGTTGGTCCCAATTTGTGGATGGGGTGATGGGTGGATGAAGATTCATGATGTGGCTGGTTGTAGTATTGATATCGGTTTCACCATAAGGATTCTTCGTGCTTCCTATGTTGACATTTGCTTGAGGCATAGTTTCCCCCACTATGGTGGTAGTGGCACCTTTGTTCCTTAATTCTGCTTGTTTTGAGGGTTTCTATTTAGAATGCATTTTTTGATAAATGACCACTGCAGATGATGTTATTTCAATTGGCTACTCTGCTAACTCTGAAATATCTTGTTTTTTCTAACCTACTTCCTTAATTGGATACTTTTAGATATATTTATTCATGATGTCCTCAGTTTGAATTTGGGATATATCTGATCATGATGTTGAAAACTCTATTTGATTGTAGGAATTGATAACTTTGCTCTTTTTCTGTAATATTGTTAGGAATAAAGGAATCCTATTCTGAATGAAGATCAAATATGTGTCCATCCTCAAAAAGCATCTCATGGGTAGATGGAGTATGTACTACGTGGATATGATCATCATTTGCAACATCTTGTATACATAGGATACTATCCATTAGATCATTGTAGTATATTGGAGATACACATTCTTGATCTTGATTAATTTTAGAATTTCTTTTGACCTGCTTTGGATCAAGTTCTTGACATGGGTCAATTTCAAAGGATAGATTGCTTATAAAGGGTTCTTGGATGTCATTATTAGACATGACAAGTGGCTCAATATATTCAAGTGTCGATTTGAGGGTTCTTTCAGTATCTATAACCATATGGTCAAAGGGGGTCAACATGTCTTGGAAAGGATCATTTCTAGACCTTAGTGGAAGATTTTGATCTTGCTTTGGGATAAATTCTTGAGATATGTCCTCTAACTCATAAGGCAATGTAGAGACATTTTCAACATGATCATAGGTCAATGGCATGCATTATGTCAATAGGACCAAACAATCCTAAAACTCTTTGAAATAGATCACTAAAAAGTGGCTCTTTATGTATGGTTCATTGATCATCGGATGGTGTAGATACATATTCCATGTGTTCATTGATGGATAGGTCTTGATCATGTGATCGTTGACTTGTATCGACGCATGGAGTTGTTAACATTTTGTTGGGATTTTGAACAACATTTTCTTGTTGGGCTTGGTATTGGGCTTGAGCATGCACTTGCAATTTAGCTTGGGCTTGTGCTTGTTGGGCTTGTAATGTGGCTTGGGAAATTTGAGCAACTTGTGCAGCTTGCTTAGTAGCTAGTTGTGTAGCTTGTCAGTTTTGGTTTTGTTGGAGTTCCTTCTGATAAGCAGCCTGTTGAGCGGCTTGCAACACAATGTTGTATTGATTTGATGTGTTTGGTTTGGGTGGTGGTGGTGGCAGAGGTGGTTTTGGAATAGTACTTGTTGTGGTGATAAGAGGTATCATCATATTGATGATTGGGATTTGAGTGGTGGATGGTGTGATCAATATGGTTAATCCTTGAAAGACCATGTTTTGAGGGATGATAGATTATGTGTTGGTTGCTTGTGCTATGAGGATGGTTTCCATCTATTGTTGTGATATTGATGGAAAGGGGGGATGATTTGGTATGATTCCTTGATTGATGGTTAGAGGGATATTTTGGATGAGCGGTGGTAGTGAAGGTAGCCCCAAACCAAGAGGTGATATGGATGTTAATGACAATGGTGGGAGTGGTCGGAAAGTGAGTGGCATGCTCCCTTGGGGAAATAATGATGTTTGATCAAAAAATTCTCCTTGTGAGGTCATGGGGAAAGAGGTAAATGATGATGATGATGGGTTATTGTGAAAGATGAGGGGAACATATTTTTGTGATGAATTTTGAACAACATTTGTGTGATTTGTAAACATATATATCCAAAATTTTACCAAGTGTGGATTCAAGAAGTTCATGTTTGGTATAGTTGTACTTGGTATTTTCTCATTTGGCATGTATGGATTTGATGGGATGGTGTTGTTCATTTGAAGGCTCATTCATTGATTGTTTGGTTGATAGATTTGTAGGTTCCATTGAGGTTTGTAGGAGATAATGATCCTATGTATTGATTGTATAAATGTGAGTTTTGAAAATCAATTGGCATTGTAAGGCTTTGATAGTTTGGTTGACTTGGATTACTCATGACGTATGGATGAAGTTTATATTCCATGTTCTTCTTTTTTTTTTACCTTGTTACAAAAGTGACCTCTAAGGTTTTTAGGACCAATAATGAGATGAAGGATGAAAGGGGTGAATGATATGGGTGTTGATTTTCTTGGGAACTTTGAATCAATGTTAGACTTGAGGATTTGATTTGGATTGTTTGATTTGGATAATGAATTTTGTAAACCCTAAGATGTTAGATGTTATATTAGGATGAACTTGTTCAAAGGGGTGCTAATTTAACTAGAGGTATGAGAAAGGATGCCTTCCAATACTCCTAACTAAACAAGGTGATTTTGATTTTGATGATTTACCCAATTCTAGAATGATGTTTTCAAAGCTCTAAAGTTGTTTGGTGGGATGGGATAATAAATGTTTGAATGAATGAAGTGTTTGATTTTGATCCTAAATGAACCTAAGAAGGATTTGTTTACAAGGCCAAGGTTTTAAAGAACATGATTTTCCCTTCAAACCAAAAGATCAATGTTTGCTCAAAAGACCATAAGACAAAAGATGCAGAATCACATGTGTGGGGTTCAATTGGTTTCATCTTGATTAGTGAATTTATTTTACCACAAACACTTTCTTGATTATATTTTCAAACTAAATGTCCAATGTCCTAACTTCTTTTCATCCCACAAAGTGCTATGTTGAATTCAAGGAAATCAAGGCAATAGTTACCTATTGTTGATCTTTAGTAGGAAAATTGAGATGTAAGTTCAAGTGTTTAGAAACCTCTAAGGATGTGAATCCTAAGGGCAAGCAATCACACATGAATTTGGTCAATTGTATTTTCCTCCTAAAGGGTTTGAAATTTTGATGATGATGTTAAGTGTTTGTTTCCAAATGTTTTCAAACAAGCAAAGTGTTTTGACTCATAAGCAATATAACATCCTAGCTCAATTGGTATGTTTTTCTTGGTGGGCTTGCCTCATGCCCTTCATAGTAGAAGAGATGATTTTACATGCAACCAAGGGAAAAATATAAAGGTATGTTAAGAATGAAGTCTTAACCTCTATATTTCAACCAAGATCAGACATGGCAAGTAACTTCTTGGAATCTAAGTTGCAATGCACCACTTTAATAAACTCATTGGATGGACTGGATGGCTACTACAAACAAGGGTTTTAGTTTAGACTTTCTATTTGTGGAGATTGACCCATATGGTGAGAGTCCCTTTTCAGATCCATCTCATCGGAGTCAACCGCGTGATACTAGCATTTACTCCAGTACCCACATTTATATCCCGATTGGAAATACTCTCGGGTTCAGAGTGTTACCGATTGAGTCATTCCCTTGGGTGAGTACTTTTTCCCCAAGGTAGGCCCTCTAAGATAAACAAAAGTGAATGAAAATATTCATAGTTCGATCGACCCTTGTTTAGAAATAAAGGGAGAACACATGAATAAGTTCATTCACACTCACACAAGATTTTTTTCAATTTTAAACCCAAAAATGAAGTGTGGAGGTGATTGATTTAACTCAACCTAAAATCACAAAAAGGGCCTTTTGATTCTCAAGATTGCTATAAAGCGTGAGAGAAGCGCATACGTCCTTTTCCAATGAAGTTAGTTTAAGTAAGCCATCACGAAGACAAAGTTGCACTTGTTCATTTTAAGGCCACAAAGCAATTGTAAGTTCTTTTTAAAGCACCAAATGAAGTGTGAATATTTTCCTTGTTTAATTGCTAATCCTCAAGCCAAATATAGTAAGTTTGTCCTAAAGTTCATTTTAGCCCTTTGTAGCAAGAAATTGAAATATTCTTTTTAGAGCCCAGATGAAATTTAGTTAGTCCTAAAAGCTTGAAGATAGCAAAGCCTTAAGAATGGGATTATAATTGCTCCCAAAGTGTTTAAAAACACTTGTTACAATTGTTAAATGAGGAGGTTATGAAACTTGAAAATTCCACGACAAGGTTATGAAATTTGGGAGAGCCATGACATAGGTTATGAAACTTGGGAAACTCGCGACAAGGTTATGAAGCTTGAGAAACCCACAATGAGGTTATGAAACTTAGAAAAGCCATGACATAAGTTATGAAACTTGAGAAACCCGTGACAAGGTTATAAAACTTGGGAAAGCTGCGACAAGGTTATGAAACTTGAAAATTCCACGACAAGGTTATGAAACTTGGGAAACCCACGACAAGGTTATGAAACTTGAAAATTATGCGACATAGGTTATAAAACTTGGGGAACCCACGACATAGGTTATAAAACTTGAAAATTCCGCGACATAGGTTATAAAACTTGAAAATTCCGTGACATAGGTTATAAACTTGGGAAACCTATGACAAGGTTATAAAACTTGAAAATTCTGTGACAGAGGTTATAAAACTTGGTAAAGCCATGACATCTAAGTTTCTAGCTTTTTAGAAAATAAAAAAATTGCATACAGAGTTTAAATGCATCTATTTCAACATTATGCTCTAGCTACAAAATAAAAAACTTCATATCTTTCATAAATCAGCTTCGTTCTACTTAAAATTTGAATAGCAAGAGGATTGAGTCCTTCTGAGGAAAACCCAGAATTATTTTAAATTCCAACACTTTGAAACTTTAAAAAATTTCAAGTTCAAAAGCCCTCCTTCTAGTGCCAAAATGTGAACTAAGATCCTAATACCTGCAAAACAATAAGAACAAACACATTAGATTAGAGAATGCAAGTAAGGACAAGAATTCCCCATGAAATCCATAAACTTAGCTCAAATTAGGAAAAAACAATGAAGAACACAATGAAAATAACAAAATAGTGATTGAATCCTAATTAAGCTAGAAAACTCATGATATCATGGGGGAATTGGTGCCAATTTGATGTGAAAATTGGCCCTTTTCCCAATTCCTATGATGCAAGATTGATGTATGTTGATGATAATTGATGAGTGATCCACTTTGTTGATGCTTGATAAGAGCTCCAAGGTAAAAACCTGCATAACCTAGCTAAGATTCAATGATGATGGATGTAATTTGATAGATATTTGAGCATGGTAACTTTGCATAAATTGTGGATGATCAAATGAGGAATGAAGCCTCTTATTTATAGATGAGATTGATGGATGAATTTCCAAATTTGAGCAAAGTAGGACTAACACTCATCCAATGGAAAGATGCCACTTTTCAACCTATGAGTGGATGGAGGATGTGCAAGATTTGGGGATTGTGCCAATAAATGCTTATTTTTGAATTTTTTATTTTGTTGAAATGACATGCAAGAGGGAAGGAAAAAAAGCATTAAATGCCACTTGGCTCAAGGCAAAGGACATGTAAGATGGAGTAAATTCCTTGTTGTATGTACATGTCAACATGGATTTTTGAATTAAAACTTGAAGAATATTCCAAAAAAATGCCTTGTTGAAGAAAATAGGGATTTAATAAATCAATTAAATCTATTTTCATGTGCAAGTGGTAAATGCTAGAGGATGGGACATGATAGGAGATTAAATTAATCAAGGTTAATTAATTTAATTAAGAGGATTAGTTAATGTGATAAATTTGACCTAGATTTGTGGATTTATTTAAATCAAATATGAGAAGAATATGATAAAAGATTCATTAAATAAAGATTTTGATTTATTTAATTAAAAAAGATGGTGTTAGATTCAATTAAATAAGGTTTTAATTTATTTAATTGAATAGATAGAGTTAAGAGATTTAATCAAATAACATTGATTATTTAATTAAATAGGGATAATTAGATCAGAATGATTAATTTGATTATTGAGAAGAGGGGACTTAATTAGATAACTGGTTTATTTAATTAAGAGAGGAATATTGATGAATTTAATTAGATAAGGGGATTTGATTAAATGGTTAGACCGAAGGATGATTCAGGATAGAATGATGTTAGTAGTCGGGATCAGATGCACAATGTCAATCGATACATTTTACGTGTCTATAGTTATCTATATTATTTAAAAAATATGTAAGATTAGAATCTGTAGCAAATTCAATGTAGTTTCTAAACAGATTTATTTAAAAAAAAAAGAAATCTATTTGGTGAAAATTTTAAATTTCAATGTAGTAATACTTAAATTTCAAGGAAAAAATAAGTAGGTGTCTTTCTGGTCACCCTAACCAGAATAAAATGATAATATTTTTTAATAATATTTTAGATATAAGTAGAGGAATCATGTCTCAATGTGATGCATTTTCTTTTGTAATTTTTTTCCAAGTAAATAATTAATTATGATTTTTTTATTACAACTTTTAAAAAATAGAAAAACTCGTATGTTTGATCACCTTAACTTTGTCAAAAATTCATGAAATTCAATTTTTTTATTTTAATCCTATAGTATGTGAACATAGAATGTGACACATGTTTTGGATTAAAAAAATGTGATCGTATGAAAGCTATAGATGTTTTTCAACCAGTCTATCAATTAGGACTTTAGTCATAATTCAAATAGAAAATGAATAATAATTATTTATTAAATTCAAAGTAAAGCATAACTTATATTGGTGGAAAGCTGAGAATCTCCTTTAGAAACCCTTTTCATTTCATCAATTTTGGGTAAAAAAAAGTGAGCATCTACATGGGTGAAGTCTAGTAAAGCAAGGTAAGCTATGAAACACATTTTTTGTGTTGACTTCTTAGGATTGGCATGTCCTAGCCAAAATTACAAAGCAAGCATGAGGCTAACCCCTAGGCAGTAAGGTTTGTCTTAGAAATATTGGATATCCAATTAAATAAAATATCTGATATATTTTATATATGCTTTAAAAAAATGTAATTTAGTTTATAATATATGATTTAAAAAATGCAATAAATAATTTACAGTATACAATTTATGATAATCTCTTATGGAATTATGTATAATATATATTATATTATATTATTATGTATAATATTTAAATATTATTTCCATATTTTAGTTAATGTATAAATATTACTAATATATAAAAAAATATATAACTAATTAATATTAGTAATATATAAAATATTTAAATATTATCTCTCTCTCTATCTATCCCCTCTCTCTTCCCCTCTTCCCCTCCTAATATTCTCTCTCTCTCTCTCTCTCTCCTACCCCCTCTCCCTCTCTCAAGTCTCTCTCTCTCTCTCACTCCCTCCTATGTCTCTCCACTATACCCTTAATCCCAACCTTAAACCCTTAAACCATATACCTCTATCTCTCTCCCACTCCCTTCATCTCTCTCTCTGTTCCCCTCAAGTCTCACCCTCCTACCCCCTCTCCCTCTCTTAGGTCTCTCTCTCACTCACTAACAACCTCTATCTCTCTCCCCTCTACCCTTAACTGTATTCCTTCTACCCTCTACCCTTAA